>CM066330.1:210549281-211149281 GCA_033807585.1 Hydrophis major | reverse complement strand
AACAAAGCTGAATGCCATACATGTAAGTACCTGTGAAAACTTAAGAAATATATCTATCTATCTATCTATCTATCTATCTATCTATCTATCTATCTATCTATCTATCTATCTATCTGGCATGTAAGTACCCGCGAAAACTTCATTGACAGGTAGGACATTGCAACGTATGATTTTATATGCTGTACTTAGATCGGACTGAAGGCAGCATAGTTTTAGGTTTTCTAGGTCTAGAATTTTGAGTCTGGTGGCATAAGGTATTCTGCAATGAATAGAAGAGTGGAGAACACTTGTGAAATATTTCTGGACTTTCTCAACTGTGTTAATATCAGATACGTAATGTGGTTTCCAGACTGATGAGCTGTATTCGAGCATTGGTCTAGCAAATGTTTTGTATGTTCTATTTATTAGTGTAATATTACCAGAGAAAAAGCTACGTAAGATTAGGTTAACAACTCTTAATGCCTTTTTGGCTATGTACTGGGCTCTAGCACTTAGGTCATTTCAGTGGAGTACTCCAAGATCCTTGACAGATCATCAACAAGGTCTTGACTATTCAGCCTGTATTTTATTTTCTGATTTTTTTTGCTAATATGTAGGACAGAGCATTTATTGGTTGAGATTTGAATTTGCCATTTGTTTAACTATTTTGATACATAGTCAAGGTCTTTTTGAAGGATAGCAGTATTGTCTGTGGTGTTGAATAGCTTTACATCATCAGCAAAGAGAATGCAGTTGCTCTTGATATGATCACAGATCATTTATGTAGAGTATGAAAAGAGTTGGTCCTAGACCACTGCCTTGGGGAACACCACTGTTGACAGGTACAGAATTTGATAGAACGCTCCCAATTTTGATCATTTGTTGTCTGTTTGACAGGAATGCTTCTATCCAGTTATGCAGGTGTCCAGAGATATTGTAATATTTTAGTTTTAGGAGTAGTTTGTTGTGTACCACTGAATCAAAGACTTTACAGAAGTCTATGTAGATTGTGTCTGTTGCTTTGCCCTGATCGAGTTGTGTAGTACATATGTTTTTGCAGTGTAAGAGTTGCAGATTACAGGATAGTTTTTTCCTAAAACCGAATTGTTTATTAGAGAGTAGGTTGTTTATTTCTAAGTGGAGGATGATGGATTGGTTAATAATTGATTCCATGACTTTTCAGGTGATGCAGCATAAGGAGACTGGTCTGTAATTTTCAACTAGGCTGGGGTCTCCCTTTTTGAAGATGGGGATGACCATGACCATAGGTTTTGCAAGGAGTTGGTCCTGAAAGAATTTTCAAAGATTATGCTTAGAGGTTTGGCTATGGCAGTGGGTAGCTTTTTTAAGAAGTAGGAACATATTCCATCCGGTCCAATAGATAGAGATGGTTTTAGATTGCATAGTGCTTTTTCAACATTGTCTTCTGTAAAATCGATATGTATTAGATTATGGTAGTTATCTGTGGTTCGATTAGGAAATACTGGGCATGATCCATTGCTGTTTACAAATTCTGAGCCAAAGAATGTGTTAAAGAGGTTGACTTTAATGGTGTCATCATTGCAGTCTTTACCGTTAGGTCCTTTCAGGGATGGGATGGACCTTGAGTCTTTCAGTTTGTTGTTTACAAAATTGTAGAAAGTGCCAGTGGAATTGGTGTGTAGAAAGTTTTCTTCTTGTTTAATTTGATAATTGGTGCATTCAGTTTTTATCTGATGGCATAAATTTTTGTATCGGCTTTTGAAGTTGGCAACGTGACCAGATTTGTTTTTTCGCCAAAGTGATTTCTTTTTGGATTGTAGCTTCCTTATTGTTTTGAGTAATTTGTTTTTTTCTGGTTTTGGGAGTTGTTAATGGTACAACTGGAGTTGTTGATGGTATAGTTTGATGACTCTTTTGACTTCAAGTAAAAATATGTTGTAATGGTCTTCGTTTTCCTCACAACATTCCTGTGGGGTGAGTTGGACTGAGACAGAGAAAGCCACTTACCCAAGTTCAACAACCAGCTATACGTGCCTAAGGTGGAACTAGAATTCACTTTCTCCTGGCTTCTAGTCTAGTGCCTTAACCAACCAGACCAAACTCATCTATGAACTTGTTTTCCTCATGATGAAGTTGAGTACTAGTTCCCAGACCTTATTTGTGTGAACATTTGAGAGATAACTCAGTTGAGTAAATCAATATACATATAAAATGTAAATACTGTGGCACCTAAAATTTATGATATCTACTACATAATACAGCTTCATAGCAAGGAAACTCTGCCCTTCAAAATAAACAATCCTGTTTTTAAAAATGACATTTTTGAAATAAAATATAGACGATGATATTCTAACTTGAGAATTAGAAATAAAAAATGTGAGGTGTGTACTTTGGGCTACCACATTTATAAAGTTTAAGTTTTATAATTTCCACTATATTTTGTTTTAATTCTGTCACTGTTGTTTGGATTATGTCATTGTAAACCACTAAGAATTGTATAGTTTCAGTGGGATAAAAATCAGATAAATAAATATGTGAACTTCAGTATCATTTCTCCATAATGGTAACAGAGTAGATATGGTAGAACAGTTTGATGAGTTTGTGATATAGGAGATGGTTATGGGTTATGAAAAACAGCAGCATTGCAGAAAAGAAGCAGGAAGGGAAAGCTTGGCATCTGGAATTTCTCCAAGCCACTTAATAGCAGTGGTGATCTGTCATGTGACCAAAAAGGAGTGAATTCAAGAAGGGGACAGCTGCCCAATTGCTTTTTCCAAAGTGGCAAGCTTCTCTGGTGACAGCTTGTACTGGAAGCAATAAGCTCAAGAATCTCTCTCAGATCCCTGATGAGTAAGATTGACTAAGAAAAAAATCACAACACAAGAACTTGGGCTAGAACTTTCAAATGAAGAATATGAATCTAGGCAAATTACGGTGGGATAATTCTTCTCACATTCTCCTAATGTAAAAGAGAGGAAACTTGTCCCTTTAGTGAAAGAGGGGCTCATTGCATCTCTTAAAAGTTTAAGAAATGGCTGCTAATTATCTTGCAGCCATTTCTTAGGTGGTCAGGTGAATAGGATTTACATCGGGCTGACCACCTATGTGAATAGGTGATTAGCCCTATGTGAATCCAACCTGATTTCAAATTAACCTTTTTTTGCCTGTTTCTCTCATTTCACCAAACTTTATTATGTTCTATTCTGTTTTTGGACAATTATCTTGACGATGGTTGGATATATAGACCCAAGATATATTTCATGTATATTCTTTTCAACATCTTCTTTTAGAAAATAAAAATAAAAATCATGAAACTTAAGACTTCTGATTAGATTCCAAAATGTAACCTCAGTAGGATAGTTTTGCTAATTTTTTAGTGAAATAATATTGGAGAAATCAGAGTAACACATTCAATTATTTATTAGAATATACAGTTGTAAGTCCAGTCTTTAAAAAACCAAGCAAGAATCTTGGTGAGTAACACATGACAGTGACACATGTGACCTTTTCAGAATTTTTCACCAGGGAAGAGGAGAGGGAGAAGCCCAGTAAGAAATCACTCAATCCCTTCATAAAGTTATCACAAACTGAGTCAGGGAAAGTCCCTTCTTAACAAATGATTCCTGACAGATAGAATTTTGTGTTGCATATAGAGATTGAAGTATATTGTCACCCACTACATCTCAAATTAAAATTGGAAGCCTAACCATCATACTAGCAGTGTGAAATATTTTCATACTCAAACATTAAGCTAAATGATATTAGATTAATAGATCTTTAATAGATATGTTTATCTGCACAGACTTAAATCTCTCCTGGGCTTAGAGTGGGTTACTGCTCATCCGTATGCATTTGCATATGTGCCATCAAATCCAAGTTGACTCTTAGAGACCAAATAAATTTTGGTCTCTTGAATTTTCTCCAAGACAATCTGTCTGCAACTTGGTCCTTCAGATTCTCCACTAGTTTGAGGGTAATTCTGTCCATTTTGTTCATGGTCACCTTCTTCTTCTTTTTCTTTCCAACATTCCGAGCACTATAGACTCTTCCAGAAAATTAGGTCTTCACATAATGTAGCCAAAATGTGATAATTTGACCCTTGTCACTTATTCCTCAAGCACGTATTCTGCATTAATTTGTTTGATGATCTACTAGTAGTCACTGGATGTTGAAGACAATATTAATGACAAGACTCTCTGAATTTTGCTTGTATAAACATTCAAAGTAGCTTACACAAGAGAATATAAAGTAAAATTATAATTAAAACTAAGTTTAAAATTAAAATCAGTATAATTAAAATCATCAGTGAAAAGCTTGGTGAAAGGGATGCTCAGAAAGGTGAAAGGGATGTTCAGAAAACCTGGAAACTGAAAGTAGTCTATGCAGACTGGTATCATAAAGGTGAAGACCCATATTAGGCTTCTCAATCTAATAACCTGGCACATTATTGGCTGGAGTGTCAGTCCCTCAGATAACCTGTATAGGTTGATACAGATCTGAGAGAGTCCAACTGCCTATCAGTCAAATTTAGTTTTAGACTGGCAGCTGCTACAAATCTCTGCAAGGATGGAGGAGAAGTTAAAATGATCTGCCTGTGCAGATCTTTCAGTAGAAGCATTGTATGATGCCTGTGTCACAAACAGGTTGGCAGCATCACACCAATAACAATTTCTAGTCATTTTTTTTAAAAAAAGCTGCATGTTGCAGTAATCAAGATAGGCTATAATCAAGATACAAATAACTGTTATCAACTCTGGCTGGCTTAGGAAAGTCATGGTTGGTGCCCTAGCTGTAATTGTGCAAACACATTTCTTTTCATAGTTGCCATCTGTAAAATCCAGTGAGAGTTAGTACTCATATATTGTAAAACTATCTTTTTTGAATGAATGCACCTTTATTCCATCCAAGCTTTATCTCAAATTGCAAGTCCACTTTTCTTCTTACAAACAGTACCTCCATTTAGTCTGGATTGTATTTCAGGTTAATCTTTTTCATTCATACCATTATCAAAATTAGCTAACAAGATATTGATTGCTTTCTAAGAATTAAATGGTGTAGTAGAGTAGAACTCCAGGGCTCCACAAGTATTTCCACAAAGATTATAAAAATCATAGATGACAGATAATCTGTGGGACACCAACATTCAAGCAGTAATCTCCCAGCACCATCTTCTGGACATATCTCACAAAGAAAGATTGGAATTATTACAATACAGTGTCTCCAAATTGCAACTAGTATATGGTAAACCAATTGTATTCTCAAAAGCAAACTTGAGACAATAGTAACAAACCATACAGATTCCACTGATCAGCCCAGGTTTCAATAGCACTGCTGACAAGTGAGACATGAATGTTCTCAAGTGCCTTCAGAAAAACATCTAGATCCATCACACTCAGGGGACAGATCATTTTAACTTCTCCTCCATCCATGCAGAGATTTGTAGCAGCTGCCATTCTGAAACAGATCTGAGACAGTCCGTGACAGTGAGTTACGAAAGGCATCTCCACTATTCAGTAATTTCTGGCACCAATAGAACAGAATTTTAAAAAATATTGTTTGCCTGATTGTGTGTGTGGGGATAGTTGGCAATTGGGATCAGCCCATACTATCATGGCAGGCATAACATTCTGAGCCATCCTAATTAGCTACTTCAGTATGAAAATTAAAATCTTCCTGGAAATCTAGGATAATTAATCTGCTGCCATGCCCCAGATTACTCTAGTTAGTTTACAAAGAAAGATTATTGTAAAAAAAGATGGATATGGCAGCATCCCTTTCCTTAAACCACTCTGGCAAGGGTTAGCATGATACCACTTCCCTGATTTCCAGCTCTGGCCTGCTGCATCCAAATTAACTCTACCTCTTTCAGTCAGGTATCCTTAATACATGCATATCAGGTATCCTTAATACATGCATTTCATTTAAGATGAAATCTTGAATTATATATATCATACCAGCAACTGAACTCTATTAAAAATAGGGCATTACTTTGGATGGTCCACTTTTTCTATCATTTTTACTTCCTTGGTTATATTAGAAAGGAACAGATGCCGACCAAGCTCCTGCCTTTTTTTCCCTCTTACAACTGCAAGATTGCTGCCTGCCATTATATCTCTTCCCCACTTCTGTATCCCTGGTCTAGGAAAAAGAACTAGCAAGTCTTCACACTTTCTTTTCAAATTTATTAAGCAGATTCAAGGCTATATCCCTTTACACCAGGGCTGTCAAACTCCCGGCCCATGGGCCGGATGCATCACATACTGGTCATACCCATGCCGGGTTTAACAAAGGGAGGGGAAGTCCCAATATATCATGTGATGCCGCCATGACGACATGAGTATGATACTCCTGCTTTATACCTTGGAAGCAAATGATGGACATTCAATAAAGTATCTTCAGCCATTTAGAGAAATTCAGCAAGTCCTTCAAAGAAAGTTGGCAGTTGTTTTTTGTCAGGTTCTTTCCAAATAATTGCTGGGGTTTTTTTAAAATGTGTTATGGTACTTTTTTAGACACGTGTTACAAAAAAAACATGGATGGGAGAAAATAGATAAAGAGGCGTAACTTAAACATTCCAAAAGAGACCCAAATTTACTGACAACTTCAATGTTCAAGTTCAAAACAACTTCAATAAGTGGTTGCATAGCTGATAGACTATGAAGCTAACAGATTTCAACTGCAAAAAGCCAGACAAACATTAGATGGTAGCCAAGAGATGCAGAAAACTCTACAATATTCTAAACATTTTGTTTTGACAGGAATCAATGGATGGAAAAGTAAATCCTTTTGTGATAGCAAATAATTGCCCACTCAATTGAGATGGGCAATTAGTGAGTGGATATAATCGGGTTCATAAGTTCACGAATCTGACTGACTATATTTTCTAATGAAATGAGAAATTTGAAGCTAGATAGCAGTAAATGAGAATTCTTATCCTATGTTCATGCTATCTGAATTTGGCACTAAATTTGACCTCTTTGGGTCAATATTTAAGTCTGCAAGACAAAGGAAAAAATTGTATATCAGCTGAATTATTCATAGGTCAAATCATTGTCATAAATATGGACACATCATACACAACATTTGTATGGTGTTGGAATTTACACATAAAAATCCATCTGAGTTGTGCTGATAAATTCAGCAGAAGTAGTATGCAAAATATTTTTTCTTTGTAAATTAAGTAAATTCTGGCTAAATGTGATGGGTAATATTATTTGGAATATTAGTCACCATTAGGATGATCACTGGTTTAACATTATTTAGCACTGTTTGTTCTGGCCAAGATAATGATGTGTTAATTTAAACTCTGGGAATTATTAGTACTTCATCGGAATTATTGACATAATCCTTACCTTATCTTTTACCTATTTTTTTCTTTTCATATTTTTCTTTTTGAGGATATCTATACATAATGGCATGTTGAAATATTCAAGCAGAATAGTAAATACTATATACTACAGAAATAGCATAGTGATATAATGACCATGGCAAGAATATAAAATTTCCCAGTCTATTTACACAATAGTTCATCACCTGTTCTCCCTGAAAATGTAGAAACTACCTTATTTTCAAAGAAGTACTAGTTCCAATTTTTTTAATATATCCAAGGAAGTAAATTGTCAAACATCTGTTTAATTTCCTGCTCTTGCAACTTTTCAAAATTCTTTCAAACTACTGGTTGTTAGATAAATAACCGAGATAAAATCCACCCCTTTACATTATTGGCAGCCTAAATTCCAAGCAATTTAATGTTATGTAGGAAAAAAGGTTTGGGTTGAATTGTCACCATCCTATATTTTGAAGAATAGTACATATTGCTTCATTAGTCATATTTACTAAAATAAATCCATTATTTATTGGTACTTTTGAAGTAAATACATTACATACTACTCACCTTTTTGTTTAATTAAGTCAATAACAAAAGCCCCAATTAGCTTTACTAATTTATCCAATGATATGTTCTCATTTTTGGTTAAGTCTTGTGATTTATGTACATTGTTTTATTTGTATATAATTTCAATTATGTTAATCCCTCTTTATTACTATTTTAAAGACTTATTTCCAAAGCAAAAATACAATAGTATAGCCATTAATTGGTGGCTGTTTCTTTACAGAAAACCAATTCTTAACACACCTACATATCCTGCATACACATACACCTGAAAAGGACTGAGGAATCCACCAGATTTTGGGGGGGCGTTAAGGCACTAGAGGAAACAAGGCCGTGTTTGCCCGTGTTTCCCTAAAAATAAGACCAGGTCTTATTCTCTTTGGGGCTCCAAAATAACCACTAGGGCTTATTTTTTTGGCGGCGGCTCCAGCAGCCCATCTATCCATGCCCTGATACCTGCCTTGCTCCACAGCAGCAGTTTTGACAGCCCTATCCAGCAACACCCCACATGGCTGCCAACTCACTTCTGCTTACTTTTGGTGCAATAGAGCTGGAGGCCAAGTGACACACCAATGGCACAGCCACAAGGTGAGGTATGTGGGAAACTGCCCCACATGTCCCACACTGGCTTACCTCAGGTACCCTAGCAGCTTGGCCATCCACACCCCGACATCTGCCTCACTTCACGATGGTGGTTCTGGTAGACCCATCCAGAAAGACTCTGCATGGCCACTGGCCAAATTCTGCTTGTTCACAGCTGCAATGGAGCAGAAGGCCACAAGACAAGGCAGGGGAAGCTTCCCCATGTGGCCCACACAGGCTTACCTTAGGGGCCTCACAGCAAGACCACCCATACCTAACCCTAACCCACAATGCCTAACCCTAGCCCTAACTCCCACCCCCAGGGCAACCACAATGCCAAACCCTTTCATTGAAGGTTAGGGTTAGAGGTGGGTGGCCTGGCTTCCTGTGGGGTTGGGTGGCCTGTGCACATAGGGCAGTTCCACCCTCTCTCCTTTGCTTCACCTCATTCTCCACACACACACCGCTTTGCCTCATGGCCGAGAATGTCACTCAGCCTCTTGCTCCATTGTAACCATGAGGAAGCAGAAGAAGTGGACCTGCTGCACATGGCTGCTGGATCCACTGCCGAAAGGCAAGGCAGTTGTTGGAGAATGGATGGCCTTGTTGCAGGGGCCCTAACATATGGTAAGCCAGCATGGAGCACGTGGGGCATCTCCACCCCCTGCCTCACCTTGTGGCCACAGCAGCCCCACTCCACTCTCTCCCCACCTTGCCTCACCTTATGTTGGTGGCACTGTAAGCAACAACCAGATGGAATGGGTAGGTGGCTGGCTGTATAGGTGCTTAAGTAGGGCTTACTTTGGGGTAGGGCTTATATTAGGCACAAAAATAGGCTAGATCTTATTTTAATGCTAGGTCTTATTTTCTGGGAAACATAGTAGCACGAAGCTTCACTCCACACAATATTGCTGCAACATTTCTCTGTACGTAGCTAATTCATCTAGCAAGACTGTCACTGCTTCAAATTTATAACATGTCCAAACATTTCTAGAATATTTTTTCAATATTATTGTGTTTCAATGCAACTCAACAAAGACAAATCAATTCTGTTAAGTACTTCATATTCATTTCAAAGATTTATGAATTTGTTGGAATTATTTATACAATTATCTTCCAATCCAGTGAATATAATGATTCCCTCAAGCTCTGCTTGTCTAATGGGGACTATATGGATATGTAATTTTCATGAAAATAATCAAGAAGTGATTTCTCAATGCCTTCTTCAGGGATAGTTTTTCTAAAACTTCCCAGTCTAGCCCACAGCCCAGGGATTTCCCATAGTCTTACTAGATTGACCATACTTAGATTTTCTTTTTAAAAAAATAATTTTTATTAAGTTTCATTATAAGATAAAAATATGAAAGAAACAATAGTTAGAAAAGTAAGAAAATGAAAAGGATGAGGAATAATGACTTCCAGCTCTGTTTGGTACAATAGATTAAAAAAAAAAAAACCACAACATCAATCTTTTGCTTTGCATTTCACAACAGTTCAAGTCATTTGTCTAATTAGAAATTCATTCTAATCATTGAAATCTAAAATCAAAGTTTCATATTTTTTTGCAGTTTCGAGTAAAAAGTCCAGAAGTGGTTTTCAAGTTGAAACAAAACTAGATATTTCTTTCTTTAATTAAAACAGTCAATTTTGCCATCTCTGCTGATTCCATTAGTAGTATATCTTTTAATCTTTGTATAGACAGTTGTATTTTGCACCATACTTACCTTTTTCAAGACCAACCATTTTTTCACAATCATTTTCTGTTAATATATTTTGGTTCTATTGTTGAAACCTATTATTTTTTATTTCAGGAAAATAATAATAATAATAATAATAATAATAATAATAATAATAATAATAATAATAATAATAATAATAATAATAATAATAATAATGCAGAAACACTGCACCACCTAGTTAGCTGCTTCAAGAAGATTACACAGACTGATATAAAGCAGTAACACAACAAAGTGCATTGGAATATCTGCAAGAAATACTGTTTGCCTGCAAGGAAGGACTAGTGGAAGCACAAAATACACAAGTAATAGAAAATGGAGAAGCTAAAGTGCTCTGGGACTTTGGTAACCATATCAAAAAGCCTGATAAAGAAAAGCTTGTGGGAAAACAATAAGAGAAAAACTAGGTCCACACGTGAAAGTCAAATTAGACTGATTTATTGCTAACATGCCTATACACAAGAATCTTCTCAACTAACAACATCTGTCTGGAGTTAAGATAAAGATTATGAGCTTCAAGGAGTATTGGATTTTGTTCACTTGTGGTTACTTAAAAATTTTAGGGTGATCCCTCTTTTAATGCTGCCCCCAGATTCTGCCAATACTTCTTCTACAAAGAATTATAATGAATCCAACATGAATCAAGCAAGATAAAAGTACCCAACATGGAAGAGATTAGGATAACTGAGGAAATGGCATAAAAACAATCAGTGAAGGTCAAAACCTGACATGCTCCTAGATCAGAAGAATTCTGTGAATTCTGCCTAAAATCATGGACAATCTACACTTGAGGTTGAGAGACTGGATGAATAGGGTTTCGGAATGACCAGAAAATAAAAAATGGCTAACAACTGGAAAGACATTTGTAATTCAGAAAGATGAGAAAGAAATAAGCCTAGAAACTACAGATCCATTATCTGTTTGACAACTCAGCCTTCCATCCTTTTGAGATCAGTAAAATGAGGACCCAGATTGTTGGACAATATGCTGACTCTGTAAACTGCTTAGTGAGGGTTGTAAAGCACTATGAAGTGATATGTAAATCTAAGTGCTATTGCTGTTTATGGGCATTAAATGATTTACTCACTGTAGAAGTTTGGTTTTTTTCCAACAAAGTTGTTTTTTATTTAAAAAAAAACAATCTCCAAAAAAGAGAAAAAATACAAAAATTAAACTAAGCTAAATAGTTCTACAAAAAGAGTGCACAAAAAGAGAAAACAAAACAGATACATACATAAATTGTTCACCCAGTTGAATACTGATAAATATATTTCAACAATAATAACTCTTCTGTCTGCCCCACTTGCAAAGCAGGCACACAATTTAAAAATTTCTAAGACGTTGTTTAGCCAACCTACTTAATCTGACATCTATCTACGATGTAGAACCATAGTTAACAGGTAAAACCAACAATTAAATTAAACTTCAAAAACCCATGTTAAGAGTCTGTTTATTGTATTTTACTTGCAGAAAATCCACGAATTCTGGTCTACTATAAGTCACCACAATCATTGTGTCAGGTGTGCCTGTGGAGGCTGACACATTGTCTCTCATCTGTCCAAGATCAAATATCCTTGATTAAGTCTATTAAGTTTTAATAATAAAGCTTTTCCTTAGGATATTAATTGGGATCTTTCCTTACAGTTGGATTTTATTTCCCAAAGTCATAAACCTCTGTTGTGTATATTTCCACAGCATTTGTTGTACAAAAAGCATCTCCTGTAAATTGTAACATAACATCTCTTAACATTTGTTTTCCAATTGGTATAAAAATCTTCTTGAAAAAGTTGTATTTATCACTGGTCAGTTCTATCAACTGTAAATCTTTAAAATCCATACCCTTCTCAAAGTCACTTGTATTTTCCAAGTCAACCTTATCTTTTAGGTCTGCCATCAGCAAGGTACATTCCAATCCATCTGATTGTAAATCTTGCTGTACTACTTTACTTGCATCTGTTTACCATCTTCAAGTTGATTCATACTCATCATTATTTTATAAGGCTTTTTATCCAAATTTTCAAATTGGATTTGTAAGTTAAAACGTTTTCTGTTTCCCCAACTTTGCCAAGCTTTGTCTTGATACATTGCTTGCATTTTGACTAAATTTTGATACAGTCAAATAGTTAAATTTTTACAGCTGCGATTTTTATAGCCAATAATAAACAATTCCTCTCAAAAACAGGAAAAGCACCATAGCAAATTAGCCTCAAAAATATTGAGAAGCGCTTTCCCCATCAAAAAAACCCCTTCCCAACAACAACAGATTTTAATTAAAAAATTTTAAAAATAAGACCAGAGGCTTTTTAAATATTTATAAAATATAAAGTCCCTGTAGTGAAAGTTTAATACATATGTAAATCAAATTAGATCTTTTTTGGTACCCAAAGTTTGCTGCATCTTCCATGTAGAAGAGGCAGAAGGGATTTACAACAGCTAATAAACAATAAAACAATAAAAAGAACATTTAAAAAAACCAGATCCAGCAGGGGGTTACGTTAGTTTAGCATTCAACCAATCAATTAATGTTTGAAAGTAAATATCAAAAAGAAAAAAATATCAAAATATGCTGTTAAAACCCAGGCATTTTTAAAACAGCAGACAACTGGAACAAATAGGTGGAGACTGCTCCTTTTGATTGCTCCCACTGAGAATTGCTACCTTCTAGGTCCTCTTAGGTAGGTCCACAGTCCTGCAAGGGTCATCTTGAGTCATTCCTAGTAGCTCCCATTCAAATCTGGGAAGAGTGCAAAACCAGCTATCCATCAGCAGGAGAAAATATCCATCTCGAGGAGACTTCTATTGGAAGGAAGGAAGGAAGGAGAGATTCAAGAGGAATGAATTACCAGTTATTGATTAACAAAGTGGTTTTAAAGAATTTCCAAAAAAGAAGAAAATTTCATTTATGACTTGGAGAGAAAAAGTTTCACATATTGTAGATAGATTGAGAAATAACTTGTTGAAATTTTTGAAATCAGCAGAAACATTCTGCAGTTTATGAACACTTCAATGATGTTTTGGCAAATGAAACTGATGGCTAATGGGGAAGAGTTAGGAGAACTCAAAATCAAACATGGAATTTTCTAAAATGACTCGTTATCATCTTTAGTATTTATACTATCAATTGCCCACTGACAACAATTTTAAACAAAATACAAATTGATCAAAACTGAAGCAAAAAATGTATTTAATTTCTATTTTAAATAAGGAATATAGTTCAGCTTTTGTTTTTCAAATAACTTTACATCATTTGTTTCATTTGTAGGAATCCTTAATATAGATGATTGAAATTTGGAAAAACAAAGCTAAACTTGATTCTCTTATTTAAAGCAAAAAAATAAAAATTCAGTAAAAAAAATTGAATGCAATTTGGCATTAACAACTATACCAGCATAGCCATAAAGGCAGGCAAAATTGTTAAAAGGAATTCAGCTTAACAATGAAGATTTGATCAAGGCAGTAGCATCAAAAGAAGGCTATTAATATTGGGGAAATTTGGAAGCTTCCAATTTATTATGGAATGAAATCAAAATAAATACTCTACCAAATATATAAACAACTTCAGAAATTTTTGAACTCAAAATTAAATGGTGGAAACATCATTAAAGCAATTAATATCTGGGCAATCCTTGTTATTTGAAATACAGCAGGAATAGCTTATTGGACCCAGATGGAACTTGATAACTTGGATTGGAAGACAAGACAACTAATGACAATGTACCATGCTTTGCACCCAAAAATTGATATTGATTAGCTGTATTTGCGAAGAACTGAAATGGACAGAGGACTCCTACAGGTGAAACAAACTGTGAAGGAAGAAAGCATGGCCTAAATGACTACATTAAGAAAAGCCAAGAACCCTTGCTGAAGGAAGTCAATCAAGGACAGTTCTTGAAAATAACAAAGGTGAAGGCTGAATATGGAAACAATTGAAATAAATTTGTTAATTGGAAGAACAATGCAATGCATGGTCAATAACTGAAGGATATAGAAGGGAAAGTTCATTTAAAAACCATATGGAATTGGTTAAGACCAGGAGCATCAAAAAAGAAAAAAGAAATGGAAGGCTTAATTTTAGCAGCTTAAGGATAAGCTTTGCCATCTAACTGCATAAAAGTGAAAATTCAGCATATAAGGAACAACAACAAATGTCACCCTTGAAGTAAAATGGATGAAACAATTGATCATTTTATCAGTGTCTACAGCAAAATTTCACAATCTGACTAGAAGCAGCATCTTGACTGGGTTACCAGAATTATTCATTGGAAACTGCCAGAGATTTGGATTTGAATGTGATAAATACTATTGGTGTTGCTTAGGTGCTCGAAGAAGGCTCGGGAGTCAGTGACTAGTTTTCAGCTCTTTATTAGTCCCGAGATCGACTCGGGGTTCTGTGCATCGGCTGCAGCTTATATCATGCTGGCTGCGCTGGCCGCGGCCAATGGCACCGCTTTGAATCTCCCGCGATCAGTTTCCACCAATTGCGGGGATTCGCGGCGGGCCAATCAGTGTGGCTTGCTCAGCCAATCTGGTTGCCGTGCGCCCTGGCCAATCAGGGCACAGTGTTTACAAGAATGTTAATGAACAATACAGAACACCCCTCCCCTCTTGGTACGGTCCTACGTGACATAATCCCGTAAGTAGGTGGGGCTCCGTACTTGCCTACTGGACCTGCGCAGGTTAGTTGATGCCTGGCCTTCGGGCGATTCAGTCGGGTTCTGCGCTGCTCTCTGCCTCGTTGATGAAACCACCTGGAATGGTGAGCCAGGCCTTTCGTGGTCGCTTCCTCCCGGTCTACCCGGGCTGGTCGAGCTGCTGTCTTTGCTGCTCCCATCAGTCCTTCCAGGCTGGTTGAGCTGGCCTGGCTGTTTCTTCCAGACGAGGCTTCGAGCTGGTTGCCTATTTCTGCTTTGGTTGGTGAGTATTCTTGGTTTCTTTCTGGTTGGGGTTGGTTCTCGGGCTTTCCCTCCCCTCTCTGGGTCTATGTTTCTATCTGCTTGCGTGTTGGTTGTGTTTCCCGTGGTCGTTCTCGATCTTATTTGATCGATGTGTTGTTTCCATGCTTGTCCGTCGACTGTTTGTAGCTGGTACGAGCGGGGACCTGTTACCTGGGTTACCGTTGCCGGTATCCAGAGGGGGTCCCCTCTAAGGTTTTTCGCGTATACTGCTTCTCCTGGTGCGAACGTTCGGTGCCTGCTCGATGAGTCGGTGGGTTTTTCAGGGTTGTATGTGGGGTGAAGTCTATCTAGGTGGGATCTTAGTTTCCTCCCCATTAGCAGCTCTGTGGGGCTCTTGTTTGTCGTTGTGTTAGGTATTATGTGTTGGATAAAAAGTAGTTTATTTATTTTTTCTTGTATGTCTCTGGTTTTGATTTTTTGGATTGTTTTTTTGGTAAATTGGACCATTCGTTCCACCCTACCATTCGCCACCGGATGTGCCGGCCTCTCAGAGCGTGCTGTATGCCCTATTCCGCTAGGAATTTCTCCAATTCTAGTGCGGTAAATTGTGGGCCATTATCTGATACAATTACATCTGGGAGACCATGGGTTGAGAATAGTTTGTTGAGTTCTTTGATGATGGCCTCAGTGGTGGTAGTCCTCTGGGGGTTTCCCATTCCAGGATTGGGGCGGTGGGTGGGCTTGGCCTGGATTCTTGGTATTGCCTACAGCTTGCCACCCAGGCTTCGATTTGATTGTCCATCCCTGGCCACCAGGCATAGCTTCTGGCCAGGGCTTTTGACCTAACTATGCCCAGGTGCCTCTTGTGTAACAAGTCCAGGACCCTTTTTTGTAATTTCTCCGGAATAACAAACCTGTCCCCCCATAGTATACAACCCTTTTGCGTGAAAAGTTCCATTTGTCTGTTCTGAAACATTCTGAATGTCTCGTTGTCGGCTTTTTCCGGCCACCCTTTCTCCACCCATTGTAACACCTGTGCCAGACGTTTGTCTTTATTGGTTTCGTGGGCAATGTCTGATGCAGTTAGGGGGAGGTTGGGTAAGGTCTCTATGCTCAGGGTGGATGCTGTGGGTGCTGGGTCGGCATCCAGGTCGGGCAGCGGGGTGCGGCTCAAGGCGTCTGCGTGTGCGATTGTCTTACCAGGTCGATGGGTCAGCTGGTAACTGTAGGCGGCGAGGAACTCAGACCACCTTGTCATTTTCGGGGATAGAATGTTTGGGGTGGCCTTGTTTCCTGCCAGGATGCCCAATAGTGGTTTGTGATTGGTGATGATAGAGAATGTCCTGCCGTAAAGGTACTTGTGGAACCTTTTTATGGCTGCGATGATGGCCAGGGCTTCCTTGTCTAGTTGGATGTAGTTCCTTTCAGGCTTTGATAGGGTCCTTGAGTAAAAGGCGATGGGTGCTTCGTTTCCATTCGGGAGTGTATGGCTGAGGATTGCCCCGATGCCGAACGGTGATGTGTCACACGTTACTGTTAGCAGGAGGATCTCGTTGTACTGGATGAGGATGGCATCCGATGTGAGCAGGTCCTTGGTTCAGTTGAATGCAGCTTCCTCCTGTCTCCCCCAGGTCCAGGTGGCTGTTTTGTCCAACAGCCTATGCAACAGTTCCACCGCGATCGCCTTTTGGGGTAGGAAAACATTATAGAAGTTAATCAGCCCCAGAAATGCCTGCAGTTCTGTTTTATTCCTTGGCCTGGGTGCCTCCTTGATAGCTCTGATTTTTTTTCTGTTGGGTGAATTCCGTGCTGGTCTAGGAGGTACCCTAGGAACTTGACCCTTTCGGTATGCAGCTGGCATTTTTCTTTTTTGACTTTTAGCCCCGCATCTTTGAATTTTTGTAGTACCTCCCTCAGGCAACCCTCCAGTTGTTTTTGGTTGGCCGCTGACACCAGCATGACGTCAAAGTAGGGCACCACCCCCTTGATCCCTTGCAGGAGTCTCTCCATGAGGCTCTGGAAAATTCCTGGTGCCACGCTGACTCCGAACTGGAGTCTCTTGCAGCGAAAAGCCCCCTGGTGGGTTACTGATGGGTCTGCGCCTCGGCGGTTTCCGCGTCGACCGGTAATTGTTGGTAGGCTTGCGCCAGGTCCAGCTTTGCGAAAACCTTGCCTCCCCCCAGTGAGTGCAGAAGGTGCTGTACTACTGAGACAGGGTAAGCACTTTGTTGTAATGTGCAGTTTAGGGTGGCCTTATAGTCCCCACAGATTCTCACTGACCCATCGGGCTTGACTGGGGTGACTATGGGGATCTCCCACCAGGCATGATCGGTTGGCTCTTGGACTCCCTGTTTGATGAACTTGTCTATCTGCTCATCGATCTTGGGTCTGATTGCGAAAGGCACTCAGGTTTTAGGCGTATCGGGGGAACGCTGGGGTCTAGACTGAAGGAAATAGGGGGCCCTCGGTACTTGCCTAGGATGCCGTCGAACACTTCCTGGAAGTCCCTTGCGGGTTGCTCCTCCCAGTCTACCTCTGCAACGTGGTCGATGCCTGTTACCTTGATTCCAAGCTGTGCAAACCACTGTAGTCCCAAAAGGCTGGGTCGGTCTCTGTCCACGATTGTCAGGGGAAGCCTTGCTGTGCGCCCTTTAAATGTGATTTCAAAGTGACCTGTTCCCTTGGTAGTCCTTTAGGATTAGCTTCTGGCTTTCCAGGCCCCTTTTGTGGATGGTGGGCACCAGGCACTTGATTTCCCACCATGCAACCATGGAGAGATAGGACCCGGAGTCCACCTCCATCTTGCATGGCTTGCCTTCGATGCCCACTTCCACGTGTACCTTGTGGGCGTCCCAGCTAGATGAATGGCCGATGATGACTGTCTGGTGGGTCTCTTTTCTTTGTCGGTTCTCACCATTTCATCAGCCCCATCCGTCCTGGTTCCAACGGCCCTCGGTTTGGCAGTCCCTCATTCTAGGGGGGTGCCGTCTCATCTCCGGCCGCTGCTGTCCCATTGTCGGGGGCTGTAGGCTCTTTTGAATGTGGCCTCTCTTGTCTCATTGGTGGCAGATCGCGTCAAAAAATTGGCACTCCGATCGAGGATGGTCACCCCCGCACCTGGCGCATTGCAACCTCGACTTATGACTCCACCACTCGCATCGGTCCCGTTCTGTCTAGAGTCGATGGATGTCCTCCTCCTCATCCGTGGTGTCAGAAGGGGAGTCAAGGTCGCCATGGTGGGTGGTGGTGGTTGCTCGTCAGCTTGCTTCTGGCTGTGTCTCGGCTGCTGGGGTGGTCTCGGAGGTTGTGGTTCGGTGTCCGGTGTCCAGTCTCTGCATTCGGGCTGCTGACTTCTGGGTTGCCTCGGCTGCAGTAGCTTCAGCGAGGGCTTCGGTGAGGGAGATGTCACCTCTTGCCATCAATCGACTTTGTAGGACAGGGTCCCTGAGCCTGAGGATGACGTGATCTCGTAATGCCTAGTCCATGTCTGTGAAGTCGCACATGCCTCCCAGGTTCTGCAGGTCAGCCATGAAATTGCTGATGCTCTCACCCTCTCTGCGGTTGTGCCAGTAGAAGTCGTGCCGTCTGATGAGGGTGGGCACGGCGGGAGCATAGTGGCTTCGCAACAGAGGCTCGAGGTCAGCCCAGTCCATCACCTTTACATCTTCTGGTTTCGTGAGGGCCTTTGCCATATTAAACACTGCGGGGCCGCAGTGTGTCAGGAATACGGCCCTTTTTTTCTGCCCATTAGCATCCTTGAGGTTGCTACTCTCCAGGAACATCAGGAACCGATCAATGTACGATTCCCAATCCTCAGTAGCCTGGTTAAAGGGTGCGGGTGGCGCAATGCTGGCCATCTCGTTGGTTTCGTTCGTCTTGGTGCCACGTGCTTGGTGGGTATCAGTTCCGCGATCCCACCTTCGTCGCCAGTGTTGCGTAGGTGCTCGAAGAAGGCTCGGGAGTCAGTGACTAGTTTTCATCTCTTTATTAGTTCCGAGATCGACTCGGGGTTCTGTGGATCGGCTGCGGCTTATATCATGCTGGCTGCGCTGGCCGCGGCCAATGGCACCGCTTTGAATCTCCCGCGATCGGTTTCCATCAATCGCGGGGATTCGCGGCGGGCTCAGCCAATCCGGTTGCCGTGCGCCCTGGCCAATCAGGGCGTGGTGTTTACAAGAATGTTAATGAACAATACAGAACAACTGGGACTATCAAGTTGAGCAGGGTTGGATAATGGGTGGGTTAAGATCTTATGGGACTTTAAGATTCAAATAGTGAAGCATTGTGTTAATGATAAGCCTGATGTAACAGTTATTTAAAAGAAGACAGTCTTGTTCATTGATTTTGCTATTCTGAGCAATGCTAGACTTGAAGGGAAAAACTGGAAAAAATACAAAATATTAGGACCTGCAGATTGAAGTTAAATGCTTATGGGAAAAATACATTGTTATACCACTTATGATTAGAGCCCTCTGAATGATGCCTGAAGGACTTCCTTGATAATTGGAAATATTGAATTTATCAGACCTGAACGTAATAATTTTACAAAAAGAAAACTACTTGGAACTGCCTATATTTTTAGATGCTACCTTAACAATTCTTAGGTCCTTGCTTAGGACTTGAATTATTAAGTTTCCAACAGCCTTAATGAATCTAATTGTAGATTACCCATACATAAAATAATAACCATCAACTGAAATTGATCTACTTTGTACCACTTAGTCACTAGCATTTAACTTGTTCGCTGTCATCCAAATAGGCAGGATTGTTTCCTTTGGTTCAATCATGTCCAATTTTCTGAGACTGCCTGGGCAATCCCTTGCAGTTTTATTGGCAAGATTTTTTTAAAAGTTATTTGCCATTGCCTCCTTTCCAGGGAAGAGAGAACATGACTAGGCCAAGATCACCCTGATGGCTTTGTGCCTAAGGTGGGACTAGACTCACATCTTCTAGCCCAATGCTACATCTTACTGGCTTTCAAGTAGACGCTTACTTAGAAGAAAATCCCTTTGAATTCTGTGGAAGATGAGTTTCAGCAATAGAAGCACACTCCCTGCAGGATTGCAACATGGACAAACTTCCCATATGAACCATGCAATCCTGTGCATGCCTACTCAGGAGTTGTGGTCAACAAAGTTCCCTACTAATTCAAAAGGAGGTTCTTCAAAAGCTACTTCTCTCTGTATCCCCAGCTTTATCTGAGGAAATTAAATGTCAAAATATACATGAAAGGCAATGATGAGCAAGCCAAAGAGAGGATACAGGTTCATACACTCTCAGATGGTCTCCAGGAGCTGGGCAGACTCCATGTACTACTCACACCATCCCCAGTATCATTAAGAAGACTTCTGTCCCCCCCCAAAAGAGTAAATATTAATTTTACATTGGAACAACTAAAGACAAATCATCTTCTAGTATTATTCCCGCAGGTGCAGGTCCACATTTCAGATCAACAAATATCAGCTTGCATGATCAAATGCAGCATCTGAGTCATGTCTGCTGTTTGACAGATCTGGCTGTAGATCCATTGCTTCAGGAAAAAAAAAAAAAACACCTGATCAATCGGCTTGTCACTAGGCCTGGTGCCAATTTGGTCTGTGTACAACTCATCACCATCCTGATGGGTATCCAGCACACCATTAGGAACCATTAGGAACAGCAGACCTCACTACCAAACAACTAAAAACTGTTGAGGGCTGAAAATGAAAAAAAGACAATGCCATGAGGAAGGCCTTCTAAAAATTCTTAGCTTGACACCTTAGACCTCAATTTCAGGTATGTGAAATAGCACCTCCAATGCTATTTGTTCTTATTTTTCAAAAAACTTATGGCAGATATAAATGCAGGTTTACAACTTTTATTGTTCATTTTCTGAACTAAATGGAGTTTTAGCATTTATTGTTCAATTTTATTGTTTCACTTCACTCACTTAAACCCACAAATTCATACTTAACTGCATTTAATTCAAAGTCTAGTTGACCAATTTGAGTTTTTAGAGAAAAATCAAGATAAATGCTTGCCCTGAGTGAAATCTCATTCGACATGATAATTCTGAAGGACTACAATTCCTATTCTGCCCTTTGGCAGAACTGGGACAGGTGTGGTGGAGCAACCTGTTCTTCATCTATCAGTGGCCTTTAATACTATTTACCTTGTATCCTTCTGATTCACTTGTAGAATTAGATTTGGGACCACAGTACTTAAGTTAGACTAGAGTTGATGGTAGAGTAGATATCAAGCCAAACATCCTGATTGTCAGTTTCAGTAAGCTAGAAATGGAGACAGTGGCTTCAAGTCTCATCTTAGCCATGAAAGCCAACTCAGTGATTTTTGGTCAGTCATTCTGTCTCAGCCCAACCCACTCTTATGGTTGTGAGGAAAATAGGAAGAGGAAAATGTGTTGGAAGGTTTGTTAGCTTGAGTTATTTGTAAAAATAATGAAGTTTTAAGATAAATAAATAAACAAACAAAATCTACATGGAGATCTACATGTTGAAGGCCACACAGTAGCTGCAGCTTGTCAAGAATGCAATGGTGCAGGCTATTATTATATTTTCCTCAGTACACCCATGTAACTTTTTGCTTTATGAGCTGCACTAGAATTGGATGCTGTTCAAATCCTTCATAGATAAGACAGAGCTTCCCGCATAATGTCTATCCATTCTCTTCAACATGAGCTTTGGGTCCCATCAATAAAACAGGATCTGATAGGATCCAAGAAGCACACTTTGTCACTATCCTGTCAGTGGCAAAAATTTTACTACTAGTTCTGTGGGTGTGGCTTGGTGGGCATGGCATGGTATGGCAGTAGAAGGATACTGTAAAATCTCCATTCCCTCCCCACTCCTGAGGGAAGATAACTGCAAAATCCTATTCCCTTCCCCACCCCACTAACCTGCTTTCCAGCTCTGTTCTCCTGTGCAGGGCAACAAAAGAAGACCCAGCCAATCAGCTGGGACTCAGGAGGCAGAGATAGATGTAGGTGGGGATAGTCAGAAGTGGTTTTTGCCAGTTCTCTGGACTACTCAAAATTTCTGCTACCGGTTCTCCAGAATTGGTCAGAACAGGCTGAATACCACCTCTGTGCCCTGTCTTATAGAACAGTGTTCCCCTGAGATTCATATGCCCTCCACTCTGAGCTTATCTTTAAAAAGCTGGCTCTTCTCACAGGCCTTGACTAATAAATGGTGGAATCCTTACCAGTGCTGTTGAGGCAATATAATCCCAGATGCAACTTTCCTAGTAAGCAAAAATTGATCTGTCATAACTGTGAGCTTTTCATTAATGTGACATCATAGTATAAACGGGTTTTTTAGATTATCAAATATTTCCTGTGAATGGGGAAAAAGTAATAGGAAATAATGACATGGTTAGCCAATTTTGTTGTTGTTTCTGAAAAGGACTTTTATCTTAAAGAAACTATGTTATGATCTAATATGCCTTTACTTTATGTTTTAATTTCATGGATCTAAATAGCTAAACGCTGAAACCGAAGTGACTGTGTCATTATATGTCGGGGGGGAGATATCAAAGCAATACTTTAAAGCACAGAGGGGGAGGAATACCACTTTAGAGATAAGATGGAACACCTTATAATTTTCCCTGACATATTATTGTGTTCACAGAACTTCTTCCCCCAACATGCTACTGTTGTAATTTTTCCCATTTAGCCAAAAGCAATTATAAGCCATACTAGGTGTAATATTTTCTAGTGGCCTATTAGTCCTCCTGGATGTATATTTCTCTCTTTGGGGAAAAAGATCCTATGAACCTATAAAAATAAATAAAAAAATCATTCTACAAGTCTACAAGGAAACAAGTAAGCATCTGAACCATCTGTATTACTGCTATTCTCAAACTGAAACCAATAACTTTGCACCAAGTCCATAAAAGTCTTTATTAGAGCTCTTCAGACTTCTAATGCAGTGCAATTCATAGATCATCTAAGAAGTAGAGAAAATATATGAAAAGTACTTTAAAGGTAGTATAATAGGTGTATCCAAATGAAAAATTCTGTGGAAAGACCTTGTATATCAGAATGGGACAACTCACCACAGCTAGTTCACCATGGCCAACTCGCCATGGGACAACTCGCCATGGCCAACTCGCCATGGGACAACTCGCCATGGGACAACTCGTCATGGGACAATTTAACAATTCAACTATTTAAAATAAATAAAAAAATATTTTATTTTTTTGTCATTTACATTTCATGTTATCCCTCCTTTTGCATCCTTTCTTTAATGATTCTATTATACCATTTTTTTTAATATTAGTATAACTCTTGTCCCATAGTGAGTTAGCTGTGGCAAGTTGTCTTGCAGCAAGTTGGCCATGGAAAGTTGACCATGGTGAATTGTCATAGATCCCCTTGCATATATCTCTAGGACAAAAAAAGAGAAAATAACATGGAGAAAAGATTAAACATTATCTTTCTAACAGTCCCAACTGTTACCTGTTTTATTCTTGGAATTGTTCTTATTTTTTAAAAAGGATATCATCCTTATCTTTAATCATACATATTTTGTCTAATTGTTCCTTATATACATTTCATATGGATGGAAATATCTCTTTTTCTCTTTCAATAAAAATCTATATATGGTATGAAGGAGCAGGTGTTTGAGCTCATATCAATATTAAGCATAAGATTTTAGGAAAAAGAAACTTGAAAGTCACACATGACCTGCAGAAATATCTTTTTGCTTTCTTTTTCATAGATACTAAAAACTCAACAATGGATCTTTTCTTTAACCTAACCACAAAGCAGAAGAACACAAACAATAGAATATATGTTTCAATCTATGCATTTGATGGAGAGTGTTGAAAGAAATTATTCTGGTAATATTTTATGATGGTTTTGATCTTTCAGTCCTGATGACTATTCAGCTTGCATTAGATTCTTTAAGTTTCTATGTTTCTGAAATACTTCAGTGATACAACCAACTTCAGATCCATCTTTTAAAACAGAAAAAGAACAAGAAACAAAAAAATATTATAATATTAATCATATTGTCAAAATTGCCATCAGTTAATTGAAAAGGCAGCTTTACTCAGAACAGTTTACATCCTGTGACAGTACCCATAACACCATCAAACATCAACATCTGCCCATCCTAGATACTTGGAGGGGACTCAATAGGTGGATAAAAATGTAAAATCCAATCTGAATATCTGACTGTGCAATAAACTACGTAATAATTCAACAGAAGATCACAAATCTCAACTTTGATGGGACATAAAATTAATTGGGGGGGATTGGTGTTAATAATACATGAACATCAAAGAAAAAGATTTTCTATCCTTTCTTCTCTTTGCAGCCTCCTATGATACAATAATCTTCTCCAGAGTTGATGTTACCTCTTGAATATATGCACAGAGAAGTAAAGTCATGTGTACAAGGGGAAATTGTAAAAGAAATAAAAGATGATAGCCACAAATTGGGTTTAGGCAGAGGGGGGATTCAGCTGGTTTGGACCAGTCCAGGCAAACTGGTTGTTAACTTTTTGCACAGTTCAGAGAACCAGCTACCATTGGCTGGTCCTGCCCACCCCACCCCTTCTAGTCATTCCTTGTCTCGCCTCACCCACCTTGGCCGCTTTCCTAGAATCATGCCCATGACATAGCTGATGGTTCCCTCATTTGCCTTGGCCCAGCTGATCTCTGCCTGGTCAGCCTTCTTTGCTCCTCACCCTGCTGCCTCCCATGCAAGATGATAAGATAGCAGGAAACTACTTCCGGCCTTTGTTGATGGAGCTGGCCATGACTCAGTCACTCAGGGAGCAACCTGCTCTCTGCCCCGAGACACTGGACAGCCACCATCACCGCTGCTGCCTTCTTCTCATTGCCTGCCTGCTGGCAAACAATGGATGCTGCAGATACAGGGCAATTTCCTAGATACCATTCCAAGCCCCTTCTCCCCAGCAAAATAACTGCCTACTGAGCCTGCCTGGCACATGCTGGCAAAAGGAGGCTGGGGGGGAGGAAAGAGAAGGGCCAATGGAAATCCCCCATTTTCCACCTCCATTGGGCTGTCTGCAATGTGCTGAATCAGGATGGGGAGGTTGGGGGGAAGCAAAAAGCCAGCTCTGGTCTGTACTCACCAGCACGACAGCAAATCTCTCTTTCAGCTTGCCTGGTTCAGGCATTGGGAGCTTGAGGGGTAGATTGTGTGCCCTGAAGTCCATCTGCTGAGAGTCCATGTTCCCCACATTGCCCATGGCAACAGCTCTTTCTCAAGGAAGGAGAATGGGGGAGAGCGGTCCACTTCTTTGTCCAGGTTTCTCCTGCCAAATTTCAAGCTCCAAACTGTTCCTGCTCGCTGGCTCTGGCTGCAGCCAACCATCCAGACCCCAGAGTCTACCAGTGGCTTGTTAAGGCATGCAATATGGGAACCTGGGAGCTTCATGGCCTATAATATATTGCCAACTTAATTTCATAGAAGAACCAACTACAAACTCCTCTTCTCCCTGACAGGCTCTTCGTATCACTCCATTGTTATTCATTCCTCATTCTCTAGAAACACTTTAATCAATGGGAAGAGGCAGCTATACATAGGAATAAGGTAACTGGAATGGTGAAAGCCACAGGTTAGAAAATACAGTTGTCAATCCAGAAATTTAATCAATTAAAAATAACAATAAGGAAGGGTGGTGGACAAAGACTGCAATGTTGTGCAGATGCATTCTTTCTACAATGATATGGAGATATATATGTAGTTGATCAAATCACATCATGCCTTTCTTCTAGGCCTCTGCTTCCATGAAGGCTTGAGCAAAATAACCCTCCAATGTTCCTTTGTAAAATTTTATTAAATTCCTTAGCATTCCACTAAGCTTTCTTCACAGCCTATTCAACTGTTTCGCAATGGCAGAGAAAGCTGCAGAATGATACAGAGCACTTCAACTAGGTGAATCAAACCCAACTTGCACAGGCTTATATTCTAATTACTCAAGGTATTTTTAAGAGATCATAAAGAAAATTTGGATTTTTTTGTGGGTGTTCTTCCAAAAATGCAGTTTTTTCCTTGTTCACATGTTTATGATTACATTTATATGTCATGCTGTACCAAAATGAAGTTAGTGGAAATGTTCACATTTCTTTTAATAAGAAGGCATTTTCTTTAATGAGAAGATGAATAAGCATGCATGTATGAGTGAATGCCCTTTTAATATTTCCAGCCTACTGCTGCTTCTTTATGTCATGTCATTTAAATCTGAAGGGAAACCCTCTCATCATGCTTTTTCAGCATTCGTAGTGAGGTGGAGGAACAACAACAATATTTTTCAACACTACACAACACTAAAGGAAGTTTACAATTGCTTTAAAAGAAGTTATAAGGAAGTCTGAGAATTTGGTAGTAAAACAGATATGGGAAGACAAATTAGAACATTGTACTAAAATCTGCCTTTTAAGAGGCTACTGGGCAAAAGAGAGAATAGAAAATCAACATCAATGTACTTTATTTGCCCGTTACCTACCAAACTTTTTTAAATCAAGGGCATTCAAGTGGAGGGACTAAGATGGCAAACAATTACAGGTACTGTACATGATGTGCTTCTTCAGATGATGCGAGTACATAATCGCAGTGTTTAGGGGGAGATAACATCATCCTTTACACATATTCATTCTGATGCTATCACAGTTTGTTAAGATGCTGCTAGGGCAATAAGTTTTCCTTCACCTTTTTAGGAATCATGGCAGCAATGTGATGCCAATGCCAAGATTTTCAGCCTGTCTTTTCCCTATTTGATGTTGTGTTTTACAAGGAAATTTTATATAAGTTGTTTGTGTATATGTATGTTTGTGTCTCTGTGTATGTCTCACACACACATATTATGTACACACACATACACACCAGAGGTGGTATTCAGTAGGTTCTGACCAGTTCTGGAGAACCGGTAGCGGAAATTTTGAGTAATTTGGAGAACCGGCAAATACCACCTCTGACTGGAGATTTTACAGTATCCTTTCCCTGCCAGGCCCATCAAACCATGCCCACAGAACCGGTAGTGAAAAAAATTGAATCCCACCACTGATACACACGCACACACACACACACGCAGAGGGAATACAAGGTAGTCCTTGACTTACAGCTATTGATTTAGTGACCATTCAAATTTACAATGGCACTAAAAAGAAGTGACTTATGACCATTTTTCACACTTATGGTCATTGTAGCATCCCCAGGGTCATGTGATAAAAATTCAGATGCTTGGCAATTGGTTCATATTTATGGCAGTGGAAGCGTCCTGAGATCATGTGATCACCCTTTGCAACTTTCTGACAAGCAAAGTCAATGGGCAAGTCAATTTACTTAACAACACTATTACCAACTTAACAACTGCAGTGATTCATTTAACAACTGTGACAAAAGAGGGCATAAAATGGGGCAAAACACATAACAACTATATTTATGTAATATGCATATATTGTATGTACATGTGTTTGTGTATGTATATGTGTATGTGTATAGGTAATACTTGACCTGATCACTAAAGTACTTAATTGCTAAAGTACTTGCCCAAAATCAAAAATGCTGGAGATCTGTTGGTGCTCGATATGCTATATAGCATGGAAGGGTCTAATGTTAATGCTACATACACATACACATACACACACACATTTTGTACATAGGTGATAAACCTAGTGAGCATAGCAATCATTTTTTGTTAGTTTCTCACCAACATTAGCTGAAATTGTCCACCTCTATTTTAGGGCTTGATATCAAATATATAGAAACCAAAAATGGGCCTTGATTGACTTCCAATTTAGTAAATTTGGGGCCTTTTTTGAAATGAATAATTTAGGAATTAGATCTACTGCCAAGCTGTATGTGATTACTCCATTGAGGGATGGATAAAAAAGATAAAATGGCAGCTGCAACTATTTGATCAACAAATCCCCACATATGCATAGTATGTTACATGCACATAAAAAGTCAAAACTTCAGCCAAGCAGTCTTTGATGTTGTCGTAATCTATTTAACATCCCCTACAGAAGCCCCTGCCTTTACACAAGCAGAAAAGTGGGCATAAGGTTTATGTGGTACTAACACTATTGTCCTCTCTAGAACTCTTTCTCACATGTTATTGTCCTTTCTTTTTAGGTGCTTTTTAGACATCTGCTGACTTCAAATAATACACATAAACTGTCCATGTGATATAACATGACACAGGCAATTATCGAAATAAAGATTCCTATTTCCAAAATTTACCCCAAAATGTGTTGGATATCGAGCTCACTTAGTTCAATTAAAATTAGTTATAGAACCATATTATTTATATCGCCCAGGACCACAAACCATAAGATTACAAAGAGAAACAGCTGACTAAAAAGGTAAGTCTTAATTGTTTGTTATTATTTCATGATTATATTAACACTGATCATGAAATTAACAGCTCAACAAAAAGGAAGCCATGAATAAGTCAATCACAGAGAAGAAAAAATGAAACAATACAGAAAATGAACTTGGAGAGCTACCTTTTTTTCTGAAACATAAGACTTTTAAAGGAATCTTGATAAAATCATTAACACAGAACAATGAATGAGATACAATGTCAAAAATATCAGGAGGATTATATTGCTTTCATTTGCAAAGAGGGAAGCATCGAATTCATCATACTCTGTATTGAATGTAGATTATAATAATTTTATGCTATGCTTATAAAGTGGTTGAATGACTTCTTAACTGAGTGAATACAACCTGATCAGGCTGCATTTGTTCTGAAGAGATATCAGAGAGAGAGCATCAAATATATTTTGAATGCAATGGATAATATAAACAATAGGGAAAAAAACAAAAAAATGGGTCTCCACATGGAGACACAACATTTACAATAAACCAAAAGCCAAGAAAAGGGTAAAATTGTTTTTATCACAAAAGTTAATTATGGTGAAAAGGACATTTATTGGTAGTAGAACCAGTGGCAAGGAAGATATAGTGAGAGAAAAAAATTTCAGAAATCAAATTGGCAAATCAAAAGCTAAATTATCTAAAATAGAAACTGTTCAGCAGGTCTTAGCAAGATGACCGTAGGACAAATCCAATATAAGTATATATTTCCCCTGTTTAGGGAAGGTGTTTGACAAGGTAGTGGTACTGCAACTTCAGAGGATCCTGGATGAAACAAGTCTAAAGATCTCAACTTTTACAGACTTGATGCTTAGGTGTTTCAAAGCTCACAAAAGTCACCCATATGCAATCAATTGCTTTATGATTAATCTATTTTATTCAAATAAAACTTTGTTTACATTTAAATATATTTGGGGATTTTATGTTGTTTGGGAAAATATTGGCTTTTTCTCAAAAATACAGCCTGAGATTGATTTGCTTACCACTACTGGTAGGTTAGTAAGGGGAAAATAATTCAGTTAGGTTTGTAGAGATTTGTAGACATTTACCTAAAGTAATCATAACACAACGGAAAGTGTATTTCCATCAAAGCAAAGATAGCACAAGCATTACCACACATTTACAAGAAGCAAAATTTGTGTTCTTTTTTAAAGGGGAGGAAGGTGGGAAAGTTCTACTCCAATAAGCACTTTTAAAGGGAGTGGGGAAGGCTCAAAAACTTATGATGGGAAAAAGATGACATTTGAGGTCTGAGTACCATTTATGTTGACGAAATGAGGAAGGAAATTAATCCTGTTTTGAGATATAAATCAGGGACCAATCAAGGTGATGGCAATCTAACTTTCAAAATCCAGTGGGTCGAGGAACAGCCAGAAGAGAGATGAACTCATTGATAGCACACATGCTGCTTTTGCTGGTGCTCAAGAATGCACATTCCCAGTTCATAGACTGTGGACGCTTTTCAGACAATCTTCCCCTTAGACTCCGAGAGTTAAGAACCACATTTAATAAGATCAAGGATTATTTTGTGAGTATATTTATCTTTTGTTTTTCTAGCTCTTTTCATTGAGAAATTTAGGAAGTGTAAAGAGCTGGGCTTCTTTGTATAACAGTACAAAGCAATGGATGGTTATGTTTTTTGTTGCTAACTACAAGTAAGAAGTAATTTGGCACATAATTCATCAAGAGCTTTTTATGCAAGCCCCATGGAAGAAAATGACAAATGAATTTTCTGGTATGTTTAATTCTTTTAATAATAAATAAATATGCTTAGTATAATTTCCTCTCAGATAAAATTACTACAATGACTAATAATATATATTTGAGGATTTGAATTGTTTATTGAACGGATTGGAATAATATTCATAGTTTAATGTTACATTAATACAAAAGTCTGAAAAACATTTGCTTTTGAAAATTAACTTTCTGTATAGAAATATATTCTTCAGATGTGCATAAATAAACCCTAACCCTAATCTTAAATAATAGTATTTAATATTATATTGGTATTTTTGAAGGTAAGAGCTTTTGAAAGTACTTGAAATGTATTAAATATCCCAAAACAAATTTTGAGCATCTTATGTTAAATATATATCTTGCAAGTTTAGCTACTATTCACAAAAAAATGCAGCTTTAAGCATTCTTAGAGGAAAACAAAGACATGAAAGACTGAAAATAGTGTACTGTGCTAACCCAAGATTTTTAACAAAATTATTGAATAAGCCATATTATGCAATTTGATGATTCATAAACCATGGCTTATAAATCATAAAATAGATAAAGAAAAGACTTGGTTGTTAGGTGATAGTAGCACATTCTTTCCAAATTAAATTTAAGTTCAGATTTTCTTCAATTAATGTTTTCTTTCATTACTTATTTTTATAGCAAGATAGAGATTCTGAGCTGGACACCATGTTATTAAAACAGGATCTGCTAGAAGATTTCAAGGTGAGATTTTAGTTGCCTTCACCAGATTACTTAGAAAAAAGTGTAGTATAATCTGGGATCATGGAACTGTATTCTTGGCAGGCCCAAGTCCCTTTAGGGTACCTATCAAATATCATAATGGAGGATTTTATATGAATCTGTAATGAAGTGAATTGAAAAAACTAAATAACATGCAAATTGTCTTTTTAATTTATTTATTTACTTATTTATTTATGCCCAAGTCCTAAATATATAACCTTATTGGTCGTAAACTTCAAATCCCTATTTCCTTTTTCACTTACTTATAGTACATGGGAGAAATCATACATTTATAAACTACTTTAGAAAAGTCAGAATTCATTCTACAGATGTCTGATAAACAAGGCTGAATAACATATCCAGATAAATAGATGATATATTGATACTCCATATGTTTTATTTATTTCATAAATGATAATATTTGAAAGGTCAAGTTTGATTTGTACATTCTTGTTCCTTAAAATCAGAAAAAGGATTGCTGCTTTAAACAATTTGTTCTTATAAGGTTCAAACAATGGAGATCAAAGAAAGATTTTCTGATGGATTATAAAATGTGTTATAATTAAAATTTAAAAATAATGTTATATTTATTGAGATATATTAAAAGTTGATTTTGCACCCAATAATGATGGAAATTTAATACACAAATAATAATAAATTACCTGGGGGTTTCCTCAATCTGCTGGGTGGAGGGGTTGCTAAAATTTTGGCTCCCCTTTCACAAATCACATGCAAACTTTTTTTCTTGGTATCAGTTTCCAGTTCTGATTTATCAAGTGGCATTAAAAAAAACCCTGTTTAAATATAACTTTAATATTTTCACTTGATCCTCTCCTCCCATGGATTAGAGTCAAAGGATAGAGCCATATGTTTTATTGCTAGACTAGAATAGAGTTAACAGGATATATGCAATTTCATTTTCATCTCTTACCATTATTGTCCTCTCGAATTCTTTCAGAGTTATTTGGGCTGCCAGTCCGTGGGAGAAATGATTCATTTTTATTTGGAAGATGTCTTACCCAAAGTATCTACAGACAATCCAGTAAAGCAGGATGTAGACTTCCTTGGAAATATGTTGCTAGATCTGAGACAACTAATCAAGCGCTGTGTAAGTATTTGTGGGTTTTTTTCTTGGCCACTCATTGTTTGGCTTGCTATGTCTGCTTTCAAGGGAAAATACTTGTATAGCTAGAATAAACTATGTTTTATTGTTTGGTTGCAGTTTTTTATACCATGTCTTCAAACATTTGCTCTCGTTTCTAAATCAAAGGTAACAATGCAGAAATTTGGTGACACTGGGATTATGATAAATGTTTGGAAAGACCACTTCTTCATGTAGAAATGATGCACCTTAGATCATTTTTTAAAAAATCGGCCCGGATCAATCCACATTTTGTGCCAAGAAAAGCTATATTAGAGAAATGCCAAAGTTATGTACCTAATTCACATTTGTGGATAAACTGTTTCAAGCAATTTAAGTAAAAAATACTAGGAAGTTTTTGATATTTTAGTGGCACTAATCACACAGCTCACTTTAAAAACATTAACTTTTCCCAGTGCATCCTTCTTGTGCCTAGCAACTCTTTCTGCACAATGTTCTAGGCTACACAAACCACGCTTGGCTATAGCTATTAAGGGAGAAAGGGAATGAAGCTGCTTTTAGTGTATCTTGTTTAAATCAGTAGAGACATAAAGCAAAGAAAATAAATAAAGTCTGTGTGAAACAGTAGCCATTTCATCATCTGTGAGAATCTGTGGATTATATAGTCTATATTAAGAACTGATATCTCCCTTAAGTAACTATATGTAAAATTCTTACCTAAAAGCAGCTGCTTCTACAGATTGTAAATGCAGAACTGATGGAAGTATTAGAATTGTTTTATAACACTCTCCTCCCTGCTGTGTCATCAGGTCACAGAATGACTCAGAATGCAAATACAATTCTGTAAAGGAAGCCTTTGCTTAGCAGAATAGATGAGAAACACTACTTTCTAGTCTTCAATTGAGGACAAGACATATTCATCAGCTTACACGTGACAATAAGTCATTTCTAAGAACACAATGTTACAAATACCCATGCAGAGTCTCAGTGCTTTCTGAGCTTAGTTGTTTTAGATATTTCATTATCTAAGAAACAACCAAGCTCGGAAAGTATCAAGGACTCCATAGTTCAACCCTGAGTCACAGTACATATATTATCTTCTGTTGGGCCAATGGCCCTGCTGGATCACATGAAGATCAGGATTTTGTTTCTCACAATGGCCAATGGATTATCTTTCGGTTGCTCAAAGATAAAAGCACCTTCCATACTGTAATGCAATCAAGAAATACATGTTCCTTGATGGGAGAAATAGAATCTTCCACTATCTCTGATTTTAGGGTCTTGAATTGGTTGATTTGGGCTGTGGGCTATTTATTTGTGAAATAAAAATATTTCAAAGTGTAGAGCATGTAATTAATCCTTAATCAGGTTTCATTCTTATTTCTGCTTCCCAGCAATGCCCAGGAAAACTAGCCCCAATTATGCAGCAAGATGATTGGTTCAGACAGTGGAATTAGGCAGAAATTTATGTTACTTATTATTTATATTACTGTGTTCAAATAAAACTTCATTATACTTAAAAGTGAAAAGATATTCTTTACATTTAAAGGAGAAAAATAAAAAGGATGCGATTGTAAAAGTAGATAAAATAGTGAAATACTTTTTATTACTTTATTAAGTTATAGTATAACTATGCTATGCTATGCTATACTATACTACTATAGTATATTATTACTATAACCTCAAGGTATTAGAGGATATAAAGTGCAATTATTAATACATGAAAAAGGAATGCATATATTTCCATGTTAAATAGTTGTGCATAACTGATTACATATAAATTCTGGATTTTTACATATAACCTCAGCATCAAAGGAGGTATCTCTCCTTGTTCATGGAACCTAGTTGAGCACCACAATGTATATATGAAATATCCATTCATTATATATTTGTGTTCAAAGCGGCTACATTCAGCTGTACATTTTCCTTGCTCAATTGAGGCATGTAGCTATGTCCTTTAGAGGTTTCAGAAGTGTTTATATTCACATGTTTCCTTCTCACAGCATAGGTTTTTCATCTGTGAAAGGAAGAATAAAACAGTAAAGGCTGTCAAAGATACGTATGAAAAGGTAAATTCCTGAATTATATTATTTAACTTGCCTTATGAATCTCTGCAGCTCTAAGAAAACTTGTCCCTATCTTTGAGAATCTTTGTGTACATGTAAAAGCAAAAGAAAGCATGTTTGACCCAAGTTTTGCATGAGGCATCCTTTATGTGAATCCTTCAGATTTTATAATAAATGAAAATCTCTCAATCTTTCTCTCTCTCTCACACACACACACACACTCACACACCAAACAAATCATGATAGTGGTTTCAGAATTAAAACCTACATAGAATAGTCCAAAGAAAAATTTCAAAGCATTCAATAGAATGTTCAGTTTATAAAGAACGCAGCTAAAAAATGTTCTCCAAACCAATTCACAACCTACTTTCAAATGCAAATACTCCAAGTATAATAACAGCAATGAACATTTTTACAATATTTATTAAATTTATAGACCACCATAATCAGATCAACTCCCAACACATACAATATAAATTAAAACAATAGTTAACAAAGTGTCATAAAAAGGAGAAACCACAAATATAACCCTAGCAGATCCCCAGCTTCAAAACAACAATTAGATCTCAAAAGGCCTATGAAACATTCCATCTTCACAGATTTATGAAATAATTGAAGGATAAAGGCTGAACAAAGCTCTATTGGGGTGGACTGTTTCATAAGGGGAATCTAGAGACAACATTGTTCCCAAGCCCATTTCCTTTTACTTCCATTATCTGGGCTACAGTGGTGGGATTCAATTTTTTGTACTACCAGTTCTGTGGGCATGGCTAGGTGAGCATGGCAGGGGAAGGATACTGTAAAATCTCCAGTCAGAGGTGGTATTTGCCGGTTTTCTGAACTACTCAAAATTTCCACTACTTGTTCTCCAGAACTGGTCAGAACCTGCTGAATACCACTTCTGCTGGGCTACCATAATCATTCCTACCCAGAACAAAAATATGGAGTGCATCAGTGCAACATGTAGGAGGTGTTCTTGAAGTTATCTGGGAGCCAATATTTGTAAGACTTTAAAGATTAAAAGTATTACATATATTGAATAGTATCCAGAAAGCTAACCAAAGCAACTCTTACAACTCCTATTATACTAATAGTACTATTAGTAATAATATTGTAATTATTTTCTTTCTCATCAGCTGCAAGACAAAGGGATCTACAAAGCCATAGGAGAATTTGATATTTTTGTTGACTACATTGAGCAATATCTTATCATGAAAATGAAAAACTGAATGCTTTTCATAGCTGGGAAACTTACCTGATAAATGAAAAATGGAGATCTGTTTTTTGCAAACAGTGTTCTGGAAAAATCAGCAAAAATGCATGATAGTGTTAAATTTTTAAAATGTATTTATTAATTCATATACCTCAGTTTTATAAGTGTTTTTCGTGTTTTCGACAATAAATATTAAATTATTTATTGACTGATATGTTTACAAAGAATATTAGTTGTTTTTTCTTACATCTAGGATGTTTAAAGTTATATTGTTCTTAAAAAATGGAAATAACTGTTATTTTCTTATATTTTAACTCAACATTTTAATTTAAATCTCAGCTCTGTGACCTATAACTTAGAAAAAAATCTATAGCTTTAAACATGAATTCTTGGTCAGATAACTTTTTTAAAAAAAAAATGGATATGCTGGCATGTCCATAGGATTGTATCCAACAGTGTCTTTCCCTGCTGGAAGATTGTGTTAGTAAAGGAGTGTCAAACTCGATTTCAATGAAGGCCACAGTAGGGTTTTGTTTGACTTTGGGGGGTGGGGGCTAAGGCCAGGGTGTGCATGGCCAGCTTGATATCACTCATATCGAGGGCGCCTGTGGAGGCCTGAGTGCTCTGCAAGCAAAAACGGGCTCCCAAGCTCTGGTTTTTGCTGTGACAGCCTCCTGCAGCTTCTGCCAGTGAAAATGGAGCTTGGGGATGCATCTGTGGCCCCCAAACACCATTTTGGCTGGCAGAAGGCTGCAGGAGGCTGTTGCGGTCAAAAATGGAGCCTGGAAGAACTGCGTGTGGCCCTCCTGAGCTCCATTTTCACTGACATAGGCACTGCGGACCAGACCTTTGCTGTTTCCAGCATGGCCCTGTGGGCCAGATTTAAGCACCCTGTGGATTGGATCCATCCTGCAGGCCTTGAGTTTGACACCCTTGTATTAGTAGAATGAAGAAAAGGATTATTTACTCCTGTATTTGCAATTCTCACGCTCTCAGTTGTGCTCCAGAGTTTTGACATACTTGTTTCAATACAGGTGATCTTGTTTAATGACAACTCATTCAGTGACCAGTCACTTTTATGATGGTGCTAAACAAGTGGTACTTATGACTGATTGCTGAAATTTCAAGTGTCGCAGCATCCCCATGGCACCTGATTGCCATCTGGGTGTTCAATGAACAGCTTGCAATTATGTCACAGAGTCCTATGGTCATGTGATCTTCATTCATGACCTTCTTCGTTGGCTTCCAAGAAGTAAGTCAATGGGGAAGCTGGCAGAAGGTCTTACATGGTAACCACATGACATTGTGCTTAACATTGCAGGATTTGCTTAACCGGAAGTGTGTTCACTACATGGCGATTTAATATGCTTTACAACCACATTGCTTAACAATGGAAATTCTAGTCCAAATTTTTGTAATTAACAAAGAACTACCTCTACATAAACTACTTTGGATACAAACTGTGGTGTTACTTTTTCACAAATAGAAATGTTTGTTCATTTAAACTATAGTTCTCTGGATAATGCTAAGGAATGTGAAATGGAGGAGATATCTTACAATAGACCAAAAAGACTCTGTCAGCTCTTACCTCATATGAAAACACAGTTTTGCTGCTTCCTTGATTTTTGAGAGTGCATTGTTTCACTGCTATCATTGAGATCTGCTTTGCAAACTTTTTTATACTTCTCCTTATTTGATGAATTTTAAATTCTACTTACAAATTTATTCTCTCAGGCATAAGATATAAGCCATGTTAAAATTTAGGATCTCCAGCTAGCTCATGATAAAATTACACATGCAGGTTAGCAGACTTTAATGAATGGATGGTTATAGAAAAGATTATTCCTCCAATATCAGAACAATAGCTCATCATATATTTTGTGTTTCTGAAGGACCTTGATTGCTGTAATTTGGTAATCAACAGCTTTCTAGCTCTTTTTTGAGGGAAAAAAATAAAAAATGTATCCCACATCTTAATAATTCCTTGGTCTTAAATTAGTCATGTAAACAGATCATTAAACGTCTTTTTTCCCCTAAAATAATTATCTATTACCCATGGCTAAAAGGAAATGTGCACATTTTTGCTTATATTCAAAACATTCTGATGAATAGAGAGAAATTGCCACAGCTCCTGGCTCCTACTGATAGTACCCTTGATCTTCTATGGTGCAACTGAGAAGAATGAAATTATTTTTTAATATTTTTATTAATATAGATAAAAAAGTTCAAAATCCATATATACAGTGTGCTGTCTAGTTACATTTCTTTGAAGGAATATTCATCATAATAATAGTATTCTCTAATGGTAGTTCCATAATAACAGTGCTTTTCCCTCATAACATTAATACATAATAATGTAACATTATTTAGTAATGTTAATCAAAATTAATCACAATTAATAAGTTACAATAAACAACCCTGATAGTGAGATTAATCTTTCTCTTATAAACTTCAAGATTCTAGCTCCTGTTTCTCTTATTCAACCAACAATAGAACAGATCCCATACTTCAGAATATTCAGTGTCTTCCTTTTCTTTAATTCCATATGTTAGTTTATTCAATTCTGCACATTCCAAATTTTTTGTTATTATCTTTGAGATACATTTTTCTTGCTAAATAACCTGTGATCTCTGAAATGGTATATGAACAATGCACACCTTGTATATTATAACACAGAAGATACAAATTCATATCTCGAGTAGATGAATCTTTGATTATTTTTGTCATTTTTAAAAATAAAATTGCATTTATCTTATTTCTTTGCCTACTGTGGTATTTATCAGCTTCACTACAGGATGTTTCCAGGATAAAATAGAGAAATCAAGAAAGAATTTTTTTTAAATCAATGTTTTAAAAAATTATCGATTTGGGGGATTTAACATACAGGAAAGTTTCAATTTCTTAAAATGTCCTGATAATAAGAACAATTTGATAGTAAAACCAATGATAAGAAAAATTACTAGATGTGACCCCATAGAAATTATATTTGTCTGGTATACTTTAGATTGGATTTCTCCATTAAGCAAAGTATGGGACTACATCAATTGTTCTCAAGCTGACCCAATCATCCCTTTTCCCCAATCTCAAATAATGTCATTGCCCCCACAGAATTTTTAAATCAAAGAATTTGTTGTTTTACGCATTCCAGCAGCAGCTATGTTAAGAAACAGGAGGACAGGGGAAAAGACATTATCATAGTACCAGAATGGCTGATAATTGTTGAGTTAATCAATTATAGAAAAGTGCATCTCTCTGTCTGAAAAAGACTAATCTTCTTTTACCATATTTCTAGTGATTTGTGATTCATCTCAAAAGAAAACAAACTTCCCAAGAACATTTCACTATTGGGAAGTAGACAGTGCACAGAAATGTGTTTATTTTTTTGAAAGTTGGCTTATTCTTTCCTTAGTAAACCTCCTTTGTGTTTGAAAAAAAACCTACTCATTGACACTGGGAAGCTTTACAATATCCCCGTCTTAAGAGAAATGGCATGATTAAAGTTAACAAGAAAATTGATCATACTGTACACCCTACAATTCATAAAAGAAAGAAAGTCAAAGACCACAATACAGTGTGAGGTTCAGAAGGGAGGATGTAACTGTGACCATGATGATCATAATCAAAATCCAAAATTGCATAACTCAAGGTTTGTGATTGTGAACCATGAATCATTTCATATAATTTGCCAGAGTTTGTGTTATTTATAGGATAAAATCCAGGCCCAAAAGCCACAGCTGAAGCAGACACATTTTTCTCTGAAAAATATATGTAGCCTTTTCTGTAATGCTAAATAGACACAAATTTCTAAATTTCCCCAGAAGGAATAAAGACAGTAGTAAGTAATAAGAATCATTTGAGAAAAAGAACACTGCATAAGAATTTATAAACATTTCACATGACCTATTTTTTTCCAGAGTATAATCATTTTATTTCAACATATTCATATTTATCTATGAGAAATTTGATTTTATAAAAGTATCCAAAAATCTTATCTATAAAACCAAATTATTCATGGATCTCCTGATTCGGGTTTAGGAACAGACATGCACATTAGCTGTAAGATCGCATGGATTTTCTTTCATCCTGCTGAATTGATCACTGCAAAATATTTTTGTTATTAGTAGTAGTAATCTAGCAATGTACTCCTTTTCCCTTCTAGGGAATCCAAAAGAAAAAAAGAAAAAAAAATAATGAAAACAAACTTTAGTTTAAAAACTAGGTGATAATAAAACCATCATTAAAATAATATAATAAAATCAGTAAACATATATAGTTAGGTTAGCGGTCCTTAACCTTTCTCCACAGACCAGTGATGTCAGCAGAGATAAGGACAGTGGGGCCATGAAGAAATGGTTTCACACACGCAACCTAGATTGCACACATGTACAAATGAAGCATTGCACGCTTGCCTGCCACTTGTGTGGCCCAGTTTCCAATACACCATGGACCGGTACTAGTTCAGGGGTGTGTGTGTACACAATATAATTATACACAATATAATTGACATGACTGCTCACTGTGAAGAGAGAAGGACTGTTGGTTTCCTACTAAGTGAGCGAAGCTAATTCAGATAATCTAGAATGCAGAAAAAAATGTACAAACATGTATGATCATATTGTTTGTTGTATGATCACCTGTTTCTAGCCCAGGGGTCTCCAAACTTGGCAACTTTAAGACTTGTGGACTTCAACTTCCAGAATTCCTCAGCCAGCTATGTTCTAGTATTGCAAATTTTTGCCAACAACTGTCCCTTTGCTATGGAGTAATTTCGGAGGTTGCCTCTATGTTAGAGGCACCTTCAAGTCTCCAAGACATTTGTGGCTCCCCAAAAGTGTTAGCTGCCCTTCCTAAACTAGTTACTTTGCTGAAATGTTAATGTGGTAGTTAATGTAACAGACATTTGACAGTTGAAAAATTGCATAAGGAATAGGCCCTTTTAAAAATTTATTTACTAATATCTGACTTAGCAATGTAATGACAAAGATGTGTGTTTGGACCATGTTCAATATTTTTAATGTAATTTTTGTTTTTGTTTGTGTTTGCTTAATAAAAAAAATGTTTAAAAATTAAAAAAAATAGAAGACTTAAAAAAAACAATTAACTAATTATTATGGTTCCTTTGAATCAGTGTTGACTCTCTGGTGACTGCCTGGACAAGTCCTTGCAATTTTCTTGGCAAGATTTCAAAAATGGTTTTCCATTGTATCCTTTCAGGGGCTGAGAGAGGTTGACTGGCCCAAGGTCAGCCAGCTGGCTTTGTCCCTAAAACGGGACTAGAGCTCACATTCTCCCAGTTTCCAGCCTGATGCCTTAACCACAACACCAGGCAGGATTCCCTAATTATCATTAATTTTAATTAAATTATAAAAAATTAGAAACACTTTTAACTGTGCCTTCTTGCAGTTGTACAGCTCTTTTCACTTCTCCAAACTGTGCACTCTTATTATATGCGGTTGTTTGGGAAATTGTTGAGATGTGGGGAGAGTGTATGCCTCATTCAACCATATTTCTACCCATTTGTTTGCATTTATTTACATACTGCAAATATTATTAGGAATTGACTATCAAATCTCTGCAGTAGCATTACAACTGCATGAAATAAAAATAATAGTACTTCCCTACACCCCCAAAATTTGTTAACAAGTATGTTAAATGAAAAGAAAGCTGGGTAGGTCAGCAAGCTGGCTGGTTTGGAGGTTGTTTGAGGGGGTACTTCATTTGTTGGGACTTTGATTGAGTGACCTTTTGAAGAAAAACTATGGAGCAAGGTAACATTCCACTTCTAATTGTCAGAATGGAGCAATCACAACACTTCGCTTTGCTAATACAGTAACAGAATGTCCTGTACATGAATGTTAAGTTCTGCGCATGGGTGCAAGGAGCGGAGACGAGGCAGTGAACAGTGAACTTCAACTCTTTATTAAGCATACTGAACAGAGCAATCACCTAGGGCAGCAGCAGCCCTTTTATAGGGTTGGCTGCTGTCCTGTTAGCCAATGAAAAACATGGAAGTGTTAAACCCTTGAACCAATGAGAGTTGGCTGGTTAACAGCCAATCAGATTTCCCAGAAAGGACCAATCCAATGTCGCTATTATCGGCCAATCAGAAGTGCAGGATTAGAACCCTGCTTTTTACTTAAGGTTGTTAAAACTTTATTAAACGCCTTTATTAGTTCATAACAATGAACATGGACTTCTGTTAGTAAAATGTAATGGCTGATCAAAATAAGATTATTTTCTACATTTCTGCAAGGTGAAGCTACTCACTTGAATGACAAAGCTCTTCCTTGAGATGGATTGCAAGCAGATTACCCAGCTATTCCACCGAGGCTTTGATCTTACATGCTTTCAACAGCTATGGACAAGTAATTAAATATTTTACTGCCCACTTCATTGACCAAAGTTGCCTATAAGATTCAGGAAGATATGTTTACGGAAGGGAGTACAAAAGGAATCTGGATGAAAAGCAGCAATGTATTTAGATTTATAATAAGCATTTTTAAAAAGTTCTATTCCTCTTTTTTAAGAAAAAGGGAAAGTCTGACTGATTTTAGCTGCTGAAAAAGTTTGCTGACAGTTTTGATGAAGCAGTTCTTCAATTTCTACGATTTCCTAGAAATAGGATATCTTCCTCTTAATTTTCAAACTGGAAGTTCAATCAGAATTCAGTTGGAATAGACCTTGGAGGTCTTCTAGTCCAATTCCCTGCTCAAGCAGGGAGGGTCAAATTTTATTTCATTGAGGGCCGGATCAGGGTTGTGTTTGGCCTCAGGGGGGGAGGTGGAGTGGGAGTGGCCAGCTCAATGTCTCTTGTGTCGGGGGTACATGTGGTGTCCTGAGCGCTCTGCCACACATGGCCCTCCCAAGCTCCATTTTCACTGGCAGAGGCACCACAGGCCACTCCTTCACTGTTTCCAGAGTGGCCTTGCAGGCCAGATCTAAGCACCCCCATGGGCCAGATCCAGGCACCCAGCCTTGAGTTTGACACCCCTGCCCTATACCATTTCAGTGGCTGTCCAGTCTCTTCTTAAAAACCTCCAATGATGAAGCACCTGCAACTTCGGAAGGCAAGGTGTTCCACTGGTTAACTGTTCTCATATTAAGAAATTTCTCCTTAATTCCAGGTTATTTCTCTTCTTGATCACAGCATAGAGTAAGTTAATGGGTGCCATGAAAACTATACTAGAAAAGCACATTGTGCTTTGACTTTCTTTTCTGCCTCTTTACAAAGCAGAACTCAGAAACAAAATGGTTTATATGAAACATAGAGTCATATGGCTTGAAGGGACCTCAGAGGTCTTCTCAAGGCAGGAGCCTTATATCATCCCAATCAAATTGTTGTCCAGTCTATTTTTGAAACCTCCAGTGATGGAGCACCCAGAAATCCAGGAGGCAAACTATTCCACTGATTAATTGCTCTTCCTGTCAGAAAATTTATCCTTACTTCTAGGTTGGATCTCAGTTTAACAAGCTTCCATCCGTTACTTCTTGTCCTTCCCTAAAGTCACCTAAATAATAAATCCCCTCTTCTTTGTGATACTGGAAAACAGCTATCAAGTCACCCTAATCCTTCTCTTCAACTGGTTAGATAGATCTAGCATCCTCAACTATTTGTCATATGATTTTGTTTCCAGGCCCTTTGTTGCTCTTCTCTACACACTTTCCAGGGTCTCAACATCCTTTTGGTGATAGAACTGGATACACTATTCCAACGGTGGTCTCACACACAGGATGAAAAGCAGTTCTATCACTTCTCATTTTCTTGATGCTATCCCTCTGTTGATACAACTTTGTGCTGCACTGTTTTTTATTTTACACTACTGGCTCATAAGTGTGGTCCACTAAATCACATAGATCCCTTTCACAAGCATTTTTACTCTTGAGCCATGTAATGTATATTCTATAACTATTCATTTGGTTTTTCCTGTGCAGGACCTTACTTTCCTCACAACTGAACTGTATATCAAGGTTCCAACTGACAAACCCAACCAAGCCAACAAATTGAGATGATCAGATCTCTAAGCATAATTTTATTGAGTACATCATTTTGGCATATGTGAAGCAAAACCATCTCTAACTAGTTCCTGTAGTTTTCACCCAAATAATAAGTGAATTCTTTCCTCCCCTCCTTCGACAAGGTCACATTGTCCAATTTAGTGTTCTAATGTCACAATGGCAACTCCTTCAGGGCCTTGCCAAACATTTGTGAGATGATCTTGGTTCTCACAGGATGGTTTCTTATTATTGTCTGGGCTGGCATTCCAAATGTCTCCCCTCCCCCACATAGTCTGTGGCAGGCTGAAAAATGAAAAGATGGCTGCAACAGCAGGGCACATTTTGAAGTTTGACACTGCATTTTGTTGAAGAGAGGCTGTGAGTTTGATCCTAGGCAGATCTCCTGCTCGAGCAGAGGGTTGGACTGGATGACCTCCAAGATCCCTTCTGTTCTATATTAACATTCTCCAAATCCTGAGTTCTGATTGGTCCATGCGGATCACAACCCAATTGGTTAACTAAACGAATGTGATTGGCGCGCTAAGAATCTACCGCGATTGGACGAGCCAACCGTGAGAGATTCAAAGCGTTGTCATTGGCCACCGAGCCGCCGGCCAGCTGAATAAAACCAAGCGGCTTGCAGGTCCTGGACACAACAGTATATTCTTCGATAAAGAGCTGAATGTGCACTTTGAGTCTCGCGTCTCCATGCAGCCCGATCTACTCAGGACCGAGCGACCCGGACCCGATCTCCCAGACATAACACTGGTGATGAGGGTGGGATCATGAGACAAGAGACCAGCAAGCACGTGGCAAATGGCACGAAACGACCAGCAAGATGGCCAACAGCACCCCATCACCCGCTCCCTACGACCCAGCCATCGAGGACTGGGAATCCTACACCGACCGATTCCAGATGTTCCTGGAATGCAGTAATCTCAAGGATGCCAACGGACAAAGAAAATGAGCTGTATTCTTGACACACTGCAGGCCCACAGTGTTCAAGATGGCCAAAGCGTTGGCAAAGCCCGCCGACATAAAAGAGATGGACTGGGCTGACCTCGAGCCCATCCTGTGCCACCCTTACGCCCCGGCCGTGCCTACCCTCATCTGATGGCATGACTTCTACCGGCGAGACCAGCGCGAAGGCAAAGCCATCAGCGATTTCGTGGCCCAGCTGAGAGATCTCAGGTGGCTATGCGGGTTTACTGACGAAGCCCTATGCGACCGAGTCATCCTCGGAGTCAGGGATCCCATGCTGCAAAGCAGGCTGATGGCCAAGGGTGACATCTCCCTCACTGACGCCCTCGCCGAGGCGACCGCAGCCGAGGTCACCTGCAAGTCAGCAGCCCAGATGAGGCAAGCGAATACGACGGAGCACCCAATGACCACCAATATGACCCCGGCACCAGTGAGAGCTGCAGAGACCAGCCACCAAGAAATGACCACCCACCATGGCGACGTCGACTCCCGCTCCGACACCGACAATGAGGAGGAGGAGATCCACTGGCTCCAGGCAGAGCGTGACCGGCGGGACCGGAGGGGACATAAACCTGGATTCCACTGCGCCGGCTGTGGTGGCGATCACCCCTGCTCTGAATGCCATTTTCTTGATGCTATCTGCCGGCATTGCGAGAAGCGAGGGCACATCGCCAAGGTATGCCAGAACAGGTGGAACAGCAGCCCCTAGTGAGTACCTCCTAGACCGACATAGAATCCACCCCACCAGAAAGAAACTTAGAGCCATCAAGGAAGCCCCCACACCCACGAACAAGGCAAAACTGTAGCCATTTTTGGGACTTATTAACTTTTACAATGTTTTCCTACCCCAAAAGGTTACCGCGGAGGAACCCTTGCATAGGCTGCTGGATAAAACAGCCACCTGGACTTGGGGGAAGTGGGAGGAAAACACATTCCAACAAACCAAAAACCTGCTAACATCAGATGCCGTCCTGATCCAGTACAGCGAGACCCTGCCGCTGACGGTTACGTGCGATGCATCACCCTTTGGCGTCAGGGCAGTACTCAGTCACACCCTACCGGATGGGAAGGAAGCACCCATCACCTTCTTCTTGAGAACGCTGTCCAAGCCGGAGAAGAATTACAGCCAGCTGGACAAAGAAGCTCTGGCAATCATCTCCAGAGTGAAAAGTTTCCATGAGTACCTTTACAGCAGGACCTTTTCAATCATCAAGGACCACACACCTCTACTTGGGATACTGGCAGGGAACAAGGCCACCCCGAACATCCTGTCGCCCAGGATGACAAGGTGGTCCGAGTTCCTTGCCGCCTACACCTATGAAATGACACACAGACCCAGCAAGGACATTTCGCACGCAGACGCACTAAGCTGATCCCCCTACCAGACCTGGACGATGACCCAGTGCCCACAACAACAACCATGCAAATAGAGACTCTACCCAGCCCACTCCTAACCACGCCAGACATTGCCCGAGAAACAAATAAAGACAAACGGCTGGCGCGGGTATTGAGCTGGGTAGAGAGGGGGTGGCCGGAAAGCGATGGAAGCGAACAGTTCAAAGCCTTCTGGAACTGGCAAACCAAACTGTTCACACAGAAGGGGTGCATACTTTGGGGGGACCGGGTGGTTATACCAGAGACATTACAAAAATAAGTACTAGCAATGCTGCATGAAGGGCACCCGGGCATGGTCAAGATGAAAGCCCTGGCCAGAAGTTACGCTTGGTGGCCAGGGATGGACAAACAAATCGAGACATGGGTAGCCAGGTGTAACAGATGCCAAAAGACAAGGTCCACTCCCCCACCACCACCCCAGTACTAGAATGGGAAAACCCCAGAGGCCCATGGTCGCGAATCCATATAGACTTTGCCGGGCCAACCAAAGGACATACATTTCCCATCACCGTGGATGCTTACTCCAACTGGCTAGAAGTAAGTACCATGAGAACAACAACAACAGAAGCCATCATAGATAAACTGAATAAACTTTTCGCGACACACAGGCTGCCAGACGTACTAGTGTCGGACAACGGCCCACAGTTCACAGCACTAGCCTTTGAAAAATACCTGGCCAAACAGGGAATCAGGCACGTGTTACCCTTGCCAGCTCACCCGGTGGCGAACGGATGGGCAGAACAGATGGTTCAATACACACAAAAAAAAAAAACATCCAAAAAATAGAAATTGGCAAAATACAGGAGAAAATAAATAAAATGCTATTCACATAGCACATTACACCCAACACTACCACTAATAAAAGCCCAGCAGAACTATTGATGGGCAGAAAATTAAGATCCCCGCTGGACCAACTGCACCCCACATACTACCCAGAAAAAACCCCCAGACTCATCCAGCAGACACCGAGCATTTAACATCGGAAACACGGTCTACGCGAAAAACTTCATGGAAGACCCACTCTGGATACTGGCAAAAATAACCCAAGTAACGGGCCCCCGATCATACAGACTGCAAACCACTGACAGGAGGAGCTGGAAGCAGCACATTGACCAGCTATGGTCAAGACTAACCACTAACAGCTCTGACACCCCAACAGCAACAACTAAAGAAACCAGAGGGGGGGGACTACAACAACCAAGCAAGGGGAAGATTGTTGTAACTATGTATCATTCATGTGTTTGCAACTATCTATCATTGCAACTATGTATCATTCATGCGTTTGCAACATTGTATCATTCACGTGTAATCATTAACTTCTGTCTCTTCAGTGATCTTTGCAAGGCACGTACAAGAGACAAGGAGCTAGACGTTTTGTTAATAAGCTTATCCACATTGTAAATAATCTGTCCAGTATGCAGCTTTGTAAACATGCACATCTTGATGAGATTACCATGTTTGACTTGAGCTTTTTGATTAAATCATTTTCTTGTAAAAAAGCACAATAAAAGAGCGTGTGCCAAGACATTCGGGGCGCGCTCATCAAGAGGAAACTTCGCTTCCTGTCGTTTCTCTTCCCTTCGCTCCCTTTCATGAGCCGCCCATCAGATGCGGGATGGCAGATACCGCATTCTGGTGACCCCGACGTGATTCCCTAAGGGGGATACGCAGCGACGCGCCCATATCTTATCAGCTCGATGGGAGCTGTGCATCACCAGGCCTGAAGCGAATTGCACATCATCGGATCTGAAACACGGTCTCGACTTTTCGTAAGTATGGGTGGAAACTTTTCTCAACAGCAGACGCAGCATCTGAAGGAATTGAGGGAGTTAGTCGCTTCTTCTTCTAAATACTCTGCAAATTTAAAGGGCTCTCCTGTAAAAAAGAAACCTATTGCTACATTATTGGCTTATGTGTGGCAACATTGTCCCAATTATCCAGAGAAAGGGTCCTTAAAAATTTCCATTTGGCAAAAAATTGGTGAACATCTCCATAGTCCTCCTCGTGTACCTATTGGCATTTTGGTCACTTGGAGGAAAATTATGGAGGCTTTAAAAGTCCATTATAAAATAGAAGCAGGGAGTGTGTTTGAATCTCCCCCGCCAAGTTATGATAACTTTTCTGTCCTTCAACCCTCCGCTGCCGATGATCATAAGTCATTACGGGAGCCTCCCTCCATTCAATCCACTTCCACAAATGTAGAGCCCCTGTGTCCTCCACCACCCTCCCGAGGTGGAGGGGGTGTTGTAAAAGCCATTCAACAAGCCTTTTATGAAGGGGAAATGGATGAGGACACCCTTGCAGCTGCCTCCCTTTATCCTGTCATACAAGCCGGCAATCCCCCAGCTCCTCAGTATACCCCAATGCCGTACAAAATAATTAAGGATTTAAAAGCAGCTTGCAAGGAAAATGGTATTCAATCTCGCTATGTACAGGGTCTTTTAGGATCAATAAACCAACCAGGCGCTGACTTGAGAAATGCTGATTGGCGTACATTATTTACCATGATCCTCACGCCTTCACAATTTTTGGTCTGGGAGTCAGAATTTCATAAACGTACCGCAGCCGCAGCCGCTAGAGGCTTGCCGGCAAATGTCACTTTAGATATGCTTAACGGTACCGGCACCATGCTTACCATTGCCCAGCAGATTGCCACAGATGCAGCTGCTTTCCTTATATTACAGGATTGTGCTTTGGCCGCAGCTCGAAAAATTGATAATGCGGGATGCGTGCCCAAATCTTTCTCTAAGATTATTCAAGGACCTTCTGAGCCTTTTTCCTCCTTTATAAACTGTCTCACAGAAGCTTTAGAGAGACAAATTGATAATGAGGAGGCTTGTAATGAATTAAGTTTAAAACTTGCTTATGAAAACGCAAACGCTGATTGTCAGAAAGTTTTGCAACCATTAATTAATAAGAAAAATGTTACCTTGGCAGATTATCTTACAGCCTGCCGAATCATAGGAACCACATCCCATTCCATGTCTACTCTGGCTACAGCCATTACTGAAGGCATGCAGCAGAACATGGGCTCTCTTCTTCCCATTTCCCAACAAAATACTCGTAAAATGGGTAATTGTTTTAATTGTGGCAAGCCAGGTCACTTTAAGAGCCAATGCAGAGCCCCGGGTGGGGGAGCAAATATGTCAAGAAACCAGGTAGCTCACCCAAAAATGCCATGCCTTCGATGTAAAAGGGGCTATCACTGGGCTAGTCAGTGCAGAGTCCAAAAGAATGAACAGCAGAATAACCCTACAATCATTCAAAAACCTTTTTTGAATCAGGGAAACTAGAAACGGGGCAGGCAGCTAGCCCCACAACAAAGGCTGCTGAAACTTTTTCTTCTTTCGCTTACGATCTTGTTGCTAATGAAACTGTTACTTATCTCCCTGGTGTCGCTGACTTTCTCTTTGTACATCCTGTTCAGCCTTTTCATATGCCCCCCGATATTCCAGTGCTAGTCTTTCCTGTAAGAGATATAGCTGAACAAGGTATTCTTGCCTCTACTTTTCTGCATGACCCCACTGTATTGTCTGATGTCTGTCTGTCTGTACTAGCTAATACAGAAGTTACTATAAATGAGGGGGATGTTGTGGCAAAAATGATTGTGCTCTTAGACCAACAACAAGAGCAACTCTATGCAATTGAAAGACCAATTAGTCAACCGAAACCTACGGTAACATTCTTATTGAATGGTCGATCCTTTCTTGGTCTTTTAGATACTGGAGCGGATATTTCCGTCATCCGAACCGCTGAGTGGCCAGACACCTGGCCTGCAGATGTGGCACCAGCGGTGAGAGGAGTGGGGGGACTCCAGGAGACTCGCATTAGCAGAAACTGGGTAAAAGCCCATTCCCCTGAGTCTCAATGTGTTGCTTATATTAAACCAGCTGTAATTCCTCTGTATACTAATTTGTGGGGAAGAGACCTTATGTCACAGTTTAATGCGCAACTTACCCTCCATTAACCATGCTTCGCTTATATTTGACTAACAATAACCCTGTGTGGATTGATCAGTGGCCTCTCCCTTCTATAAAGCTTGAAGCCTTACATTCTCTTGTTCAAGAACAATTAGATAGAGGTCATCTAGAACCCTCATTGAGTCCATATAATACCCCAGTTTTTGTTATCAAAAAGAAAAACGGCGCTTAGCGCCTCCTTCAGGATTTAAGGGCTGTGAATTCGGTCCTCCTTCCAATGGGACCCCTGCAATGTGGTCTTCCAAATCCTAACATAATTCCTCAAGAGTATGACTTTGTCATTATCGATTTAAAAGACTGCTTTTTCTCCATTCCATTACACCAGTCAGATAGAAAATTATTTGCTTTTACAGTACCAACTTTAAATAATCAAAGACCTACCAAACGATATCAATGGAAAGTCTTACCACAAGGCATGTTAAACAGTCCAACTATGTGTCAATTTTTTGTGGATTTAGCCTTGCAACCATACAGGGACAAATATCCTCATTTTTTAATCTATCATTACATGGATGATATATTGGTATCTGCACCTGGCCCAAAGGGCACGGTATTAAAAACTCTGCCGTGCCTGACCTCCATTTTAGGTAAAGCAGGGCTCATTATAGCCCCAGAAAAAATACAATCCAAACCTCCCTTTTCCTATTTAGGTCACAAGTTACTTGCTTCAGCTGCTGTTCCTTCCCTTCCCCTCCCAACACTTCCCCCAAAGCCAACACTCGTGATTTTACAACAGTTCCTGGGAACCTTAAATTGGGCACGTCTTTATTTGGGTTTGACTACAGCTACATTAGCTCCTCTCTTTAATGCTCTCACACAAGGTAAAGCCCCGTCCGATGTTATCATTCTAAATAAAGAGCAGTTGCAGGCATTAAAAGACATTTTCCATTTACTGGCTACTTGATGGGTGGATCGAGCTATAGAAAATTGTCCTTTATCAATTGCTTTATTAAATACTGTTCAGAGACCCACAGCTGTCATTATGCAATTTCATCAGACACAGGTTTTGATTTTAGAATGGCTGCATTTGTCTCACACCCCACGGACCACAATCACTAGTAAAGCCTCTGAATATTCCCAGTTGATCTTTAAAGGTCGACAAAGATGTAAACAACTCATGGGATGTGAGCCTGTTTTAATATTCACTCCTTGTTCATTGACTACGTGGGAAATGCTATGGTGTAATTCAGAAGAATTACAATACGCTTTAGTAGAGTGGCCAGGGCAAATTTCTTGCCATTTACCAGCTGACCCACGGTTCACTTTTCTTAAAACTCTCCCTTTTGAATGGCATTCCCCCCTCTCAATATCTCCATTAGTAGATGCACCTACGCTTTATGCAGATGGGGGGGAAATGTATGGTGCTTGTTCATGGTACCAGGAGGGAGAGTGAAAAACTAAAATTACCCCTCTGCAATCTTCTGCTCAACAGGCACAACTTGCTGCATCTCTTATTGCGTTTCAACAGTTTCAAAAAGCTCCTTTTAATTTAATAGTAGATTCCTTATACGTTTCTCAGATTTTGAAAAATATATATCAAGCCTATTTATCTCCTAGCATATCTGTTTCTTTGTTAAAGTTGTTGCTTCCTCTACAGCAATGTATCAACAGCCGCACGCATCCATTCTTCGTAGCACATATCAGGAGCCATCAACCTCTTCCTGGTATATTACAGGAGGGAAACAAGGTGGCAGACGCAGCTACAGCAGCTGCATCCGGAAAATCAATTTGTAATCTGACAGCAGCCGAAAGCCATGATTATTTTCACCAAAATAAAAAAGCATTACAAAAACAATTTTCCCTAACTCAGGCAGAAACTGTTGCCATTATTCAACAATGCCCCACATGTAGTAAGCAAGGACATTCCATTCCCATAGGAGTAAATCCTAGAGGATTAAAAGCTTGTGAAATTTGGCAAATGGATGTAACTCAGTATCCACCTTTTGCCCCTTGGAAATATTTGCACGTTTCAATAGATACATATTCAGGGTTTATTCTGGCTACTCCTCAAAGGGGAGAAACTGTAAAACATGTCATCAATCATTCAATTCGTACCTTTGCCTCGCTGGGACGTCCAAAAGAAATCAAAACAGATAATGGATCTGCCTATACAAGTTCTGCTTTCCAGGACTTCTGTAACAGATGGGATGTAACCCACAAGTTTGGGATTCCCTAAACAGCCAGGGGCAGGCTATTGTGGAACGAATGAACTTATCTCTGAAACGTGCTCTTGATCGATATTCGTTGCGGGAAAAACCCCTGAACCTCCCAGCATTGCAAAATTCTCTTAACATTTGTCTTTACACTTTAAACTTTCTTAATCTGACTGGCATTCCTCCCACTTCTGCTGCTTCGCGTCATTTTTCCTCCCCCTCACCCCTGCCTAACAGACCTCTGGTATATTATCGCAGATTGCCAGATCCTGCCTGGCAGGGTCCCACTGAGCTTCTCACTTGGCGACGAGGCTACGCTGCGATCTTACTGCCAGACAAAACCACTTGCTGGATCCCTGGTCGGGCAGTAAGACCCTATCATGGGAATTCCTCTGCTACATCTGTATCTTAAAACTCTTTCTGATATTCTTACCTATATCTTCTTTGCAATTTCTACCTTGCTTCAACAAAACCTATGCTTCCTGTCAAAAGACTATTCGTGTTAAAACCATTTCATTAACAGAAGGCTATTATACTTGCTCCATGTGGGTACGTCATGAAAATGCTACCCGTAGTTTTCACTCTGTCACTTCTGTTTTATTTTAAAGAACACTCTACCACTCGCTCCTTTGTTCCTTCTTTACTCTTCCTATGGAAAGGAACCTTAAAATCTTTTCCTCTATTCAATCTAAAACATAGGGGGACCTAAATGTCCTTATATTGTATTATGGGTTTCCCCACCCCAACTAACATCCTTGATGAATTACCAAATTAATCTTCATTGTCATTATTGTAATTATTATCCTTTTTCTACTGATTGAATTCCCTCCTCATTTCGCAAATGTTCTACAACTAACTTGTCCATAGCCCTCTCTCCTGCTTGTGATGTTTTTATATACCCGAACTCTGATCCTGTCAACAAACGACGCTTCAAAAGAACTGTCCATGACGATCTGCAGAAGCTTCATAGAAGAGATAATATTGCTTGGACTATAACTGACTTTCAAGGCGTTCGTTTAAGTTCTACAACCAATTTTTCTCGCATAGAAGACTTCTACCCACCACTTCAATTCGATTTGGCAGACGCACCCACACAACCAGGGGATATCCTGCAATCCACACCACTGCAGGAGGAACTTTAACATCACGTCTGAAAGGAATGTATTTTATCCCTGGCAATAATTTTGTTTGAACTTGTTCCACCGGTTTCATGGCATGTATCCACGGGGATGAAATTGTTAAATCCAAATCTTTTTGCATTCAAGTATGGCTTGTGTGTATAACTCTGATGATTTTATATCCCTACAGGTACCCATGGAATACCCCTCTTTTGCAAAATCGTAAAGATTTAGATCTGTTATTTTTTTAAAACAAGGGGGATTGTGTGCTATGCTTAAAGAAGAATGTTGTCTTTATGCTGATAGCAAAAGGGGGGGGTTGTTTTCTATTTCGCCATGGTTTACAACCTTTTTAACTGCATTGGCAGGATCATTAATAATCATTATATTGATATGTATTATAGGACCTTGTTGTTTTAATAGAATATTACAATTTTTAAAAATTAATTATCCTCTGCTGATGTTAATGTGCTATTGCAAGCTCATGTTATATCCTCAACACTGGATGAAAAAATGTCATTGCTGAGTTACCACTCCTTGGACAACCCTGACGCTGACGGATCGCACTCTTGCCTAGATGACGGGGACGGCGAACATTTCAGAAAAATGGTTCCTGTCTTCTTGGACGAGGAAGAAGACTCGTCATAAATAATAAAAACAGAGGAGATGTTGTAACTATGTATCATTCATGTGTTTGCAACTATGTATCATTGCAACTATGTATCATTCATGCATTTGCAACATTGTATCATTCACGTGTAATCATTAACTTCTGTCTCTTCAGTGACCTTTGCAAGGCACGTACAAGAGACAAGGAGCTAGATGTTTTGTTAATAAGCTTATCCACATTGTAAATAATCTGTCCGGTATGCAGCTTTGTAAACATGCACATCCTGATGAGATTACCATGTTTGACTTGAGCTTTTTGATTAAATCATTTTCTTGTAAAAAAGCACAATAAAAGAGCGTGTGCCAAGACATTCGGGGCGCGCTCATCAAGAGGAAACTTCGCTTCCTGTCGTTTCTCTTCCCTTCGCTCCCTTTCATGAGCCGCCCATCAGATGCGGGATGGCAGATACTGCAGAAGATAAAAGGCCTAACACACAGGAAGAACACCCCCAAACACAAACAGAACACCCCCCCAACTAGAACAAGCCAACCCCAAATAATAAACCAGCCATACTCACCGGTAGACCTCGAACTGTTGCAGAAGGGAGCTTCACCTGGAAGGAGCAGCCAAGCCAGCTCAACCAGCCCAGAAAGACCAGGCGGGAACAGCAGAAGCCGCAGCTCGACCGACCCAAGTAGACCGGGCGGGAGCTGCAGCAATAGGCCCAGCTCACCCTTCCAGGCGGTTCCATCGATGGAGTTGAGAGCGGTGAGGAGCCCATCCGAACCGGCCAACGATCACACACAGACTGAGCCGTGCAAGTCAACTAAGCTGGTATGAAGCCTCGCCTACCTGCGCAACTACGTCACCATGTTCCGTTGGACGAGACCAAGAGGGGAGGGGTGTTCTATATTAACATTCTCCAAATCCTGAGTTCTGATTGGTCCATGCAGACCACAACCCGATTGGTTAACTAAACGACTGTGATTGGCGCGCTAAGAATCTACCGTAATTGGCCAAGCCAACCGCGGGAGATTTGAAGCGTCGTCATTGGCCGCCGAGCCACCAGCCGGCTGAATAAAGCCAAGCAGCTTGCAGGTCCTGGACACAACAGTATATTCTTCAATAAAGAGCTGAATGTTCACTTTGAGTCTCGCGTCTCCATGCGGCCCGATCTACTCAGGACCGAGTGACCCAGACCCGATCTCCCAGACATAATACCTTCCAACTCTGTTATTCTATGAATCTATGAATAAGACCCAATGTTCAATCTATCAGGATCCTGCTGGTCTTGAGCCTACCTTCCAGAGAATTGAATACACTGGTGTAATTTGGAAATTTGATGAGTACCCCTTCTATCTCCTCATCCAGATCACTTATGAAGTTGTTGACTAGTACTGGACCCATAACTGAACCTTGAGGTACCTCACTACATGCTTCCCTCAATGTACAGAATACAGAATAACAGATTTGGAGATCTTCTAGTCCAACTACCTGCTCAACCATTCTGGACAAATGGCTATAATCTCTTCTTGGACTACCCACTGAGAGTTGTTAGCTAATTGCAAATCCATCTGGTGATGGTACTGCCTATCCCACAATGTTCTATCTTACCAAGAAGTAATTTGTACTCTGCTTTGTCAAATGTCTAATTAAAGTCCAAGTATACTTCGTCCACAGCATTTCACTGATCCACTAATTTAATTACTTCATCAAAAAAAAACGGCAATAACGTTTGCCTGGCATGATCTGTTTTTCTTTTTGTTTTGATTTTTTTTGGCTTCTGGTAATTACATTGTTTGTTTCTAGATGTTCACAAATCATCAGCTTGATTATCTTTTCCAGGATATTTCCAAGTATTGATGCCAAGCTGATTGTCCTATAATTTCCTGGATCCATTTTTTCCCCTTTTCATAGATTGGAACCATATCAGTTCCTTTCCAGTCCTGTTGACTGCTAATGCTTCACACAGTCTTCCATAATTTGGTGCCTTTCAGATTCACTGAATTATAGTTCCCATAATTACTAATTAACATTACTATTCTGATTGCAAATTCTGTGGGTTGTTAAGTTAAGTTAGCTTAATTTCTGATTAGTTTGTGGATAAATCCTTTAGTACTTTCAAGAACATTCCAGTAATCCACCTGGTCCCTTGTCTTTTGTTCCATCTTGCTAAGCTGAATCATTTTTTTAAATACATAATCTTTTTGCATGTCATGCTCAAGGTATGTTACTATCTTCTTGATGAGGATCATCTCAAAGAAATATTTTTTTAATTTGATGCAAGACAGCTTGACTGATCTATCTTGTAGTCCATGATATTCTCACTAACCATATCCAAATCTCTAATTTAAAAGTGCCTTTTTTCTTCTCCCTCTTTCTTATTGAGTTTTCAATGCTATATATCAGAGGTGTCAAACCATGAGCCAGATGTATCACGCACTGGCCATCCTGGTTTAGTGGAGGGGAAAAAGTCATGATGTCACATGACGACAACAACAAGTTTGATACCCCTGCTGTATATTATCAATACAGTTACAGTACTGGAAATAACATTGCTTTAATGGTTCTGATCTATTGTCATGAAAATAATCTTATACTTTATTATATTGTCACCCCCTTCCTCTTTAGAATTTACTGCTTAGCTTCATTTTATTTAACTTCTCCATCCTTGTGCTTGAGATATAACAAACCTTTTCTTCACCATAAACTTTATTAAGCATGAAAGTTGGCATTGCCCTTATATTTTACTCAATCTACAAACGTATTGTCCTTGGAGCTTCTGAGCATTTCTATCATATCAAGGCAGCCAAGTTTACAATAGTTACAATCCAACAACTATGGAAGGATCTACACATAGCATATAAAGTAAATAAAATTAAATTAAAGTTTGATTTGTTCAATTCATGAAACAGTTTTGATGTGAAATAATTTGTATTGAAATTGGAGCGTGGGATAATAAAAAGGTACATAACTCAGAATGCATTAACTAGATTTATCTAAATATGTTAGATAAATAGGACATGTGCAAACCACAACCTATTTTTATCTGTGTTCCAAGTTTCAAAACCCTACTGAATATCTAATTTTTGCACACACACATACACACACACACACAAAAGCTTCCAGTCAAGATTCAACCTTGCAAATTGGTTTGACCACACAATCTTGATATAGATTATCTTATCAGAAATCATGATGAGAAAGGATGCATTGGTTTATTACTGTGCATTTCAGTATTGTTGCTTTCTTACTCTCCTCCGAGCTCAGAGCTCACTGTTTCAACTGAATACAATAACAAAATATAGCTAAAATGATGGACGTTTTTTATGATTGCAGTGCTAGTCATCAAGGTTTGTACTTATTGATGAATTTGGTAGAAGCAATCTTCAGTTGAATGATAAGTAGAAAGTAAAAAATATTTTCAAAATACATGCCATGGACTGAGAGAGAGTGACTGTCCCAAAATCACACAGCTATCTTTCATGTCTAAGAAAAGACTACAACTCACAGTCTTTGATTTAAGCTTTAACGCTAGATCAAATTGACTCTTATTACATAAATATAAATCCATATCAAATATTTCTCTTTTTCAAGAGCTTAAGTAGAATGCTCAGATGGGACCATGAACACAGCAGGAGAGTAAAGGATTGGCCAGTAATGACTGCCAGGGAAATAACCAGAGTCTCTGAGGGATCTACTTCCAGTGCATTGTGCAGCACAGCCCCTCCTCATTCTATTTCCAGATTATTTATGGCAATAGTAAGGAGTTCTGTCACACACATTGGTCTATCCAGGTGCCCAGGATGTGGAAATCTCTCTTAAGACAAATACCAAATGCAGTTGCTTATGTTCTTTCTTAGGACTAGAACAATTCTGAATTGTGTGCAAATTATGTTTCCACTCTGGGCATGCATGCCAGCTGTTTTGATGCCAGCTGTTAAGATCACAGGCCTGGCTAGATCCAGCATTCCTACAGGTGTTCAGGGACATATAAAAGAAGGCGGAATTGAAAAATAATCAAGATGGCAGGTGATCTCTTTTAATATGCATTCCATATATAAAAGGTGGGGGAAAGATTCACTTATGCAGTCACCCCTGGTTACACTACTGTATATTTATGTGTTGCTTTCTTTTGCTTGACCAATATTTGCCACCTCACCAACCAGTCACCAGTGGCTGAGTTTCCCCTTCCCTCTTGCTCCACAACCATGTCAAATTAATGAACAGTAAAGAGTGGAAAGCCCTAAATTGCAAAAGTCACCAGTCATAACTTATCTTAGGTGCTATCCAGAATGAATATTTTATTATATATTTTAATTTTTTTTAATCCCACGTTTATTATTTTATAATTATATTGGCAGGCATACTTAATACCCCTTCCACCTCCTATTTTTCCCAGAACAATAATCCTGTGAGATGAGTTGGGCTGAGAGACAATGAGACTGGCCCAATATCACTCAGACAGCTTGCATGCCTAAGGCAGGACTAGAACTGTCACTAAAGGTCAAAACAAAGTAGTTCAAAAGGAAGAAATCTGTATTTTGGTCCATAGAAACAGTTAAGTCATATTCAAATGTTGTGGATACTAACATATCACAAGGCACTTTTTTTCCTGACAAAATAGTGGGTATATGGTTGGCAAACTAAACAAGTCTTAGGAGTTTGAGATAGAATTTTCCATTCCTCTTTGCAGCGAATATTCCAAATCTGTATGCACGAGCATTACAGAGACTGTAGGCAAAAGGGGTAAAAGTATAATCGGTTTGCACATTGGTGGTAACATTGCAGGAAATCAACTTAAGTGATTGTATATGATAATTCTAATCTTTATTGCCTACATTTACAAATACATACAGGTCTAGAGGAAGCTAGTCACTTGCTTTCAAGCTCATCAGATATGGCCACATAATTGATTTGTGGACATGAGTTAGATTTTTCAAAATTCTGCTTTAGGAATATTTCTTAATACTCACATGTTTAGTAATATTCACTAAATAATCAGTATTACAAATATCTGATTGAAGATGTTATATGAACATTAGACAAGTATTTGCTTTATCTTGAATTAGTTGACATTTATTGGTGTTTTCATTCTTGATTGTATCTACAACAAAGAAATATGAAAACATTTTGTATTTAACCGCATGTATTTATTGACATATATATGTAATGATAGTGACGGAAGCAAATAAAATGTCAAAGGTTCCCATTTTAATGTTTTTAAATTTAATTGGTTTTTTAATGCATTTTGAATGTAATGTGATCCATCCCAAAATGTAATGGACTGGAAATGTATGCAAATTACTGAAATTTACAAATAACGTTCAAACCTTCCACTCCTCAAACTATTTCATCACTCACCAGATATCAGCATTTTCAAATAAATCAATGTCCCACAACTTTTAAAAAGGTGAATATTAGTTTGCATAATAAATCAGTGAATTTTAACAAATCATAACAAGGTTCAAAGCACTTTAAAATGCCAGCTAACCATAGAATCATAGGCAGGATTCCATAGGCCAAGGCAGGATTTCTTCTGCCATCCTAGACATTCTCCACTGATTAATTGTTCTCACTATCAGGAAATTCTTTCTTAGTTCCAGGTTGAATCTCCCTCTGACAAGCTTCCATCCATTGCTTCTTCTGCTCTCAGGTGCTATGGAGAATAAACCAATTCTTTCTTCCCATGACAGCCCTTAAAATATTGGAAAACAGCTATCATGTCATCGTTAAGCCTTTTTCTTTGTTGGGCTATGCCTATGCATATCTAGTTCATTAATGGGTGGAACTGTATCAAGGAGAGATCCTTAAGGTGAAATTTCCTGACAGAACAATTAATCAGTGGAATAGTTTGTCTCCAGAAGTTGTGGGTGCTCCATCTCTGGAAGTTTTTAAGCAGAGATTGGATAGCCATTTGTTCAAAATGATATAGAGCCTTCTGTTTGAGCAGTGGGGTTGACTAGAAAACTTCCAAGGTCCTTTCCAATTCTATTATTCTGTTATTCCTTTAGCCATTTATCATACAATTTAACCTCCAGATCATCCCAAAGGAAATCTCCATAGATCTTTAATCTCCAGATCCCTTATCATCTTCTTTGCATTCTTTTTAAAATTATTATTATGGTAACCAGAGCTGGATGCAGTATTCCAAGTATGGCCTTGCTAGTGCACTACACCTCCCATGATCTTAATGCTGTTCTTCTATCAATGCAGCCTAGGACTTAATTGGCTTTTTTGGCAGCTGCAGTATAATGTTGACTTAAGCAGTGGTCTGCCAGTATACCTCGATCCCTCTCTCAGACATGACTATTGAGCCAGGTACTATCTATTCTGTACCTGTGCATTTGGTTTTTTCCTGTCTAAGTGCTGGACCTTACTTTTCTTACCACTAAACTGCATCTTATTAGATCGAGCCCAATGCTCAAATCTGTCCTGAATCTTGAGTCTGTCTTCCAAAGTCTGAGCAATTCCCCTCAGTTTGGTGTCAAATTTGATGAGTGTTCCTTCAATCTCCTCATTTAAATAATGTATGAAGATGCTGAAGGGCACTGGGCCCAGGACAAAACCTTGAGATACCATAGAATCATATCATAAAAATGAGTCCATTCATGTAGTGACTCAACTTACAACTACAAGTTATAACCAATATTCCGAGCTCAATTGTGATCATACATTAAGGACTGCCTGCCTATTTCGGATGTTTCTCTTACAGAAAAGTGAGGAATTAATATTAAAATGAATAGATGTAGACCTAGGATCCTCAATTTGGTGTCCATCATTACATTCTTGGATATCTTCCTTCCAAATTTTCTGAGACTCTTGACTATTTACCTAAGAAGTGGTCATGCCACCACTGTAACCATACTGTGAAGAGACCAGCCTATGCTCTTGAAGTTCTAAAGCATGGGTGTCAAACTCATGGCATCACGTTGCTTCACATAACATTTCATGATGTTTTCCCCTTCGCAGAGCTGGGGTGGGCAAGGCCCGTGCATGATGCATCTAGCCTGCAAGCCACCAATTTGACATCCCTGTTCTGAAGTATCATTGTCCAAGCAGATTAGTAACACTTCTGAATTCTACCCAAGTATTTCAATTATATGTATTTCATTCCTGATCTGCTATTAGTCATAAGTAATGCCGTGACAATATAATATTTAATTTTACTTATTGCTGGCAAAAGCTTCACGATCACATGTTATCCTAGTTTGGAAATCAAAATATAATTTGACCTGAATGAGTCAGCACAATTACATAAATGAATATTATCTAACATCATATATAAACAACAATGGAGAAGTTCACATTTCTCCAGTTACTATTTCTATCTCCTAGTGAACTATATTGTTACAATAGCATGAAATGAAGAGGAAGAGGAGGAACCTTTAGTCACAGCCTCAAGCTGTTTGAATTAGGCTGCTAGGGTTATTTTAATGACAAAACTCCTGCACCATAATCATTTCATAACAGGTACTAAGTCAGGAGACAATGTTATCCCAAGTGACATTTTCCATAATTGAAAAAAATGTGTAAATGTTGTACATTTTTATATATTATACAGCACTGAGATTAATTATATATCCATTGTGATGTTACTTCTTTAAATTACAATCAACGGTCTATAATTAAAAGACAAATGTCTTTCTAAAGACATGGTTACTCTAAATACAACATTGGATTTTAAATATTGGGCAATGAGCACAATATCTAAACTTAGTAAGAGCATAAGTGTTGTTTTATAAAATTACAAATTACAAAAATTACAAATAGTGAGTAAGGCAATGGAAGATGGAAGTTTTGAAAAGATGGGGATTCCCTGATAACCTCCAATTTAGCCCAAGTTCCTTCCCTCTGATTTCAATAGTCCAGACCGCTCTTGTATGGCTGGGTTTTTTTGGGAAAGCTAGCACAGAAGTCATCTAGTTATCTCACAATAGGTCTTATCTTGTAACTGTGATTCAGATAAGCAGATAATGAAAAGAAAGTGAGGGGGAAAACAGAAGGGAGTGGGAAAATAGGAAGCTGTATAGGCTTAGGAAATAGAAAGTCAGTTCAGAGTGAAGGTAGGAGAAGAGGCAACAAGAGAAAAGGGGGAAGAGAAAGACCATGGTACACAGCTGCAATTCATCTCCACAATTTGTTAATTTCAGTAGTGTTTTAGATTTGGCTTCCAGCATTTTATTTACAAGATTTGAGATGCTTACAAATTCATTTATGGGCCAAAGAACAGAAGTAATTTGTTGAAATAAGCATATAATTTAATTTCATATTCCAGAGAAGGGCAATCACAACAGCGAGGTGATTGGAAATCATCAATTATGTTTAGCCTGCAAATAGAAGCAGGGGGAATGGGGAGGGGGCATAATGGCAAGTGTAACCATACAACTCAAGCCATCTGTTGGGACACCTAAAGTGTACTGCTGTTTTGTGGCAACTATCCTCTGGAATGAAATTCACCCTGAAATACAGATGGCTTCCACCTTAATGACATTTCATATGACCTTAAATACCTGACTCCTTTCTCAAATTCAAGCCTTGGGAAGTTGGAGTCACTTACTGGTCTGTTGTATATGTTTGGAATTGCTGGACAGATTTATCATCTTGTTTAATTGTTTTCAATTGTTAGTCTATGTAAGTGTGTGTGTGTGTGTGTGGTGTGTGTGTGCGTATTATAAGCACCTAATTTGGAGTCAGTGCCTATCCTTGAGAAGGACTCAATAGGTGAATAAAAATGCCAAATTCAGTCCAAATATCAGACTGACTGTGCAACAAACCATAAATAATAAGCATTTCCTTATAGCTGTCAAACAATGGAATATGTTACCCTATGAAATGGTGAGAATTTGTATTCACGGAGGTCTTTAGGCTAGAAGCCAGGAAACTGTGAGTAAGTCATTTTAGTCATGTGGTTTTCATTAATTACTTTAAAACAAGCAGTCCCGACCCTATATGTGCTTTTACACATACACACACCACAACTTTCTCACAAAGCCTGATATTCACAAAGGACATTATTTAGACATAAAATTGAATAATCTCCCATTATGTTTACAAAAACACCTACTTAAGAATTTTATTACACTGAATCTTTTACACTGAGCTCTCTTGCACTTATCACCTCCCACTGATTGACAAAAAAAAAATCATTTCCACAATGAGGTCTTCAAAGAAACGGGTTCTATTTCACATGTGCTATATTGTCACTTCAGAGCAACGTGTCAAAAAGAAAGGTGTGTTACTCTTTCCAATACAATGGATGGCAAACCCAACTGCTCTGACTCATAATTCCCCTTCCAGCCAAAACCATTGTGGCATACAGCATGAGCTGAAAAATCAAGGTAGGAGCAATATGGTTCTTGTAGACATGACTGAAATCCTAAGTACATAAGTATCTTCTACCGTGATTGACTTGGTAATTTTTAGGAGTTTTTCTTTAAATTGTAATGCCAAGACAAAATTAAAAAAAATAAAAGCAGTGGATTGCTACAACATGATGAATATATGGTGGATCTGTTGGTAGGGAACACTCAACAATGGGCTAACTGAGGAGACAAGGATTTTGTCTTCTAGCAAATTTCTGTTATGTGATTTGATTAACACACTTTAATAACCACTTGAGAACAAGACAATAGCAGTTATTTCTCCAATAGCAGTTATTTTGTATTCTCAATAAACTCTTAAATGTGCTCAGTATCCTAAAAAGTTTGCTCACTCTTGCAGTGAAAGAAGTGTATTCATTCTATTGTTTTGTCTATCTAGAAATCTTTCACAAAAATTATGCCCTGTTTCTTTATTATTAAACTTGCATATTATTCCTTCAAGTCTTTAGTTTCATTCTCTCTGATCCCCTGATAGGATCCCCACTCACCCTCATATTCTGAGGAAAGATTTTGCAAAAGGATATGCCCCATGGAACTGTCATTTAATAAGAAACTTGCAAAACGTATTCAGAATTCCAATCGTCCCCAAACAGTTACAAGATTCCCACTTGAAGGGTTTGAGGGTGGAAACTAGCCATAGTAGTGTTTACGTAAGATAGCACTGGGAGACCTATATAGGATCTCACTCCACAGATTTTGCAAATGCAAACTAGTAGTAAATGAGATAAAGAAGACTAGAGCACTATTTCAGTATACATTCATTCCTGTACTCTGCAGTCACTGAGACTCAATTACAGGGCTGAGTAATGCCTAAAGTAATTGCATTTCTTTTTTGTTTAGTTATGGATTTGTATATGTTAAAGTCTGCGTAATTGAATTCCATTCCAACCTGTGGTTATCATCCTTGAGCTCAGCAGTCTCTCTTGCTGTCCATAGGCTTTGATAGGTAAAAGTTACCAAATAATAGGTAATTTTGGAGAAGCTAGGCATAGAAAAATTGTAACTTTGGTTTGTTGTAAGAGTTTCAACAAAAAGGATATATGTGAAGGGAACGAAACATCTGTAAGAACTATAAAAGTGTTTTCTTTTGCTTTGTGTTGCTACAGTATTAGGAGCTAGGCATCTTGTTTAAGAATCTTTCATTTCATTGAAAAAATACTCTCTATTACAGATTTTATTTTTTATTTTATTTTAGCTTCCCTTGGGCAGAGTTTGATTCTAAAGTAGAACATATGTACAGAATCCCTACAGCAATATTGCCTTTGTCTTCTGTATAGAATGACATTTTCCCAATATAATAAAAAATTTCCCAATATAATAAAAAATTGAAATGCCTTTTGATATAAGAATCCAATCATTCAAAACAGTCTTACTGGAGAACAGAGAACTAAGCAGGAAAGAGCAAAGCCCACATACATGGCTGATACAAATTAAATCTCATCCAACTGAAAAAAAAATCAAAAGCACTGCCAAATTAATGTTTTTTAAAAAATCTCAAAAATGCATTCATTTTAGATTTGTGTGAATGGATCTAGATTTTTAAAATGTTCCTTATATTACCATTGTTCCTAATAATGACTATGTGAAGTTTTGCACACTCGGCAAACTTCCAAGTTTACAAGCATCACTGCAGAGGAACAAATGTTTAAAAATGTTCCTATAGTTCTTTGGATCACATTTTTCTACAAAGCAAGGAAACTACTAAAACATCTTGCATGGCTGAAATAATGAGTATTCTCTGGTTCTCTGAGGTATGCTGAGGTGTTTTTTTCACATCCTTTATTTAAACCAGGCTTCCTAAATGACAATTCATTTCAAATGACAAATTCTTAGTTTGAAACATTGACTCAACAGCAAAGTAGACATGTTGTGTTTCCACCATTGTAATCAGTCTAAGGATTGGTAATCATGTAACTTTAACATAATTTTGTACTCATACAAATCCAACAGTTCAGCTCACACGACTTAATCAAAATGAAAGATGTCTGGCATCTTCCCATTATGCTTGTTTCTCACCAATCAAAACCTATTAGCCAGAGACACTGGAAATAAAAATGCTTTGGGTGTGATTGCTTTGGGTGTGATATCTATCACACAGAAACTGCCCAGCCTAATCCAGAAATTAAAAGTTCATTTAAAAAGATCCAACATTCATTCGCTTTCTGAATAGTGATAACTGCAAATTTAAGCAACTGGCTCCATCTAGAGGAAGCATTCTTTCAGAAATTAAGGAAACATCCCTCCAGAAATTAAAAAAGCTCATTTGAAAAGGTCCAACATTCATCTGCTTTCTGAGCAGTGATAGCTTTAAATTTAAACAAGTGGCTCCGTCTAGAGGAACTAGAGGAAACGTCTTTCCAGAAATTAAAAGAAACTCATTGAAAAGGTCCAACATTATTAATTCACTTTCGAAACAGTGATAACTCCAAATTTAAACAATTGGCTCTGTTTAGAGGAAACTTTCAGCCAAAATGAAGAGCTCTTCCTACAGAGAATTGCATTTCCAATATTTTTTCATCATCACGGAGAAAAGATTTGTTGTCCAACTGAATATGCCAATCAAATATTAAGATTTTGTTACCTCTGTCTCCACCACAATCTAGGATAATCAAGACACTAATTATGGAGATAGGCAAGTAGGAACAAAATTCCTAAATTTGTCTAGACCTTAAACAACTTCCCTCCTTCTTCTATTTGTGTGATCATTAGCCATGACATTTGTTGATAATAGAAGTTGTAAGATAACATAACTGGAGGTTTAACATGGTAGAATTTCTATGAAAGACTAGAATGGAGTTATGGAAAAGTTATGTTACAAATGACAGCTTTTAGCATCTCCAGTCAACATGGCCGGTGCTGTGGAATGTTGGAGGTTATAATTCAGCAACATTTTAAAAAATGTCATTTTGCTCATACATAGACATGGTTCTGATTGGGTGCACACAGCCACTGTTCAAGCTTTCATATGTAGATCTGTGTATTACTCAGCAGACTGAGGGATTTTATTTTTTGCATCACCAAAGTCAACAATATCTCTGTTGTTGAAGTAGTACTGAAGTAGAGTCACTAAAGTCCTTTGCTATTTCACCCAACGAGAGCCAGATTCTTATCAAGAAGACTTAGAAAAGATGACAGGATTTTCGTCTAAACAAGCATGGCCAGAACTAGAGATAAAAGTGCTGTTCTGGAAACTTCTGTATGTGCAAAAATATGCACATATGTTGATTACAATTAAACTTCTTTCCATGGATATATAATTCTCATAGCAGAAACTGTCCGGTCAGTCTGGTGAGCAAGGCAACAATTAACACACATAAATACAAAAGCAAACATTGATGTATTAGGTGTCTTTAATCCAAAATGAGGGAAAGCAGGAAAGCAGACCAAATCCTCTTGTTAGCAATAAGACACCAAAACAAACTGAACATTTTTTTTTTTACAAATTAAAGTTCCTTACAGTGTCTAAAATGTCACTAAAAACTAAAGTTTTCTTTTCAAATGGAAAGGAAAGCAAGTATGTGTGCTTAAAAAAATACCAATAAAACAAATATGATAAAAAGATATCCATTCATGGGAGGATATATGGGGGTGGGGGACAAAAATTGACCATCAGGCAAATCAGGCAAATTTGTATATAAAGATTTTCTCCTCCATGAAATAATTGTAAGAATCAGAACAACCCTCAATTTTAAACAAATGTGCCCAAGAAAAAAAAAAGATAATCCCAGCTGACCTTTGCAAACCTTGTAGATACATTCCATCTTATTCAAAATAAAATTGTGGCCCTTTGGTTTTCTAAACAGAACTCACACCATAATCATCACTTATTTGTGCCACATAAAAAGGCTAATAAAAAAGGCTAATTTTTGTTGCATTTATCCTTTTACATCATTATGGCAAGGGCAGACTCTATCCTACGTGAATCTGAAGCTACCTAAAGCTTCCATGAGATGCTTATCTCATATGTAAGTAGTTAGTCCCAAGAGTTGTGGGTTCTTAGTAATTTTTTATTCCTGAAAAAAAGGGGCCACCAAGAGCAGCTACAAAATGCAACAGTATGAGATCTTTTTAAATGGATTCAGTTTGACACTGAATGAGATGATGGTGGAAACTGGGCAACAAGACATATTTTGGTATACTGCTCCAGGATCAGCTAGTGAAAGAGATCAGTTAACCAGCAAACACTTCTTTCTGTCATGCCACCCAAATACCCTGAGATCATAATTGACTTCTGAGTGCATCATGGATCCCACCATTATCCCTCAGAAATTCAAGTTAAACTACAAAAAGTAGGGACTTCCTCCTTCTACTAAACATTCTACTACAGCATTATATATGATCTGCTAAATCACAAGCAAAGGGGAAATAATCCTGTGCATACCAGTGAGTGACAGAAAGAGAGAAGGCTTCCAGTTTAAGATGGTATCTTACACTGGGACATTTGATTAATTAACTTTTAAGATTACAAACTGAGGTCTTTACAAGTTGCACAAACAACAGAACAGTTCTTGTAAAATGAAGACAAAAAAAATCAACAATGCCTTTGTTTCAGATGGCATTTCAATGGCCCAGAAGTTCCTCTGAAACAAACCAAAAGCCTTATCTTTTAACAAAACAAAACAATCAACACCATAATACTTCACACAGGACTCTGTTGGGATTTCAACTCTACAGTAATTTTAAAAATATATATATATATATTATTATTAACCCTTTTAAGGTTATCACAGAAATTTCAGTGTTTCTGAGGATCAAGGGGAGATTTTACAAATAAAAATCCAATTATCAGAATATTTTTCCTATTGGACCATTAAAAAAATTAAAAATAATAAAAGGGTGTATTTGTACAGCAGCTGTTTCCTGCCTCATCTTAGAAACATGAAGGGCAGCTAGAACTAGTCTGATATAAAGAACTGAATTCCATGTGTTTGATAGGACAGTCTTGTTTCCAATTTCATTTAAAAATGTATAGGTATCATTATTGCTTTCACAACCATCAGCTAGGCTCTATTTAATTCTCAGTGAGGGAGAACGGCAGTTTCAGAAGTGTTTGCTTTCTTCCGCCTTTTCATGAGCAATGGATTAGAGGAGTCTTCAATTTTCTTTATTTTAATCTGTTCATAATCTACCCTCATAGTGGCCAAGGCACTTGTCATCTCCTCCTAAATTGGGGTAGAGAGAAAACAAAATTGCAGGAGATTAGTAACAGATAAATGAAGCCACATATTTAGAGAAGATGCTGGAGGTCTCATAAAATTAATCAGCATGCATAGAGGATAAGGAACACTTCTCCCTAGAGATCCCCCACTCTATTCTATATTTTATAGTACCTATATAGCAAGATTAAAAGTTAAAAGTCTGAGGCTCTCAGTGAGCAGGTATCCCTTTTATTTTCTTCCCAGTAATAGCTGGTACCAAACATTTATAAGAAAATAGGGGCCTATTGCAGATTCAGCCTGGATGTCTTTGATCAATCTTTTAGCATTTTTAAAAAAATTTCTAGCATAAGACAGAGGGAAGGAGGGTATCTTTCATTTTGTACTTTGCCTATGCATACTCTTTATCATTATAGCATTTGTGTGTATGTGTGTGTATGTGTGTGTATGGGGTGTGTGTGTGTGTGTAAAAATATGTGACATATAGAGTGTAGGAATTTACCTTCACATCCTCCCAAAGGTCTTTCTCTTCTTTCAAAACTCTACTAGTATGCAGAGGTGTCTGCGGCACTTGCATTGATTGCTATGAGAGAAAAGAAAGAGAAAATTAGTATATTCTCAGATGGTCCTAGATTACACATCAATATTTACTGCTAATAAACAACAACTGAGTCTTACCATTATCCATGAATGATTCATGAACTCTGTTATAGTCATCCGCTGGGTAGGATCTGTTTTCAGCAAATTTCGAATCAATTGTTTAACTGAAGAAAGAAAACACCAAATATATCAATATAATGTGCATTATTTTTTCTCATATACATGACGTGATAATGGTGAGAACAAAATTTGCTCCTTTAGTTCAAGAAATACAGCACTGCAACTTCATCTTCTACTGTTCTCAGGTTGATCTAACTATCTAAGCATATCAGCACATTAAAACTAGTATAAGCCAATTTCCCCCAACATAGCACCTTCCAGATCTAATGGACTATAGCTTCCATTATCTTTTCTAAATTGCTGGCAGAAGAGAACTACAACCTAACACAGCTGGAAAGACCATAACAGTATATTTTGTCAAAATGTGAAGTGACACTCATTAAAGAATGTCTTGGGAAACACTTTCAATCTGTTTTGATTTTTTGCTATAGTGAGTGCTGAAAATTACGGATACATGAAAAAAGATATTGGGGCCTTTAATGCCTGCTTTCTTAAAAACTCATGCTCCTTATAAACTTTCATTCAAAATGCTTCTAGTAATATGTTCTTCTCCAGTGGATTCTACTAGCAAAGGCTGAAGAGAAATTTACCAACATCTCCTCTTCATTTAGGATTAGGGTATATGAATGAATACAAAACTCACAAATCAGTTCTCTTGGATCATGGCCAGATTGTGGAATAACTTTAAGTTTTCAAACATTAAAAAGTATACAGTATCCCCTAAGACCCTTTACTTCTTTTCTTATTCAAAGCACAGGTTTGAAACTCATTAAGCCACCTTTTCCCCCCAAAAAAACCAAAACAATAATTGTTCACAATAACATTTACCTTCTTCTGATACTTCAGACCATTCTGGGTTTGGAAATTCATATTGACCCATTCTGATCCTTTTCTTCATCCCTGGAGAAATTGCCAAACCATGGTTTGAATAAAAAGGAGGGTAGCCACATAGTCTATACAAAATAGAGAGAGAAATTATTTTGCGTTATTTATTTTGCATTAGTCACTTTCAAAGGCAGTCCCATGTAATATCTAACTGTGAGTGTGAATTACTATGGGCCGGTCATTCCTTCCAAGGGTCACTTGCAGCCTGAGTGATAGAGATGAATGCAGAAACCGTGTACAGTGCTCCTTCAATCTGAAGCCTCATAAAGTGTTTGATGATAGAAGTTGTATATATTGAGTTCACAGAGTAAAGTGTCCTCATGACTTCAAAACTATACTCAGAAGGAGGGAGGCAACGATAATAATCATTAGAGGAGCAGAAATAAGCTTTAATAGCATCCTTCTTCTTAATTTAGTAACCCTGATAAAGAGTAGATATATCTATAGTAAATAGAGTCAAGAGTCCATCAATATTGGCTCATCTAAAAAAAACAGCCAAAACTAGCAGACACCAGGACCTTATCTCTTATTTTTGATCTACTGTTTTGCAAAATTCAGGAGCAATCAACTTCTCTTTGTTCTTACTACATTTCTGGCTCTCAAGAAGAAAGTATGAATTATCTTCACTATTGCTCTCAATTATAGAAACTTGACACCTCTGCCCTCAAAGGTGAATTAATTTGTTATACAGTAGTATTGGTAGTCTAGCACTCAGATGGCATGGCAAGGTATTCCTCTTCAGAGCTGGCCGAGAAGTTTATGCTAGCTATTGGTTGCCAAGATACTCAGAAAACCTTTATGGCCCAGTATGGAAATCATAAACTCTACTTCCACTTCCCCCTTCACTTATTTGAAACTGGGGAGAAAAAATGTGTTTGTTTTTTTATCTGAGTGTCTATTTTAGCATTTTCATATATGCACTTTAACTCAAATGCTGACTAGTGAAAAATGTCAACTAATTTGGTAAAAACTGCTTAATTCAAATGTCAAGATCAGCTTTTGGAATAACGCTCATGAACATTGTTGATACACTTTTGCCCATTAATCACTGTTTTCTGGAATGGAAATATAAGCAATAATACCAAGACATGCAATCTTTCCATTCTATCTTATAATTAGACTTTATCACTATTTCCATTTTGACAGCCTGCTCATTGTCCACCCCGACCTGCAAATAAGCTGAGCTTGTAAGCATATTCTGTGCATCACCTTTAGTGCTTACTGATAATTATTTTGAGCTGCATAACTGATTTGATATGAACTGCACAACTGATTTTAAAAAGTTGATATACTGAAAGGCCTGTTTATAGGTTCAATAAAATCTAGAACACAGTATAGAGAGCAGAAAATTCAAAATAATTCCAAGTAAGCCAAGCTACTTACAAAATATACATGATGACACCAAGAGACCACATATCACAGGATTTGTCATATTTCTCTGGGCCTAGTACTTCTGGAGCTAAAAGGGAAAAGAAACGGAGATTTAACTGAATGTGATCTCTTTTCTGCTGTGCCTCCAAGCAGTGAGGCAACATTTGTGAAGTAGAGAAGACAGAGAGCAGAAAGATGTATCCCAGCATACTGCATGGGTGCTAATTATTTTTTTCATCTACAAAACCTGAATGAGCATTCCTGCTTTGGTAGCTTAAAACAGTTCCCTTGTCATGATGAGTAAATTCCTCCTCACAATAGAGAAGAGGAATTAGTTATATCAATACCATGATATTATTAGTCATAATATCAAAGGAGAAGGATGGAGGGTTCTCAAGAGCTTCCTATAGCCAGAAAGCAAGCAAAGAATCTTCAAGGAGAAAGATCTGAGAGTTTTTCACCATCTTACCATAGCTGACGCTAAAGAATAAGAAAGGAATAAGTCAGTCTCTACTTCCTCATGTGAGATGATTTTTTTCCTTGCCATCCACAGCTCTTAAAACTGGATACAAGCTCCAAACACCCCCTTTTTATTTACTTACATTTGCATTTATTAACCAGTTAGGGATAGAAAAAGCAGGCTCTGGTAGAGACAGTATAGGCCACTGAGCAAGCCAGCCAATTAAAATCCAAGAATGTTGCTTGCTTTGAATTATGGGTAAAATGACCACTTAGCCTTTTGAAATACCGTATATACTCGAGTATAAGCCGAGTTTTTCAGCCCATTTTTTGTGCTGAAAAAACCGCCCTCAGCTTATACTCGAGTCAGCCGCTAAGGCACCATGCCTGGCCTGCGCTGGCGTGGCTGCAACCGATCGCGCCTCCAGGGCAGCATCGCCGCTGCGGCTGTCTACCCGCTGAGGACCACACAGGCGACCCCAAGCGGCCTCTCCTTCCCCATTAACGGGCGCCCGGGGCCTCCGCGAGCTCCTGCGTTGCGTGCTTCCAGCTTCGCCAAGAAACCGCCAGGTTCAGGCAGCCTCCCCCGCCCCCTAGCCTAGCAGCGAAGAGCTGCTCCGGGGGCAGCGAGACAAAGTGCCTGGCTGCGCCGTGGCGGGAGCCCCCCGGAGCAGCTCTTTGCTGCTAGGGGAGAGGGGGAGGCTGCCTGAGCCTGGCGACCCCAAGTGGCCTCTCCTTCCCCATTAACGGGCGCCCGGGGCTTTCGTGAGCTCCTGCGTTGCACGCTTCCAGCTTCGCCAAGAAATCGCCAGGCTCAGGCAGCCTCCCCCACCCCCTATCCTAGCAGCGAAGAGCTGCTCCGGGGGCAGCGAGACAAAGTGCCTGGCTGCGCCGTGGCGGGAGCCCCCCGGAGCAGCTCTTCGCTGCTAGGGGAGGGGGCAGGGGAGGCTGCCTGGGCCTGGCAACCCCAAGCGGCCTCTCCTTCCCCATTAACGGGCCCCCGGGGCCCCCGCGAGCTCCTGCATTGCGCGCTTCCAGCTTCACCAACAAACGGAGCTGCAAATCTGGTAATCGCTTGCGGAGCCTCGGCACGAACCCCCTTTCCGCGCACTCCCCCCCCCGCACTCCTCTGGCGGCAGCAGGCGGAGAAAGCCCCGCTTCCCCCTGGCTTTGATGGCACGCGTGAGTTGGCTTCCCACTCTTTATTTTTAACTCTCCTCCTCCTCCTCTCCTCTCCCCTTGTTGTCTGGTCTTCCCTAAGGAAACTCGAGGGCTCACACTTCCAGGTGTTTCTCCCTGTCTTTCTCCCTGTCAATGATCTTTTCTTCCCTTCCCTTCTCTCAGCCCCATCCTCCTTCACCTTTGTCACCACAATCCTGAACAGATGAAGTTTGTACTTCTCAAGAAAGGTTGGATGTTCCTTTTGAGGAGGGAACCTAGTGTGACATCTGTATGTTGACCTACTACTGAGCCATGGCATGTGTGCAGATGCAATGGAGGCATGAGGGAGAGCTGTGAAAGAGATGGTGGCTCTCCAAAACAGGATGTACATGCAGCACATACACATGCTTTTTTCTTGCAAGGGAGAGAGTGACTCTGTTTGGACATACAGATGATGAGGAGGAATCCAGTTTTGAAGGATTTTAACTCTTGTGTTTTAGCTTGGTTGCTGATTGAGCTAAGGTTTTTGTACTTTTAAAGTTATTGTTGATACTATATTGGTTTTGTTGGCTCTCTTTTCCACTTACAGAGCTAGTTTACTGTTTTTCTTTGAAATAAATATTCAAAAACATTTAACCTACTGATGCCTCAATTCATGTAATTTTATTGGTATCTATTTTTATTTTTGAAATTTACCAGTAGCTGCTGCATTTCCCACCCTCGACTTATACTCGAGTCAATAAGTTTTCCCAGTTTTTTGTGGTAAAATTGGGTGCCTCGACTTATATTCGGGTCGACTTATATTCGAGTATATACGGTAATTGCTAAAAATTACTCTGGGGAAATGGATTATATATAGTCCAAACTGTAGCTGAGATATTTTTGAATCCCTTAAGCAAAGACTTGAGCAGCAGAAAATGACTACCTAAGACAGCAATAGACCATCAGCCTGTGTTTTAAGAAGAAAAGAAGTATGCTAATTCTGAGGAAAAGGCTGACATTGTTAGATAAAAGGCAGCACTAGAAGAGCAAAGTATGACATGGCAGGATAATAAAAGACATCTTTTATTTTAACAAGAGTATAGTATTCAGGCTATTACAAAAGAACATAATTGTCTCTTCATTTAGGAACTTATTACCCCTGGCACTGTGCCTGGAAAACCCTTGCTTCAGTATTTGCAATTTGGACACAATTTATCAGCACAAACTATCCCTTCAGTTCCTGTGAAAGAGACTGTGAGTGACTGATAAATACAATTTGAAAGTTTGCCAGCAAAAGATCATTAAAGGTCATTAAAAAAGATTTAAAAGTTGCATTAAAAGTCATTTTGTAACTGAGTTGGATATTAGTCCACACACATTCTTTTAAAATTATCAACAAGATAGTTAAGTTATTTTACATAATTGTATATATAGGCATTGTCTTTTTTCTTTATTTATAGATTTAGAAACTTATTTTTTTCTTTATGAAAGCAAGCTTGTTTTAATTGGACATTGCAAAGTAGGATTTCTACATTCTACTCATATTGAGAAGCAAAAATATTAAAACAACTCAATTAGTCTTCCTAGATGGAATAAACTAATTGAAAGCCATCTTCTGGATATGCCAGTAAATGTGGCTTCAATTCTGCAAATTCATGTTGAAAACAAAAATGCAAACATCATAAGCATATTTGTTCATCCAATCAGCTGTCGGAAAAACTAGATGGATTAAATCTATTGATGGATAGTTCTGCCCATTTTTGTAGGAAAAAGGACATATTTAGAATCTCATTCCAAAATTAAGGTGTACCCAGAATAAATAAGTAAGTAGAATGTGGCAATAGTCAGATTTGATTTCATTCTGTTCACATTTACATATGCTGAAATTAAAACTGACACATTCCATGTATTTAATATGTTTATAATGTCCTGGCAACTTTTGAAGCACCTACTTCAACAACTTTCAAGGAATTCAGAGATACTTTGCTGCCACCCAATGGTTGTCTGGAGATTTACAAGCCAAATTTAGTAACTAGAAATTATGCATCAGTTCCTATGAAGTGCTGCCTTGCATTCTTGAACATTTGTTCTTGTTCCATCCCAGCTATTTTCAGAACAGAGCAATATGCATGACCTTCACCTGAATTTTACCATCATTGTCTCTCTAAAGATACAGATAGTCCTCAACTTACAGCTGTTTATTTAGTTACAATGGGACCAAAAAGTGACTTGTGACAATTTGTCACACTTATGACAGTTGCAGCATCTCTATCGTCACTTGTAGCATCTATGGTCAACCACAGTTGCAGCATTTATCGTCAAAATTTGAATGTTTGTCCACTTGCTCATATTTATGACAGTTGCAATGTCCCAGGGTCATGTGATCATGTTTCACGACCTTCTGAGAAGCAAAGTCAATAGGGAAGCCAGTTCACTTAACAACCATGTTATTAAACAACCCCAATGATTCACTTAACTGGAAAGAAAAGTTGTAATATGGGGCAAAACTCACTTAACAGCTGTCTTGTTTAAGAACAGAAATTTTGTGCTCGATTGTGGTCTTAAGTCGAGTATTACCTGTAATGTCAGACGCCTATAAGACTCAATCTCAAAAAAGCATTGTGTTCACAAATTATTCATGTAGTGATGTTACTTACCCACATAATATGGTGTGTAGCATGGTGTAGCTAAGGAGTTATGTGTTGTGGTTTCTTTAGCAAAACCAAAGTCTGTGAGTTTTAATACAGCATTAGGCCTTTTTGAGGTATATAGAAGGTTTTCTGGCTACAAGACATAAAAAGATAACGTCCTCAATCAAAAGCTATCTTCTATATCAACTTCTAAAAATTGTTCTAATCATAGAAGGTAAAAAAAGAGCCCAGCACATAAAATCATGTAATGCTATTTCCTCTGTAATTTCATTCAAAATAATTCCTACAATTTATTTATACAATAATTTTATAGGCTACCTCATATGCATGACTAACTCTGTGGTTGATTTCAGTTCCTCTAAATCAATCCCTAAATTGTTCTTACTCTGTTTTACAGCTAACATGTTATAAACAGAGTAAAAGAGAGCAAGAAAACCTTTAAAAAAAAACTAGAACATTTATTGCTTGACTTCATTTATAAACTGTACACTCACAGTCTGGAGGCCAGTCCTATTCAGCTGTTAGAAACCACTTAGCTTAAGAAAAATAAGTTCCATCAGTAAATGAAAACAGCAAGATTATAAATGAAAATCATACACGGTGGCTCAGTGGCTAAGAGGCTGAGCTTATAGATCAGAAAGGTCGGCAGTTCAGCGGTTCGAATCCCTAGACCACATAATGGAGTAAGTTCCTGTTACTTGTCCCAGCTTCTGCCAACCTAGCAGTTCAAAAGCATGTAAAAATGCAAGTATAAAATAGGGACCACTTTGGTGGGAATGTAACAGCATTCCATGTGCCTTCGGCATTTTACTCATGCCAGCCACATAACCACGGAGATGCCTTTGGACAGCACTGGCTCTTCGGCTTTGTAACGGAGATGAGCACTGCCCCCCTACAGCCGGAAATGACTAGCACATGTGTGCGAACTTTTATCTTTTTCTTAGTGCACAACAGCAAGCAAAAATATTGGGAGCAAGCTAAAATAATTCATATGGATATGTTAAAAGGGCTGAAGAAAGGATCTTTTCTGATCCTTCATGAAAAGGAATATATCCTTCAAAGGTGAATGCTGTATAAACAGAGTATCTCTGATTTAAAAACGCCCCAACCATGGTTGTAACCTATCTAAACTTAGAACGTTCATCATGCAAAGAGCCCCTTATAATCTGCCACTAATTATTCAGTTTAAAAATCAAAAAATATCACATAGTTCAAGCATACTGCATTAAGTAAGGCCTCCTTTTGCTTGTGGCGATATAGGTATTTAAGAAAAAACTTTAGAAATTATCGGTTATATTGCATAGGTCTAAGATAATACATACCTTAACATCCCGGTGTGCAATGTTGATAGAGTGTAAATACTGGATGGCTTCACCAATACTTTTCATTATTTCAGAAGCCTCTGAAGGAGAAAGAGAAAGGGGGGAGGAGGAGACCCCCACCTCAGTAACTAAACAGACAAAAAATTCACATCCCAATTAAAGATCACAAAGACATTGCATTTCTGTATTAGATTAAGATTCAGAGCATAATCAAATGTAGCATGGCTACAACTTGCACACTGTACATTTATATTACATTTCTCTCTTCCCTTTTATAACATGGTTCTTCTGTCCTCATGTTATAAGGTATTTGTTTCCTAACTGTTGTTCACATCATAGGCTGGGATAGACTGCCTATCCCAGCCTATGGGATTTGACCATATCAAATTTAAGGGACTGATTGCACTCAAAATACCATCCCATCTTCAATTCTGTTTTTGGATATTAACCATGATGTTCAGGCTGATAAAATTACTGTATGTTCAACATCTATCAAGAATCTCAATAATGTAATTAAAAAAAAAAAAAATCTGGTTTAAAATTGTTAATCTGAAAGCTCTTACATCCTATAGATGCAGATGCAGAAGACGTTAAGGGAGACTTTGATAGACATTACTTGAGAAGTGGGCTGGTTTTTTTTAAAAAAAAAGTCACTGACACTGCTGTAAAAAGGAGGGCACAATTTGAGACTAATGAAGGACTTTGGTTAATTTGAGGGAAATGGGCAGTTAAGAAATATGAAATATAAATAAATAAATACGGTTTTGTGAGAAAAATGCTGGGAAAGTAATTAGAATGCAGGCAGTCGGTAGGCTAATTCACTGATTGCCAGAGTTTGATTCTGACCAGCTCATGATTGACTCAGCCTTCCATCCTTCCTTGGTGGGTAAAATGAGGACCCAGATTGTTGGGGACAACATGCTGACTCTGTAAACCACTCAGGGAGGGCTTTAAAGCACTGTAAAGCACTATATAAGTCTAAGTGCTATTACTATTCATTGACAATACCAGCTTCAAGCAACAGAATGACAATCTTTATCTCAAGCACCAACAAACAGACTTTATCAAATATGTTATATAACAGGAAATCTAGATACAGATTATTAAAAAATACCATGAATTACTTATGTAATTATTGATGTAGATAGCTGCCCTAGTAAGATGTGAGCTGGAGAATATACAGGATAATATTAATGTAAGAAGCATGTACTTAACTAACATGAAAATATACCTGAGGAAATGTAAAAATAGACAAGCGATATAATGCTGGAAAAAACACTGGAAAGTATTCATAAAATTTCAAAGGATCAAGACAGAAGATTAAAGCCTAAAGCCATAGGAAAAACATAATAGTTCAAAGCAGAACTTTTAACATCAAGCAAGAAAGGCCAAGCAAAAATCCACTTTTGTGTGTGTGTGTGTGTGTGTGTAATCGCTTAATGGGAAGTATATATACTTAAAGTAGGGTTTTCAAGAGTGATAATACATATGAGAAGCCATAGAGAAAAAGACTACTATAATGAAATGTTTTATGGATGAGAGTTTAGAATAACAAAAATGAGTCCCTCCCCAAGGGACATGGGTGGTTAAGAAGTATGAAATATAAATAAATAAGAAATATTTAAGGAAAGAAGAGATATTCAGTACAGTCGCCACCAGAAAACAGACAATGGACTGACAAATACACATACACACACAAACAGATGCAAATGAAACCTATAGGAAAAATGAGAGTTAAACTCTATGCCAGGGGTCTCCAACCTTGGCCCCTGGAAGCCTGGTGGACTTCAACTCCCAGAATTCCACAGCCAGCTGGCTGTGGAACTCTGGGAGTTGAAGTCCGCCAGGCTTCCAGGAGCCAAGGTTGGAGACCCCTGGTCTAAGATGTGCAGAAAATATTTTGTTAGCAGAAATCTAAAAAGACTAAAAAGACCTCATTATGAAATTAAAAGTGTACAGTGAAAAACAGATTAATGTTAAGTATTTAAAAAAATACTGTCAACAGGCATGCTGAATGAACTTACATAGTTGGTGATCAAGAAGTGAAGTAGATAATTTTATTTTCTTGGACTTAGATAAAGATGGGCAGAGTGCTGGAGCGGTAAAGAGGAGATTAGTGTGATGGAGGAGGGACATAATACAACAGACAAAAACATGAATGATTAGGATATGTCCCTGATAATAAAGATCAGAATAGTTAAAGTAATGCGTTTTCCAATGGTAATGGAAAGTTGGGACACTGAAAAAGAATAAGAGAAAAGAAGATAGATTGTGAAATTGGGCAAGTTACAAAAGAGTGTCATGGACAGCAGAAAGAATCAATCAACCAACCTAAAACAGTTACAGACTGACCACTCCTTTGAAAAGGTTATTATTGGTAGTACTATACGGCATTGCTAATTAGCCAGGAGATTACAATGCTAATGTAGATTAGTAGTTTGGCTGCCAATTTGCTAGCCCTGCTTGTGCACTTCCCAAGGTGCGCCATAGAAGAACAAGCTAACTTCACATCAGAGAGAAAGACGAGATGCAGTGTTCATGGAAGGCCCTCTTCCTCCACAAGATCCACCTCACAAATGGATGTCACAAACAGGAAAGTTCAGAGCCGGCAAGAATCTGACTGCCTGCACAAAGCACAGCTCATTTCCCCACTCAAGTGTTCCTATTTATCTACTTGCTCAGGACATGCTTTCAAACTACTAGGTAGGCAGAAGTTAAGGCAAGTAATGGGATCTCAACCCACCACACAGTGCTAAAGCTCGAACCGCTGAGCAAAGACCATCTCCAGTGTCATCAAGCTGCTGAGCCACCATGCCTTCTTTGAAAAGATGATCAGCAAGAAAAAAAGCCTCTTATATTTTAGGCCAGGGGTCTCAAACTCAATTTACCTGGGGGCCGCTGGAGGCAGAGGCTGGGTGAGGCTGGGCCACATAAGGGTTTCCACAAAAAACACTGTTAAAAAAATATCCTCAAATATCATCAACAGTTAATGATTTTTCCAACACATGAACTGTCCTGAACACATGAATGGAACATTGAATGAAGATCATGAACAGTTCCTCAGAACATGGCTTCTCCAGCTTACTCCTTGCTGCCAGAGACTTGACAAGGCTTCCTCTCACATATCTGAGCCACATTTGGCTTGAGAGAGGAGGCACTTGAGACCCTCAGTATGGCTTGAAGATGATCATCAGTAAGTCTGAGCTGTACTTGGACTTGTTAAAGTTCAGGGTGGAGAAGAAGCCACGATGAGGAACGGCGGGCGGGACTTCCTTCAGAGGTCCATTCCCCCTATGGGCCGCACTAATATTATACTTTCATATCACGGTGGGGGCCACAGGATATCGTCCTGCGGGCCGCAATTGGCCCGCGGGCCACGAGTTTGAGACCCCTGTTTTAGGCATATCAGACTGGAAAAAGCAAGTAGGCTGGCAAGGGAAGTAGAAAAAGGGAAAGACTATGGGTAAGATGGACAGACAGGATCAAAGACATTGTGGGAAATTTACTGGAAAAGCTATGGTATTATCTCTGGAGGCAAATTTAAACATCCATCATCCTATCACCAGAATCTGGGCCAGATTCAGCAGCACTCGGCTAACTAGCTTGCTACTGATACATTATGAGATCAAGAAAGATAAAGAACACAGTAGATTTAGTGGCCTAAAGTTTATCCAAGCCTATTTGAAATAATTTTTTGGAAACTCCTTGGAAGAATTGGGTTAGAAGTCTTAGGACTTTTTCAATAGTGCCCTTGCAAAAGAGTAGCAGAATATGAACATATGTATTAGGCTTGAAGAAATCTATTCTATCCCTTCATACCTCTTTCTGTGAAAGCTTGATCTCCTCTATCTTGAATTCGACTGAAGAGTTCCCCTCCATCCAAGCTGAAATTCATAAACAAATTTAGTTATGATAACAATTGCTGTCTCAACCCAAAACTATGAACACATTTCTATCAGCTCTGAACCTCAAATACTCAGATCTTCAGAATATTGTCCCTTTTAAGTAAATTGGCATTGTAGTAGATTGGTTGATTACACTGATGCACGAAACCAGCAATGTCCAACTTGGCAACTTTAAGACTCGTACACTTCAGTTCTCAGAATTTCCTGTCCATAATGTGAAATAGCCACAATGTGAATCATAAAACATACTTTTTAAACTATAGCGGCTGAAATCAGGCATTCCTGCTAAGCAAAATCAAACTATAAAATCTTCTGGTTACATAAGAATATGAACTCAGTCACTGTCTCAATATTCAGATAAATGTGTTCATTGGCTAAAGAAGAAACAACAGAGTTATATGTAAAGTTAGACTAATACATGAGGTGTGATGCAGTCCACAAACCTCCCACCTCCCATGATAATAAACACGGGGTATTAGAGAGGCACAAGACAATTATTGTCTCAACAGCAAGTATGTTAATTCTCTAAATCAAATCAAAGCATGGAATGGATCAGTAATGCAGCAACTTCAAAGATTAAGATATATAGCCACTGAGAATATATTCCACAACATAATCATTCCTATAACCAAGAAATAGGTTCCTACCCATATTCAAGGCCCCAAGACCAGGAATGGGCCAGATCATTAAGGACTTGCTTCCTTAAGAAACCTGTCAAGAAAATTGCTTACAGCAGTAAGATCCACCCTGGGATGTAAATTTGCTACTTGGAAAAGCACCTAAGATTTACAACCTCCAAATGAAAGAATGAGAAAGTTGCTCATTTTAAGCAGTATTCTCTTAAATGTTGCAACTATTTGGAAGGCCAGATGATCCAGTTACTAAGATAGATAGTGGCCGGCCCACAGCATCCGGTGCCATAGGATTCTTGGAAGTAGAAATACTTTTGAAAGGTCAGTGGGAGGGTAGAATTCAGTATACAAGTGTGCTAAGCTGTGGTAGAAGCCTGCACAGTTACATACTTTGATAATGACTTTGCGTTCACAAAATTACTACTGGTAGCATAAAATAATTAGAATGGCCGTTGGTACTTACCTGACACACCATTTCTCTTCGAGCTGTGAGGAGCATCCAGAGAGTGGGTGGTGCTTCAGTCTCTGCACTGGTAGGCTGAGCTTAATTTTGAGGAACGCTCCTCCTCCTCCACATGACTCCACCGTAGCATTCCCCAGTTTTTGCGAAGACAAGAGGAAAAAAAATTTGTGCTCTCATCCTAACTAGCTAAAGGTTCATTGGCCGAAACAAGACCCCACCAGACGGTGAAAATTTAGGGTGGGGCTGGATGCTCCTCGCAGCTTGAAGAGAAATGGCGTGTCAGGTAAGTACCAAAGCCCATTCTTCTTAGAGCTGCTCGAAGCATCCAGAAGTGGGACATACCAAAGTTGGGCCTGTCCTACGGGAGGGGCTCCGTCTGGTTTGAAACCACCTCAGGTTCTCTAAAAACTCTCTGTAGAACCCTTATACTAAAGGAAGCCTCAGCTGAGGCAAACACATCAATTCTATAGTGACTGATAAAGGGTGACAGGGATGCCCACGTCATCGCCTGGGAGATATCAGTTATTGGTGCCTGAGTGGCCCAAGCTGCCGAAAGCCACTGCACTCCTGGTGGAATGAGTAGTGATACCTCTGGGTTCCTGCAAGGCCTGCGACTGGTATGACCTAGCAATAGCTGCCCTTATCCAGTGACCTATTGTGGACGGAGACACCTTGTGACTTTACATTTGGGCTGAGAGGAAAGGAAAAAAGCCTTCGACTTCCTGAAGGGCTCTGTGCGCTTGATGTACATTCGCACATCGAGCTTGTACCATTGACTTTTCCTTTCCTGTGATGGCCTGGGACAAAAGTTTGGAAGGATGACTTCCTGTGCTCTATGGGAAACCGAATTGACTTTGGGTAAAAAGGTGGGATTGGGCCGGAGGACCATCCAATCAGCTTGAGATACGCAAGGTCTTTTCTAATGGATAAGGCTGTGATTTCCAATATCCGACGGGCGGATGCAATAGCTACAAGGAAAAGCTACCCTATATGTCAGGGACTGGAGAGTTGACTCCCTTAAGGGTTCAAAGGGGTGTTTAGTGAATGAAGTAAGAATGCTGTTAAGGTCCCAGGTTGGGAACCTATGCACAGTTGAAGGGTGTAAATTAGCGGCTCCTCTAAAAGGCCTGAATACAGGGATGATGGGAAGGGAACCAATACCCTCGCAGGAGTAACTGCTGTTAGAGCTGCTACCTGTCGTTTCATGGTATTAGGGGACAGACCCTTACTGAGTCCCTCCTGAAGGAAGCCTAAAACTTGGATAACAGAAGGAGAACTGGGTTAATTTGGAACTTGTTAAACCATTTATAGAAATGACCCATGTGGCATTGTAAATGGTTGAGGGCTGTCTGGTAGCTAGAATGGTATCAAAGACCCTGCTAGAGAACTTTCTCTCTTCAGGCGTTCCCGCTCAACCTCCAGACGGCTAATTGGAGCCATTGAGGATCCTGATGCAGGAGGGGACCTTGAAAAAGTGAGATCCTGTCTGGTGGGATCCTCCAGGGAGGGGCCACTGATAGACTGCAGAGGTCCGCAAACCATGGCCGTCTGGGCCAGTAAGGAATCACGAGGAATAGCTTCGCTCTCTCGTGTAGCAACTTCTGGATAACCCTGGGCACCAGTGCTAATGGGGGGAATGCGTACAAGAGCCCCATGGGCCAGGGGCAGCGTAGCAAATTGTAATTCTCTGGCCCCTGGGAAAGGTATCCTAAGAGGAATCTCAGGAGCTGGGTATTGAGAGGGGAGGCAAATAAGTCTACCACCGGTTGTCCGAATATTCCTGCTGTTTCCTTGAACAGGGATGGGTGGAGGTACCTGGTCTATGGTGGCACTACCTAACCAATCTGCTTGAGTAATTGATACTCCAGAGATGTGTTCTGCCCTGATGGAGGGGAGATTGTTCTCTGCCCAGCAGCAAAGGTGCTCGGCATTGCTCATTAGCCAATTGATTGTGTGCCCCCTGTTTGTTTATATGGGCTTTGGCTGTCACATTATCTGTTAAAGTGAGAATGTGTTGTCCGCGTACCTGGAGTAGGAAGGTGTGAAGGGCCAGGTGGACAGCGTGAAGTTCCAGTCAGTTTATGCTGCATGATTGCTCTGTTGCAGACCATCTGCCCTGGGATGAGAGTGACTGAAGGTGGGCGCCTCATCCGAATAGACTGGCGTCTGTGGTGATAGTGAGCCCTTGAAGAAGCAGCCTTTGTTGATGTCCAGATTGTCCCACCAGAGGAGGGTTGTGAAGACCCTTAGGGGTACCCTGACCATGTGTTTTGAGTTGCTTCTGCCGGATCTCTGGTATGGGAGCAGGGACCACTGGAGGGATCTGGAGTGAAGGTGGGCCCAGGGGATAATGGAAAAGGCACGAATCATTTTCCCTAATAATCTAGACAAATCTAGGAGGGTTGTTCTCCTATGACGCCTGATCTCTCTAACGGATTGTTGGATATTGAGCAGTCTGTCCAAGGACAGGAAAAAAACCTTCCCTTTCAGGGTGTGAGTCACTGTCCCCAAGTGGGTTATCTGGGTGGATGGGGATAATTGGCTCTTTTTCCAGTTAATGAGGAAGCCGTGTTCTTGGAGAGCAGTTAGGGTAACTAGGGTGTCCTGCACTGCTTGATGTTCAGAGGGAGATAGAATGAGAAGGTCATCCAGGTAACGCTGGAGATGCACAGGAAGGTTCCTGAGGTGGGCTGCTAGCGCTGTGAGGACCTTGGTAAGAGTCCTATGGACAGAGGCTAATCCAAAATGGAAGGGCTACGTATTGAAAGTGATGATTGTTATAGCAGAAACATAGAAATTTGGGAGGGGAAGGCTGAATGGTGGTATGTAAGTATGCCTTGGGAAGTCTATGGAAGCGAGCAGTCCCCTTGTTTGGTTCCCAGGAGAACAGATTGCAATGTGTGCATTTTGAATTTGCGATATATCAGATAACGGTTAAGACATTTTAATTCCAATATCGCTCTCCACCCCACCCCACCCCGAGAGTTTGGGGACTATGAACAGATGAGAGTAAAAAACCCCATCCTGTTGTGTGGTGGGAACGAGTTGGATGGCTCTTATGTTAAGGAGATGCTGAATAGCAGACTCCATTAGCTTATGCTTATTCCGGTCTCTGAACAAGAGGGATGTCATAAAAAAGTCGGGGGGGGGGGGAACCAGAACTCAGGGGCAAGACCGGATGTAGGCCTGTCTTGAGCGCCAGAGAGGCCTATTACCTGATCCCCGAAGGGCCTTTGTAATTTGCTTCCAACAATGGGAGCAGAAGCCAATTTGACTTAGTTTTTAACATCTGCTTGCCAATGTCTCAGCCAGAGGAGACAGCGGGCCGTAGCGTGTGATGTGATTGCTCTTGTGGATAACAGTGTTTAATGGCTGGATGACCTTCCTGACACCAATTTGTTTACCAGATATATTCTCTCTGCTCAGAGAGAGGGAAACACCTGTCTTTACCTAGGATTGAACTCACAGCCTCCCGATTGTGAGGTAAGAACTCCACCTCTAGGCCACTGCACTGAATCTGACGGAGTGAAATGAGGTGTTGGCAGAGAATTCTGCAGCGGCCGTGAGCCTAGCGATGTCCTGATGTGCCCTGACATTGGATGAGGGGACATGTTGTTTGAGCTGGCGGAGCTATCAAATCAAGGACCTAGTGAAAAGGGAAGGGCCGTAGCTGATCTGCTTGCCCAGGCATCCAATTGGTGTGCCCGGTGCAAGGCCAGCTCAGCCTGCTTGTCCTCTGGTTTCAGGGCCTCCAGTGAGTCACTTGGGGATGAGAAGGTGACTAGGCCCACGATGGGCTTGTCAACCTCAGGGATAACCAGTAATTTAGAGAATTCTGGGTCCAATTGGAGAAAGTCTTATCGTGGCCAGATGGGGCTGGAGGTGCAGCTGCGGGGGGCAGTGTTTTAACGCCAGATAGGAGAAAATGGGTGGGGTAGGGATAACCTCAGCCTCCACCAAGGGCTGCTTGAAGATGGAGTCACCTGGACCCTCCAAAGCTGTAGGAGGGGGGTCAGATGGTGACTGTGTGACTAGGCTCGAGATATTCTTGGCCTTGAATAGGAGGGACCTAAATAAATGTGGTTTGAACAGGCCCACGAAGGAGGACCGGTCTGGGGATATGCCCTTTGCCCTGGGACATCTCCCCTTCCAGAGGGTCTGTCTCTGATAAGGGTCTGTTATACTGCCTGGACCCCAACCCAAGCTCTACATGTTCCCTGAACAGGTCCAGTTCCACTTCCTCCTCCTCCTCTCTATCTGTAGGGGGGATATCCCTCTGGAAGAGTACCTGACCATGGAGTTGGCCCGCTCTGGGCAAGGACCTTACAGAAAGAGCCTCGTGATCAGAAATCGCTGGGTAGTGACCAGGCCTGGCTATTTGCTGGAGTCCAGCCACGATACCTTGGTGGATAGTCAGCTCCATCCAGGATCTTACTCGCTCTGGAACCTCTGGAACCTGTGATTGAGTCCTCTTGACAGAGGCCGGCTGCTGTAGGGGTGAAGGTGGCATCAGAGGCCCTTCTAGCCGGTGTTCCAGGAATCAGAGCCTGTTGTTCTTGCAAGGGCAAGCTGCGCCTGGATAAGGAGGGAAAAACTAGAGGAGGGGGGGAGCAGAAGTAGAGGGAATAGAAGGCTGGAGGACCGGAGGCACTGTAAGAGCCTCTTTGTTGTTGTTGTTGTTGTTTTGTTTTTTTTTAGAACCTTGTGGTGTCTCAAGGCATCTCTCTGGGAGGCTTTGGAGGTCTTCTTAGCCTGTCTGCGCAAGTGATGGGCTTTGGATTTTGCCTTCAAAGAAGGAGCTCTGGAGGTGTTAGCATTTGCCATTTCAGTGAGTAATATGAGTACTGTATGATATATTAGGAATCAAGATTGAGGTGGTTGGCACGCCCATGGACTGATCTGAGGAAAGACCGGGAGCCCTGATTATTTCATGACCCCCCTGTTTTTTTTTGTGTGTTTTTTTTAATATATATATCTATATATATATGAATATATATGTGTGAGAAAATTGAGTCGTAGCACCCTAAAATTGTTCAGAAAGGGTGATAACATAGGTATCTTGCCACTCAAAATTGGCCCCTTGGTCCAATAATAACTGCCTGATGCCAAAAAGAAAATTAACCAAATAGTCCAATCAGCCGGATTTGAACGCCTATGGCCCGAGATAAAGGAGAAACTAGGGCCTGCAGCCTTCAGCCTAGGTGGAACTGGGTGGTTGCTGCTGCTGCTGCTACAAGCCTTCAGCCCAGGCGGAACTGGGTGGTTGCTGCAGCTATTACTGCGCCACTGAGAAGCTGTGGGATAGCCAACAATTCTCAAATGAAGAATCAAACCCAGTGCTAGCAGGCTAAATGGGTTTGAATGGCTCTGAAACAGGCCTACGGGTCTTGTATTGTCGAGCCAATTACATACACAGCAAGAAAGCGAAAACAAAAAATGGTATCTGGCCATGAGGAGGCTCTCAAAATGGCGGCCACCAAAAGAACGAGCGATCCTTGGGTCGCTCAGCAGTGAATTTTCCTCCCGGGGGCAAGCCAAGGCTTTAAAAGCTGAGAGGGGCAGGGAAGGGAAGAACCATCCTTCCCCGCAGGAATGGCATTCGGTGGGGGGAGAATTAGCAAAATGACTCAAAAGCGAAAGGCAATTCAAACCGCAATAAAAAACGGCGCGAAGATAAGACAGGGAAGGAAATTTGGACCTTGGGAGGTGGTGCAAAGGCACCTGTGGCCCTCCTGTTTGCTTCCCTCTGGGGGTGCAAAGATGCTTCCCTTGGGGGGGTAAGGGGCCCAAATAAACAGTTGTGCAGGGCTAGAGAAGAGGATAAATCCAACCTGAAAGGAAGCTGATTTAGAGCTGATTGAGAGCTGAGGGAATCCAAAATTCTTGCTTCGGCCAGGAGCTACTAATAGAACAGCATGTCTCTGCGAGGCTGAGCAATAAACTGGGGAACGCTACGGTGGAGTCACGTGGAGGAAGAGGAGCGTTCCCCAAAATTAAGCTCAGCCTACCAGTGCAGAGACTGAAGCACCACCCTACTTCTGGATGCTCCGAGCAGCTCTAAGGAGAAATGTATAAGTCATCATTATAGACAGAATTTCTATTATACAATATTAAATAATATTTTTTTCAAGCAAGATTCATCATTCCCCATTCGCTTTAGAGAACAATTTCTGGGGGAAAAATTCCTTTAATTCTCTCTACAAAGTCTCTATATTTCAGTGATGCACTGGTGTTAACCATTCCATTTGGGTGGAGAGATTTAGAATTTCTTCCAATGCTTAAAAACTGGGCAGAAGCATTTCTCACTAATTAAAAAAATTCTCTCTCTCTTCAGCCTATACTCTACTGCACAAAACTGTCTGCCTTCCTGGCTTTGCCCAATGACCAGCATGAAGCTAGGCACAGAGGAAAAGATACAAGGCCCACAATCTGTATGGAGGCATGTAGAATGGAGTTGTCCCAAAGATGTTTTTTCAAGAGGCAATTGGACTTCCTTGTTTTTATTTTGAAGACGTTTCATGTCTCATCTAAGAAGCTTCTTCATCTCTGAATGGATGGTAAGGAATGGAAAGATTTATATTCTTTGCAGACAGCTGGTCATTTGCATTCTTTTAGAGAGTTGTTGAGGCCACTTGGGGGTTTGTCTGTATCCTCAGAGTTACCTGAGTAGTGCAAATGGAGCCTTTTTGGAACTGTCATTCCCCACCATCCAGTCAGAGCTGAAGAAGTTTCTTGAATGAGAAGCGAAACATCTTCAAAGAAAAAGAAGAAAGTCCAGGTGCTTCTTGAAAAAGCACCTTTGGGACGACCATGACCTGGATGATAGACCTGTAGAATGGAGATAGTAGTTTGCTGCAGTCCACTTGGACAAGTAGAAAATGAAATGAAATGAATCATTCCACATTCTCTTACCCCTGTCTTTCTCTTCTAGGTCTTACTATACCACCCATTCCCTCTTCCTCTTTTAGCCAGAGAATGCTTATTTGCTTAAATTGCAATATGCTCAAGTTTAAAATAATATGTCCTATTTTCTAAAAAAAATCTTACTTTTATATTTAAATTATGACTTAAATTGATTGGATGGTTTACTTTACCTTTGAGTATGAGATGGGACTACCTTTAGCAACTGCCCAGAAAATTCAGCTGATCCAAAAAGCTGCAAAAGTGCTAACATGATCACTTAGCAATGAATATATTGTCTGGCCCTTGAAAGATAGAATTTGACTTCTATTATCTTTATGAGCCTGATTCAACAAGTTGACTTTGGTTATATAGCCCTGAGTGGCCAAGGCTAAATAATGTGAAAACCATATTCTTTCTACCGTGCTATGCCATTTACAAAACCCTTATCTTACATGCTTTGTTTTGGCATAAGGCAAATGGAATTCAAAAGAAGAACATCTCCACAGAGCGGAAGGGAACTACTATGCCTCTAGGTTTCCACTCTCCCCCCCTCCCCGGCCCCCAACCAATAAATGACACTCACCATTCCATAACTATCAGGAGACATTTCCGACCCTGGTAAAGATTTTCATAGACATCCATGATCTTCACAATATGGGAACACTGAGATGCTCTCCAGTGGAGTTCAACTTCCCTTCGAGCTTTTGGACAGTCTTGCAACATCTAGAAAGGACAAAAGGAGAAAGAGGGATTTCAATTTGAGAAGCACACTTTGAGAGCATCTTTGGTCAATACTGATCAGATCAACCATAGGATACTGCAGATTAGAATCTCAACTCCTTTACCAATTGGAAACTAGATTTCGCATGGTCTACCATAATAACACATTTGTTAAAAATGAATGATTTACTAATTTTACATATCTGCCACTTCCAAGTACTTCCTTTGCACTCCTGGAATAGATGGGGAGATTTTGTTTCCAGTTTGTTCTTTGGTTGGGGGTATTAAGGATTTTAAGGCCCTTTCCTAAATTCACATCCTGAATAGATATTTCTCATTTTGTAGCAAGTTGACACAATCAAAACCTTCAAAATCACTTTAAATGCTTTATAAAAAGAAACTAAATTACAAAACATTTTGAGCCCTTTAAAAAGGTCTCAGCTCATGATGTGCCCTCTAGTGGTGGACAATTACAACCTATAGATTCTGGGTATGTTGTATTATTGAAAGAAGGGATTGTGTTAGATCTCCCAGTTTTCTGAATCTCTTTGCTGCCATCTTGTATTACCCAGATTTCTGCAGTTTATGCCATTTTCATAACTAAAATAATAGAAAATGAAATCAGTTCAACAGGAATAAACATGGCACATAGGAAAAGAGGCCAGGATCCTGCAGCTTTGTCATACAAATTAATCATGATGAAATTCCTAATGGTAATTCTAAATCAGGGTCTTCTATGATTAGCTTAATTTGTATTAAGCACAGACGAATTAAAGCTCTCTGGATGCATTCCTCTAAGACAGGGGTCTTCAAACTTGACAGCTTTAAGACTTGTGGACTTCAACTCCTATAATTCCTCCTCTATTCATGTTAGCTCAGGAATTCTGGAAGTTGAAGTCCACAAATCTTAAACTTGCCAAGTTTGAAAACCCTTGCTCCAAGAAGAAGGTAGGAAGAACCCAGAATGCAAGGGATCGTGACTTTCTCTATATCTTGATACTAACTAGATCATCACAAGTGTGAGTTTGGTGTCGTGACTATGACAGGGGTCCCCAAACTTGGCAAATATGCTGGCCGGAGAATTCTGGGAGTTGAAGTCCACAAGTCTTAAAGTTGCCAAGTTTGGAGACCTCTGGACTAAGACATCAGGCTAGATGTCAGTTGGGTAACCTTGGAACTGTCCTATGAAGGAGGCAATAACAAATTATTTCTGAAAACCCTTGCCAAGAAAAATGCAAGGACTTATCCAGGCAATCTCTGAGAATTGGACATAATTGATCAGAAGTGGGGGAAAACAGCAGTAACAGAACATTGGAAGAGAGATTCTACTTTCAAGATTTCACTTGTTATGCCATTACTAAGTATTGCTTCCAGAATTTTAAATAAAAATCATTTACAGAGAAATGAAGAATCTTGCAACCTCAAAAGATAAACATGTAAATGAAGGGAAGCTTTGTCATTTAGCCATAAGTATAAAACCTCTTTAATTGGCCCAACTGTTCCCATGTAATGGTAATATGGTATCTGGACTACTTGTTTAAAATTAACATTCATTATTTAAAGGGAAGTGGTGCATAGTTCCAGCTCTGTACATGTTGCTTTTAAAAGTTATCAAATGTATATTAAAAGGGTAGGCTTAAAGTGAAGGAAGTTGGTTGTGTGGGCTTCATAATCTTCCTGCATAAATTTAAATACTGTTTCACTGCTTGTTGCAGGCAATGAAACTTGTACAATTCTCTCACCCCAGAGAGAATCAAGTATACAAAGAATCAAGTATGCTCAGAAATCAAGTATACAAAGCATGAGAAGAATAATCCTGACTAAGCCAATACAATAATCAATAATCAATCTCTCACAAAGCTCTCTAATAAACATGTGCATACTTCAAAAATGATTTGGAAGGATTACTTTAGAAAAACTTTTTCAGATTTTTAAATGAGCATGTTCCTTGAAGCAATATTATCTTTCTTCATACTTGAGAAAAACTGAAAAAATTGTGTGGCATATTTTAATGAACACTGGAGAGATGTTGTGCTCATACTGACATAAGATCCACAGAACTTCTTTTCGAAGCATGCATTGCCATACATTCACAAATTCCTTCCCAAATATGACACAGAGACAGCAAAAACAAATGATAAAATGATGCAAAACTTTAATGATGCAATAGTCACAGCACAACAATGGGAAGAATTCTGGACCAAATCCGTAACATTCACTCCAAGCCTAAACAAAATTGATACACAATGTTTTACTGATAGTATACAACTCCACAAATAATCCCCAATATAGATAAATCATACAATAATAATGTTGGAAATGTCATGGAGCAGAAGGAACATTTTATCACATGTTGTAGATACATAACCAAATTCAAGCAAGAATGATTCTGAAATATAATATATTACACACCAAGCAAATACAAACATTTACAAGGTGGCTTCTAAGGGGGCCTTCATATAAACTGGTCAAAGTATTAAAAAGGAGCCAAATACTTTTTCAACTTTTTTGAATGACTTTTGATTAGTTTTTTTCCTCTTTTCTAACATGCATAAACAACAAGAAGTAACAATAGAGTAGAGACCTTAGTGTTAAATATTAAGCTTTAGACAGAAACCTTTATTAAGTAACAAAACATTAATGGTTTTTGCAGCTGTTTATCAATGCCATACTAGTTGTGGATATATGATTTAAGCAACCTTATATTAGTTAGCATTTTAGAAATCATAATATTAATACATTTTCCCTTATCTTTAAAGGTTTATATTATATAAATTTAACTCAAGGAAATCATGCACACTCTTAGAGAAAGAAAATCACCCCAATCAACAGAAAGGAAATCACCCCAATACAAAGCCAATTGTGCCATCTGGTGGCAAATGTTCATCTATACATTAATTAACCCATATTTTTATATAACTAGCATTCTCCTTTTCAAAATGGTATCGCTGACTAAATACCTTTCCTGAGATTCATTCAGTAATCCTGAATTTTCATTATTTCTCTAGTCTTGAGTGATCATTAATTTAAAAAGTAATTAAATACGAAAGCTGCCATTAGTCATTTAGGGGTTTAAAAAAGGCTTATTTTAAAAATCCAATTTTCAAAAAAATAAGTATCTTCAAAATTAAAACTTTAGCTTGTAGTTTCTATAGAAAAATGATAATGAAAATTCTTGCTGGATCAGACAAAAATATCCCCAGTGTAGCATCCTTTTTCCATGTTGGCCATCTTACTGGTAAGAGTACAAATACTGTCATTCCAATTATGTCCTGCTTGAGGTATTTTTCTTGGTCCCAAATCTTTCTATAATGATATGTGAGAATGACTTTGGGGGATGAAAGAAAGAGCTGCAAACTATGTAACCATACTATAAACCAGCAGGAAAAAGGGGACATGGGAAGCATTTCAGAAGGGACCCTACACCTCGTTTTCTGGAAAGTAAAAAATAAAGGAGGGGAGAAATGCTTTCAAATTTGAAAGATTGTCTTACTGTAACTGTTAGGAATAACAAGGTTACCTAACGTAGTTTGGGTAAAATAATATATATAAACTATGATAGTAAGTTTAAGTGTGTGTCACTTTAAACTGCAAAGCATGTAATTTTGGGTGCGGTTGTGAAACTGCCATAAGAGGGAGCAAGAGAACTTGCTGGATTGCTGGATTGCTGATTTGCTAACTGTGTGTTCCCTGCTGCTGAGTTTTTGAAGGTCGAAGGAAGAAAGGAGGTTTGACTTCTTCATATATCTACTGCGAGGAGATATATTACTGGACTGATATTTGTAAGCTTACTGACCTCTTTTTTGACACTGGACTTTGCAACTAAATAATCCCAGACGGACTGAACTAGTGAATGATATATGGACTGTTTGACTATGCTAAAACTCTTACTGGAATAAACTATTTAACTAGCACAGTGTATCTGTTTTTACTGAGTGTAAGCTACAAAAACGTTTATCTCACATATTTGCCTGCCTGCCTGACATTCTGCTAGGGTGTATCCCTAACAGTAACCCTACAATAAAGTTGCGGCTAATTTAACTCACGGTTTGGGCTTCTTTTCTGGACTATCTTGAAGTGGCTTCACTTCACACTTTCAGCATCTTTGACTGACATTCAGTTGTTGCTTTGAGAGGAGAATGTTTTCATATCTTATCTTCCTAGCAAAATCATTCTATACACCTGCAACATATTCTTTGCTGGTCATTCAATCCCTTCCCCAGATTATAACTTTACCTTAAAAAGGGATTCTTCTATCCCCCTGAAATCTTTTAGCTAATTTTTTCATTGGGATTCCTTTGGCCACCATAGAATGCAAATGCACAAAGGCCACAAAGGCCACATTCCATCTGTGAAAATTTCATTTGAAAGAAATGACCTCTGCCCAAGCTATGATGAGAGTTGTAATCCAATATAAATGAAGGTGGCACTAGATGAGAAAAATTAAAATAGTAAATATATTATGACAAAGACCTTTTCAGATTGCTTACAAGAAAGATCCAACTGCTTGATACTAAATCACAGCTTTTCCTTTTTCCTAGGAAATGTTTATTAACCTAGCAAATTTCCACCATTTATCTATGTGCAACTAACAGCTGCCACCTTTGGGAATAAAACATGTTAATTAGTGTAAACTGTGCCTGTTTATATATAACATTGAGGTATCTACAATTGAATTTTTTGGGATGTTTGATGGAATCTAAATTAGATGCCAACTATAATTGGAATCTAAATTTGGCCTTTTCCAGTTTTTTAGCAGAAATCAAGGCAGAACACATTCCCCTCTACTCCATCCCCACAGAAAATATAAGCTAATAAACATGCTTGTATTGTTGGCTAAATCTAATGTTTTCCTGGATGATTGTTTTAAGAGGAATTTTCAATCATGTGATAGTTTCTCCTTCAATCTTGTGATAGTTTCTCCTTCTGCATGGAATTTGTGTTATATTCAGGCTGACAGCTATGGTTTAGTGTTGCAATGCTTTCCTGGCAAAGCAAAACTACTATGTTACCTTAGCAAACTACTGCTTTCTAGACTTGGAAATATGTCTCTGGAGTCTAATTTGTTTAATTATATGTATAGTATACATTTTTTAATTTTGATGCTAACAAGAATAACTTCCCTAGCAAAGAACAACAGCTTTACAGAGAAGAGAGAGAAAGAGACAGAAGAGAAAGAGAAAGAAGGCCTTACTCAGGGAAACATGATAGCCAGCATTTGACTTAGCTTCTCAGGTCACACAGTCAAGGCTCAAAATAAATCATGTCTTTCCAGCAGACAACATCAAAAGAACTGCATAATCTCAAACTTGAAAGATTGGGAGAGTTGGCTTAATATTATAGCAACATTTGTCACATGTCCACATGGAGGGTTAAAAATCTACTAAAAAGTTCCCCATATTGGGCAAATATTGCCAATTCATCTCCAAGCATGAGAATCAAATACTTCTGGAGGGCATCAGGTTGGGAAATGCTGACCTAATCCATGCTTCTATGATGCTCCATTGAAGTTTACAAAGAAGATATCAGATCAAAATAATCCCCTGGTATTTGTCCCTTTCTTCTAATATTAGAAATATACAAATGTAGTTTCATTTAATGATCTTGCCTGAAAGGAAAGGCTTCCAGGGATGAATCAGGTAAAGGAATTTCAAACTTGTTTTGATTGGAATTAAGGGAAGAGGAGCTGGCAGGGTGGATTGGATTATAACACTTCTCCTGTTGGGAGGCGCCAAAGCATTGAGGGAGAATCTGACCTAAGATAAGAACTTCCACAATCTGTGACATGCTTTGGAAGATCTTCCATACTCTATGTATTTTTATCTTCATATACATCCTACAATTAAAGTTTATTGTAAAAACATTTATATTGTTTACCTCCTAAATACAGCCATGAATGGTAACACTATTTGTTAAACCTTTTTGCCGCTCAACTTGCCATGGGTCTACTCTAGGTGGCAGTACTAGTTGTACTTTACATACTTTGAAGAAAATGCCCCCAAGGAGGATGTTAAAGATGGTGAAGGTTTTAATCCTGTTTTTATTTTAGTTTATTATATTAAATGTAGGAAGGAATTTAAATGATTAAATGCTTCTACATTTTTTGAAGAAAAATATCATTCAGGAAAGTTAGGTTTGTCTAGAACTCTAGAACATGTTCATTTTTTTTAAGTATGGAGAATGTTTTTTTGTATGGATGAACATTCAAGACAGTTGTGAGCCCATGATAGTCTGAAATGATAGAAGCCAGAAACACATTTGCTGCCTAAGTAGAAGGAAATTTTTATTGTATCTTGAACTTTACATTGTAAAACCCCTTGACAGTTTTCTGGCTAAGGTTCAGGAAAGCTTGACATTAGTGGAAAATACTTAAGCCCGGGTGCTAAAGAAGATGAAATTCCCTGATAATATCTCTGATCATGTAAAGAAGCTGAATGTTAATAAGTTTATGTGGCTTCTCATAATGGCTTACAATTCTGAGAATTGCAATTTCAACATACATTTGGAGAACCTGATGAACCTAACAGTGAAAGCTACATAAGAGCCCTAATCACTTATAAACCACTCCCTTCATCCTGCTCATTTACTACTGCAATTTTTATTTTGCAGTAAGTTGAGCTGATGATTTACCAATTATTTAATCAGAGTTAGGCAAATGCAGTCCCAACTCCCAAATCAATCACTCCAACGTTCTTTTAATCCATGGAGCTCCTCCTCCTGAATTACTTCCATTTCAACCATTATTATTTTCTGTTAACAATTTATCCCCATGCCCTTTCTTTTTCTTGGATGCATCAACATTAGTTTGAAATCTGATGCAGATTATCTCCAGTTCAGGACAAAATATAGATTTTGAAATTAAAAGGAAATAGCAGACCTCAGAATCAGTCATCTAACCAATAATATGTGAGTGCCTAATAGGTCAGTCAGGCTATCTTTTTTCACTCAGCTCTTCTTTACTGATTGATATAGCAGCTGTCAGTACAGGCACAGGTGTGCATCAAGATTCTCCAAGACTCCTAGTCCATAATGTAAGAATTTGGGGGAGGGGAAGAGGAGAGATGTCCACAGACAGAACATGTAACATTGCTTTCCTTCAGTGTTAAACTCTCAAACATTCAGTTAAAGAAATTGCTTTGTTGAAAATAAAAGGGCTTCCCTGGCACCATTGATGCCAGACCCACAAGTCAATGACAGTATATGGAAAGAATGTGGCACTTGGCAAGTACAGAATGTCTAGGCTCAAGTCAGCTACTAGGGTGATCAAGAGAGGAAATGGAGAACTGGCTGAGGCAAGGCACACTCCAGAAGCTTTAAAAACAGAGGACTCTCGTGCTTATGAAGTCACTTGAATTTCCAAGTTCTTCATGGGCCACACAAGCAAAAGTCCTGGCTACATATTACAAAGGGAGGGGAAGAAAAGAAAAAGTCTTCAGAATCAAGAGCATATCAAATAGTCAAAAAAAGCAATATGTAGTGTGGAGCAGGATCACAAAGTCCTATTTAGAAACACAAGATACCCTGCACTGTGATTAAACAACAGCATCATACAATACAAATGTTATATTGTATTTAAAAAGAATGGAATGCACATATTCTTGTAGCATTTTTGAAGCAAACTATTTTGATTTTACGTATCATACAACACTGCACATAGCTGCACAAGTCACAACTTTGTTAAAAATCTAATTTTAAGATATGCCTTTAATTACTAAATTCACAGCCATTCAAACAACACTGGCATGGAGACTTCTAAATGTCTGATGCCATATTAAAGCATATATATTCTCCAGGTGTTTAATTAGCTGTAGCCATTACATATCGTGTATAGAGGATAAGGTACTATTTTCAGGTTTTTGAGGAATTGTGGCTTTAAGTATTTTATAGCTTTTTTGAAAGTTTTAAAAATTTAATTGTATGTAACTACTTTTAACTTAACTGTAATCAAGTGGGTTAATTATTTTAATTATATTTTTAACTTTGGGATTGCTTTAGAAATGATTATTTCACATTGTAGCTATTATAAATAAATGATTTGAAATCTAAAACAAAGAGAAAAATCTTAAAACATCTGAATTCCACATGAATTTAATATGCAATGAAACATTCCTTATCACACATTAACATCACACATGTAATGGTAAAGGAATAAGTAAATACATATACTGGAAAATGTGAGGAAATGCAAAAGATGTCTTGATGTTGATAACAATGTATAAAGTTTTGTTTTATGTTTTTTAAAATTTGGAAAATTAATAAAAATATTATTTTAAAAAAATCACACATTTTCAGCACATGACTGTATTATGCATTGAGTTGACATTCTGGAGATGCCTCCTTTAGCTTTAATACCACACATTCTCTACAGCAATTGACACATTTAATTGATTGCATGCTGAGAAAATGCTAGAATTATTGAAAGAATTAAATGCTCTTGTAAAAGAAATTAACCTACTAAAAGAAGGAAGGAAAATCAGTAATAAGAGGACATTTTATAAATATCTATGCCATATTAAATCAGGGAATGAATTAAATATTTTAGGTGAATAACAACAATAACACAAAATCTAAGAGTGGTATATTTACTGTTCCATGTGGTGCTACATCATGGGTAACAGCAATTGCCCGCAGATAAGCTGATCTTAACTTCCATAATATGAACTATATTATTTGAGCCAGACAACAACACACCAAAGTACTTTGGCAGCTGTTTTCAGGGTGGGGGTTGATGCTGGTGCCAGTCTTGGTGTTGTTATCAATAACAGTACTATGACTACTATGTTGACAGTGCTTCCTCCTACTGGAAAAAAAACATAGCACAAGTACAGGTGACCTCTGGGCAGAATAGTAGGACACAAAACAAAATGAATAAGCAAGCAAATAAATAAATATGGGTGGCACCATCTATCAGCCTCCTGCTGTCAGACAGGAAACATGACAAAGTGACTTTATTGTAAGGCTACATTAACAGAATCTTGCAAGATTGAAAGCACAAATCTCCCCCTGTCTCTTTTTACCATTTGATAAGTAAGGGCCAGATCCTTTCTAAATGTCTTCCTCTGTCCATTATTCAGGTGTGGGCTCCCCTCCCCCCAAATTTTCTCCCAAATGTTTGGGATTGTTCCAGGGGTGGTATTCAGCAGGTTCTGACCAGTTCTGGAGAACCGGTAGCGGAAATTTTGAGTTCAGAGAACCGGCAAATTCCACCTCTGACTGGAGATTTTATAGTATCCTTCCTCTGCCATGCCCACCAAGCCATGCCCACAGAACAGATAGCAAAATAATTTGAATCCCACTACTGGATTGTTCCCTAGGCAGTACCTCTTCCCCTTGCCTCCCATATACCATTATACTGTCCTTGGAAGTTACATTCCCACCCCCCACCAACTGTCATGATTTAAGTGTCCATTCAGGAAGATCTTATATGACCAGAACAGAAAGCAGACAAATGCTTACAATCAAGTAAATATATCTACAGGAAGGGAGTGATATGCAGTGTAATGATTAGGAAACAAAACAGAAGGTTGGAGTCAATTATTCTTAGCTTTCCATTATGATTATAGGTGTCTTAATCATCAACTGTATTTAAAAACCCCTTTAAAAATAATTGCTCTCAGGCAGCCTTGTCTATATGATAAACATTCTGTTCCATCAAAAGAATTCTAAATGCAACACGGAAACAGGAAACACCAATACTATAAAAAGCAAAGGAGTCAGAAGAGGCTAGAGGAAGTTACCGCACACCCTCCCATGAACTGCCTGTGAAATCCGGAGATCCCCAGCCACCACCACCCCCCCACCAAAGTATGCCTTTTGAGTTTCAAGGCCATGTGATTGGGGGTGGGAATCTACCTCTATTAATAGCAAGCATGCTTAACCTTAATATTTGGCCTTCCTAGCTTTTGGAAATTGGATGAGGAGGTTTCTCAAAGGAGAACTCCTGCTACATACATTGTTTTCTTTCAGAAACTAGTAACCCTATTCAAATTTCAGTCTATTATATCTTTTTTTTTATAATGGTCTATATAGGAATGACCTAGGAAGATCTGCAGACTAGGCAATAGCCTGATGAGGCAGCTCAGTCTGCAGGTTGGGGGGAAAGCATGCAAAATTTTTGGAAGAAACCAATGTTGGGATTCAATTTTTTTTACTATTGGTTCTGTGGGCGTGGCTTGGTGGACATGGCAGGGCAGTCAGAGGTGGTATTTGCCGGTTTTCGGGACTACTCAAAATTTTTGCTATCAGTTCTCCAGAACTGGTCAGAACCTGCTGAATACCACCTCTGGAAGGAACTCTCCCTAGTTTTCCAGAGACTAAAACAGAGAGGAGGGGAGAAATACTTTCAGCCTTACAAGATTCTGTTAATGTAATTTTCAATGAAATAGTGTTAGTTCATGTGGGTGTACTTCTTGTCTGGACTACTTTGCAAAGTTGGCATTTTTCAACATATATTAACAGAGAACTTGGATTTATTTTGATCCTTGTGTGGGTTAAGGGTGTAGACATCCATATGAACACTCAGCTGCTTGTAGACACCTCATTTGTGCTAAGGGCCTCCATGCACTATGCAACTTTAAAAAAAATATTGGGAAGCAATATTTTATTTAAAAAGGAATGCCCATGGAAAATGGAATATCAGTCTCTAATCTCACCTTTATTCACAAAAATATCTCCAAGTCCTAATAGTTCTCAAGGCATTTTTTGAAAATAAAAAATGTAGATGACTATAGAGGTTTGCTTCAAGTTGTGTTCATCTAACTATGCAAGGAATGAAGATGAAAAGACCACAACAATAGGTTGTGTGTGTTTGCATGAGTTCATCTCCATTATAGTTACTATTGTGAAAGCAAGCAGAAATCCCATGGTAGTCCAAAGTGGTTCCAACTAGTTCTAAAACTGTTTATTTCTAGAGTAAGAAATGCAAGAATATTTGCCTACTAATAAAAAGATAGATGCAATAGTTCATTAACCAGATTTTTTAATGGAGGGTTGTTTGAATTCTGATATGACCTACAGAGATCTCTTTGATCCCACAGGAAAAATACCCTAGTTAAAATAGAAACACAATGCAAACTGTTTTATTGCAACCAGATTCAGTACAAAGATAGCTTCACAATACCGTCACTAGTTAGCTTGATTTTCAGGGAACTCATTTTTAGAATAAAAGTATATCAAAATAACTAACAGGCTGATTATGTCTTGTTAATCCGTTACATAACAACAGTCACCATTACGAGTTTTATTTCTGTACTTCAGGACTTAATGTAATAATTCCAAAGGCCAAAGGGCACATTAAGGCTATAAGATTATATGATCTAGTAAATCAATATAAATTGTGAACTACATAATCAAAGATAATACTATTCCTAAAAAAGATTTTAAGCTGAAAAAGAGAAAGGGAAAGGAAACAGAATTGGCTTTTTTCCCTCTAACATCGTTTTAACTGACTTGGAACATTAAGAAGAGATTCGAATAAGAAATTGATACTAATCCACTTTGACATGAATAGGCTATTTCTAGCTGAAATCAAAGTGTCAAAGGGATAAAGATTATTGGATAATTTAAAAACTTTCTTTAAAAAAAGAAAGAAACCAGCAGAGGGAAAAAGGAAAAAAGTGGGTGGAATCTAGAAAATGGACGAGACCACCTGGAACTTAAAAAAAATTGATAGTGGAATTTTAATAAGGCTTGCAAAAGATACGTTGTAGCTGAAACTTTGTTGTAAGATAACAAAGGCCCTGGAAAGAGAAAGTGAGAAAAGAAGCAAGAAACAATTTTGGATTATTGGATAATTCTTGGAACTTTGGATGGAGGATCCTAATGAAATAAAATAAAATCAATTGGGGGTTGTTTAATTTTTTTTAAAATGGCATCACTCCTTGAAGAGTTAAAAATGAGACTTAAAGAACAAAAAGAAGACGCACAAGACGGAAGAGGATCTTTTGGCTTCGTATTTCAATTTTTAGAAATTGAGATCTTGAACTATGAAAAACAACAAGAAACGCTGGCAGAACTAAGAAGGGCGGGACAACGAAGAAGCCATCTTTAATGACCAAGCAATTTTAAGTGGGGTGAAAAAGGGAAAGTGGGGAAAGGGAATTAAAAACTTAAGCACTGAGGCAACAACCAAAAAAAGAGTAATTTGAAAAGTAATCATAATATCAGGAAGAAGCAGAAGGGAGGATCACAGAAGGGAGAATCAGATAGAAAAGGGAATAAAAAGGGGAGGGAGAAGAAGAGAGGGAAGAGGGAAAGGAAAAGAAGCTACAAAAGACAGAAACAAGATATAGAGGAACAGGAAAAACGTATTAAAGGTATAAACCTATTTAAAAGACACAGAGAGAATGGTTAAAATTTAACTTAAGGAGAGGATTCTGCAAGGGTGCATGGGATAGCATTGCTATATTAGAAAAAGAAAAGGGTAAGAAAATATGTTAGATGATTAAAGTGATAGAAAAAATGTCTTTTGATGTGTAGTGGAATATTTGTTTGTAAAGAGAACAAGGCTCTCAATGATTTAAAAAGAATGTTTTTTAAAAAACTGAAAAGAAACATGGAAGATTTTTATCAGTTGACAAGATGAACTTGAATAAGAATAATAACTATTGACTCCTGTTAATAACTATTGTTCGGTTTTTTTATTTAAAGACAGTAATAAGTAAAATATGAAATATAGATTATTAAAGTGAAGGACAACTGATATTACTAGGTAATGTTTGTTAAAAGAAATAGAAGTGTAAAAGATTGTTATTAATATTAATGGCACAGCTGTACTTGAATAGAATAATTATTCTATTTACTATTGTTATACATGTATTCACGGATATACCGTATTTGCCGGCATATAAGACAACTTTTTTGCCCTGAAAAACATGCCTCCAAGTGGGGGGGGGGGTCGTCTTATACGCCGGCAAATACGTTGTCACTCGGTGCAAGAGCGACGGGGGCAGAGCTCCGCAACTTGCGAAGCCCCTTCAAGCCCAGCCGGGGTCTCTCTTCCTCCTCCTCCCTCACCCACCCACCCTCCGCCCAGCTTGGGGAGCTTGCGGAGGCCAATCTGGAGGTGGGGTGGGGGTGGAGCGGGAGGGTCTCTGGCGGGGCTGCTTCGCCTAGCCAGCCCCGAGCCACGTAATGCCCCGGGGAGTGGGGGGGGAGAAGGTGGTGGGGGTGGACTGTGGCGCCCCTCCCGGGCAGTGGGGCAGGGCCAGCAATTTGCTCCTCCCGCTTCTCCCTCCCTCTTTGAAAGACCAGGAGGGCTGTGCTTGGGGCGGGAGGGTGTCCTTGGGAAGTTCCTGATGGGACCCCACTGGGCAGGGCCACCCGGCTCCCGAGCTGCTTTCCAGGGTCCCCTTGGGAAGAAAAGGGTCCGGTGGGCAGTGGAAGAAGGCAAGGGACCTCCTCCCGCCCCCTGTCCCATCCCGTCCTGTCCCTCCTCTTGTCCCCTCCTCCCCTCCCTGCTTAAGAGAGAAAGATCTGCCTCCCCGGCACCGAGCTGCCACCCTGTACCGTGTCTCCCGGTCAGTGCGCGCTTGCGACTTGGGAACCAGCCAAGCGACTTTAAAACAAAGCGGAGGCCAGAGATAGCCGGAATTACCCTCCACACCACATACACACAGAGACAGAGAGTTGGCAGCTGTCCATCCCCCACCCTTGGAGTCCTATGGCGCGCACGCAGGAGCTGCTTAAGGGAGGAGGCCTTTTACTTCCCCCCAGGGGGGAGGGGGCAGGTGCATCACTTTCACTGGGAGGCAGCAGCCTCTCCTTTCTCTTCCCACCCACCCACCCACTCCGCTCATGCGAGCGGACCGGCAGGCTCCAGGCTTTGCCCCCATCCCTCACCCCCTTCCACCCCCCCAGTGGCAGAAACTTCACCACACGTGGGGACGAGTGGAGGGGTGGGAGAGCAGCGACGGCACTCAAAGCTGAGAAAGCGCCATCATTGCTTTTGCGCTTCGGGAAGAGTTCGTGTTTTTTGTTTTTTTGTTTTTCTCCCAGGAATGGGATGCTGCTCGTGCGATTTTCTTTGGGAAGTTTTCTCTTCCCGGTTTCAGCCTTTGCTCCAAGTGGGGGGGGTCATCTTATATGGCGAGTATATAACAAACTCTATATTTTGAGTGGAAATGTTGGGGGGTTGTCTTATACGGCCAGTCATCTTATACGCCGGCAAATACGGTATATACATATATACTTCTTTCTTTTAAGAATTTAGTGTGTATTTTAAAGGAATGTACCGAACAGAATTCGATTAAAAATAGGTATGTGTTATAAAATAGAGGTTAGAAAATGAATGTTATAACTGTAAAGATGTAATTTAAATTTTTTAAATAAGATTTGAAAAAAGATACAAAGGTGTTACACTCCAGTCTTGTAATTACAGGGGAAATTTTGTTTTATGTGAAAAGATAATATGAAATTGTAAACAGGACAAACGAAAGTATAAAAACATTGATTAGAAAGATTTTAAAAATTAGAAAAAGATATGTAATTGAATTAAGAATGAGATAATTTAAAGTAAGGCTATAGAAAGTAAAGAAAGGGAAAAGCTATTGAAAAAATTGTGAAAATAGTTATAAGATATGGATTAGAATGTATAAGATAAATATGTATTGAGTTTATGTCTGTATGGAGAAGTGATAACCCGAGGCCACGCTGTTCTCAAAAAAAGATATTTTATTTGTATTTGTATGTTTTGTGAAAACTAAAATAAAACTTTTTATTAGAAAAAAAGAAATTCACAGAACATTAGTGGCACTTTTGTGCCACAGAACAAAAAAAAAAAAACTGCTGCCAGGCTATTAAAGTACTTATTTCAAATATTACACCTCTGTGTAAATGTATACTGTACCTGAACTTTTTGATCAGATTAATTAGACCATGAGAATGGGCTTTAGTAACTGTATTTGTTTCTTGCATAAATGCATGATTGGTTAGCTTAATACAGAGTAAATTAATGTGGGGGGTGGGGAATCCTAGAACCATAAATACACTGATAAAATTCTTCTCACAGTTAACCAATAGCTCTGAACCTCTTCTCCATCTGTCAGCCATCTAGGCCCCAAGTAATTTTCCTCCCTGCTTCCAAATTTCTGTTCTTTAAGAAAGATGAATTGAAACTTCTTTCCATTCCTCTAATAAGAAAGTCAAAGGAAGCCTGTATTGTGTTACTTTCTGCCTTAAAGAGTAAACAATTTAGCTGATTTTTAAGCAGTGGTGATAGTAGAAAAGGCCTAGCAAATCAATTAGCCATCTTAACCACATTGTCAGCTACCAGCAGAAAATAAATCAGACCAGCTCAAGGAGTAAACTCCCAAGATTTTTAATGCAATCAGAATATTTGGGGTTTGATAAGGGCATGATAGAAGATGGCTGACTTGTGGCAGTGGCATCAGAATCGAAGAATAGGAAGAGGAATGGCAAGAAAATCACTAACGCAAAAATGCTATCTTGTAAAGAGTTTAGTTATATCTGGAGGCCTATGAGATAAGTGTTCTATTGAAATCAAGTGAGGTAATGAATTGGGTCCTTCAAACCTTAGTTGTTTAAAACCAAAGTAATGCAGAATTATTTCTGGGTTTTAATTCAAAGTGTTAATACAACACTCAAATAAAATATAGGAGAGGAAAAAGGGCTATAGGTGAATTTCTTGTTTAAACCTATCAGTAAGCTTAATCAGGATTTCTTCTCTCCAAAGAACTCTGGGACATGCAATGCTATTAAAGGGGAGCTCCATTGTAGCAGGTTTATGAGGATCTTTATTAAGCTACCTTGGATTTGTTTGAAGGAAGTCTTGACATTTAACTGGTTTAACTGCAGAGGTTCCAGCAGTGTCCATTTAATGGATATTGACTACCTACTGCATTAAAAAAATATTCTTATGCTCACACTCCATTACTACCACTTGTGACTTGTTCATAGTTATTCTACCATTTTTAAGAAATGTATTTACACAATTCCACAGAGCCCATCGGTTTTTGAAATCTCAAAATAAGAGCCATTCATTTTCTACCATTGTCAACAAAATTTGACTGAAAAATATGCTTTGGAATTTTAAAACTTGTAGCTGGAATTTTGGACCGAGGTCACATTCTTTAAAATGCCAAATGCAGAATTGCCATTGATGATTATTCTTCATTCCATTCCTATTTTGGGATGGGAGCTGTTCCTTAGTCTTGTGGCCCGAAAGGAAATGAGGAGCATTGTATGTTTTTGTTTTATGGAAACGAAACAATTCCTCAGAACCAGTGCTAAACAGTTGTTGATTTTTACAGAAAGATTATATTGAAACTGAATTCCTACTTTCTATGGTTTGTGCTGCCTGACAACACAATATTAATCTACTTCTGAAGCTGTTTTTAAATATTTGTATTGAAAGACAACGATGGGCCATCAATAACTTGCAATGAATATTAAACCCCAAATATTCTCGTTGCATCAAAACTTCGGCAAAACCAGGTAGGGATGTTCATCAAAAAGTAAGGGGGAGACTCTCTTTGCACAAACCACATCCTTGACAACAAATTAGCGTCAATTTCACAATATTTCATGCTCCAAATATCTCCTTCCTGAGCCTTTACAGTGCTTCCAAAGTCTTCCAAAGTCTATCAGACTCAAAAGCCCCTTAGTAAGAAACAGAAGTGTGTAGGCTAATCAAACTTATTTGCTACTTCCTCATAAAATGATATTGATCATGTTGTGAATGAATAAATGTGTTAATAAAGTTATCAAGAGCTTGAAGTCAAGCGCAGGGTTCTGGCCCTGCACTTCTGATTGGCCGTTAATGGCAACATCAGATTGGTCCGTTCAGGTGAATCTGATTGGCCATTAACGAGCCTCTCTCATTGGTTAACGGAGCTAGCGCTCCCAAGTTTTCATTGGTTGAATAGTTAATAGGTTGCCTATATAAGGAGGCCCGTTGCAGCCATTGAGCTGAGCTGTCACAACATGTTAATAAAGAGTTTTGAAGTTCACTATTTCACCGGCTCGTCTCCGTTCTTCGTGCCCACGCTCAGTATTTAACAGATCATCCTTTCTCCTCTCCTATTTTCTATCTAAAGGGATACTCCCCAGAGGTTTCTCCACTCTTTTGTAGAAACTTCAAACTCTCAAGGTTATCAGCATTCTTATCCCTGTTCTAAACCATGTGGATGTCTTCTTTCTATGGAGGATAAGATAGTTAATGAGGCTGAAAAAAAACAGCATGTTCATAAATTATTCACATATACAATGCTATTATGAAAACAAGAAGACCAGGGATTTATTCCATCTCACTCACCTTTGTAACATAGATATTCACACCTTGAATGTAGTTGTTTACAAAGCTGTCCTAATGTTTTTGGGGGTGTTGAAGTGTTTAAGTTGCAAAATTAAGAAATTCCTAATTCCTTTACCAAGATTAGTTGAGCATTCTACTGGTTAACAATTGAAAATGGCCCTTTTCAAATAGTTCTTTAACTGTTTGCTTTATTTTTCTTCATTATGTGTAATTGCTTTTAATATTGATTTTTATTTAAATCCCAAGATTCTAGTAGCTCTTAAAGAATACATTTAAAAACAAATAAAAGTATAATATCGAAGATCCCTTCAAAGATGTAACATGCTACAAGGATGACAGGTGACATTAGGACCAAAAAATAAACAAGTCTACTCCCACTTCCAAACAATAAGAACTTACCCAGGAGTAATATAGGCATAGGTCTTAAGTTGGCTAAACAAAGGGAAAAGTCCAAGCCATTCACTCCTTCAGGAATCTCACTGTTCATGGCTTCCTCCTGGATCAGGTTGTACTTGTAGTGGAGAGGGAAGCAAAGGAGCTCAAAGCTGCTTGTAACTTCTTAAAAGTGAAATTTAACCATGATCCATAAGCTACAGAGAAGGCAATGAATGAAACAAACTTCACTACATTCATATTTCATAATTGCACGAGTACCCTTTCCTTTTCATATACATAAGATTCACCATCAGAATAGAATATCAAAGCGTGAATATAAAAGTAGAGACACTGCAGACAGGATAAAAACGAATAGACTTGCTTTGCTTAAATGATGCAAAGAAAGCTATTTTTATATTTTAAAAAAGTTCCACTCCAACAGTTCTAATATAATTGTGTGCAGTTAAACTCCAGGTGTTTTACTGATAAAGCCAGATAAACATCAGGCAAGAAAAACAATACTCAGATGCAAAACAAACCCATAAATGTAAACTCTGAGACAATGTGCCAATTCTCACAGAGACCAAGGACACCACTTTTGGAACATCTGAACAGACATTTGGAAAGAAACCTGGTTTCCAGTTTCCCCAGCTGCTGCAGACATAGTTTCACCAGGTGCTATGTATTTTCCTAGTTACAATGTATGGCTGTGAAAGTTGGACCTGAGGCTGAGTGCCAAAGAACTGAGGCCTTTGAATTATGGTGCTGGAGAAGACTCCTGTGAGTTCCTTAGACTGCAAGGCAATCAAACCAGTCAGTCCTGGAGGAGATCCACCCTGACTGCTCTTTAGAAGGCCAGATCCTGAAGATGAAACTCAAATACTTTGGCCACCTAATGAGAAGGAAGGACTCACTGGAGAAGAGCTTAATGTTGGGAAAGATTGGGGGCAATAGAAGAATGGGACGACAGAGAATGAGGTGGTTGGATGGAATCACTGAAGCAGTCTGTGTGAGCTTAAATGGACTCCAGAAGATAGTAGAGGACAGGAAGACCTGGAAGAATATTGTCCATGGGGTCGTGATGGGTCGAGCACAACTTCACAACTAACAACAACAACATGTATTTTCTAGTGTATCCCTCATTCTAGCCTTTTTGTAATCAATTTGCCTTTTATAGTCTAACAGAGCATTTGTGGTATTGTTTGCTTTATTCCCAGTAAAAGGCTATAATTTAATTAATGAAGCTACAAAAAACATGCCCACACATTTCACAAAAAGCCACTGCATCTCAAAACAAAAAAGATGTTACCATTCAACTGTACATGTCACAAAAACACCTTCCCTTCATTAGAACAAAATGCTCAGATTGCAGACACAATACGGAATACTTTGCACTGAATATTTGAAAAGTGCTACATTAATGACATTCCCTATGATACTCTATGGAACAGAAAGTTGGACTTTGAAGAAGGATAAGAAGAGTCTTCATGCATTTGAACTTTGCTATTGGAGAAGACTCCTGAGAATACACAAATAAATGGATCATCCAACAAATCAACTCAAGAGTTTTCACTTGACAAGAGTGACAAAGATTAAATTATCCTACCTCAGACACATTATGGAAAGAGTTAACTGTCTGGAGAAGGCTCTATGATGACAAAAGAGGAAAGAAAGAGAATTACCAGCAGCAAAGTGAATAGATGCAGTGTTCAAAGATCCGACGGACCAAATGATGGACAGATTGTCACAAAGAAACTGTATCTGATTGCTAACAGTCAACATGACTTAAATCAACCAGTACAAAGACAAATCAATCAGAACACACTATTACAAAAAGTAATGAAACATGCACTCATACAATAATATGTAAACTGATCCCAATATGAAAGAGGGTTGAAGTATAGATTATTTCTCTTGCAGGAAGTCCTCAACTTATAGCCAATTACTTAGTGATTGTTTGAAGTTATGATGGACCTCCAAGAGCTACTTATGATTGGATTCCATCCATGGTCATGTAATTGCATTTTGGGCTCCTGGCAACCAGCTCATTTTTATAACTGTTTGCAGATCCTGCAGTCATATGAATGCAATCTCCACTGGAACAGTCAACAGTCTATTTCACAAAATCAGAAAAACCTGTTTAGTAGATATAATAATAGCATAAATTTTGATCGTTCTTGTTACAGTTGTCAATCTATAAGGTAGACCAGAGTAAGAAACAGGGTCTAAAGTTCTTAGAACAGTAATCCTGAGTTACATTCACAACTGAGTCCCAAATTTCCATTGCTAAGCAAGGCAGTTGTTAAGCAGGTTTTGCCCCATTTTTGCCACAGTATTTAAGTTAATCACTACAGTTGTTAAGTGAATCATGTGGTCGTTAAGCAAATCTGACTTCCCCCATTGATTTTGCTTGTTGGAATCTGACTGGGAAGCTTATTCTCAGCCTCCACTAGGTACTGGAGGATTACATGCAAGAACAAACGTTACTCACAGGCTTCGTAGCAACTTAAGATTATTCAAGTATTCTAGTCCTGAGCGGCAAGAATGGACAACCCAATCAAAGTTAGCGTTGAGAGTGGGCGATAGAACAGAGGGCAAGGCTGCAATCTGCCTCCGCAGAGTGTTAGGTGAAAGTCCCTTGTCTAGGCTCTCTTAGAGGAAGTCCAGCATCTGTTAATTAAGGTCCCAGAAGGGGCAATTTTCATACTTACAACACCAATCACTGAAAGCCTTCCAGATTGCATTGTAGATGCAGTTGGTGGAGGGTCCCCTGGAGGCTTGGATAGTTCTTATTACTCTGGAGGAATGACAGTTCTGGATCAGGGATCCCCGCTCAATCTCCCGATGGCCAACTGAAGCCACTGGGGCTCTGGAAGCAATATGGGCCCCTGTCTGACACTCTGTCTACCAGAATCCTCCCAGGATTGGACATGGAATGGTTTACGAAGTTTGCGAACCATGGCCTCCTGGGCCAGTGAGGGCTACAAGTATAAGTTCTGCTCTTCCACCCACAGTTTCTGGAAGACCCCAGGAATCTGGGGCAGAAGAGGAAAAGCATACAGGAGTTCCCACGGCCAAGGGCTGCATAAAGCGTTAATTCCCTCCACCCCTGGAACCGCACACCTGCAGTAGAACCTTGGGAGTTGCGTGTTGTCCTGGGAAGCAAGGAGATCCACTGCTGGCAATCCGAAGCATTCCAACAGCTCCTGAAATACATTGGGGTGCAAACACCAGTCTGCCTGGTCAGTGGTGGCTCTGCTAAGCCAGTCAGTCTCAACATTGGCCCCGCCTGTAATGAGTTCAGCTCTGAGCGATACTTGGTGTATCTCTGCCCATAAGCAGAGTTGATCTGCCTCTAACATCAGGGGTCCTGAATGTGTCCTGCCTTGGCAGTTAAAATGTGCCTTGGTTGATACCTTGTCAAGCAAGATCAGGATGTCCCTCTCTGAGACAGAATCATCTAATTGTGTCAGGGCCAAATGGACCGCTCAAAGCTCTAGCCAATTAATATTATAGGCCAAATTTGCCTGGGACCATGGTCCCTGGACCACCCTGGATTGAAGGTGGGCTCCCCAGCCATACAGACTGGCATCCGTGGTCAGTACTAATCTGTCTGGTTCCTTGAACAAGATTCCCATGGAAAACACCTCAGATGACCCCCATAGAAAAGATTTAAGGATCAACGGAGTTAATCTGACCTGAAAGAGAAACAACTCCTACCTGTCTTCTGATAAGGTAGAAGAAACCATTGGAGCGACCTGGCATGGAATCTAACCCATGGCACTATATTAATGCATGATATCATTTCCCCCAGCAGCTTGGAAAGAGTAGCCGGGGCACTCTAAGGTTAGATTGTATATGGCCAAATAACTGATACTCTCCTGACGTTCCTGGGACAAGGACACCTTGGAGAAAAAAGTATCTAATACAGCTCCCAGATGGAGTAAGGAATTGGTGGGAATAAAGTGGCTTTTTTGGCCTCTTTGACAGAGAAGCCGTGCTCTTGGAGAACTTGAATGGTGATATCCAAATCTTCTGCTGCCCTAGATGGGGAAGATGACTGGATCAGTATGTCATCCAGGTAACACTGGATTCTTACTGGGATTGCCCTAATAAGGGCTGGCAAGGTTGCCACCAGCTTAGTAAGTGATCTGGGGGCTGAAAAAAGGCCAAGGGGCAAGGTCCTGTATTGGTAGTGTCCCCCATTATAACAGAACCTGAGAAACTGCCGATGGGTCCTAAGTTCAATGGAAGAGAGGAGATAGCCCTCCCGAACACTCTCTAGAATAGAATGCAGCATCTGCATTTTAAGGCGCTTGAATGGGATAAACGCATTCAGAAATGTTAGGTTGAGAATAGCTTGCCACCCCTCCCCCCCCAGGCCTTGGGGACAACAAAAAGCCAAGAATAAAACCCACATCCCCGTTGGAGTTCAGGGACTGATTGAATGGTCGTTATGTCAACTAGGTGTTCCATAAGGGCCCTTTTTTGAATTGTCCTGTGAGATGGGGCAGAGCAGGAGATTTCCTGGGGGTAATGATAGAAATTCTAGTTGTAACCCTGACCTTACTGTATTGAGTACCCAGGCGTCCATTATTGACTCCTTCCATTTGGATGAGAAGAAGGCCAAATGACCTCTGATGGGAAGAACGAGGGATTATTTAGAGCTATATAATGAGCGACCCCTTCCCCCACAAAAGGGCCATTTACCCACAGTTTGTTGTTGTCTACACGGTATATCAGGGCATTGCTCTTGGCGCTGGGAATACACTCTCTGTGGCCTGGAGGAGCAAGAAGTAATTTTGGGACTAAATGAAGGTGGCAGGTAAGGGGCAGGATGGAAGTTTGCCCTCCAGCCTAGCGAGGAAGGAATTTTTCCTTTGACCCTCGTTTTGACGAGGAATGGATTGAGAGCATCATCGAACAGCTTCTCACTGGTGCTGGGGCCCGAAGCCAGCTTCCACTTGCACCAAGGCTTTGCTGCCAAATTCGTAACCATAGCAGTCTCCACCCTGCCACAGACAAAGCCATGGCCCTGGAGGAGAACTGGCGGAAGTTAGGGTGGTGTCCCCATGAATTCCGCTGCTGCTATAATCTTATTGAGATCTTGATGCGATCTCAACTCTGATGGAGATATATGGTCTTGTAGCTGGTGCAGTCAGTGGATGGAGGACCTGTGAAAAACAATGCAGCAGTCGAGGCCCGGAGAACCGAAGCAGAGGCCTGGTGGTTACATTTTAATGTCTGCTCGGCACATTTGTCCCCTGCCTAAAGTACATCCTTGGGCTCAGTTGGAGTACCCAAAGAGAAGGCAGCCACGACTGGAGCATCTACAGAGGGAACTGTAAGACCAGCAGTGAAGGAAGGGCCCACACTGTAGAACCGCCTGTCATATGAAGATGGGTAGGGGTCTACGGCAGGAGAGTTGAATTAATTCTGATCAGATCCAGAAAAACTGGGTGATGAAAGGATCTTTGAATGGACTACGTTTTTGGAAAAGAGGAAATCCCTGGACCCCTACTGTACCACTTGAGGTTTGAGAGAAGCCTCCTCTGGGGACACTGGGCAGTAATCAGTGCCTTGTGGAGGAGAGGCTTGAATAAAACCGGTTTGTGGCTGATGGGGTTTGATCAAGTAGCAGATCTTCCTCTTCCTCAGAGAGGCTGGGGTCCCAGATTTCTCCCTCCTCCCATTCAGAAGCAGGAGAGTGGCTACGTTCTGATAGTTCTGTATAGTCTCCTTGCTCTAGCGTCCCCCCCATTTTGATTGAGCAGAAAGGGCCTTGGGCTCCTGTGGGTGAAGCAGTCCCCTCTGGGGGGTTCTGCCTTGTAGTAGACAAGCAAAAGGGGGCTGGGCCCTGTTTGAGGGTCGAAAAATTCATAGCAGCCCTTCTGCTGGCCCTGTCTGATGGCAATGGAGACTACATCTCTGATGGATCTGAGGGGCGAAGGCCTGCAGCGGGGGTGAAGGCAGCTGCGAGTTTAGGTCGAGAACACCTTGGGCCATGGAGGGCCAAGCTGAAGAGAGATCCCAAGGGGCCTGTTTAAAAATTGGGGCCTGATCTACTTAACAACTAGAGGATTGGCTGGTTGGGAAGCCTGTTGTAGTTGACCCCTCATTTGCTCAATAGTTTTGTTGAACTGCCTTTCTAGGGCTGCATGCCTTTGTTTCTCTGCCTTTAATTTGGCCTGGGATGTTTTCTTAGGGCCCAAAGCTTTGGCCCTAATCTTGGCCGCCACCTCCCTTTGAACAGACTGGGAGCGTTGTCTCCTTCTCTTTCTTTTGCCAGCTTGGGGGCCTTGAGAGATCAGGCCTGAAGGCTCTATGTGGACCTTGTCTTGATCCATAATATGCATAAACAGACACAAAGGTGCTGGAAGCGATCCTCACTATGTGTTGTCTATGTAGTAGCCTGAATAGGAGCTTATGAATAGTAGAAGCTGGCCTTTGGGGGATGCCACCTAAAATGGCCTCTTGCTACTTTCTTTAGAAAAAGAAGCTTTCAAAATGGCCACTCACCACGTGCGGTTGAAGAAGAAGCCTCCAAATTGGCCGCTTGCAAGAGCTACAGGCTACGCAATGGTTAAATTGCTTCTTAGACTGTAAACAGCCCCGAACGGCAAAATCGGCAATAAAGTGAAAATTTATGATCAGCTGAGAGGTGCTGTTATCGCCTGATGCGATCTTTACAATCAGTGATCTTTACAAAACCACTGAGGGAAGACTGTGGGGGAGGATCAAGGGTTACTCCTTATTTACAGTCTCCCTCAGCTGAAGAAAACGCTGAATCCTTATTGCAGGAGAATGGATGCCAATGATGAAGATAGCTTTCACTTTCACTCACTAAACTGTTTTCAGAAACACCAGCATCGAAAGAAGCTGAGTCAAAGCTGAGGGGAAACTCCCACAGGCAGTCCTTTTTATACAAGACAGACCCAGATTGATGATGTCATCAGGAGTCTAACCCATCCTGGGCTCTCATCTGCCTCTCAGTGCTTTATACCTTTGCTAATGCAGCCTCTCCCCAAGCATCTTCGCCTGCCTAACATCTGTCAAAATATATAACATCCCCCGTGCCTATGTCACTTCACCTAGCCCTACATCTGTGTTTCCCTCTGTATCCACTGCTCCCCATCCACCACCCCCTTGTGTGCCATTCCCACCTGTCTGTTCCCCCAATGCATTGTTTGTGTGAAGCCGCTCCCCTCCTCGCCCAGCATTCCAGCCGCTTCCCCTTTCAAGTCGGTACTGCTCTTCTCGATCTGCTCAGCCATCAGGGAGGCTAAGTTGCCCATGGGATCAGCAGCAGTCATTTAGGCTGGTAGGAGCAACATGGTTAGCTACACGAGAGACTGCCGATGCCATTGTCCATGATCATGAAAGCTTTCCACCCAACACCCTGGCCAGTCCCTCTGATGTGTCGAGCTCAGGATTATGCGGCAAGCCCAGTTGGACCTTTGGAGCCTGACATTTATAAATGGTGGTCACAGGATAGTGCAACTGATATAAGTATATGTCAGTTGCCAAGCTCTTGACTTCTGATCATGTGACTATGGGGATGCTGTAATAGTTCATAAGTGTGAAAATCGGCCATCAGCTACTTTTTCAGTGCCATTGTAACTTTGAATGGTCATGAAATGAATTATTGTAAGTCAAGAACTACTTGTAGCAGAATTCAAAACAGGATGTGTTTTTCCTCCCCTCTTTTTAATCTTCTTGTGAAAAAGGAGGGGAAGACTGTCTGATTAATTTTCATGACTGTAATTCTTTGCATGGACTTAGGCCACATTTATCTGCTTATTGTCTGGGTAATGGATCTTCATCCATCTGGCAAGATTGAAAACACCCATCACCTCTGCTGGCTGTGGCTGAAGGTATATTTAGTATAACAAGTTGGAAAAGGCTAAAATAGAAACTGCCATGAGAATTTTCACTGGTTTAATCAAGGCTCTCCCTGTGATCTTACAGAAGCAATTTATTGAAGCAATTTTAGTCAAAAAAGGTGACTAAGTTTTTAAAGTTCAAGTGACATAATATGACAAGTCAACATCCTGCAAACTATTTTTTTGTTTTTGTGTATGCACTTGCATGCGTGATTTTTGCTTGAAATCTGAAGATCACTCATCTGAAGCTGAAATCTCACAAGACTAAGTAATCTGTGAGGCTTCAACCATTTTTTTAATTGAATGCACATTTACTTTTGGGGTTTCACACTGAGTCCTATATTAAAGTGCAATTTCCTAGAATCAAATGCAAAGCAAGTTAATAAAATATAGGATCCTACATGAGCACATACATGGCACTTAAGAATCATTAGTGACAGACATTCATCAGCTAAATATTCCAGATTTTCAGGGAAAGGACAAGAGATTAATGCACAATATTAATGGGCTAGAATCACCTTGTAGGAGAGAAGAGTGGCATAAAAAAAATTAACAATATTGAGAAGAGATTTGGTGCACCTGCATCCTGTAACCAGTTATAAATACATACTCCTCAAGGTGTACAAGGATCACAGGCAATTTGAGGCCCTCAGCCAAGAGGGCATCTGCTGAGTATTTTATTCAAACAGACACAAATGATTACTCTTCCAGAATGACAGATGTGGCAGCTATTCAGGTCTTTCAGATGGAACAAAAGCTTCCTCCAGAAGGACAAAGGGAGAAAAGTGAGTTGTACTTAAATAGGAGCCACCTGCCAGGGAACCCCCCTTCATTTAGCAAACCTGCATCCTGGCTTGAAAACAGCCTGTGTAAACAGGAACGTTTCTCTCCAAGCTGTACTGCTGCATTGTAAAACTCTTAGTCATCTTTTATGAAATTTTAAAAAAATCTAAGATCAACATGTAATGCTATTCTCTATCTCTTCAATCTTGTTAAAAGCTGCTATATATCCCAAAAATTAACAAAATCTTGGGATGAGGAAAGACCGAACCTTCTCTGAAGACAGTTTATAATCCATTGTAATGTAAAAGAAATTGATAGTATTGAAAATTATAATGACAAATGACAAGTCTAAGCAATCAACAACTTTCATTCCTGCAATACTTCTCCATATCTGGGAAATTAAAGCCAAGAAATAAACCAACAATAATGTGAAAAATTGTTCTATAACCAGGGGTGAGATTCAAATTTTTTAACAATCGGTTCTGTGGGCATGGCTTAGGTGGTGGGCATGGCTTGGTGGTCATGTGACTGGGTGGACATGGCTTAGTGGTCATGTTATTGACTGGGCATGGCCAACTCAATATCACTCACATTGAGGCACGCATCTCCTCGCCTGGCCTCTCATGACTGTGGGGATGCTGCAACAGTCGTAAGTGTGAAAAATGGTCATAAGTCACTTTTTTCAGTGCCATTGTAACTTTGAATTGTCACTCCACACAAGCAAAGTTCCAGCAAAAGAGGGGGGAAAAACTCCAGGGATGTTCCTGAGACAGGAAGTCTAGTCCTGCCAAAAATGTAATAAAGGTTAACGGAGAGGCAGTTTCTGTAAGCATCACCAGAATGTTTCCTTCCTGCCTTCCTTACAGGATTAGGCCAGTAATTTCTTCTAACAACCGGTTCTCCAAACTGCTTAGAATGTAAACAACTGGTTCTAGCGAATAGGTGCGAACTGGTAGAATCCCACCCCTGTCTATAACAATCTATAGTTTAATGAACTGAACTTCATTTCTGCTTTCCAGATAGAGATTCATATATGTTCTTTGCTGAATTATAGAATGTATTTGTACAGTCCTAAGTACACTTAGTTTAAATCTCACTAAAATCATGGAACTAAAATGTTTCTGATTCTGTTCTATGATAAATGGCCATAGTCCAAAAGCTAGTTTCTGATAGTTGCAGCATCACATATTATATCATACATTGCCTTACATTTACACCTGCTCCATCAAAAATATTAAAAGCTGTGGGTATTTCAGCTAAAAATAATTGCTAGAATTTGTTTTCTTCCATATCCACAACATGTGGGAGAAATATCATACACTGTTCAATTGTTTTGTGCAACAGGAAATGTTTTAATATCAAGATGCTTTTATACGCTACTGCCCGAGAATATTTATGCCACAATGGAAAAGGTCATGCTTCTGTTGATTTTGTGCTATGTGACCCACTTTTCCTCTGAGAATTGCTAATAGGCAAACATTGATGTAGTTTCTTTTCCACACTGCAAAATACTATTGCAGTGTTTTAATAAAAGAAAATCCCTAAAATTGCTATGTTAAAATGTTTTAATGTAAAACAAGGCTTTGTTCCAAGACACTGCTCAAATGATTGTGAAGATTTGGGGAAACCTCTCATCCTCTGGGGAATCAGCTACCACTGAAGAGGCAGCAGAGAGGACAGCTTCACTCAGTTTGTGCTGTTTTCAGGTAAAACTATTTCTGAAATTTGAGCTGCGGGTTACAAAATTTCACCTGTTTTAGTCCCTCTCCTCCTCCCCACCCTAATGTTTCCTTTTTATTTGGAAGAAATAAATCAATCTGAGGTGACACCCCACCAATCCAAATTCATTTGGAGGTTTGGGGCTATCTGAAGAACTTTTTGGTTGTTTGGGTTAAACTCCAAAATTGTGAAACCTGCAGCATGAATTGGAGTCAGGCTTTGTCTGAGTCCAATTCACACCTCAAATATGTCCTTGTCCCCTGCACCCTTGTAATATCCAACATTCCCAGAACTAAATTGCTTTTTCTCATACACTCTATTTTTCAATTTAGCTTGTCACTTTTTTTCAAAGTGCAGTAATTTCAACAAGCAAAAATGATGGTTCTCTTCAGTGCTGGGATTCAAAAAATTTTACTACCAGTTTGTGGGCATAGCTTCGTGGGTGTGGTATGGCTTGTGGGTGTGGCTTCATGGGCGTGGCAGAAGGATAATGTAAAATCTCCATTCCTGGGAGAAGGTTACTGCAAAATTCCATTCCCTCCCCACCCCACTAACCTGCTTTCCAGCTCCGTTCTCCTGTGCAGGGCAATAAAAGAATCAGCTGGGACTCAGGAGGCAGAGAATAGATGGGACTGGGCCAGTCAGGGGTGGTATTTGCCAGTTCTCTGAACTACTCAAAATTTCCACTACGGGATCTCCAGAACTGGTCAGAATCTGCTGAATATCACCTCTGATTCTCTTAGTGCATCCCTTTTTTATTGCTATGTGAGTGTTTCACAGGCATCTCTTTATCCTTCCTATTCCATTAGTAATAGAAACTCCCTTCCCACACATTGTAAACAAAAAAGGAGAAGGCCTAGGATGCAAACAAAATGGCAGTTAATAGAATAGAAATAAATATCAAACATGTATTATCAAATCCTGCCAAAGTATGATAAAATAATCCTCCAGTATTTCACAATTTTAAAAAACAACTTCCCAAATCCAAGCCCATGCATATTAATTACAAGTTAATGCTTCTGCACATAGCTAAAAGTACATTGCTATTCTGATCTTACTGGCTACTTTCATTATGAAGAAAATACCTCTCAATTACTTCATGCCATGCTACATGTATGACAAAACTTTAGGGCAGAAACTAAGGTTTTCCTTAGAAGTAAGGATAGGATTTTTATTCTGAATTAAATTTAATATTCATGATTGTTCAATCTAAAATGGAGGGATGAGGTTTGCAACTATTGGTTTCAAATTGCGTACAATTGATTACATGTTAAGCAAATCAATCTAACAAAGGCCCAGATTTATGGTTATGAAATTTTAGCCTATTAGTTTAATAATATATTTGGCAATAATTTATTTTGAGGTATTTCACAATTATGCATTTGATTACAATGAAGTTAAGTGCTTCTCTTTGGATTTTTCTTATTTGCAAATATTATTTGTTTATTTGTTGCTTTTTTCACCTAGCTAGCAGAGCCTGACAAAACTTATAGTAATTTTTTTAAAAAATCCAAGATTTAAAAAAACACGGCAACTTGTCAAATTACAGTCACTCCTCTGTTAAAAACTGCCTAAGTTAGCAATCATTCACAAAATACCTTTTGTGACCAATGTATGCATTTATAAATTTCATACATTTCATAACAAAGCAAACCAGTGTGAGGGTAACACAGGCATCGATGTATGAGTACTTCCCCTGAGTGAGACAGAAACAATCTGTGATCTTAGAAAAATCCCTCTTCCAACGGCTAAACAACATAAAGTTTGATACTTAAATTTTATCCATAAGGTTGTATTTTTTATTTATTCAGAACTGAGATAAGAGTTATTGCAACCAGGCAGGTCTTTTTAATACAACATCAGAGTCATAATCTACAGTCAGCAAAAAGTGTCTTCCTTCCTTCCTTCCTTCCTTCCTTCCTTCCTTCCTTCCTTCCTTCCTTCCTTCCTTCCTTTCTTCCTTCCTTCCTTCTTTCCTCCTGTTTTTTGCATGCCATCCTATCCAAAACCAATCATTTAGTACTTTAAAATTACAAACCCATAATCAATAGACAGGTGTTATTCAGGGGTGGGATACAACAGGGTTAACTACCGGTTCGGGATTTACGAGGTTCGGTGATTTATGATGTGCTTCCCTGCAAGCTGCGAGTGCGTGCCTGTAAATCGTCATCAGCATGCTGAATGCAGAGAAGCAGCCTTTGAAACAACCCTCTTTTCCTGCATTTTTAACTGCAGCTGTGCCTCGTTCGGCAGCTGAAGTTGAAAAATCAGGATATAAAGATCAGGTAAGAGCCCAGTTGGGTGGGTGGGAAAAAACATCAGCAGACATAGAACTGGTTCTGTGTCTGCTGCTCTTCAGAGCTACCAGTTCTACAGAGGTGGACAGAACCGGTAGAAATTCACCCCGGTGTTATTTATGTTCAAACAGCTTATATATGTATTTAACTCAGCTTTCTCCAACCTAGTGCCTTCCCAATGTGTAAAATTATAATTCCAAACACATTTTGACTATCAGGTTGAAGAAGACTGATTGAACTAATTAGAATTAATCCCAAAATAGGAGAAGGATTTCAATGTTGCATTTCAGCCACATGACCAACTAGCCCTTTTTAATCAAAATTCTAAAATTTTCATTCTCAGACTTAGATGTGTCTACATCAGTGGTGGGTTTCAAAGAGGTTTAACACCAGTTCAGTGGGCGTGGCTTGGTGGGCACGCTTTGCACAAGTGCAGAGGCTTTTCTACTCACCTCCTCCAATCCCTGTAGCTTCAACAGCTGATGCGCTGCAATCTGCTGTGCCACGCAAAGCAGCTGCTCTTCAAAAGCAGGTAATAAAGGTCAGTATGGGAGCCCAGGCAGGCCCAACAGCAGCTCGTCAGAGAAAACCGGTTCAGTCTCAGCCGATTTTTGGCACTGCCTGTTCTGTCCTGAATTTGAATACTCGAAATCCCCGCGCCTTGATTGGCTAAGGCGCGGGGATTTCTGATTGGCCAGGCGAGCCGCGCTGATTGGCCCGATTGAAGTCTCCCGCGATTGGCTCGCTCCAAGAGCGGGAGACTTGAATCGCTGCCATTGGCCGCAGCCGCCGCAGCGAAAAGGATAAAAGCCGCGGGCTTTTTCCTTTTCGCCGGTTCGGTTCACAACAGTTTAATAAAGAGCTTGAATGATAGTCACGGACTCTGAGCTTTCTTTTGCGGACACGACACTGGCGACGAGGGTGGGATCCCGACCCTGAACCGAACCCCGTGTCCAACAAGAGCCAGTTCCAGTGAAAGAGATGGCGAAGATCGCACCGCCCGCCCCCTTCAACCCCGCCAACGAAGACTGGGAATCGTACTCAGACCGGTTCCGAATGTACTTGGAATGCGCCGGAATGAAGGACGCCCCGGGCCCGCTAAAACGCGCCGTCTTCCTTACTCACTGCGGACCAGAGGTCTTCCAGATGGCCAAAGCATTGGCCAAGCCGGCAGACGCAACCGCCATGGACTGGGACGTCCTCGAGCCTATACTGCGGCGCCATTACGCCCCCGAGGTCCCCATCCTGAAACGGCGCAACGAGTTTTACCGCCGAAATCAGAAACCAGACGAGAAATTGAGCGATGTCGCCGAGCTGCGGCGCCTAGGAGGACTCTGCGAGTTTGAAGGTCTAAACAGCCTCATAAGAGACCGATTCGTGCTCGGCCTATGGGACCCTACACTCCAGAGCCGGCTTATGGCCAAGGGCGACATCAGCCTAGCAGACGCCCTCACCGCAGCCGCAGCCGCAGAGGCAACCCGCTCGTCTGCTGACAGCATGCGAAGATCCGACGCAAAGGGCGGAAACAACAACCCGGCAAGGTCGGCCGACCCTAGAAGTGAATCAACCGCACACTACGGAGAATTCCAGCCAGCCTCCAGCACGTCGGAAGACGAGGAGGACATACATCGCGTGCAGACGGGACGCGGCGACCAACGGAATCGAAGAGGTCGGAGGTCGAGGACCAACTGTGCCGGGTGCGGCGGCGACCACCCCAGGTCAGAATGCCGATTTTTTGACTCTATTTGTAGGCATTGTGAACGACGGGGTCACATCGCTCGAGTTTGCCGCCAAAAAAAGACCCGCAGCCCGCCCAGATGGGAACAACACGACCGGAAGAAGGAAAGCCCCCCGCCCAAGACCAGAGAGCGCCAACCGGACGGTCGGTGGGACCGTACCCAGCGATCTTCAAGAGGCGGCGACGGTCGGCGAAAATAAGAAACACACCAGACGGTGACCATCGGCCATGCCATCTCCGACGGCGCCAGAAAGGTACACGTTGAAGTCCATATTGAGGGCCAGCCATGCAAGATGGAAGTGGACTCCGGGTCCTACCTCTCCATGATTGCATGGCGCGAGATTAAGCGGCTCGTACCCACACTCCATAAGAGGAACATTCATACCCAGAAAATCATCATAAAAGACTACCAAGGGAACCGCGTCCCGGTAGTGGGCACCAAGAGCTTCAATGTAACCTACAAGGGCCGCACCGTACAACTGCCACTCACCATCGTCGATCGCGACCGCCCAAGCCTACTGGGCTTACAATGGTTCGCCCCGCTTGACATCGCGCTGACAGGAGTCAACCACGTCGCCGACGACGGTTGGGAACAGCGGCTAGCCCAGGAGTTCCAGGAAGTTTTCGATGGAAGCTTGGGCAAGTACCAGGGGCCCCTTATTTCATTTGACCTAGACCCGAAGGTTCCCCCCAAGCGGCTTAAACCTAGGAGGGTACCATTCGCCCTGAAGCCTAAAATTGACGAGCAGATCAACAAGCTCGTCGAACAGGGGGTGTTGCAGCCGATAGACCATGCCCGATGGGAAACCCCTATAGTGACCCCAGTAAAACCAGACGGGTCCGTGAGAATTTGCGGGGACTATAAGGCCACCCTAAATGGCGCATTACAACAAAGCGCCTACCCAGTCCCAATCGTGCAACATCTGCTGCACTCACTGGGAGGGGGCAAGGTCTTTGCCAAGCTCGATCTCGCCCAGGCATATCAGCAGCTACCAGTAGATGAGAAAACGGCGGAAGCCCAGACCATCGTGACCCATCGGGGGGCCTTCAAGTGTAACCGACACCAATTCGGAGTCAGCGTGGCACCAGGCATCTTTCAAAGCCTGATGGAAAGTTTGCTACAGGGCATCGAGGGGGTGGTGCCCTATTTTGATGACGTATTAGTAGCGGCGCCAAACGAAGCCGAATTAGAAAACCGACTCAGACAGGTCTTAACAAAATTTAAAGTGACAGGACTTAAAGTTAAACGAGAAAAATGCCAACTATGCACAAAGCAAGTGGAATTTTTGGGCTACCTTCTAGACCGGCATGGCATTCACCCTACAATTAAAAAAGTGAAAGCCATCAAAGAAGCCCCTACCCCAAAGTCTAAAACGGAACTACAAGCGTTCTTAGGGTTGCTGAATTTTTATAATGTTTTCCTACCCCAAAAGGCTACGGCGGCGGAGCCTTTGCATAGATTCCTGGATAAGGCGGCAACCTGGACTTGGGGGAGACGAGAGCAAACCGCCTTTCAAAAAACCAAAGACCTCCTCACCTCCGACGCCGTCCTGATTCAATTCAGCGAAACCTTGCCCTTAGCTGTCACTTGCGACGCATCACCTTTCGGCGTCGGCGCTGTCCTCAGCCATACCCTCCCCGACAAAAGGGAAGCACCCATCGCTTTTTTCTCCAGGACTCTGACTAAACCAGAGCGGAACTATAGCCAGCTGGACAAAGAAGCCTTGGCTATAGTTGCCGCCGTTAAGCGTTTCCACGAATACCTATATGGCCGCCCGTTCACCATTGTGACAGACCATAAGCCATTGCTGGGAATCCTCGCCGGAAACCGAGCCACCCCGAACATTTTATCACCCCGGATGACAAGGTGGTCCGAGTTCCTGGCAGCCTACAGCTACGAACTGTTACACAAGCCAGGTAAGAAAATTTCGAACGCGGACGCTTTAAGCCGTTCCCCCTTACCAGACTCTGATCCTGACCCAGCACCAACAACAAATACCCTTAGCATTGAGAACCTACCCATTACCGCATCGGACATTGCCAGAGAGACTGTTAAGGATAAGCGTCTGGCGCGAATCCTACATTGGCTAGAAAAAGGCTGGCCTGAAAGGGACAATGACGACTCCATTAAAACGTTCAGAAACCGCCAGACTGAACTTTCACTTCTTAGGGGATGTATCTTGTGGGGTGACAGGGTAGTCATCCCGGACAGATTGCAAGGGAGGGTCTTAGAGATGCTGCATGAGGGTCATCCTGGCATCGTCAGGACTAAAGCCCTGGCCAGGAGTTACGCTTGGTGGCCAGGGATGGACAAACAGATTGAGCAATGGGTCGCCAAATGCATCGATGCCAGGAGACCAGACCCAGCCCACCCGCAGCACCCATCCAGGACTGGGAAATACCAAGGGGGCCCTGGTCCAGAATCCATTTAGACTTTGCGGGTCCAACAAATGGGCATACTTTTTTGATCACAGTCGACGCTTACTCCAATTGGTTGGAAGTAAGCGATATGAAATCCACTACCACGGAGGCTGTCATCAAAGAACTGTGTAAACTGTTTTCCACGCACGGCCTCCCAGACGTCGTCGTCTCAGATAACGGGCCCCAGTTTACTTCCCTCAAGTTTGAAAGATTTTTGGTGGAGAGGGGCATCCGCCACGCATTAACGGCACCGGCGCATCCGGCGGCGAACGGTAGAGCGGAACGGATGGTCCAGTTTACAAAAAAAACCCTCCGGAAAATGGACCACGGGGAGATCAACGACAAAATCAACAAACTCCTCTTCATACAACACATCACCCCTAACACCACTACCAACAAGAGCCCAGCCGAACTGTTAATGGGCAGGAAGCTGAGGTCCCCACTCGACAGGTTGCACCCGACTTACAACCCGGAGCGGCCCCCAGACTCCAGCTCCAAATACCGGACATTTGCCCCCGGTGACTTAGTTTACGCCAAAAATCTGACGGGGGACCCCCTATGGATCCCAGCCGTCATCACTCAAATCACCGGTCCACGGTCGTACCGGCTCCAAACCACCGACGGGCGAGCCTGGAAACGACACATCGACCAGCTCCGGTCACGTACGGCAACAGACCTCAACCCCCAAGACTCGAACCAAGGGGGGAGGGAACAACCGAATAAAATAGCACAAGAAAAAATCCAAAAATACTCACCGGAACGCAGCCATCGCGAGTCCCCTCCGGAGAAGAACCACCTGGCCAGCTCAACCGACTCGGAGAAACCAAGCGGGAGCGGCGAAACCCGCAGCTCAACCGACCCGGTAGGCCCAGGCGGGAGCCACGGAGAACGAACCGGCCCGATCATCCAGCCGGTTCACACAGAGGGAGGAGCAGCCAAAAAGATGACCGCTCCGGCCAAGGTACAGCTTGAAACTGAGTTGCGCAGGTCAACTAGGACTAGACGGAGCCCCGCCTACCTGCGTGACTACGCTACATGATGGACCATACCAAGAGGGGAGGGGTGTTCTGTCCTGAATTTGAATACTCGAAATCCCCGCGCCTTGATTGGCTAAGGCGCGGGGATTTCTGATTGGCCAGGCGAGCCGCGCTGATTGGCCCGATTGAAGTCTCCCGCGATTGGCTCGCTCCAAGAGCGGGAGACTTGAATCGCTGCCATTGGCCGCGGCCGCCGCAGCGAAAAGGATAAAAGCCGCGGGCTTTTTCCTTTTCGCCGGTTCGGTTCACAACAGTTTAATAAAGAGCTTGAATGATAGTCACGGACTCTGAGCTTTCTTTTGCGGACACGACACTGCCGGTATCCCAGAACCAGGCCTAACCGGCAGAATAGCACGACTGGTCTATATGTCTTTTAACCCAAGTGTTAAATGCTATATATTACAAAAATAAAGAGTACCTAAAATCAAATTAGACATTTAGTGACTATACGAACATAACTTTCTTAGAACAATATGGAAGCTGTTAGCCACTGTTTTCTTCTGAAATGTTTTAATAGATTCTAGGACACAACATACAACAGTTTTGCAGGATACCAAGTCCGGGAAGGCTGAGGCAATGTTTGACAAAATCAAAAAGGCAGTCACAGCATGAAGTTAGGAGTAGACAGAATAGACAAAAACAAAGCCATTATGACTCAACAATTTTTAGAGAAATGGTACAGGACACTGACAGCAGGAGGAACAAATACATGAGAGTAAATTGATGTCATTACCGAAACGGAGAGATCATTCAAAGAAAGGCAGGGAAATTGAAATGCTGAAAACAACCTGTTATGTCAACTGATTATTTAGTGAACTATAACTGAAAATGGAAACCATGTAACACGTTAAAAGGAACACATGACCTGAACAAAGGAAAATTTGTACCAATATATATTGAAGAAATTTTAGAGGAATATTATTTATTGTTGTTGTTATTTGTGAATTTGAGTTCTGGCCAGATATAAATAACTAAGGATACATTCAACTCCTGTTTTGTTATACCTTTCCAATAGATAGAACTGCTGGGAAGAAGTTGGAAAATAAGACAAATTGAGTAAAGTAGAATTGTCCCAAATAAACTGAAGACCGTAAAGCAATCTTTGTTTGCTGCAAAACCCCCGTCCTGGATTTCCCCATATTTTGTCCAAATCATATCATTCCTGTCCCTGTAAGTTTCATTTGGAGGTTGAAAGTATTAGAAAACACAACCCAAGAATTTAGTCATGGCATCTTTGACTGAAATAAAGAAATTTGTACCAAGGATCAAAGACAGCTTTTATCTAAAAGGATAATAAAGAATATTATGTATACTTTACATAAAATGAAGAAACAAAAACAGAACAAAAAAGGATCCATGGACTTTTTCAAACAGACAAATAAACACTGCTCCATATTCCCTAATAGGGTTAAAGAGCATACCGGTTACAATTATAAAGAACCAGGCAGCTTAGCAAAAAGTATGAACCAGGTCACGACGGTTATCTATCTATTTAATTATTTAGAGTGCTTTTATAAATAGTCCTGTTACAATGACTCCGGAAAGAGTGCTTTACAACTTATAAAGCACATCTGGTTATCGTATAGCATCATGCTTCTGCCACCATCCCTGCAGTCATGTGGTGCATGGCAACCAACATTTATGACCAATTGTCAAACACTCCATGGACATGGAATCATTATTTATAATCTTCTCTGTGGTAGCTTCCCCAGAAAGTCAATGAGAAAACCAGCAAGGAAGGTTGCAAGCAGAGGGACAGATGGGAACTGGAAACCTTCAACAGGTTGCATGGAGGAGAAAATAAATCCTTCAGCAAGCTGCAGGAATGGAGATGAAATGTTGAAGATTTTAACTCCATTCCTGCAGCCCCACAAAGAATTTCCATTCTGTACATGAAAGGAAGCAGAAATTCTCCCATCAGGAAATTCTTTCACTCCATCTGCTTAATGACCTGGGAGGTTGCTTAAAGACAGAAATCGGGAGTACCAAGATTGCAGATATTGAATGAAGCAATCATGTGGACATCCCACTTAATTATCATTTTGCTCAACAATCAAGATTCTAGTCCCATTTGTGATTGTGAGGACTATTTGTAATGTCATTTAATAGTCTGTCAGGCTCCAAAAACCAAGAAGGACACACAGATTTTTTAAAGCAATTTTGTTTATTCTTCCTCACCAATAGACAAAAATCTTTCCAAATGAAAGCCAACTACTTGAACCATCTGGGAACTACCAGATGGTTCATGTAGTCATCTTAACTATCTCCCACACAAACTACAGGTAGTCCTTGACTTATGATTGATCGCTTAGAGACTGTTGGAAGTTACAATCAACTTAGGACCCATATTTGAAGTTCTGAGGGTCTAGTCTCCTCCATGGTCACATGACTGGAGTTTGGGCACTGAGCAACATGGCCACATTTATGGCCAACTGCAGTGTTCTGCAGTCATGTGAGTATATTTTACATTTATATTTTATCTAGCACTTCCAGTTTTCAGTAAAACTGCCTGTATAGCAGAGGTGTCAAACTCAAGGCCTGTGGGCCGGATCTGGCCTGCAGGGTGCTTAGATCTGGCCCACAGGGCTGCCCTGGAAACAGCGGAAGACCAGCCCACGGTACTTCTACCAGAAAAAAAGGAGCTCGCAGCCCTCCTGAGCTCCGTTTCCGCTGGCAGAGAGTTGCAGGAGGCTGACACAGCCAAAAATGGAGCTAGGGAGTCTGTTTTCTCTGGCAGAGCACTTGGGCCACCACAGGCATTCTGACACAAGTGACATTGGTCTGGCCATGTCCACCCTTGGCCACGCCCCTCATCCCTCTAAGGTCAAACACAACCCTAATGGGCCCTCAATGAAATTGAGTATGACACCCCTGCTCTATAGTGAACCACCGGTTGGTTCACTTAAGGACTGCAGCATTCACTTGATCACCATGATGCCTCTTATTATTATTGTATAGCTCTTGTTAAAATCATAAACAGAGCTGGGATCCTATAAATTGATTGTTTAAATAAAAATAAAAATAATCCACTAAACACATGATGACATCACCAGCTACACAATTGACTAGTTCTCGTTTAATCTGCCATTCTTTTTTTATATATATAAAATTTTTATTAATTTTCCATAAACAAACATACACAAACAAAGCACAAAACATGAAAACATAAAACTTTTTTTTGGAAAGTGGCTTAGCCCCGGGTTACATCTTTTTGTACAGACATAAATCAAATTCATGTTCACTTTATATACCATTTTATATCTTATTTACCATTCTACATTTTCTATATAGTTTCTCCCCTCTTTTCACTCTCTTAATTCTATTTTATTTATTTCATCTCAATTTAGGTCATTATACTTGTATCTTTTTTGTCTGTTCTGTTTCAATTATCTATTATCTTTTCTCATTAACACAAAATTTCTCCTGTAATCACTGATTGACACCTTTATATCTTTCCCCTAAATTTAACATTTAAAATAATACATAATTTTCATTCTGATTCTGCTTAGTACATTCTAAAGCTACGTACTATATTTTAAAATAGGAAAATAAGGTTATAATATAATTAAAACAATAATCCATGGCAAATTAAATTCTATCATTAAATCTTAAACATTTTACACATTCCTTTTAATATTTTATCCCATTTTATAATCATATGTTCCAGTTTTCTAACATTATTTCAAATACAAATATAACAACACAGTCTTATGTACTTTTGCAGAATCTCTTTTTAAATTATATTTTTATCCATTATCTCTGAATAAATCCTGTTTCTTTACATCTCGTTTCAAACCTTTGTAACTTCTCTTCCCTTTTTCTCTTCCTTTCTTCTCCAATCTAGTCTTTTTATCACCCCCACATCTCTTGATCTCCACCCTCTTAATCTCCACCCTCTTCTGTATTCCTCTTTTCTGGCACTGTATCGATTTTTCACCTTATTTTTCCCTTTTTTGGTTGTTTTTTTAAGTCTCAAATTCTCCATTCTCTCTCCCCTCTTTCCCTTTTCCTCCCCAGCTAAAGTTGTTTGTTCATTAAAGATGGCTTCTTTTTCTTCATCCCAACCTTCTTGTTCTTGTAATTTCTGATAGGTAGAAATCACCATTTCTAAGAAATGAAAAACAGATCCAGAAGAGCCCTTCCCTTCTTGTTCCTCTTCTTTTAGCTTTTTAAATTCCATTTTCAGTTCATCAACAAGTAATGCCATTGTGAAAAATTTTAAACAACCCAAATGTTTTTAGTCTTTCAAATAATAATTTCCAAAAGTCCCAAAGTCACCAAGCAATCCAAATAGACACAAACTGTTTCATTTAGCACTTTCTTCTTTTTATACTTTCTCTTCCTGGGGTACAGATCAATTGCAAAGTTCCAAAGTATATCTTTTAGAAGTCTTGTTACAATTTAACTCTGATCTTATAAGTTCCAAGCAGCCTCCTCCAGCAAAATCTTAATATTAATTCTTTTCCTCTCCCTCCCCACTTATAGCAAAAAAAAATTTTTTTTTAATTCCAATGTTCAGAAATCTTTAATGTCCCCTTGGCTTTAATTTTCAAATTTAATTACCTGCTGGAGCCAAAATGGGTTTTTCCGATTTCCATCTGCTATCACCGTAAGGAAGGAGAGTGAGAAAAAACAAGCTTTCCCTTTTAACTTTCGTCCGCCGCTTTTTCCGATCTTCGTTGGGAACAATGTATCATTAATGAAATTAAAATTCCAGTGTATTTAAATGTTACTTGTTATCCCGGCTCAGCCAAAAACTTTCACTTTCTCAGCTTCCTCCTGCATATTCTTGTCCAGATGAAAGCTTCTTTGTGGCAGCCATTGCTGACCGCTGCTCCACCGCTTTTGGAAAAGGGAGTTAAGCCAGCTGAGGAGGGGGTTGCAATTCCCCCGGACCCCTGCTGGATCTCTCCTATCTTCAGTTACCTCTATGGGGTAACTATTAGCCACCAAATCCGACTGGATCAGGGGCACTCCAGCGGCGAGTGCAGCAGGAACCGCGCACGATTGCAGATTCCTGCCGCCACCAAAGCCTTACAAACCGGAAAACCCTTTAATCTGCCATTCTTGATAGAGACCTTCAAACTGCCAGGTGTTAAGGGAAGAAAAAAGAATAGAGAACATTTTTCATCTACTCAATCTAAAGTCTTCTCTGGCAGAAGAGACATCCTTTGAAGTTAATTTGCTTTTCTTTCCCCCATTCACTGCCCGAAGTTTTGTAGCTAATGAGAAATGTTCATGTCTGCAAGGTAAACATGCTTTCTTCTAGAAATATGACTTTACATTTTGCTATCTTGTTTAAATGGCACATATGCAAGATTGGAAATAATCACTAATCAATGTAATAGGATTAAAAACCAAAATAGTGCTCAGAATCAGATTTGAGTGAAATCTGGTATTAAGAGTGATCACAAAAACTCAGAATAGATTTCCTTTTACCAACATAGAACAGATGGATCTATTCCATTCTGTTTCATTCCGGTTCAATGTAGTTCTGTCCCCAATCCTTTTTTTTTTCTTTTTTCAGTTCAGCCACTTGATGTCATTATATCCTTTTTCAATTTGTAAAAATATAAAAGTACATATATTTTTGTCAAAGTATTTGTTTATCAAATTTATACACCTGCTCATCTCAAAAGAAGTGATTCTGTGTGGCATACAATAGTCAGTGTCAGTGTGATGTTTTAGTTCAATATGCTCTACTCCTAAGAAAGCACTTGCAGGCAAAATGGCTCCATCCACATCAGTTTTGCTATGTTCAAATGTACAAACAATTGCAGAGAAGAGCTTCATTTGGCAGGTTCAGTAGTAATCATCAAGTTAATTGTTGTTCAATATGAAGTCACACATGCCAAGTAGTTTCTCCACTGCTCAGAGAAGTGGAGAGATTGCACCCAGAAGGGGCAACAGTTACTGCACATATTTAACGAAAGAAAAGGTCTTTGAAATATAACAATTTCAAGAAGATAGAAAAGGGATTGTAAGAATAAACTGGTCCATGAGCCAATCTAGATCCAGAGTTATGCTACAAGTTCCAATTTTAAAGCAATTAATCAAAGCAAATTAAATATTCAGATCAAATGGACAATTGGCAAACGGGGACTTACAACTGCTGGCTACCTTTCACACACACTGGAAGCAAAATCCGTATCTTTCACACACTGGAGCAAAGTCTTATCTGACTCAGCAAGCTACCTTACTGCTCCCATAGCAACCTTTTCAACAAAAAAACAGTTTTACGTATATTACAGTAAAATACATTTTCCATCTGGCTCTTAACAACTGTTTACCTTTCTGTTGTAGATAATAGCAGGGAGATAATTGCTCACTCACTGCCACTATTCGAGGGGATCATGGGCTAGTTTCAAAATCTGAGACTAGCTTCTCACTAAAAAAAAATATCGGAATCACAAACGTTTTGACATATTCTCTTATAAAAGCCACATTGTCACTGCATGGCAAACATGAAAATCACTAAGATAGAATGGATAAAAACTCAGCTTCCCGAGTCTTATAATAGCATGTGCAAATTCATTCAATCCTCTTATATAGACTTATCAAGGATGGGAAAAATTAATTTAAGCAACCCATAAGAGAATACAATAAACAAAAAGGAAAATTGGATGTTGAAATAAGAGAACTGGAACAAATAAACTCCAATAAACAGTTGATGAAAGAACTGTAGGAAACCAAGCAGAAATTAAGCTTATTAGAAACAAAATATCTGTAGAAAACAAAATTTACTAAACAGAAAAACTTTGAATATGCAAATAAGCCAGGCAAATTTCTAGTCTACCAACTTAGAAAAAAGAGAAATACAAACAAACCCCAAAAACTTTAACCTTCGACTGTCTACTTTTGACTTCACCCCTTTCCTAAATGGTCTGTAGGGGGCGTACATAAGCACACCAATGTGCCTACCGTACCTGTCCTATTGTTTCTTTCTATTTTTCTTATATGTATCCATTTCATGTATTCATAACTATGTTTATACTTTTGTTTCTTTTTATTTTTCTTATATGTATCCATTTCATGTATTCATAACTATGTTTATACTTATACCTGTTATCTTATAATCGCTTGACAAAAAACAAACAAACATACAAACAAATAAAACAATATCAGCCAGAAAGAAAGGATTCAAATCCTTTCTTTGAGGATCCTTAAGTTCAAAAATAATAGAAGAATGGCAGCTTTTTTTTTAAAAAAAAAAAAAATTATATACCAAGCAGCAGTGGTATTCTACCAGTTCGGCCTGGTTCTCCCGAACCGGTAGCAGCAATGAGCAGTGGAGACCAAACCGGTTCTCTCCGCCACTCTGCTGTTGGGCCCACCCACCCACCTGGTCTTCCATATTCACCTTTATCTTCTGCTTTTTAAGTCCAGCTGCTTTGTGTGACACAGAAGAGTGTCGGGTGGCAGCTGCTGAAGCGACCAGGGAGAGTGCAGGCTTGCAGGAGGTGAGTTGGCACACCTCTGCGCCTGCACAATCACATGCACAAAGCACGCCCCCAAGCCACGCCCACCAAACCAGTGTAAAAGTTTCTGAATCCCACCACCGATACCAAGACGAATACTAAAATTGTTGCTTGAATAAATATACTGAAAAATCAGTTATTAAAAAATGTAATGATCAACACAGGCAAATATTAAGTATACCTATCCAAGAAGAAAAAAAAGCAAAAAAAATTAAGATTTTTATTACTTATACAATAGACGTTCAACTAAATTTAAGCAAGAATGGCCCCTATACATACATACATTACACAACATGACAAATATTACTTGGAAATTATTTTTTAAGGTGGCTTAAATGTCTACAAAAAGGCAAATTAGCAAATATACAAAAAAAAAGGAGAAGTCAAAACTTCTACTGGAGTTTTTCTTTCTTCTTAATTATTTTTGGTATTTTAATTTTGTTAAATATGATATGCTTACCTATTTTTTTCTTTTACCATGTACCTTTTGCATATGTGTGTTTGTAAATATATACATATATATATATGTTTATATACACACATATATGTATATATGTGTGTCTATATGTGTGTGTCTATGTGTGTGTGTCTATGTGTCTGTGTATTTTTATATGTTAATAAAATGATATATATGTGCTGGTGTGGGTGTGTTATATATGTTAATAAAAGGGGGAGACAGACAGAGGAGAAAGCATAACCATGCTATAGAGACTTTATTAAATATTCAGTTCAAGACTTAAACCTGCACTGTATAAGAACATTTTGAGGTACAGGCAGTCCTTGACATATGTCCATTAGTTCAGCAACCATTCAGAGTTACAAGAGCAGCAGAAAAAATATTTTATTTATTTAGTTAGTTAGTTAGTTAGTTAGTCAAGCACATACAATATAATAGAAATAAGAATAAACATAAGTATAAATACATGAAATGGATCCTTATAATTGGGGACAATAGGACAGGGACAGTAGGCATTATTATGCGCTTATGCACGCCCCTTACAGACCTCTTAGGAATGGGGTGAGGTCAATAGAGGTTAGCTTGAGGGTAAAGGAGTGAGGGTTTGAGCAGGTGACAATCAGATAGTGAGTTCCAGACACTGACTATTCTGTTGCTGAAATCGTACTTCCTGCAATCAAGTTTGGAGTGGTTTACATTAAGTTTACATCAGTTGTGTGCTCTTGTGGTTGTGGTTAAAGTTGAAATATTCATTAACTGATAAGACATTAAAATGGATCTATGATCCAAAGTTCTGGTCATAAGAAGACCCAGCAGATGCCCAGCTTGCAATTACAACAGAGAGTGGGCATTGGTCCTTACCTGACACGCCATTTCTCTTGAGCCAGGAGGATCATCCAGAGAGTGGGAGGTGCTTCAGTCTGCGTCGTTGAAGGCTGAGCTTAATTACTGAGGAACGCTCCGCCCTCCATCACGTGGCTCCCTTGCGTTCCCCAGTTTATGCGAAGTCGAGAGTGAAGAAATGATCGTGCTCTCATCCTACTATGCTACAATGTTCCTTGGCTGAAACAAGACCTCACCAGAGGGTGAAATACTAAGGGTGGGGCTGGATGATCCTCATGGCTCAAGAGAAATGGCATGTCAGGTAAGGACCAACGCCCATTCTCCTTAGAGCCGTTCGGATCATTCAGAGAGTGGGACATACCAAAACTTGGCTGTCCTATGGGAGGGATTCCATCTGGTTCGGTTATCTCCGCAGTTCCTTGAGGACTCGCTAGAGAACTCGTCTACCAAACGAAGCCTCCGCCGAGGCAAATATGTCGAACTTATAATGTCTAATGAAGGGAGATGGGGAGGCCCAGGTGGCCGCCCAACAAATATCAGCAATTGGAGCTTGGGTGGCCCAAGCTGCCGAGGTGGCTGCACTTCTGGTGGAATGTGCCGTTATTCCACTGGGTACCGGCAGAGCCTGAGACAAGTAAGCTTTGGAGATAGTAGCTCTAATCCAGCGGCCTATAGTTGAAGGGGACACTTTGTGGCCCAATGATTTGGGTTGAAAGGAAAGGAATAGGGATTCAGACCTCCTGAAGGGCTGGGTACACCCAAGGTAAATGCGGAGGGCCCGTCTCACGTCCAGGGTGTGCCGAAGCTTCTCCCTTTCCTGCGAGGGATTGGGACAGAAGTTCGGAAGTGTGAGTTCCTGCGCCCTGTGGAAGGCTGAGTTGAACTTGGGCAAAAAGGTAGGGTCTGGCTGGAGAACCCCCCGGTCGGCATGGAAGATGCAAAGGTCCTTCCTCACTGACAAGGCTGCTATCTCCGATATTCAGCGAGCCGAAGTAATGGCCACCAGAAACACGACTTTGAATGTGAGGAACTGGAGTGAGGATTCCCTGAGGGGCTCAAAGGGATGTTTAGTAAGGGACACAAGGACCTTATTGAGGTCGCAGATAGGTATCGGTGTACGGTTGGGGAACACAAGTTGGTGGCTCCTCTGAGGAATCCCTAATGCGAGGGTGGAGGGAAAGGGAGCCCAGATTGTCACAAACAATGACAGTTGAGAGGGCTGCAACCTGGCGCCTCAGGGTGTTCGGAGAAAGACCTTTCCTCAGACCCTCTTGGAGGAATTCCAAAACTTGAGCGATGGAGGGTGAAAGCGGGTTGACCTGGAACTATGGCACCACTTGTAGAAACTATTCCAAGTGGCATTGTATATTCAGGTTGTTGAGGGCCGCCTGGCAGCTAAAATGGTATCAATAACCTGGTCAGAAAAAATCTCCCTTCTTAGATGTTCCCGCTCAACCTCCAAACGGCTAACTGGAGCCACTGAGGATCCGAGTGTTGGAGAGGCCCCTGAGAAAGGGATATCCTGTTCGGGGGGATTTTCCAGGGAGGGGCCACCGATAAGTTGCGGAGGTCTGCAAACCATGGGCGTTTGGGCCAGTAGGGTGCCACTAGAATCAGCTCTGCTTTCTCGGAGATGAGCTTCTGGATGGCTCTGGGGATCAGGGCTAATGGAGGAACTGCATATAGAAGCCCTGTGGGCCAGGGGCAACAGAGGGCATTGTGATTCTCGGCCCCATGGGAGGGGTACCTTGAGAAAAACCTGGGGAGCTGTGTGTTGAGGGGGGATGTGAAGAGGTCTACTGATGGGAGACTGAACATCATGGTCGCCTCCCTGAGCAGTGATGGGTGGATGCGCCACTCGGACTGGTGCACCGTGGTCCTGCTCAGCCAGTCCGCTTGGTGTTTGAGTCCCCTGAGATGTGTTCGGCTTTGAGGGAGAGGAGATTGCGCTCCACCCAATGGCAGAGGCGCTCGGCCTCTCTCATCAAGCGAATGTACTGGGTGCCCCCTTGTTGGTTGACGTGAACTTTGGCGGTGACGTTGTCTGTGAGTATAAGGACATGCCGCCCACGTACCTGAGGAAGTTGCGCAGGGCCAGGTGGATGGCGCGGAGTTCCAACCAGTTTATACTGCATGCCCATTTTACCTGTGACCATCTGCCCTGTGTTGAGAGCGAGTGGATGTGAGCGCCCCATCCCAACAGGCTGGCGTCTGTGGTGAGGATGAGGCATTGGGGCTCCTTGAAGCAATGTCCCTTGTTGATGGTGGGACTGGTCCACCAGAGGAGAGACATGAGGACCCTTGAAGGCACCTTGACCATGGCCTTTGAATTGCTTCTGCCGGTCCTTTGGAATGGGAGCAGAAACCACTGTAGGGATCTGGTGTATAAACGGGCCCAGGGAACAATGGAGATACATGAGACCAGTTTACCTAGTAATTTAGACAATTCTAAAATTGTTACCTTTCTTGATCGTCTGATATGTTTGACGGTTTCCTGGATGCTAAGGAATCTTTCCGAGGAAAGGAAAGCCTTTCCCTGAACTGAGTCAATGATGGACCCCAAGTGGGTGATCCGTATAGATGGTAACAGTTGGCTCTTTTGCCAGTTTATTAGGAACCCATGTTCTTGGAGGGCAGAGAGAGTAGCTCTGATATCATTCTTTGCTTGGAGTCTCGAGCGAGACAGGATGAGGATGTCATCCAGATAATAGTGGAGATGAACCGGGAGGTTTCTGAGATGGGCCGCCAGAGCCGTGGGGACCTTAGTGAAGGTTCTCGGGGCAGAGGCCAACCAAAGGGAAGGGCCACTTATTGGAAGTGGCGGTGTAGCAGAACCTGAGAAATTTGGAATGAGAGGCCAGATTGGGATGTGAAGATATGCCTCTGAAAGGTCTATAGATGATAGCCAGTCCCCCTGCCTGATGCCCAGTAGAATGGACTGTAGGGTGTGCATCTTGAACCTGCAGTAGATCAGGTAACGGTTAAGGTGCTTCAGGTCTAGAATAGCCTTCCATCCACCTGAGGATTTGGAAACCACGAAGAGGTGGGAGTAAAAACCCCTGCCCCCGCTGGGATGGTGGGACGGGTTGTATGGCCTGTATGTTGAGAAGATGATGGATAGCTGAATCCATTAAATTGCGTTTGGTGGGATCCCTCGAGGCGGGGGTGCCATAAAAGGTCAGGGAGGGTGCGCTGGAATTCAAGCACGAGACTGAGTCTGATGGTGTCCCGGACCCATGCATCAGAGGTGGAGGGGTCCCATCGGTCAGCGAAATGCTTGAGGCGTCCGCCGATGGGAGGGGTGGGACGGGATCTATCTGGTGCACCGGAAGGGCTTCCCTCCTGAACCCCTGAAGGGATGCCTGTAGCTGCCACTCCTCCTGTTCCTGTCGCCCAGATCGGCTCGATCCTGGGGCTGGAATGGCCGGAAGGAGGGGGGTCTTGGATGCCTGGGTGGGAAAGGTGACTGGTAGAAAGGCCAGGAGGAACCCCTCCGAAATGGCTGAGGGGCTCTTGACTCTGGCCTCCGAAAAAGGGGAGGAAGAAATGGCTCCAGGGAGGTACCAAATAGTTTGTTCCCCTTAATGGGAGCAGTGGCCAACTTAACCTTGTTTTTTACGTCCACCTGCCAGTGTTTGAGCCAGAGCAGGCGGCGAGCTATAACATGAGAGGTTATTGCTCGGGCAGAGAACTTAACCGCGTGGTAGGTGACGTCGGCCGAGAATTCTGCCGCGCCGTCAACTTTGTGATGTCCTGATGTGCCCTTGTGTTAGAGGGGGAGACATGCTGTTTCAGTTGGCGGAGCCACCGGATCGAAGACCTGGTGAAGAAGGAAGCGGCTGTGGCCGATCTAATGGCCCAGGTGTCAGCTTGATGAGCCCTATGTAAAGCCAGTTCGGACCTCTTGTACTCGGGTTTCAGAGCCTCCAGGGGATCACTGGGGGAGGAAGAGGAGGCTAAGCCAACGATGGGCTCATCTACCTCAAGAGTGTTAAGCAAGTTGCAGAAGCTCGACTCGAGGTTGAAGAACCTCTTGTCCTGGCTGAATGGGGCAGGAGGGGCCCTTGTAGAGTCCAACTGGTTTGAGACTAGGTCATGAAATATGGGCGGGGCCGGAATAACCTCCGCTTCCACCACATGCTGCCTAAAAATGGCATCCTCTTGTCCCTCCGCCAGAGAAGGGAGAGCCGAGGGGGACTGTACAGACAGGCCAGATATGTTCTTGGCCTGAAATAGAAGCGATTTAAACATGTGTGGCTTGAACAGACCCACAAAGGTGGGTTGATCGGGAGTGAGGCCCTCGTCCTCGGACATGTCCCCTTCCATAGGGTCCATCTCCGATATGGGCTCCCCTTGGTGTGTAGACCCCCATTCAAATTCATCCTCCTCCCTGAACCGATCCAGGTCCTCTATGGCCTCCTCCAGTTCCCTTTCTGGGAGAGGACTGTCCCCCTGTAAAGGTACCTGACCATGAGGAAGGTCCGATCTAGGTGAGGACATGACTGATGGCGAGTCGTGTTCGGGCGCCATCGAGGTAGGACTGGACCTGGACATCTGTTGAAGGCCCTCTGCTATCCCCTGGCGGATAGCACACTCCATCCATGCCTGCATGTGAGCAGGGATCTCAATTGTGGCGGCCTCCTCCTGGCGCAGACCAGAGGCCGTGGGCGTGAATGTAGCTTCGGGCGTCTGTCTGGTCATTGGTCCAGGGACCTGGTGTCCCTGGGATGAGCTGCGCCTGGAGAGGGAAGAGCAATCTGGAGGGGGGAGTGTCTGGAGGTAGAAGGAATGGAGGGTGGTGGGGCTGGAGGTACCGGTTGTGCCTCTCTAGATTGCCTGTCAAATTCTTTCTCCAGTGCCCTATGATGTCTTAGGGCGTCTCTCTGAGAAGCCTTGGAAGGTTCTTTAGAGGCTTCTTTAGCCTGTCTGCGCAGGTGGTAGGATTTAGATCTGGCCTTCAAAGAAGGGCCTTGAGCAGATTTGTCATCTGCCATTATAGAAGAAAGGACTGTAATACAATTGTAAAGGCGGTTGGCTCGCCAAGGGTTCGACCTACAACAAGGCTGGGTGTCCTTTCAGCTGGCCCGCGCCCCCTTTTGGAATTTAGATGTATACAATCTATAACCTTATTATTGTTATAATTATTAATATATATATATACATATGCATACAATTAAGATATATAATCCAATTAGTATTGATAATGTGTTATAGTCATATATCAATAAGATATATATGTATATATATATTTAAGTCTTTATCTATTATTATTATTATTATTATTATTATTATTATTATTATTATTATTATTATTTTCTGACAAATATTTAGCTCGAGGGCCGGTTCGGTGCTCCCAGGAGGGAGTGGCTCCAGAAGTTGCTGATAATAATCTCCAATTCGCCAAATGAAACGCCTGAGGCTGGAATGAGGCCTCTGGCAGCTGGAGCTCCCAGGCAACAACCGGGAGGGATAGGCTACAGTTTCCTACCCTGAGCGTGCTGCGGAAAGCCAACAAGTTTGCCAATTATAAAGAATGTAAAGTAGCTCTCACAGGCTGGAAGGCCTGTGACTGGATCTAGCCTCTTCCCAGCCCAACAAGGCCTTTTAAAATGGTGCCCAACAATCTCCGGCACCCAAAATGGCAGCTGCCTATGATCCCTTATCAATGGGCCGCTCAGAGCAATTACAAGCCTCTTCGGCACATCTAGAGGCCGAGAGAGGTAGCCAAGTAAATTTTCTCCCCTTCCTGGGGCAATCGGCGTTTACGGTGGGGGGGAACACCAGCTGCGCTTTATCAGCGCGATCGAATAAAGCTGCTACGAGTGCGGCATGGAGAAGTGGCAGGAAAAGTCCGAATGGGGGGGGGGAAGGATTGGTGCCGGAGCACGAAAGCCGCCCGCTCTTTATCCCCCCTGGGGGCGAAAAACGCGCTCCCCTGCTATATCAACTATTCCAAGTGCGCAGAGGCTAAGGAAGAACTGAGGCAAACAATAAGCAAACCTGAAATAGTAAGGAATTCTCCTGAAGTAAGGACGTTCTTGAATCGGCCAAGGAGTGGAAATACACAGCCTACTCTCACGAAGGCTGAGCATAAATTGGGAACGCAAGGGAGGCACATGATGGAGGGCGGAGCATTCCTCAGTAATTAAGCTCAGCCTTCAACGACGCAGACTGAAGCACCTCCCACTCTCTGGATGATCCAAACGGCTCTAAGGAGAACTGCTCTCTCGCATGATTGCCATTTGAAGAATTTCCTTCTGGTTCCCCAGAAGGAATCAATAGAGAAGCCAGCAGAGAAAGTTGCCAGTTGCTCCTGTCTTTTCTCTTGCCCCAAACATCCTCCATGTAGCTTTTACCAGCCCTTCCAGCCCTTCACCTGACCTCCCACCATATGGCTTCCCATGGTTCTACAGGAGTTCTCCAGCCTCCCCACTTTTCCCATGACATTACCACACTCCTTAGCTGGACTCCTGCCTCTTCCTGCTTAACACCTATGCATCTTGGGGTTACGATGGCAACTGGGACTGCCCAGGATTGCTATCACTAAGTGGTATGGTTAGGCGATGTTGTGTTTTTTGACTGCATCTCTTAATGTTGACAATCCCAGCCCCAACAACTACCTGCAATCAGCAGCAGTTCTTTTTTCTAATGTTCTACTCTATTTTTAAAAAATCAAATAATTGTATGTTTCTAACACTGATATTCAAAATTGTAATGAATAATGATAGAACATACATTTTCTTTTTCTCTATTTCTGATATTTTAAATTATCCACAAAACAGAATATTAAAAAACTTAATATTGTACAAATATCACTGTGCTGAAAGTATAACACATTAAGATTATAATAATGTAATAAAAATAGAAAATGATGAGAAAGAATATAATTTAAACAATGATAATTCTGGTATCAGTATCTAATTGATATAGTGACAGCCAGTGTTTGCTTACTGAATGCATATTTCCAATATTTTAATCCTGTTTGTTAGGAGATGGAGGGAGGGACACACATTATTTATTGACAAAATAGGGTTGAAGTGAGTAACCAAATCTAGTTAATCACAGTTATAATAGTGATAAGATTAAAATGTTTGTTTAAAAACCATTTCTAATAGCACAGAGAGTGCAATTACATTGCTCCAAGTCAAGGTTCAGTCTTTCTCATCAAGAGAAGATAAAGACTGAAGGGTGACGTCCTTTGTAAAATATTTTTCTATTGTTCAGGATTATTGTCTTTAATCTATTTGGACTTCCACTCATTGTTTACCCTTCTGTATGTGTGTGTGTGTGTGTGTGTGTATGTATGAATATATATATATTCTTCATCAGGATGAAGAAAAAAACCATTCTGGCACAGCAGTAGGCTAGCCCCAAATTTAAAACTGAAACAACTGTAAAAGTCTGACTCACAGACTTACTTCCAATTTTATGCGGGAGAAAACCCGAAGAACCAAAGATCCTCATACAAATACCTGCGAAAACCTCAGAAAAATATATGTATGTATGTATATATATATGTATGTACGTTATTCAGCTTTGTTCGGGTATTTTCCCACGCCATTATAGTTGTGCTTTTAAAGTTGTAGCAACATTTTGGCAGAATCTCATCTGCCATCATCAGACTTCTGTATTGTGTTCATCTGTGAGTCAGACTTTCACAGCCATTTCTGTTTTAAATTTGGTGCTAGCCTACTGCTGTGCCAGATTGGTTTTTTCTTAATCCTGATTGGTTGGGAGTCTTGGTCTGTGTTTATTGGTCTTGGAGTTTGCTGTGATCTGCTTGATTGGTGCTTCTAATATCTTCTGTCTGTTTTGTGGCTTTTTTTTCTTGATAGGCTGGCAACAATGTGTTCCTGTATTGGAGGCTTTTAGTGCGGCTTGGCTCCGAGTAAACAGATGGCTTAGGAAGCTGGGTTTCATCTAGGTGCCTGGTTGGGGTGTGTTTGAGCTGGAGGTATCGGGGGGATCTGTTTGTACCTAGGTTTTTGCCTGGCTTGTGGTGTAGAGATTTTTTTGTTTGAGAGAGCAGGCTTCCAGATAATTGACAGTCTGGTGGAGTCATCTCTTCTATTTATGCTTTCAGGTCTTTTTTCAATCTCTATTGAAATCCGTAGAGGGAAGAAAAATATGATTTAAAAGTTACTAGCATTGCCCTCTTTACTTGATAAGGCATAGATCTTGAATTTTGTTCATTTTTAGTTTCATTTCATTTGCAGAGATCTCCTTTAAGACCTACCTAGATACGGGGTTACTAGATGTGAAACCTTTGGATCCCATGGTTTAGTGCAGTGGTTCTCAACCTGTGGCCAATGGATCCTGGGGGGGGCACGATGTCATCATAGGAGGTACACAAAAGCTTGAAGAAATGTTATGATTTAAATCTTGAGTTAAGGGGTCTGTAGCCAATGGTCCATGGCCACAAAAGGTATTTAAAGGGGATCCATGGTGAAGAAGAGGTTGAGAACCAGTGATTTAGTGCATTCTCTCTTCCGTATGTTGTCTGAGTGTGATATTGATATATACGTACACAGCATATATCCAGTACTGTATGTACATATTCTTATGTAATTCTTTTTTCGTAAATCATTCTAGGTGTATTAGTTGGCTTCCTGGAACACAGAGTATAAAACATTTGGGTCAAACATACCTTCTGGTATGCCAAAAATATTTATATTGTAGATAGAGAGCTTGTCAGGCAATCTAAAGAGACAAGATGATGAAGCAGATTTCCTGACAGGTCTCTTTTATCTGTATTAGCTGCAAGTATGACTAATTCAGAGGAGAGGGGATGTGTACTGGTGATGAGCAATTCATTAGTCGCACAATGGATTTCTCTCCCCCTCTTACACATATTGTAGCTGATGATGATCCTGCATTTTATCATCTTTGATAACATGTCTGGTGTGTGTGTCATTTGTGTTTTTTATATGGTTTAGTTGGGAGCCAAACAAACTAAGTACTCTATTAGATTCATCTGCTTACCTGTAATATTGGAAACTTGATTTTCAAATGTTGTAAAACAATAACAACAAAAAAATCAGAAAAATCAGAAGAATGCTGTTTTTTAAAATTCTTCCATTGGCCACAGGTTGAGAACCACTGCACTAAACCATGGGATCCAAAGGTTTCACATCTAGTAACCCCGTATCTAGGTAGGTCTTAAAGGAGATCTCCGCAAATGAAATGAAACTGAAAATGAACAAAATTCAAGATCTATGCTTATCAAGTAAAGACGACAATGCTAGTAACTTTTAAATCATATTTTTCTTCCCTCTACGGATTTCAATATTAAGGCATAATAAGCATTTAAAATGCTAGGATTTCAAAACCAAATGCATCATCATTCAGCAAGTCCCCAAGGTCCTCTAAAGATCAGTTGCTGTCTAGTTTCTTGTATGATTTGAAATATAGTAATCTCACAGGATTGATGATGTCTGCATAGAACTATTAGGTCAGTAATAGAATCAGTAATAGAATTTTAAGAATCAGAAAAAGAATGAGAATGCAGGTTAGACTGTATGAATACAGGGACAGTGGTGGGATTCAATTTTTTTACTATCGGTTCTGTGGGCGTGGCTTGGTGGGTGTGGCAGGGGAAGGATCCTGTAAAATCTCCAGTCAGAGGTGGGATTTCCCGGTTCTCTGAACTACTCAAAATTTCCGCTACTGCTTCTCCAGAACTGGTCAGAACCTGCTGACTACCACCTCTGTAAAGGGAGTACTTTTTCAAAAAGCAGGGTGCTCTGAACACTTGTGTGATCATTTTTAACCGACAAACATAAAAGAATAGTTAGTACCAGTTTTACTCTGAGTTATCCATTCACACAGAGACACGCTCTGCTTACCTATTATACCAAACGAGGAATCTGAAGTCCTGTCTTTATACTCCCCCACCTCAATTTCAAAATTTTTCCATATAGTTTGGTGTTTGGAAAACACAGAAGGTAACAGTACAAAAAGAAGGAATGCCAAACAGAGTATGGCTATTCATACCCGTTTTGATTTGGAACCTACCCATCACTAGCTCCCATCTCCTTGAAGAAATGTGGGTCTCAGCAGGAAAAAAACACATCCCCCTGAACAGAAGATTCCTGCTTGGTTTTAAATTGGTACAACTAATTGAAAGGCATTATTATGTTGTCTTGTCTTATCAAATCACGCCATCCATTCCAATAAAACACAAAAAATCCACCAAATGTTTTGTGTTCCTTTGTCTTGAAGACTGTTGATTTGCAGAGTATGTAATGCTAACCTAAATGAAAGGCGAAATATCTTGGCCCTGCTACCAAGATATAAATGTCCAAAATCTCCTTAATTATAAAGAAATTGTATTTTTATTCTTTGTGCGTACTCAATTATGATTAAAAATGAAAAGTTTTAGTTTCATATTATATATGATACTTTTAAGAATTATTGAAAATTCATGTTGTTTTTGATGCATTGATATTATTTTCTGGTTTTTGTAATTTATGAATTGCTAGAATGGACGTTGGTTCTTACCTGATATGCCCTTTCTCAGTGAGCCGCGAGGAGCATCCAGAGAGTGGGAAGTGCTTCAGAGTCCTCTCTCACAGGCTGAGCTTTAATTGAGGAATGCTCCACCTCCTCCATGTGACTCCACGCAGCGTTCCCCACTTTTTGCGAGGACGAGAAGAAAAAGCTATGTACTCATCCTAACCAACTAGTAGATCCTTGGCCGAAACAAGATTCCCCACCAAACGGAGAAATTAGGGTGGGGCTGGATGCTCCTTGCGGCTCGCCGAGAAAGGGCGTATCAGGTAAGAACCAACGCCCATTCTCCCTCGAGCCGCTCGGAGCATCCAGAGAGTGGGACATACCAAAGCTTGGCAGTCCTATGGGAGGGACTCCATCTGGGTCAGAAGCCCCTCTGGGTCATTGATGACCCTCTGTAGGACTCGTCTGCTGCTGAGGCATATACGTCTATCTTGTAATGCCTAATGAAGGGAGACGGGGAAGCCCAGGTGGCTGCCCGGCATATGTCAGTGATTGGAGCTTGGGTGGCCCAGGCTGCTGAAGTAGCTGCACTCCGGGCGGAATGTGCTTTTATTCCACTGGGTGTGGGCAGGGATTGTGATAGGTAGCATCTGGAGATAGTTGCTCTGATCCAGCGACCGATGGTTGAGGGGGATACTTTGTGGCCCAAGGTCTTGGGCTGAAAGGAAAGGAATAGGGATTCTGACCTCCTCAGGGGTTGTGTGCACTTAATGTAGATGCGCAAGGCCCATCTCACATCTAGGGTGTGCCAAAGAATTTCCCTGTCCCTCAAGGGTCTAGGGCAAAAGTTTGGAAGAACTAATTCCTGCGCCCTGTGGAAGGTTGAGTTGATCTTGGGCAGGAAGTTTGGGTCAGGACGAAGGACCACCCAGTCAGCGTGAAACATGCAGAGGTCCTTTCTGACTGATAAGGCTGCGATTTCCTATACTCGCCGAGCCGATGTAATGGCCACCAGAAACACCACCTTAAATGTTAAAAATTGAAGGGAGGACTCCCTCAGAGGTTCAAACGGGTGCCTTGTGAGTGAAACAAGGACCTTATTGAGGTCCCAGATAGGATACCTGTAAACAGTCGGGGGCACAAGTTGGTGGCTCCTCTGAGGAAGGCCCTAATTCGAGGGTGGTGGGAGAGGGAACTGAAGTTGTCGCAAGAGACAACAGTTGACAGGGTGTTAGGGGAAAGCCCTTTGTGCAGGCCTTCTTGGAGAAATTCCAGGACCTGAGCAATAGAGGGGGAGAGGGGGTTAACTTGGGACTTATGACACCACCTGCAGAAGCTATTCCAAGTGGCATCATAGATCCGTGTGGTTGAGGGCCGCCTGGCGGCCAAAATGGTGTCAATCACTTGGCTGGAGAGTTTCTCTTTCCTCAAGTGGTTCCGTTCAACCTCCAGATGGCTAACTGGAGCCATTGGGGGTCTGGATGTAGAAGGGGCCCCTGAGAGAGGGAAATCTTGTCCAGGGGGATTCTCCAGGGGGGCGCTACAGATAGGTTGCGGAGGTCCGCAAACCACGGACGCCTGGGCCAATAAGGGGCCACTAGAAGCAGATCCGCCTTCTCGTGGATGAGTTTCTGTATCACTCTGGGAACTAGGGCTAGTGGGGGGAAGGCGTAAAGGAGCCCTGGAAGCCAGGGGCAGCGTAGCGTGTTGTGGCTCTCCGACCCATGGGATGGGTACCTCGAGAAAAATCTGGGAAACTGTGCGTTGGTCGGGGATGCAAAAAGGTCCACCACCAGTAGGCCGAAGATTCTGGACACCTCCTTGAACAGGGATGGGTGGAGGCGCCATTCTGACTGGTCCACCATGTCCCTGCTCAGCCAATCCACCTGGATGTTGGAAACTCCAGAAATATGTTCTGCTTTTAGCAAGAGGAGATTGGACACTGCCCGATGACAGAGACGTTCGGCCTCCCTCATCAACTAAATAGACTGGGTGACCCCTTGCCTGTTGATGTGTGCTTTGGCCGTGACGTTGTCTGTGAGAATGAGGATATACATCCGCGAACCTGAGGGAGGAAGCTGCGCAGGGCAAGTTAACGGCATGAAGCTCCAGCCAGTTGATGCTGCATCTTTGTTCTATCTTTGACCATCTACCCTGTGCCGTGAGCAAGTTGACGTGAGTGCCCCATCTGGATATGCTGGCATATGTGGTGAGGGTAAGCCTCTGGGGCTCCTTGAAGTGATGGCCCTTGTTGATGGCGGGGTTGGTCCACCAGAGGAGGGACATGAAATGATCTTTGAAATGGGAACAGGAACCACTGTAGGGATCTGCTGTGTAAACGGGCCCAGGGAACAATGGAAATGCATGAGACCATCTTACCTAGTAATTTGGAGTAATTTGATCGCCTAATCTGTTTGACCGGTTTCTGGATACTGAGGAACCTCTCTGAGGAGAGAAAGACCTTCTCTGAGACTGAATCAATTACAGCCCCCAAGTGAGTAATTCGAGTGGATGGAGCCAGTTGGCTCTTTTGCCAGTTGATAAGGAACCCGTGGGTTTGGAGGGCGGAGAGAGTAGCCCTTGTGTCCCTCTCTGCCTGCTGTTTGGAAGGAGATAGGATGAAGATATCATCCAGATAGCAATGGAGGCATACGGGAAGGTTCCTGAGGTGAGCCGCTAGTGCTGCGAGGACCTTAGTGAAGGTCCTTGTGGCCAATGCCAAGCCAAAGGGGAGGGCCACATAATGAAAGTGAAGGTTGTTGTAACAAAACCTGAGGAATTTGTGGTGGGAGGGCCGGATTGGGATACGTAGGTACGCTTCCGAAAGGTCTATGGAGAAGAGCCAGTCCCCCTGCCTGGTACCTAGGAGGATAGACTGCAAGGTGTGCATTTTAAACTTGTGCTGGATCAAGTGACGATTAAGTCGTTTTAAGTCTAAGATTGCTCTCCATCCCCCAGAATGCTTGAGAACCATGAAGAGGTGGGAGTAAAAGCCCCGCCCTCGTTGGGTAGATGGGACGGGTTGGATGGCCTGAATGTCGAGGAGATGTTAGATGGCAGAATTCATCAATTCGCGTTTGGTGGGGTCTCTTGAGGGGGGGGATGTCATGAAGAAGTCAGAGGGGGCGGACCGAAACTCAAGGGCGAGACCAAACCTGATGGTGTCTCTAACCCAGGCATCAGAGGTAGATGCATCCCATTGGGCGGCGAAGTGTCTGAGGTGGCCGCCAATGGGGAGGGAGGAACGGGTTCTATCTGGGACGATGGAAGGGTCTTCCCCCTGATCCTCTAAAGGGTCTGTTATAGCTGCCACCCCTTCTACTCCTGTTGCTCGAGTCAGTTCGATCCTGGGGTTGGGATGGTCGGAAAGAGGGGGGTCTCGGGTACCTAGGTGGGAAGGGAGGCTGATAGAAGGGTCGGGGGGAACCTCTCCGAAAGAGCTGAGGGACTCTTGGCTCTGACCTCCGAAAAAGAGAGGGGAGAAATTTTTTCTTGCTGCGGCCCTCGACTAGCAGGGGTTCCATACACATATACATACACATACACATATACATACACACACACACACATATACACAATGAATTGGATTTATTTTTTTGGATATAAAAGTTTTTATTTGATATTTTTTATGTTTTTTTTATTATTATTATTATTATTATTATTATTATTATTATTATTATTATTATTATTATTATTATTATTATTATTATTATTATATAAAGATATCAGAGTTAAATAAATTGAACTAGTATAACTATACCAACAAGGAAAACGAAAACTGATCAAGATTAATTGTCCAAATTTGCCAAATGAACGCCTGAGGCGAGTAGCAGAGAGGCCTCTAGCAGTTGACTTCCAGACAAAAACTGGAGGGGGGGATACTGCTGTGCTCTGCCCCGAGTGAGGCTGTGGGAAGCCAACAACGTGCTTAACCAGTCAGGTAATAGCAGTAGTAGAGGACTGAGCTCGTGACCCAAGGGGTCCGGATGAGGTCTGGATCGACCGCAGCAGTCTTTAGTATCGTAAAATGGCACCCGACCACGAGGCAGCGCCTAAAATGGTGACCGCGAGCTGAGCGAACGTCGGGGCCTCTCGGGACAGAAAAAGGAGCTCCTCCGGCTAGCTCAGCGTGCTGAGAGGGGCCTTGCAGGAGGGAGTTAGCCCTTCCTGAACGATCAGCGTTCGAGGTGGGGGAAAACCAGCAGCACCTCTGGGCGGAAAATAACGAGCCGCTAAGGAGACAGCATGGAAAGGCAGAGAGAACGAAATGGATGGGGGGGGGGGTTAGCGCGAAAGCGCCATGATCCCGCCTGCTTTAAGCCCTTAGGGGCAAGAGGAGTGCTCCCCTAGGTCAGTACCCTTTGCGCAGGGGCTAAAAGGATAAGATCAAACCTTTTTTTGATGAAATAGGAAGAAATAGGCAGGAATAGGAAGAAAAACCTGAGTCAGCCAAGGAGCCTTCACTACAAACAGCCTGTCTCTCCGAGGCTGAGCAAAAACTGGGGAATGCTGCGTGGAGTCACATGGAGGAGGTGGAGAGTTCCTCAATTAAAGCTCAGCCTGTGAGAGAGGACTCTGAAGCACTTCCCACTCTCTAGATGCTCCAAACGGCTCGAGGGAGAAAAGCCTATTTCTGGCAGTTCTGAAAGAAAACAATATTTAAAAAATAAAGATTTTAAAATTGGCAAGATCAAGATTGCTGGTCAAGATTAATCAAGATTGTTTTGTTTGTTTTGTTCTTAGGCAATCATAAGGCATGTACCAAAGCTACATACAGTAATAGTTACAGAGTGATCACTAAATATCAGCTGCTCCTTCATTTACAATGATAACAAAGACAACAACTTTCAATGTTTCTCTCTATATTTGAGAATGTAAAGGTAATTGGTATAGATTTATGAAAATATGACTATCTTAATTAAGGCCATTTATCTAGGAACTCCACTAGGATATCCAAACTCTGCTGAAAATATGCTGCAAATTAAAATTGCCATCCTATTACAGAGGGGAAGATGACAAATATACTCTCACTACAATAGGGGTGGAGGTCCATACTGTACAATAGCCATAATATTTAAGACTATTTATAACAAGCTGTTGTCATTGTCATTGAATGAATTCAGATATAAACTGAAGAATCCAACAAACTAATTATCATACTCATACCTACTTGCCCTCATTGGCCATTCTGAGCAACTCAGTTTGCTCACCACTTGTCCAGGGCTTGATGACAATCAAGTGTATGAAAGGCAAGACTAGGAATTCTTACAGCAATATATCTTGATGGCTGAACATTGTAGCTACAGTACCACATTTTTACCAATTAGCTGAAGTCATCAAAAGCTTCCTCAAACAATCAAAATCATAATTTGGTTGATAGTCACACTTACCATCATGTTCTTCACCATCCCATATTGTGTATTCTAAAACCAATTTATAGTTAGTTATCCTTACATTTTATTTTCCAATCAGTATTTTAAATCCTTCCATTTTACAGGAAGTTCTAAAGCACTTAGGACTGCTAGTTTCCATTTATTTATTTACTATTACATTTTATTTGCCACTCATCTCACTTTGAAGCTACCTCAAAACTTTTTTCAAGCAATCACAAGATGATTTCCTGAAAATATCTTTTTAATATTACTTTTTTAAAAAAAAATCATACTTCTGTTCCAACCCTTCAAAATAACACACATATATAATACTGTTATTTGATCTAAAGTATGTTTATGTGCATATATCATGGTCTGCCCAGCTCCTCCCAAAAATAATTGCCTTGGTATTCTTAATTCTAGTGATACCATGATGCTAACTTAGCAAATTGTTTTGTTCATAAGGTTCACCACTCCATTCTGTGGTTGTTTTGGTAGAGTATTGTTTATGGTTACATTTCTCGACCTACCATCAATGAAGCCCATTGTATGTAGTGGCCTATTGCAATTTCTGCCAGCCCACCCAGACCGGTATATATAGGAGATATTTTGAGAACTACTGTGAAGATGTGTGCCATACTGAACTACGGTTCAAATAAAGCCGCTATGAGTGCGGCGTAGAAAGGCGGCAGGAAGAGAATCGAATTGAGGGGGGGATTGGTGCCGGACCACGAAAGCCGCCCGCTGTACAGCCCCCCCCGGGGGCGAAGAAAACGCGCTCCCCTGCTTTGTCACTACCCAGTGCACTTAGAGGCTAAGGAGAACCAGAAACAATGATCATCAAACCTGAGAAATCAGAGTTCTTGAATCGGCCAAGGAGTGGTGAAATATACAGCCTACTCTAACGAAGGCTGAGCGTAAACTGGGGAACGCAAGGGAGCCACGTGATGGAGGGCAGAGCGTTCCTCAGTAATTAAGCTCAGCCTTCAACAACGCAGACTGAAGCACCTCCCACTCTCTGGATGATCCGACCGGCTCTCAGGAGAAAGCAGCTTGCAGGATGATATAAAAATTAAGACAGATAAAACATTACCATGGTAAATAATGTTTTAACCAAGATTCTAAATGTTAAAATAGAAGAAAAATCCATCTTAAAACAGAATATAACTTGCATTTTACATCTCTACTCAACAATTTTATAGAATTAAAAACAGAGTTGCCTAAAATAAAACCAAGGAGAACCAACCTGAACAACACTTTGAGGAAGCTTCCACAATTGGGACATTGCCTCATATAAGTCAGATGGGGGAGCGGGAGGGGCAATATATCAGTGCCTCCAAAACTGGTTGAACAATGAAGGGATGCTTGCAAATTCAAGCTTTATTGTTACAACCAAAACATGATTTAATGGTATGAGTTGGGAGAAGGGATGTTTTTCTTAATCGTATGTTAAATGAGGGAGTATATCATTACAGCAGTGGTGAATGATTAGCAAAGCTAATGAAGCATTAATGAGCGAGCAGTCAAGAATGTGGTGGTGTCAGCATACATGCCAAGAGAAAGTTCTAAGAATGCCGCTAAAATACAAGATTACTGTCAGCAAAAGCAAGTAGTAAAATGCAACAAACTGTATTTACTGAATCCACATCTCTGCACACCATAAGCATTATAGGCTGAATGCAGATGTAGCTTTCAGAGCCAATGTAAGTTTGTCACATGCAATTATTGTAAAATCCTACTGAATCTAAATCTAAAAATGACTGTTTTTATGCAAAGAGAAGTGTCATTACAATGTGATACAGAAACACCAAAGAGGTCCAAAGAGTGTGATCTATGTCTGTTCATTTTGCTGTTCCTCAAGCATTACTGTGTAAAGAAGAGAACAGAAGGGTCTGATGCTCCTTTTCTATGGATAAAATTTCCTGCATTTCTGTCACTTCCAAATTATTCAATCAGCCTAGCACCTAAGAGCCTGAATTTCAAAAGGGAACACTGATGATGGAAAAGCAGTGGACAGAGAGATGTGCCTATCACAGTGGAGGATGGGAGGCAATATTCTAAGAGCACCAGTGTAACAGAAGAGTTTGCTCAATAAAAAAAAGGAATCAATTAAAAAGAAAAAGGTATATGGACATGCAGTACTCAGAAAAGGGCTACAAAAATAAACTCCCTCAGGCTTTCCACCTGGTATATTTGCAGCAGCTGATTCTGACTTATAAGAAGTTAGCACCCATGCCTCTCCTAGGAAAATGAAATATTTTAGGATATAGTAAAAGGGCAGAATATTTCCCCTAAAAAGAAAAGTAGAAACTCAAAGAGGCAGAAACCCACCCACCCTGCCCCCTTTGCTAATGGACCATTACTCTGGCCTAGGCCAATCTATTTTACATAACAAAGATCTACTCCAGATAGAGCTATAATAGGAATTGTCCAAAGCCCTTTCATTACATCATCATCCAGCAAGGCTCAACCAAGCCTGGGACTCAGGACAGCCTACAGAGTTGCCTCTGCATGGCCCCATGGGAGACTGAGACAGAATACAAGCTCAAATTCAAATCCTAACAGGGTATAAAACCCAGGCACTTTCAGCATATCAGCACTTCCCTTCTTTTCCTTCATCTTGAAGCATGTGGTCGTTCTTTTCACTTTGGAGCTCCAAGCTATGTGGAGCCTTGTCCACCCTTAAACCATTTTTCCAAGTAGCCTCCATGTTTCCAGTTTCTTTTTCCCTACTTGGAACTGAACCCAGAAGGAGAATTCTTTCAACAGACTCTACTTAAAGTGAATATGGGAATTATTTCCTTCTGAAGCCAGATGAAGTCAGCAACAGACTATTCCTGGCTAAGGATCCCAAGCTGTTTTTCTTTTCCAAATGCAATTAAAATAAGATGCCACCGGTATTTTTATTTTTTATTTTTTTGTAAAGGCAATGTTATGTTCCTCAAATAAGTTCCATTTTTTAAAAAAAGTATTGGTTATATTTCCCCCCCCCCCCCAAATCCTCCTCCTATGCTGGCATGTTGAAGAACTATTTACTTCGAAATTAGCCACATTTTATCATTAAATTTTATAAAAGCTGGATTTTCACATTCGTATTCTTGCAGTACTTACAAGCCCAGTAACATTTCTATTCCCTTATCATTACCCATTTTCAAATCTCCTATTGATAAAGAGGCAAATTATCATTGCTGTACAAATTAAAAACATTTTATATACCGTCTTCAATGTGTCATAACTAAAATAAATGTGTCTGCTTGACAAAGTTTGCATCACGTAGTAGAAGCTGACCTTACATTTAGTTCTTCATTCCATGCAGTTTTGCAATAGCCAGATTAAGGAAGTAATAGTCATCTATATTCAAAAAGCACCTTCAGAACATGCAGCCAACAACTCTCTAGTAAGAAAATGGCAAAAGCTCCTTTTTTATGTTAGCACATAAAACATGATGATCCCATTACAAGTACATTCTTCCCTTCCAAGCACACTCCTGAATAATATAGTGTACTGTAAACTTTGGGTCCAAAATCGTGCATACCCATCATAACCAGAAGATTGTACCTTGAACCTCTTCTAAAACACAATTATTTATGAAACATTGGTTCTCAAGAAGTATGTAAGATTTAAAATTATGCATGAAAAACAATTACTGCAACAATTCTACTAACATAGCCTTTTCCAACTTAGTGCCTTCCAAATTCATTGGACTAAAATAGTTATTATTCTTCACAACATGCAGGTTAGTTATTATAGGGATTTTATCAAATATGGCAAGGGGAGGTTAGGGTTAGTGTAAAATAAAAATGCTAAATTATAAATTTTAGTAGTTAAGTTTTTTTTTCTGAAAGCACTGATATTAAAATACCAACTAAGGAACTGCATTCAAGGTTAGCAGTAGCCCTGATCATGTGGCAGTAGCCTGAACAAGCATCTCATCAAAACTCACTGCTGAAACAAACTGGATCATCTCCACACAAGGCATTCAACCTTCAATCTACCTTAGTGACAGGGTAACTCTGAAACTGTTCTTGATCGCATGCTTTAGTAGAGCTGAATTTCATATTTAACATTTATTTTGCTTTATAGGTTAATAACTTGCTAGCTTTGAACAGGTGAAGATAAGTTACTCTGATGGCCACAAGAACTCAGATTTATTAAAATCTTTCCCTCTATCAAAATATTGGGATCTATTTGTTTCTAAAATACACAAACAAGTATGAGGTCACACAAGGATCTCTACATCCATTCAAGAAAAGCTGTTGAAGACTCATAGTACTGGATGTTACATCGTTGTCTGAATGGAGTACTCTAAAGCAGCAGAAGCAAAGACATTTTTTAAAATTATTGAACCACAAGCACTTTACTGCTAATGAAAACAAAAAATAGTTTGTACTCTACAGCCCAAATCTAGGAAAGCCACAAAGGCAACCTCTTTAATGTCCTGTACCAGAATGTGTTGTCCTTCAAAATGAACTTTACTGAATGAATTGGCAATTAGCTCGTCTCTCCAAATCATCCAGCAGTCATTCTGATTCTCCTTGTTTCATGTTGAAAGGAAGATATACAGGCTATCCAATATCATATTAGAAGATCCTAAAATAGAATCAAGGCTGGCCCTGACTCAGATTCCACAGCTTCAACAGATCAAAGTACTGCTATGTAATGGAATGAACCAGACAACAGACAAAGCAAGTCCTTCTAAAGGAAATCCAGCTGCATGTTCCTATTGGCATAGCATGTGTATATATTCCAATGGCTCTGCAAAGCCAGTCCAATATTCTGGATTCTTTAAGCATGATTATAAGCAGACATACCATCAGTAAAAGTTGCTGAGTCACAAATTCACTCTAATGATGTCATCTGGATAATTATACAATTGCTAATGTTGGCAAGCATTGCTGAAAAGCCACATAGCTCTAGATTGGCTTCGTCATATGCTTTACTCATCTCCAAAAGCTGGTTTCAATGTCCTGATAACTTCAAGGAGACATCCTAATTTGCTGATTACCAGGAGGCCTATATTCCATGGAAAGTGAATGCCAGCAAAATGTAGCAGATACTGCATTTATGAAACAAATGTTTCCAGTGTTTTTTTTTTTTTTAAACAAATTTTGTTGATTTTATAGAACACAAACAAAAAGATCTTTTCTGAAGGCTGTCTGATCCCGGGTTGAAACTCTTCGCACAGACACAAATTCAAACATCATATTCACTTTATATATCCTTCCATATCTTATTATCATTTTCTTTTTTTATATTATATATATAAACCATTTTTATCAATTCCACATAAACAATGCACAAGGCACAACAGCTTATAAGTTCTTTTCTAAGAAAAAATAATAAAAGAAGAAAACCAATAGAACATAACAATCCCAAATTATAGTATCAATACTTTGTCTATTTAACTTCATATCTTATCCCAACTTCTCCTTTTCATCCAAATTATTTCTTATTAATTAAATTTTTTTTTGCCTTTTTTCAATATACAACATCCAAAAAAAAAAAAAACATAACAAAACCTTTATATATCCTTTCATATCTTATTACCATTTTCAATAATATTCTTTGTCTGTTCTATTTCCAACTATCCATTCATCTTTTTTCTTTTATTATACTTCTCCTATACACCAATTGGAGTAACGTCTATAACTCATTACCCTAACTTAAAAGTACTTCATATAACAATTTTTCTTGGGATTCTGTTTAAAAGATTCTAAAATTACACAATGAATTTTATACTCTAAATACACATATAAAAAACACAATCTTATGTACCCTCCAGAATCCCTCTTTTATCCTAAATTAAATTCACCCATTGTCTCTGAATAAACTTTTTTTCTTTAGATCTTGCTTCCCCCCATTGAGGCTTCTCCTCCCCCCCTTTCTCTCTTGCTTATTCTTCTCCTTGCCCTTTTTACCCCTTTGTCTTTCCTCCTCCCTTTTCTTACTCCCTTTCCTTTGCTTTCTAACCTTGCCTCCACCTTTCCGCTCATTTTTCTCTTCTTTGGTTGTTTTTATAATTCTTAAAATCTCCTTTTTCTTATCCTTTTTCTCCTCCTCCCCGGAAAGAACCCATTGTTCATCAAAGATGGCTTCTTCTTCCTCTTCTTCTTTGTCCCAGTCCTTCTGCTGCGTAGTCAACTTTTCATAAGTACATAACGCCATTTCTAAGAATTGAAACAAAGTGCCCAAAGTATCTTCCTTTTTATATTTTTGATATTCAGTCTTTAGTTCATCCACAAGCGATGCCATTATGAAAAGAGAAACTTTTCCCAAAACAACCACAAATATTTTTAATCAAAAATAATTCAAAAAAAAAGTTCCAAAAATTAATACTTTTCTTCCTTCTTCTCTTTCTCGGGTTAATGTTTAATCAAAGAGGTCCAATTACCATATACCTTTCTTTGGGATTCTAGGCAATCTCCTCCTTTTTCAGCTTCTGCTCCAATTTTTTTTCCTCTCCCTTCCCACTTGCAATATCAATTTTAAATAATCAGAAATCCATACCTCCAACAAGGGTTTTCCAATTTCTTAAGTTTTTCAATGTCCAAAAATCCTTTTGTCCCTTAGCTTCAACTCTCAAAACAATTCACTTTCAATGTCCAATATGTCCAAACATTTCTGCTGTTTCCATGGGGTGGGAGAGTAAAGAAAAAAAAAAGTTCCCTTTAACAGCTTCTCCGCCGCTTTCGATCTTCTTAGGGATACAATGTATCCTCCAGCAATTCAAACAGCTCAGTTCCAACCAATTTGAAAGATGTTACTTGACCCGGCTCAGACAGCACTTTCACTCTTCTTACTTCCTCCAGCGCAATCTTACCCGGTTGCTGGCTTCTTTGTGGCGGCCATTGCTGACCGCTGCTCCACCGCCTTGGGAGAAAGGGGTTTTTCCGGAGAAGGAGGGGGTCTGCGACACCCCCACCCCCTGTCCGACTCCCCTCTCTCTTCAGCTGTCCCTACAGGGCAGCCATATCCCCCTGACCCATCTGGATCGGGGGTACCTCGGCGGCTAGCACAGCAGGAATCGCGAGCTGTCGCAAATTCCTGCTGCCCCAAAGCCACGCGAAACCGGAAACCTTTCCGAAATGTTTCCAGTGTTTTATCAGAGAGCAGAATGAGATACAAGTAATCTTCACTTAATGTCTACTCATTCAGAATCCCCTCTCTCACAGGATCATGATTCAGGTGCTTGGCAACTGGCTCACAATTAAGATGGTCACACTGACCTGCGATCACTTGATCACCATTTTCAATCTTCATTGACAGCTTCCACAAAGCAAAGTCAATGAGGAAGTGACCACATGACCGTAGGACATTGTGATCATGCAAGAGTTGCCTATTGACAGCAACTGGGGATGCCAGAATTGATGTCATAAGTCTATGTGGTGACATGACATGTCATATTACAATGACATTGGTCAGCAACAGAATTCTTCGTCCCAATTACCATTGGTAAGAGCGAACCAACATTTGCCACTATATGTTTTGGAGAATGTTCTAAATTGAGGTAGAGGTCATCACCCAGTTCCCCACTAACCATTTGCATGAATACTGTACACTTACCCACAAAGAAATCTGCTTCTTTATCAAACAATACAATGAAAGATGTGTCAGAGAGAAAGTGGGGAGGGAGACTGGGACACTGTGTTAGTTTACAGTTGAAGTACACATCAACATGTTGGAGTAAATCAGGGGTGTCAAACTCACAGCATCATGTTGTCATCACTTCATCATGACTTTTTTCTCCTTCACTAAACTGCGGGTGGGGTGGCCAGCATGTGATGCATCCAGCCCACAGGCCGTGAGTTTGACATCCCTGGCTAAATTATCTGGAAATTACTTGCCAATTTCAAAAACAAGCTTACCAAACAGCAGAGATATAAATTTTTATCAGAATAGATCTTAGAAATGAAACTAAATGGAGGCATACTACATGTCCACAGTGAAGTTTCCATTCTGCCTTGCACTAAAATCTCATTTAGCAAAAATTGTATGACTACTACAGTTGTTGCTCAGATACAGACGATCTTTCCTACATTTTTGTTACTCATCTTCTCTTAAACATGACTAATCACAATTCATCAACATTCTGGATTTATTCACCTTGATTGATATTATGTATGTGTGTGAGTTTCTTCAAAAGTAGATCCTTTTAGGAAATGAATCTGGGTGAAACCTTCAACTGTGCTTTGAACTGGATAATCACAAAGCAGAAAAGGAAAATACTGTTTGGAAAAAAAAATAACTGAGCCAGATCTGTTTCATTTAGAAACCAGTCTTAAAAATTACTCATTTCTGTTGTTGGACACACCAGGAGGTTCTGTACCCTCTTCAGTCTCTTTCATTTTGTCTGCTTTGCATTGATTAGCATTAATTCTGCATTGTGCAATATTGGCAAAACCTAATTACAGTAGCTTTCAAGCAAGTGCAATTCATCCGTTTCATAGATTTTGGTAGATCAAAGCTTACATTTATTGGCAATTGAAACCTATGATTTAGTCAAATATTTCTGAACCTTGACAACTTTAAGATGTGTGGATTTCAACTCCCTGAATTCCACAATAAGCATGTCCCTGAATGTAACAATTATTTTCAACAGTTTAAAATAGATTTGCAGGAAGGGTCTGGGCATTTATTGTTATTGAATATTTTATTACATTACATTATAGAATGGATAAATGAATTCTTAGAGGGATTATAAGGGAGTTTAGTGAGCCTATTTAATATGACAAAACTCATTTTTAACAGAAAGCAATTTCTTTTTCTAGAGAACTGTTTTACCAGACATCATGAATTTGTCCAGGAGATATTACCCAGGAATGTTTTAATTCTGAGAATAGTGGTTTCTAAGTAATCAGATTTCAAAAAGGTCGTGTTGAAAAATAGAAAGAAAAAGACAACCCATTCCCCTTTCACCATTGAGAACGAATACTTTATAGTGGCTTATTAGTGGAGTACCAGTGCAACAGTACAATAATATGGATACAGTTTAATTATCCTTTATCCCAGACAAATGTATCAACTGTGCTCTTACTTATGTTTGTGGTTCTGAAATACTTGCTAAGTCTTGTCCTCTATGTACGGGAGAACAATAATGTGTCACTGAAGTAATTATCACTGGACCTCAATTTTAGACTGTGCTATCACCAAATAAAACACCATGCTTCAAACACAAAAGAAAGACATGCTGAGATCCTTTCAAGCAGATTTCTTTACAGTTCTTCATCTACAGCAGGGATGTCAAACTCACGTTGTAATGGCGGCATCACGTGATGTATCAGGACTCCCACATCTTTGCTAAACCGGGCATGGGCTTGGCTAGCACGTGATGCATCTGGCCCATGGGCAGGGAGTTTGACAGCCCTGATCTACAGGCAGAAATCTTGTCAAACAAAAAAAGACTAACTTGCACCCTGAAGCATAATATTCTGGGAACTATTAGGAAGAAGTCTTCTTCATCCTTCCTCTCACATAAACTATGTAAACTGTAGTGTCTCTTGCTTTTCAGGAATGCCCTCCCTCCCTGCTAGGAATCTGGATAATGTTCCATCACATAAAGTAAGACTTTACATTCCAAAGGTTTTTCAAATTACTATCAACACTGGCTTATACTACCTTTTAGGATTTAAAACAATCAAAATAACTATTTCATACCCAACATAAATAGGATTAAGATAATTACATTAATTAATTAGAAATTATCAACATTAGAACACTGAATTCAATCTTTAGATTACTTATGGGTTGGCCATTAGACTGCACTGTACAAAGCAGTACCGGATGAAGCAGTTACAGTACGTGATCTGAAATAAAGACTCCCAGAAGCTGACTCCTGGTCTTGGCAACAATCTGGAAGTGATTTCTCACTGCCTGCTCTAGGATTTTTTTTTTTTAATTTCTCAGTTTAGCATATATTGATCACATTTTCTGGTGGTCTTCTATCCAAAAACTACCCAGATTCAAGTCTGCTTGACTTTTTTCTGAAATCAAATCAGGCCAATTAGCTGCCATAATGCTTAATCATCACTTTCAAGTCCCTGTGTCAACTCAAAAAAAAATTTGTATACAGGCTTTATGGTTGACAAAAGAAAGAAAGGGGGGGGAGTTTCAAAGAGCAGGTGGCAGTGTGGAATCAAGCGTGCATTCCATTCATATTTTCTTCAAAGACTGATTAGATGACTGAAGCTTTTGCCACCCAAAAATCTAATTGGAGAGCATGATTGATGACTCTTGGCCATGGACGTTTTTCATTGGATGATGCATCCAGAGGGGTGGGGGGGAAAGCAGGATCAAGGGTGACAGTGAATTATGTATCTCAGAGTTGGCTACACCCAGGTAAATGCCAGAATTAGAATGTTACCTTCAAATAAATATTTTTAGTGTTCGGAGCATGGCTCAAGGCTCATGATTTAATTGGAGTAACTGCCAGAATCCTGACACCCTGAATCAGTCCCAAATGTGCTAAAACACATCCCCATTATCCTCCTGCCAACATTTACAGTCCAATGTACCTGGAATGCCCCAAACCTAGGAAGATTTCACTTAATTAAATATCTCTGTATATGGCCAAATTACTTCTACTTGTTCTATCCAGCTGATTTTGCATTTTATATGCCAATAGCAATAACTGGATTGGACAGTATTAGTTAAGGCTGATTTATCAACAAAATGTTGCTTACCTTTTCTATGAGACATTATCATGTGTTTTGTTGTCATTTATTTTAAACCTACCATGGGTATTTTCATATTTTTCAGTTAACCACTGAAAATTTCCAGATTGTATCAACATACAAATATAAATAACAAATCTATCAAATTATATAGTTGATCCCTTTTTAAAAAATGAATAGTTTCAGGTTCTTTCATGATTTCCAATCTGCCCTGTCCCAGAACATTCCAGTTCCTTGCTATTGAAAGCCACTATTCTTCTATCTGCATGCTTATTATTCTATCATCGGATAACCTTCCACTCTTAGATGGTTATGGCAGCATTTGTGTAAGCTTTTCAAATCAAACAGAGAAAGTCAGTAAGTCCTGTGGAGTCACAGCAACTCATTAATGCTGCCTGTAAATGCTAAATAATATAAATAAATGATAGATAGATAGATAGATAGATAGATAGATAGATAGATAGATAGATAGATAGATAGATAGATAGAGTCACTCTGGTGCAAAGGAAGGGAGATCTTACAACAATGCGATAGGCTATCTTTAGAATCCCAGCTGTAGACATGTAGCAAGAGAGTGATTGAAACCCTAACTATCAAGTGGGGAGGGGAGGTCACAAGCTATTTTACTCTTTTTCACTAGAAATATTACAGACTGTACGGAAATTAAAGAATAAACTGGTATATCATTTTTCATTTAGATTGTTTCCCATATCTCCTTTTTTCCCCCATGGAATCTACTTTTTCCAGATGTTTACAATTATTGATGACAACTTTGAGCCCAATCTTAGGAGAATTAGAGGTGAGATGAATATAGGCATCTCTACAGTTAACCTTTTGCTTTGTGTTTTTAACCGTGAACCATGCAGAGTTTAGATTATTAAAGCAACATATAAGTATCCAAAACTAATATATAATTTTTTCAATAGTACTAGGATAAATAATGGTTGGGAACAATGTAAACAGTTTGTAAAATTATTTTCCACACATATGTAACTCATATATTGAATAATGTATTTCAAAATTGGTGGATTGTTAAGAAAAAGATTTGGAAGAAAATGATATGAATTCGTGCGAACCTATGAACCTATGAACCTATGAATTCAGTCCCTGCATGATAAGAATTCAAAAGAATCAGACAACAAAGACTGAACTAATCAAATGTTTGATAATCATTTGAGATTCATTATTCTGGATTAGGAATATCCCAAAAGGAATATCTGATCAGAGAAGCTATAAAGGGAGTGCCCAAGAGTAAACAAGTGATATTTTATGGCAATGATACCATAAGATTTTTTCAAAAACACAGAAATGGCATAGTGCTTTACAAGAAAGGTTTACCACTTATTAAAACCCAATGTGAATCCCCCCCAAAAAGCCATTACTGAATGGTACTTTTTTCTCAAATCAAGAGCACTATTAAAAAAAATTACAAAAAGAACCAAGAGGCCATGGAAAGCAATTCATTTTGCATTGCTTCACAATTTGTTTGTTCATTCATTCATTTTCTGTAGAAACCCATCTCAGTCAATGATTCTGGGTAGTTTACAATTGAAAAATATATATTAAATATTAAGACACTGAAAACATTTTGAAACAATAAAAACATCCAAAATTAATAGCAGCCGAGATACTTAATTAGTTAGTAATATCAACAGGAAACAGGGCCCTTAGTAATTAGTTTTCTTCTTCCAAAAATATTGTTCTTCATATTGTTCTGAAATTCTAAACAGCAAAACTTAAATTTCTTCCTTCAAAGAATAACAATTAGGAAAGGTAAAAAAAAAAAGGCTGGTGTTTCATCAGATAAAGCAAATACAAAGATAAAACAAAATTAAAGATCATTCCAAAATCCAAAATAAGAAGGTTAACAATAACCCACCAATCAAACTTCAAATTTGAGGATACATTTGGAGAAATATAGAGAGCATGAGAAGATACTCATGGGCAAATGTTTAATTTTTTATTCTTATCATGCAGGGATTGAATTCATAGGTTCAAATCAATTTAAAAAAAACTGATTCCATATGCAAAGTTCTGCAATATGCTAGCTAGTACATCTTGAATGCTATGCTCCCCAAGGAAAACAGGAGGTAAAAGGCATTATCATAAGAGGTGCAAGAAACATCGAAATCACATTCTCTAGGATTTTTCTCACTGAATGTAATAATCATAATAGGTAAGCATTTGAGAAGCACTGACTTTGTCGTACATATTTTATATGACCTTCTTCTGATTCTCACTAGTGGATGCAAAGAATATTGTGGAAATGATACCGCATTTTCCTTTCAACCTGATAAAATGAAATTGAACCTTTCACTCAAATGGACTATACTATTATTGTATAACTATTTCTTTCATTTGAGACAAATTCCTATATAAATATAAGCGCCATCTCTAGCATAGCGTTAACTTGGAAGATTAGATGATAGAAAAATCTAAGCAGTAAAATCCAATTCTATTCACATTATGTTCTAACAGGGGAAATAATTAAATCATTACTTTAACTAGAGCAATGGTTCAATTCTGATATGTTCCCAGTCCCAAAATACTATCATTATTTTTTATTTGTATCATTTATTTTACTCTAAAAAAGAAATCTGAGCACCAACTTGGAACAAGTACATGTACTGTGAAAAGGATACAAGGGTCAATAAATCATAAATACATATTGAATTCAAGATTTAAATTGTTTGCTATATAGTATTTTAGGGATAAGCAATATATCAAACAAATGAGACACTGAAATATAATACATATGTTCAATTAAAAAATGAACATTTGTTTTCCATTCCATAATCAACATTGTGAACCATTTATATTCTATGGTTTTTTAGTCTGTCTATGGAGATTCTCAGTCACCCAGATCATGGTTGTCTCAAAGGTGTTTTTTGTTTAAAAAAAAAAAGGCAGCTGGACTTTCTTATTTTTCATTAAGATGTTTCTTTTCTTTTTCAAGAAATGAATTCAGAATTGAAGAATAAGAAAGTCCGGGCAATATGATGCTTTATAATGAATGTGCACAAAAATATACTATTAGATCTCCCTGAAGTAAACCATCATGAATCCAAATGGCTTAATTTAAAAACAGCTTGAGCTAATTGCTGTTCTGATCTTCAAGATTAAAAGTGTTAGATCGGAGGTGGATTGGTTCGACAGAGATGCGAGATCATTCAAGTGATTTCAGCTCTTTATTGAGAATGAGAACTAGTCTGGAAATGCGAGCCGCGGCAGCCCTTCATATAGGGCTGGCTCGCGGCTCAGCGGCCAATGGCAGCACTTTGAATCTCCCGCGATCGGCACAACCAATTGCGGCAGATTCCTAGTGCTCCAATCATGGCCGAGTCTCCAACCAATCAGGTCTTTGCCCGTCTGGAACAATCAGTTGTGAGGGTTTCGGAGTATGCTAATATCGTACACCCCTCCCCTCTTGGTTTCGTCCATCGGTGCGTTGTGATGTAGTCACGTAGGTAGGTGGGGCTTCGTACCTGCCTACTTGACCTGCGCGGTTCAGTTTTGGTGTGGTCATTGACCAGTTCGGATGCTTTCTCTGTCGCTCCAGTTCCTTGGGATGGAACCGCCTGGAACATTGAGCTGGACCTTTCTTGGTAGCTCCCTCCCAGTCTACCTGGGCTGGTCGAGCTGCCGCTTCTGCTCCTGCCCGGTTCTTCCGGGCCAGGTGAGCTGGTTTGGCTGCTCCTTCCAGGTGAAGATTCTGGGGTTTTGTGTTCCATTGGACCTGCGTTCTCAGGTGAGTAGCATTGGTTTATTGGTTTATCTATTCTAGGTGGGGGGTGTTCTGCTTGCATTAGTTGGTTCCCTTCGGTTCTTTCTCTATCGCTTGCCGATTCCCCCCCCCCTTCTAGTTTCTTGTTCGGGTGTCTGGCTGGTGGTGACCTAAGTTGGTTTATGTGCCATTTCCAGTTTTTTCCGTCACTTGTTTCCAGGCGGTATGATATGGGGCCGGTTATCTGGGTGATTGTTGCTGGTACCCAGAGTGGTTCTCCTGAAAGGTTTTTCGCGTATACCGTGTCCCCTATTTTAAAAGTTCTGTGTTTGCTTGAGGACCCGGGGGGGTTGTCTGGGTTGTAGGTGGGATGCATTCTATCTAGGGTTGACCGCAGTTTCCTACCCATCATTAGTTCTGCTGGGCTTCTATTTGTGGTTGTACTAGGTGTGATATGTTGTATGAGGAGCATTTTATTAATTTTGTCCTGAATGTTGGCTGCTTCTATTTTTTGGATGGCCTTTTCTGTGTATTGGAACATGCGTTCCGCTCGTCCGTTCGCCACTGGATTTGCAGGTGCAGTTAGTGCATGATGTATTCCTTGGCCTGCGAGAAATTGTTCGAATGCTAGGGCGGTAAATTGGGGCCCATTATCCAATACTATTACATCTGGCAGGCCGTGCGTGGCAAACAGTTTGCTCAGTTTTCTGATTACCGCCTCTGTTGTGGTAGATTTCATGGTGCTTACCTCCAGCCAGTTGGAGTAAGCATCTACTGTGATAAGGTACATGTGTCCCTTGGTTGGCCCCACGAAGTCTATGTGAATCCTAGACCATGGGCCTCTGGGTGTTTCCCATTCTTGGGATGGGGCTGCAGGAGGGTTAGGTCTGGATTCTTGGCATTGCTTGCATTTGGCCACCCAGGTTTCGATCTGTTTGTCCATTCCTGGCCACCATGCATAGCTTCTGGCCAGGCTTTTCATTTTGACCATCCCTGGGTGCCCCTCATGCAACATCCCCAATACCCTTTCCTGTAATGTTTCCGGAATTACCACTCTGTCCCCCCAAAGTATGCAGCCCTTCTCGGTAAAGAGTTCAGTTTGTCTGTTCCAGAAGGGTCTGAATAGTTCGTCCTTGTCCACTTCTGGCCACCCTTTTCCAACCCAGCTCAAGACTCGCGCCAGCCGCTTGTCTTTATTCGTTTCTCTGGCAATGTCTGGTGCGGTCACGAGTGGGTTGGATATTGTCTCTATTTGGAGTACCTCTGTTGTGGGTGCTGGGTCGTCTTCCCAGTCAGATAGGGATGAGCGGCTCAGGGCATCTGCATGGGCGATGTCCTTGCCGGGTCGGTGTATCAGCTGGTAATTGTATGCTGCTAGGAATTCAGACCACCTTGTCATTCTTGGCGATAGAATGTTCGGTGTGGCCCTGTTACCTGCCAGTATCCCTAGCAGGGGCTTGTGGTCTGTGAATATTGTAAAAGTCCTACCGTAAAGGTACTCGTGAAATTTCTTGACGCCGGCAACGACTGCTAGAGCCTCTTTGTCGAGCTGGCTGTAGTTCCGCTATGGCTTTGAAAGTGTCCTTGATGAGAAAGCAATAGGTGCTTCCCTCCCATCTGGTAGCTGGTGGCTGAGGATGGCGCCGATCCCAAATGGTGACGCGTCGCAAATTACCATCAATGGCAGGGTCTCGCTGTACTGGATTAGTACCGCGTCGGATGTTATCAGGTTTTTTGTGTTTTTGAAGGCGCTCTCCTCCCGTGCTCCCCAGGGCCAGGTGGCTGTTTTATCTAACAGCCTATGCAGCGATTCCGCCACGGTCGCCTTTTGGGGTAGGAAGACATTGTAAAAGTTTAACAGTTCCAAGAAAGCCTGTAACTCCGTTTTGTTTTTTGGTCGCGGTGCTTCTCTTATGGCTCTCAGTTTTTTTTCTGTGGGGTAGATTCCTTGTTTGTCTAGGAGGTACCCTAGAAATTCAACCCTTTCGGCCCGTAGCTGGCACTTCCCTTTCTTGACTTTAAGTCCTGAGTCTCTGAATTTCTGCAGTACCTCCCTCAACCTGGCTTCTAGTTGTTTCTCATTTTTCGCAGCCACCAAGACAACATCAAAGTAGGGCACAACCCCTTCTATTCCCTGGAGGAGTCTTTCCATGAGGCTTTGGAAGACCCCGGGTGCCACGCTGACTCCAAATTGGAGCCGGTTGCAACGGAAAACCCATCAGTGCGTTACGATGGTTTGGGCTTCTGCTGTTGTGGCATCGACCGGCAGTTGTTGATAGGCTTGTGTCAGGCCGAGCTTTGTGAAGATCCGGCCTCCCCCCCAGTGAGTGCAGAAGATGCTGGACTACTGGGATGGGGTATGCGCTTTGTTGGAGCACATGGTTTAGGGTGGCCTTGTAGTCCCCACAAATTCTCACTGACCCATCTGGCTTGATAGGGGTGACAATTGGGGTCTCCCACCGGGCATGATCGATCGGTTCCAGCACCCCTTGCACGATGAGCTTATCAAGCTGCTCATCGATCTTGGGCTTGAGTGCAAACGGCACTCGCCTGGGCTTAAGGCGGATTGGCGCGATGCTTGGGTCTATATTGAATGAGATAGGGGACCCCCGGTACTTGCCTAGGCTGTCGTCAAAAACTTCCTGGAAGTCCCTCATGAGCGTCGCTTCCCAGTCCGCCTCTCTGATGTGGTGTACACTGGTTACTTCGATGCCCGGGGGTGTGAACCACTGTAGTCCCAGCAGGCTCGGTCTGTCTCGGTCGACGATCATCAGGAGTAGCACTTCTGTGTGGCCCTTGAATGTGACTTTAAAATGGCCTCTGCCAACTACAGGGATGCGATTTCCCTGATAGTCTTTGAGGGTCAGTGTTTGGTCTTTGAGTTTGTGGCATCGGATGGTGGGTGCCAGGCGCTTGATAGTGCGCCATGAGACCATGGAGAGGAACGACCTGGAGTCCACCTCCATGTCGCATGGCTGGTCTTCTATCCCCACCGTCACGTATACCTTCCTGGCGTCGCTTGTGGAGGAGTGGCTGATGACGACGGTCTGGTGCGTTTCCTCTCTTTGTCTTGCCTCATTGAGCTGCCTGTTCCGACTCTCTTGGCTCCAGCGGCTCTCCGGTTGGCGCTCTCGATGTCTGGTGGGGGTGTTCTCTCGCCGTCGGGTGCTGCCCTCACGTCGCTGCGGGCTGTAGTGTTTTTTGTTTCTGCACACCTTGGCGATGTGCCCTGTTTCTCGCACTGCCAGCAAATGGTGTCGAGGAACCAGCAGTCCGAACGGGAGTGATCGCCTCCGCAGCTGGCACACTGGAACCTCGACTTACAACCTCGTGGTTCCTGGTGCCCTTGTGCTGCTTGCAGGCGGTGAATTTCCTCTTCTTCCTCCTCGGTCTCCGAGTAGGAGTCGATGTCACTGTGGTGTGTGGTTGTGTCTTGGTGATCGATCTCGGTTCACTTTTCCAGGTTCGACGTCGTCTCGTCAGTCACTGGTCGAGGTGTGATGTTCGATTGCTGCATCCGAGCCGCTGATTTCTTGGCCGCTTCTGCCGTGGCTGCCTCGGTGAGAGCATCGGCGAGGGAAATGTCGCCCTTAGCCATGATGCGGCTCTGGAGAATGGGGTCTCGGAGTCCCAGGATGACGCAGTCTCGTAGGGCCTTGTGCAGATCGGCGAACTCACACAGGCCACCCAAATCTCATAGTGCTGCTACGAAATCACCAAGTCCCTTGCCCTCGCATTGATCCCGCCTGTAGAAGTCGTGCTGCCGGATGAGGATGGGCACGATGGGGGCGTAGTGGTTTCGTAGCAGGGGCTCGAGATTGCCCCATTCCATGATCTTGATGTCCTCTGGTTTGGCCAAGGCTTTGGCCATCTTAAACACTGTGGGCCCGCAGTGTGTGAGAAACACGGCTTGTTTCTTGTGGACATTGGCATCTTTAAGATTGCTACTCTCGAGGAACATTTGGAACCTATCGGTATAGGATTCCCAGTCCTCGGTAGCAGGGTTGAAGGGAGCAGGTGGTGAGTTGATTCCGGCCATTCTGCTTGCTGCTGCGTGCCGCCTCGCCACGTGTTGGATGGCCTCCTTGTCTCACGATCCCACCCTTGTCGCCAGTGTTAGATCGGAGGTGGATCGGTTCGACAGAGACATGAGACCATTCAAGTAATTTCAGCTCTTTATTGAGAATGAGAACTAGTCTGGAAATGCGAGCCGCGGCCGCCCTTCATATAGGGCTGGCTTGCGGCTCGGCAGCCAATGGCAGCACTTTGAATCTCCCGCGATCGGCACAGCCAATCGTGGCAGATTCCTAGTGCTCCAATCACGGCCGAGTCTCCGACCAATCAGGTCTTCGCCCGTCTGGACCAATCGATTGCGAGGGTTTCGGAGTATGCTAATATCGTACAAAAAGCATAATCAAAAATAACAGGGTTAAGTACAGCAATGAAAAACCCTGCTCAAGTGGACAAATGGAAGTCCCTGAGGGAGCTAATAAGATATACATCACAGGACAGAAAAAAAAGTTCAGGCCTATTAAAGTAAATGAAAGGAAAAAGAAAATGGAATTGATAACTGAAGATTTGCATATTAGTAAAGAGCAGATTTTGCTTTTCCAGTTCTACAGCTTTTCCAGTTCTACATGGATTTGATATGGATATTTTATTTGAGATGCCCACCTGTAGGGATATAATTTTACTTTTACATACAAATAAATAAAGAAAAATATGAATGTGAATGTGAACACCTTGTTCATAAAACCATAGACTTAATAAGGTTTTAAAAACTTACATGAAATACAACATTAACATGCTAAATCATGCTGACTGCAAAAAGCAATAAATACTGCCAAAATAATTATTTGCTTAAATACTACAATGAGTTAACACAACTTTTACCCCAAGCTCCTACGAATTTTTTATTTCAAAGAGAAACATGTGGGAATCATCATACATTGGTTCTGGACGTCATGCAACCTTTGGCTGTAAATATAAAAAGTAATCTTTTTAGTTAAAAACACTGCTTCCTTAATTCTGCAATCTGTGTCACATAGCTCTAGAAACATATCAGCAATGCATAGATCTTGAAGTAGCCAATAGACACCAGATTTCACACAGTACATATGTATACTTTACCAACTTTATCAGCAAGTTTCTACAGTTTGAGGAAGAAAGGAGACAAAAGAGCCTATTATCTCATTTCCCCATGCACTTGAAACTATATAGCAATAGCACTTAAGACTTATATACTGCTTTATAGTGCTTTACAGTTCTCTCTAAGCAGTTTACAGAGTCAGCATATTGCCTCCAACAATTTGGGTCCTCATTTTACTCATCTCAGAAGGATGGAAGGCTAAGTCAACCACCTGGTAGGATTTGAACTGCCAAATTGTAGGCAGCTGGCTGCAGAAGTAGCTTGCACTTTAACCACTGCGTCACAGAGGCTCCTGTTTTTAATTTATTAATGTGAACATTTAATGTGTGCACATTAAATTTAAGCTTCCAATAAATATAAGCAATATTTTTGAGGAACTTGATAGGTATTAATACTTTTCATGGACTACATCCCTTACTCAATGCCCATGGAAAGTTAACAGCTTTTTGTCACTTTATATACTTTCTACAGGAAAAATGTCTGGATGTGAAACATTATAGAAACATAATATGTTCATGTACTGTAGTAAACAATAGCCAGCTGACTTTTGTTTTGTTTTTTAAAAAAAGAAAGGTATATGCAACATGTTGTCATCCTGCCAGTTCTACTTCACTTAAAAGGAAGGCAGTCCTTCTACCATGATTACTTAAATGCAGCACTTACATGACAGGTACTCTACATTGATAATGATTCATGAGAGGTGTTTTTGAACATTATAATAAAAAAATGTGCAGCCCCTTACTATAAGTAAACTTATTGGTGAGAATTGTGCTAGAAATGTATCTATCACTTTATTATTTTAATATTTTTCTTATAATGATATTCTAATTCTGGAATATCACAATTGCCCACTGTGGACTTTAATGGATAAAGCAGGGAACAACAAAATGAGAAACAAATCCAAGTAAGTTTTGACAGTTTTCTTAGTTTCTATTTGCAAAGCTGAGGGTTTTTTTTTTTTCTAAAGTATTACCCATAATACTCATAATGTTCTCTGGAGTCACAATTCATATTTGAGAACCTCTACCTTAACAAAACAAGTCAGATTTTGATTTTACAGTGCAGAAATGAGAATGGAAAAATCTAATTTCCCTTAATATTTGTCAAATTTTATACAATTCTTCAGGAAATTGTCATTTTTTCCTATCACGGCACATTTCCCCAACTGGGTTTTCCAAATCTCTTCAATTTTAATTCCTTTATAACTTAGTTAGGCAGCTACAGCTGTGAGATTATGGCAACTGAGAAAACCATACTGGAAACAAATTGTACTGAGAAGATAATAAAAATATTAAAAACACTATAGAAAAGCTTAGTTGAACAGTATTTGTTTCATAACTTAAACATGAAATTTCAGGGAAAGTTTCAGTTTTAGCTCCTGTCAACAGTTAGTTCCTTCACAACCTTTATGGCATCAACAGAAACACAGCAAATCCTGTTGCAATAATTTCCTGGTATCTGATTTGTTCAGTTCTTTTGTGTTGACACTGCCAAATCACTTCCTTTTGTCATAGACAGGCAGATAATGACTGCATGAAAGCAGTGTACTTCTGTATTCACCTACATGTCCCCTTCATCCATCACTAGTAAAATGAACTTTAAGCATAAAAGGTAAACAAACAGGTTGTTTCAAAGAATAAAACTGCCCTTCGACTTGACCATTTTGAATAACCCAGAAGCGATAACTTATAGCTGTGCTCAAGTTTGAACTAACTTTAATCCATTCAAAAGTTTACTTAAATTCATTCCCCAGGGCAGTAAGAAAAACACTAACAAAGCAATTGTGGAGAGAGGTACCAATGAAATATGATGTTTAGAAGTAGCAACGGTGAAGATTTTACAAAATAGTTGTCCAATGGAATATTTGTGGTTGGCATACCATAATGAAATATAAAGCCCAAGTGAAGTCTCACCTTAGGACAACTACGAACACCTAATAGTGATTGTAGGTAGGCAAGCCACTGTCTCTCAATTCTCCACTCCAGCGTTAGTGTATAGCTCTAGCTAATATAAACCTTGCTTATTGCCTCATGCAGCAACCATCTGAAGAAAAAATAACTCTGTGACCAAGGTACACATATGACACACTCTGCCCCCTCATTTCTGTCTTTCTTGTGTCTTTCATTGCAGTCAGTTAGAATGTGTTGCCCTGTGCCTGATCTGGTCCCCCACTCTCCCTTTCAGAATGGAGAGATTGCCTAAATAAGAAGTTACTTAGTAATCAAGTTGCCAGTCCCTATTGTCATCACTAAAGAAAAAACTTCCTCTAAGAAAAAGAAAGCAGCTTACTTAGAATTATTTGTAAGCATAACTTAAATGTATGCATGGAAATACTCTTGAAGACAATTCAATCATTTTATTATGAATATTGATGTGCCCTTGTTGATAAATTTTAGAAATAAGAAACAATATAGATGAAGCTCTTTGCATATTCCAAACACCATAAAAATGCTAATGTTTTTATTTGCCAGTAAAACAATATAAAGGTGTTAAAGGTAAAATGTCTAGATTGTGTTTGGAAGGATGTAACAGACAATTTCACTGCATTTCTGCTCCCAAATAATTGGCGCATTTGAGCACATAACTTGCAAATATACAATGTCTTATGTTAACACTGGCATTTGGTGCACACATTATGTACATTATGATGTTTATGTATTTACATGTTGGTGCCACCTAATTCAAGTGCAACTATATGAATCATGGAATCATTGCACATGTGATATAATTTATACATTTTGCATTGTTTGTGCCATATTATGATGCATATGATGTCACATGCCCTCGAGAGACCCATACATATCAAAAAATACTCCCTCAAAAAACACTTCAGTTTTACCAATAAAAGGAACATCCTGCAATTTACCATTCACACCAAGTGTCTTATTCTTGGGCTACAAATGTCACTTTAATTGGCTCCAATTGATTAAAGAGCCAAAGCTGGATTCCATCCATGCCTATAGCTTTGCAAGTTTCTGATGAATGGACCTTGGGAGACCTTATCTAACCACATACTTGAATGCAAGATGGCCATGGTGACGAAGGGGCAGGATTCCCTTCCACAGTTATCCGTATTCTTTGGATTATTACTGGAAAAATACAATTTAAAGAGTGGAGGCAACTGCCAAATTGATTAATGCTGTGCTGTCAAAACAGTGGTTGAGCCTACTCATTTACAGCTTAAGAAGGAAAATAAGCATTAGAGTGTGTCAGACATAATAACAGTGATAGATGTGCGTGTTCTCAAGCAAAAGACAGGAATCTGCCATTCAGCTGGTTGTGGGTATCTCTTATCCTCTCTTTATGGCTTCGACATTTTTACTACAGGCATATTGTGATGGAGGAACCTGGCAGTTCTCTTTGTAGAAAAAATGGCCATGTTGGATTTTTTTTTCAGTTAGTTTTAAAGCAGATGTTTATAAAAAAAAGAGAAGTAAGATTTAATTGCAACAGAAGGGTGACTTCTTGTTTTTTAGCATTGCAATTAACAGGATAGTCTATAGCATTCCCAAACAGCTAATGTGTGGGAGCAAATTTATGGCTTAAATACAGACTGTTCTACTCTTCTGAAACAAGCATCCATCTTACCTAACAACTTAAACTGCATTCCTAAAGCCATTTCAAAACAAGTGAGTTTTTTCCAAAAGGGTTTCTAGAGTGTGGCTTAACAAAATTGAAAACCAAGCTGTAGTAAAGTAAATGTAGTAAAGAACAGGTGTCAAACTTCACGGTGTCACGTTGCCATCATGTGACATTTTACTACTTTTTCCTTTTGTGGAACTGGGGTGGATCTGGCCTGCGCATGACACATTCATGCCACCAGCCAACAATTTGGCAGCCCTGTAAAGAATATATTACTGATAAGTAGGTGCATACAGGTGAAAGGAATACCTAGAAATCAAAATCATTTTCAGTAAATACCATTCCATGGGTTTCTCAACAGAATATTTATCTCTCTCCTTGTAGACACCCCTATTGAGAAACCCATGGAATGGTGTGTATATATGTATATGTGTGTGTGTGTGTGTATATACAGTATATATGTGTGTGTGTGAGTGTGTGTGTGTATACATATACGTATACAAATGGCAGGTGCACTGGAAGCCCTGCTGTGCATGTGCAACGCATTAAAATGGAGTGAGATTTTAACCACATCATCACAGCCACCAGCTTGACTTGACACACACAAACCTGCCAAATGCTCTTCTCCCGAACTGAGGAATTTATCTTTTTAAAAGTTAATATAATCTTGTTTCAAAATACTTGTTATTATATGAGACTTAATATGAAGGAACATCAATGAATTTTAACTCAATTTTGCATTGACATTTTGCAGTTGTCAAATGTATGTCAAAATGTTTTTGTCGGTTGATCCTGAAGAAGGATCACAAAGGCACATCCAGTAATAGTTAATGATCATTCAAACCAGCACCTCTCTCACTAGTATGTGATAAATGATATTCCACTCAGACACTATTAAACTGACCAAAAAACCAAAGACAACAGATCCAAAAATATGAAAGGAAATGCAGAGAGTGTGAAAGTCTACTTCCAAGCAGATCCTTACAAGCCTTGATATGCATATAAAAATAGTGTAAAATTATGGACACCTATCTAAAAGTTGTGAGTAGTTAAAAGTTTCTACTAGAAATCAGTAATGCTGCATAGGAATAATTCAAACCAATAATCAGGAGACTCACAAATATTTAGTTATCTTTCATTCAGTAATACACATTTAATATTCTTGCCTATAAAATAGTTTTTATAGTTTTACAGAAGAAAATATCATGGCTGTGATACCTACTTCACAAATGCATTAATACACAGTAAATCTATGCAGAAAAATAAGACAGAATGTGAAATGAAATATTTTAATATTGATTGCATTGTATCTGAAATACTCTTAGCTGCCTAACTATTGTGATCTTGGGCACAAAGCCAGCTGAGTTACTTTGGGCCAGTCACTCTCTTTCAGTCCTAGGAAGAAGGGCAACGAAAGCAAACCACTTCCAAGAAATCTTGCCAAGAGAATTGCAGAGACTTGTCCTGGCAGTTGCCAGGAATCAACACTGATTCAAAGGCACCAAAAAGGGGAGGGGAGGGGGGAAGGGTTTATAATACTTCTATACTTCTAATTCTTCAAGGCTTTATCAGTCATCCCTACTTTATTCAGTCAGGCCTCTGTTTACAAAAATAACAATCATTTGCCTTTTAATTTTATTGTGGAGCAGTAACTTCCACTGTTTCACAAAATTGTTTAGCAAGCTAAGATGGGAAGGGCAAGCTGGCCAAAAGGTCATCTAGTTAGTTTCAGTGCTGAATGAAGATAAAAATATATGTCCCCCAACCTTAGTCAGAAGAACCATTGCCAGTCTTGTGTTATAAATGATTGACAATAGTTGTGGAGCACCAAACCTCAGGTTCAGTTCACTTATCTTCCAGGTAATTCCTTTTCAACTTTCATTCTCATCTATATAATGTTGGAAGTTAAAACCCACCCTCTCCCAGGAAAATGAAATATTTTAGGATATACTAAAAAGGCAGAATATTTCCCCTAAAAAGAAAAGTAGAAAATCAAAGAGGCAGAAACCCAAAACCCCCCCCACCTTTGCTAATGGACCATTACTCTGGCCTAGGCTAGTCTATTTTACATAACAAAGATCTACTCCAGATAGAGCTATAATAGGAATTGCCCAAAGCCCTTTCATTACATCATCATCCAGCAAGGCTCAACCAAGCCTGGGACTCAAGACAGCCTACAGAGTTGCTCCTGCTTGGCCCCATGGGAGACTGACAACCAATCAGAATACAAACTCAAATTCAAATTGCAACAGAGGGTTTAAAACCAAGGGACTCTCAGCATCTCTAGTCTTCTTTCTTCCCTCAAAGCACATGATCCTGTCTACCATTAAACCATCTTTCCAAGCAGTCACCATGTTTCCAGTGTCTTTCTTCCCCACTTGGAGCTGAACCCAGAAGGATATTTCTTCCAACAATACTATACCTATATAAACTACCCAAAATATATATGAATTTCACAAAAACAAATACAAACTGAGCATGTTTTCACAAATTACTGTGCTTTGAAATTAATCAGAATGCCAGCATGTTTCTTCAAGAACACCTGAAATTCTTATATAGCACAAATGGAAAAGTGTCCCACGTTGTCAATTTAACTTAAACCAGGATTTTATACTGATTTGGTAGGAAATACCCCTTCAAATGTGTTTAATGCTATGTGCATAAATACCCTCATTTTCACATGCCATTCTAACCAAGGCAGGATTTGTATGCATCTATCTGGAAGTGATAAATGTTCTGGTGTTTAGAAACAATGCAACAGATGGTCCCAAACTTATTCTTTCCAGATATGCTGGCTTTGCACCTTACAGGATTGCCGTCTTCTAGGAGTTACAGTCTTGACACATCTGGAGAGCATCAGAGGGTCCCCTTGGGATTTCTTTTAATGTCCTTACATGAAACTGTCTTTGGAAGCATCTACTTGAGAGGAGGTGGCAGGAAATTCAAGAGCCCTTAAAATCGGCTCCCATTGTCCAAATCCTGAAACAAGCGATCCGTCCAGACAACGTTCAGATGACAGGTCAAGAGTCTCCATTTCCCGCCCCCCGCCTCATTTGCTTTGTTGTTCTTCTTTGAAGCCCCTCCCCTTTGGGGCATCAATGGTCCAGCAGCCCCAGGAGAATAATATCCAGGCAAAAGTGCTTCCCAGGGCGCTCTTCTCATTCTTTTCCCGACCGCAAAAAAACACACACATACAAAAAAAGGTTGCTGGTGAATTTGCTTTCATTCTCCCCCCACCCCGCCTCCCTCCGCTGAAACCAGGCACTTTTTCAGTCAACGGGACTTTTTTCCCTGAAAGAAAGGAAGTGGGGTGGAAGGAGAAAAACTGCGCCAGAAGGAGCCGCCACGGCCTGGGGGTCCAAATCTCAAAGGGATTACGTTTCCTAATCAGGCAGGCTAACCTTAAATCCCGCACTGGTTTTCTCTAAGGGCCTCACGGGATTTATCAGCCCCTCAACCAGCAGCTGCTATGCACGCAAAGCTTTCTCCTTTTATTTTATTTTTCTGCGATCTGCCTCCCGCTCTCTTTTCTCCCCCCCCCCCCCAAAAAAAGGTAGGGCAATCCCCAGGGGTCTCCAACCTTCGCAACTTTAAGCCTGGAAGGACTTCAACTCCCAGAATTCCCCAGCCAGGGAATTCTGGGAGTTGAAGTCCTTCCAGGCTTAAAGTTGCCAAGGTTGGAGACCCCTAATTCTAGACTCTATGACAAACCAACCGAGAATAAAGCAGCTTTTTTTCTCTACGAGAACTACGGCTACTATGTAGGAAAACTGCATAGGAACTATGTAGGAAGCATGAAATAAGTTACGGGGTCCCGGAGGGGGAGTTCAATGCCAAAGTCCGCCATCCCACGAGTGTCAGACCCCTTTTGCGTGAAAGGCGGCGAGTCTGCGGTTTTGTACTTTGGGATTTCCTCCCTCCTGGGGAATTCCTATCCGATCCAACGCTGAATGGGGAAGTATCGGTTAGAAGGGACAGGAAACTAGATTACATCTTCAAGCAGTCCTTCATCTAAATAGAGGCCGGGCGAGAGAGAGAGAGAGAGAGAGAAACTTTCCGCTGGTGAATGCACTTAAGTGTGGGACTCCTCCTAAACCACAAAGCACCGCCTCCGATCACACTTTTCGCCGTGCGGGGGTTCAAACCGCAACACCACGGCGACCAGCCTTCCCAACACACGTCACGCACTAACACGGAACAACTTTTGTGGTTCTGAATGGACCGATCGAGAGCATTTAAATCCGTTATAGAATGCCCTACAGGAGTGGCCAAAATACCTTGAGTGGGGTCCATGTATCAGAACCGGTCCGATTTATTTTAGCTTAGTGGGGAAATTCCCATTTACACAGAACTCCCGGTTCCTGCCAAAATACAGTATAAAACCGCAAAGGCGAAGAGCAACCAGAGACGCAGAGAAGAGGCCGTAAATTCAAATCAAATTTGACAAAGCTTACCTTCAAGGCAAATTTGTCCCCGGTTTTCCTGTTTAAGATTTCCAAAACTTTTCCATTAATCCCCAGCCCCAGGACTTGAGTGGTGACCCTGTAATCATCCGTGATGGCGTTTTTCTTTATCGGGAGGACAGACTTCAGGTGGAACTGGGGAAACTGTTGTTGTTGTTGTTGTTGTTGTTGTTGTTGTTGGGCCAGTTGCTGCTGCTGCTGCTGCTGCGGAGGCTGGTGTGGCGGCGGCGGCGGCGGAGCCGGTGGCGGATTGGGGAAAAGTATTTGAGGGTTCTGATTCTGAGAGTTAGACAGCATCGTTCAGTCCGAAGCGGACACAGCAAACTGCGGGTTCCACCCTGGCCCGCCTCGCCCTGCCTCTTCTCCCTCCCGCTTCCACTCCTTCGTCCCCACGCTCGTAGGAAGTTTGCGCAAAACAGCCGGATCAAAACTCAATTTCTTCCCGCCTCGCTGCTTCTTAAAGGCACGGTTTCTTCTGGGCTATTCCTTTCCTCCAGTTTGAGCATAGAGAGTTGTTCTCTCGGCCTCCCCTGGGTCTCTTTGGAATAAGCCGCCGCTTCTTCGGGTTTGTCCCGATCCCAGCGGCCGGTTCGCTGCCTCTTTCGAGCGCGGAGACAGGAAAAGGAATCGCTACGATGTTTCACTCTCGTTACTTCCCCGGGTCGGCTTCCCTGGGCTGATGTCATAGCCTTGCGTTGACTGGCTGCGCCGCGTTCGGGGGCGGAGCCTAAGGCGGGTGTTCAGGCAGGCAGGCGGAGCTAATTCAAAGGTTCGGAAGGGGCGGGTGGTTATGGCTGGCGGACGAAGTGTTGTTCTGGCTCAATTCGAGAACGTATTTAAAATGTTGTGCTTTTGGAGATTTTATTGAAGTATTATCTTTAGTTGTCAGCTTTTCCTACCTGGACATTAGGTTGGATGTAGACCAGAACGCTGGTCTTGATTTAAAAAAAAAAAAAAAAGCTGAATCACATCAAAAGTTTATAGGGGAAAATGGATTATTTCATTAACCACTGTGTGACGGAAAGTTTGTAAAGTAACTGAAACTTCTTATTCATGGCCCAGAACTAAGAGCTCTGAAAGTTTGAAGATTTAATATACAATTGGCTTTGACTTATTATTAGATTACAGTCATATAAAAATCAACACAATAAAGCAACAATAAATGCAAAATAGAAATTCTGTCCCATAGGTTTCAAATGCCCTGTAGAAAGATTCCTTTTCTATACACGTGAAGGTAGACATAACCCAAAGAGGCATGGGGGGGGGGGGAAATATGGGGATCTTCTCCATACTTTGTGGTACTTGGATATCCCAAGTTCCACCATTTTACTGTACCAGATGGGAAGGTTCTACTTGGAAAGAGGATGATTTTGACAATTAAATATTGTAGATTTGAAACCAGCACCATAATTTGCACTTAGAAGCTCACTGAACATCAGTGCAGTGCCCATAACACAATGTTTGTGGTAGTTCTTAAACTCCAAAATGGCATCAATTTCAGCTTCTGAGTAATTCACAGAAGCAGCTCCCATGAAAAGTGCATTGCAATAATCCATACAGGTATTATTGATAAGAATGTGAGTCAGTGTTGGAAAGGCCTCCTTCTCCAAGTAGGACTGCAACTAGAACAATTGAAACTGGGAAGAGTCTCCTGCCTATAGCATTGACCTTAGTAGGTATGAGTCCAAGATAACTTCCAAATCCTTCAAGTTTCATCCCGTCTAAGCTCTCACAAACTCCAGACATTGCCTCAATATTTCACAATATTTCTGCCCTAGCTCTATTGGAGATATTGAGATGAATATAATTTGCAAATTGACGCTTTACCTTGAAACAATCAATTATTTTAATCAGGCAGCACTCTAAAGAAAACTAGCAACCAAACAAGGACAACAAGAATTTCTCTGTCATAATTGGACTTTTTACAAAAATGAGTATGTAGCATGTGAGGCCTTGATCTCTAAAGAGTCCTTATTTTTAATGTGTTACTTTATCTCAGTAATAGTTCTTTATTTCTACTGTAGGAATAAAATAATAAAATTTAAACACATTCAGACCTTCTTTTTACAGGAATCAGAACTCCTTAGGAGGAAAAAATGAACATTTCACCATGTGCATACAGGCCAGTGTGGGATCAGTGCAAGATGGACAAGTTACAGGAAAAATGGGAAAGATGGTTGCTATTGAAGAATAAAGCCACTGATTTCAGTGATCAGAGCTTTCTATACTAGAAATAATAGCTGAGAAGCCAGAGAACATTATTCTGTCAAGTGCAATAAGCATTTATAAATTTTGCAACAAAAAAGGAAGTAGAAGCTTCAGTAGGCAATTATATGAAAAACCCAGATTGAAGTCAATAATTATATTTCTCTAGTTCTATTAACATTTATATTCTTATCAATATCCTGCAACATCATAAATCCTCTTTGTGTTATAACAGAGCTAGGCAATTAATTTTGCATTGGATACTTATGCAACAATTCTTAGGATCTCTATTCTTATATCCTATAAGTATCAATTGCTTCTGTAGAGATTGGTCAGTACTGAGCCAAAAATATACTACAAGTGCATATTTAATATTACAGACCAATCTCTTTATGCTGCATCACCTGTAAAGTCATGGAATCAATTATTAACCAATCCATTATCCTCCACTCAGAAACAAACCTACTCTCTAATAAACAATTTGGTTTTAGGAAAAAAACTATCATGTAATCTGCAACTCTTACACTGCAAAAACATATGGACTATACAACTCGATCAGGGCAAAGCAATAGACACAATCTACATAGACTTCTGTAAAGCCTTTGATTCAGTGGTACACAACAAACTACTCCTAATCTTTTTTTTATTGGTTATTCGGGTTTTCTCCCGCATAAGATTGGAAGTATCTGGGCAATGTTTCGATGAATACTCATTCATCATCTTCAGCTAGAGCTGAAGACCAAGCCTGAAGATGATGAATGAGACTTCATCAAAATGTTGCCTAGATACTTCCAATCTTACGCAGGAGAAAACCCGAATAACCAAAGATCCATATATATATATACATATATGTGTGTGTGTGTGTGTTTTCTTAAGTTTTCGCGGGTACTTACATGTATGGCATTCAGCTTAGTTCGGGTATTTTCCCACATCATAATAGTTGTGCTTTTAAAGTTGTAGCAACGTTTCAGCAGAATCTCATCTGCCATCATCAGGCTTCTGTATAGTGTTCGTCTGTGAGTTAGACTTTTACAGTTGTTTCAGATTTAAATTTGGGGCAGCCTATTGCTGTGCCAGAATGGTTTTTTCTTCATCCTGATTGGTTGAGAGTCTTGGTCTGTGTTTATTGGTCTTGGAGTTTGCTGTGTTCTGCTTCTGATATCTTCTGTCTGTTTTTTTTTGGCTCTTTTTGTATCTTGATTGGCTGGCAACATTGTGTTACTTTATTGAAGGCCTTTAGTGCAGCTTGGCTTCAGGTAAATGGACGGCTATCATTAGTTAGGAAGCTGGGTTTCATCTGGGTGCCTGGTTGGGGTGTGTTTGAGCTGTAGGTATTAGGGGGGATCTGTTTGTGCCCAGGTGTTTGCCTGGCTTGTGGTGTGGAGATTTTTTTGTTTGTGAGTGCAGGCTTCCAAATGATTGACAGCCTGGTGGAATCATCTCTTCTATTCATGCTTTCTGGTCTTTTTTCAATCTCTATGGCTTCTCTGATGATTCTGTGGCTGGGATTTTCTATGGTGGCTTGGGTTTTGGTGCCATTGAAGTTGATGTTATGACCTGTGGCTTCCATGTGTTGGACTAGTGAGGAAGTGTGTTCCAGCTTTTTGACTGCATTTTTGTGTTCATCCAGGCGGGTGCTTATTCTTCTATTGGTCTGTCCAATGTATGTGGCCGGGCATGATGCACAGGGGACTTCGTATATGCCTTGGTTTTCCAGGTCAATTTTGTCTTTGGGGTTCCTGAGGATGGCTGCTATTTTTCTGTCTGTTTTGAAGGCAGTCTTGATGTGGTGTCTATATAGAATCTTACTAATTTTGTCTGTAGTGCCTCTTATGTAGGGCAGGACAGCTGTTCCTTGGGTCTGTTCATTTTTTGGGTCTCTATTATGTCTCAGTGTGTTTTTGTGGATCAAGTTGGTGATTTTGCTTTTGTGGAAGCCGTTGGCTGTCAATATTTTAGTCAGGTTGCATAGTTCAGTTTTAATGTGTGTCTTGTCTGCCAGGCGTTTGGTTCTAGTAATTAGTGTTTTAGCCACGGAGTTTATCTGTGCTGGGTGGTGGTGGGATTGGGCATTGAGGTAGCGGTTGGTGTGTGTTTTCTTCTGGTATATGGTGTGTCCTAGTGTGCCATCTGTTTTTTTGTAGATTAGTACATCTAGGAATGGTAGTTGTTTGTTTGTTTCTGTTTCCATGGTGAACTTGATTTTGGGGTGTGCACTGTTTAGGTGTGTTAGGAAATTGTTTAGGTTTTCTTGTCCATGGGGCCAAATCACGAATGTGTCATTGATATATCTTAACCATAGTTTGGGTTTGAGGATGGCATTGGCCAGGGCTCTAGATTCGAATTCTTCCATGAACAGGATTGCAATGACAGGTGACAGTGGTGATCCCATGGGGGCTCCTTCAATTTGTTTGTATCTTTGTCCTTTGTATATGAAATATGTGTTGGTTAAGCAGTGTTCTGTTAGTTCCATGAGGTGTTTAGCTGGTTGGTATTTATTTTTGATGATTTCAAGGGTCTCTTTTATCGGGACTTGAGTGAATAGTGAAACCACGTCAAAACTTACAAGCAGATCTTCTTGCTCCACGTGTAGATCTTTGATCATTTCCAAGAAGTGGTATGAGTTTTGTACATGAGAAGCTGCTGTTTCAGCATGGGGCTGTAGCTCTTTTGCTAGGTGTTTAGCTAGGTTTTGTAGTGGTGCTCCTCTGGAGCTGACTATGGGTCTGAGAGGTATGCCTTCTTTGTGTATTTTTGGGAGGCCGTATAGTTTGGGGCATCTGGAAGATTTCTCTCTGGGTATGATCGTGTGTTGGATCTCTTTGCTTATGTGGCTGGTTATAATTTTCTTCTTGGTTAATTTTTCCAGATATGTGGTTGGGTCTGTGTTTATGGTTTGTATGTGGAGTCTTGGAGTAGGTCTGTCAATTTAGTTTCATAGTCTTTTCTGTCTATTATTAAAGTGGCATTCCCTTTATCTGCTGGGAGGATAATTATACTGCTGTCTCTTTTCAGGGTTTTGTTGCTTTTGGGTGGTTTGCTTGTGCATAGGATGTTGGTAACTTGGTGTCTTATTTTATCAGCTTCATCTGTATTTAATTTAGTTAGGCTGGATTCTACTGCACATATGATGGATTCTGTGGGGATTTTTTGGGGTGCTATAGCATAATTGAATCCTTTGGTTAGGACTTCTGTTTCTGTTTTGGTGAGTTCTCTGTTGGAAACATTGTACACTAATTGTTTCAGGTGTTGTTGTGAGTTGTTGGGGGTTTTCTTGTCATGTTCTAATTTCTTTAATTTTTTCAAGAGCTTTTCCTGTTTGTAAATACACACACACACACAGAGAGAGAGAGAGAGTGTGCCGTTTGGTTTACAAATTGTTTTGTGCTTCCATTTCATAGTCTTCAATTACAATTACATTGTATATACTCTCATATTTTCAGTCAAATATTAATATCATTATTAACCAATCATTTGACTATACTTTTATTCATTCATGCTTTATGAAATAATCATATTTTACTTAATTTGTTTTATGACGGTTCATATTATCATCTCAAATTTATCCGATAATCATTTTGTAGATATAATAAAAAAACATCTTTACATATTCATTATGTTCTAAAAATTTACATATTTCATTACCTTTTATTGTCTAACCATTGATAGAATAGATCCCAAATTTTATAAAATTGTTTATCATCTTGTTCTCTAATTTCAAATGTCAATCTAATTTCAGCACATTCCAATTTTTTTTTTTGTAAATTTTATTTGAGTTTTCACAAAAAGAAAAGAAATACAAATAAAACATCTTTTTTTAAAACAGCATAATCCTGGGTTACATTTCTTCGTACAGACGCAAATTCAAGTTCATGCTCATTTTTATATTCTATTCCATATCTTATTACTATTTTACATTTTCTACATAGCTTCTCCCCTCTTTTAATTTTCTCAATTTTATTTTATTTATTTCATCTCAATTCAAATCATTATATTTATATTTTTGTCTGTCCTGTTTCAATTGTCTATTATCTTTTCTCATTAAACAAAATTTATCCTGTAGTTACTGATTGGAGTATGACGCCTTTATATCTTTCCCCTAAAATTATCACACTCAATATAATACATAACTTCCATTTGGATTCTGCTTGGTACATTCCTAAACTACATACTGTATTCCTAAAAAAAGAAAAAATTATAAATGTATAATATAATTAAAACAACATTCCATTCCAATTCAATTCTATCATTACTTTTAATATTCATTAAAGTCTTAACATTTTTCACATTACTTTTCAATTAAATATCATACTTCTATGGGAACAATTATAAACTTTCCATAGTTAATTCCCCCTGCCTTCACTTATATTTTATAAAACATTAATTAATTAAAATGTTCCCGTTCCTTCCTAATTCAATTTTCTCATTTATTTTATTTCATTTATTTTATTCACAAACGTTTCACTAAATTACACTATTTTGTCCCTCATTCTAATCATATGCTGTTTCCAATTTTCTAAAGTTATTTCTATTACAAATATAACAATACAATCTTATGTACCTTTACAGAATCCCTTTTTCAGTTAAATTTTCACCCATTATCTCTAAATAGGTCCTGTTTCTCTATATCTTGCTCCGGACCTTTGTGACTTCTTTTCCTTTCCTTCTTCCCTCTCTTCTTCTCTCTACCCTTTTTATCCCTTTGTCTCTCTACCTCTATTTCCCTCTTCTGTATTCCCCTTTTCTGTTGCTTTCCAATATTATACTTATTTTTTGAATTATTTTTCTTTGGTTGTTTTTTTAAGTCTTAAATTCTCCATTCTCTTTCCCCCTTTCCTTTTTCTTCCCCACATAGAATTACTTGTTCATTAAAGATGGCTTCTTCTTTGTCCCAGTCTTCTTGTTTTGCAGTCTTTTCTTGTTGTTTCTCATAGTTCCAGATCTCCATTTCTAAGAATTGAAAAACGAAGCCAAAAGAGTCCTTCCCTTCTTGTGCATCTTCTTTGTACTTTTTAAGTTCCATTTTCAGTTCATCCAGAAGTGATGCCATTGTAAAATTTTTAAACAACCACCCAATCAGTTTTAGTCATTCAAATATAATAACCAAAAATCCAAAAGTCACCAAGTAATCCAAATACACGCAAGCTGTTTCTTTTTTGCTCTTTTTTTTCACTTTCTCTTCCTTGGGGTTACTATTTAGTTACAAAGTTTCAGTTAAAATGTATCCTTTAGAAGTCTTATTGAAATTTTACTTTAGATTCTTTTAAAGTCCAGGCAGTCTCCTCTCTCTTCCAGATCCTGCCCTAATTCTTTTTCTCTCCCTTCCTGCTTATAGAAGAAAAAGGTTTTAATGTCCAGAAATCTTTATTGTCCCTTTGGCATTTAGTTATATTTTCAGCTTAATTGCCTATTGATGCCAAAGCGGATTTTTCTGATTTCTTATTTAGGTCTCTTAGTTGTCAATATAAAGAAGGAGAGAGAAGAAAAAAAAGCCAAACCTTTCCCTTTTCACTTTCCTTAGCTGCTTCTGACTCTTCTTTAGGAGCGATGTTATTTTTTTGTAAAATTTAAATTCCAGGGTATCTTAGTTGTTACTTTTTCAACTTAACCTGGTCAGCCAAAACTTTCACTTCTTACCTTCCTCCTGCATGTTCTTTTCCGGTTGAATTCTTCTTTGAGGTGGCCATTTCTGACCACCGCTCCTACCGCTTTCGGGAAAGGGAGTAATGGCCAGCTGTGGAGGAGAGATGTGGCTCTCCTCGACCCTGCTGGTGGTCTCCCCCCTCTTCACCACCTCTACAGGGTGGCTTAGCCCTGAAACCAGCCGGCTCAGGGTGCTCCAGCGGCAAGCCCAGACAGAAACCGCACACGATCATGGATTCCTGTCTGTCACCAAAGCCCTTCAAACCGGAAATCTTCAATATTTTCTTAATGATTTCCTCTTGTGGTGGTGGTTTCTCATTTTTCCAGTTTTTAGCAAATACAATCCTAGCCGCTATTAACACATTTACAATCAAGTATTTCAAGTCTTTACTATATATTTCAGGTAAAATTCCCAATAAAAATATCTCTGGTTTCAAATCATTTTTTCCAACCATGTGTGGATTTTAGTCCAATATTTTTTAGCATCAGCAAATATCCACCACATATGGTAATATGAGCCAGGTGTCTGATGACATTTCCAATATTTTTTGGATTTATTCTTGAACATTCTTGCTATTCTTGTCAAGGGAAAATGCCACCTGTAAAGCATCATATACAAATTTTCTTTACATGCTGTTGACATTGTCATTTTATAATTTTGAAACCACAGTTTTTGCCATTTCTCTAAATCAATCCCATATCCAAAATTCTTCCCCCAAGCAATCATAGTTTCTTTAACTCATTCTTCTAGTTTAATTTCTAATAGATATCCATAAAATTTTTTAATCACCTTTTCATCAGTACCTGTCAAAATCTTATCTAAGTCAGTCAGTTTATCATAGAAACCTTCTGTTTTAGAATCTTTATCATACCTTGAATGTATTTGCACATATGAAAACAAATTCATCTTTATACCTTGTTCCTCTAGTTTTTGCATAGATTTAAGTTCACCCTTTTCATTCAATATTTCACCATATCTAACTGTTTGTTCCTTTTTGTATATTATAGGATAAGAAAATGCTTCAATAGTTGATAGCCAGACTGGAATTTTCAAATAACATTGTCTTTTAATCTTCTCCCAATTTAACCACAGAGACTCCCATATATAATGTCTTCTAAAATACCCCTAAAATATTCCGTATATAATGTCTTCTAAAATACCTCCTTTATATCATAAAAAAGCATGCCACCCAAACAACAGATCATGTCCTTCTAATGTCAACAATCTAGTATTTCCTAATGTTATCCATTCCTTAACCCACATCAGATTTGTAGCTTGGTAATACAACTCCCAATTAGGCAAACCAAATCCTCTTCTTATTCTAGCATCCTGCAAAAGGCTTAACTTTATTCTCGCTTTCTTACCTTGCCATATATATTTCAGCACAATTTTATTTAAATCTTCAAAGTAATCTTTTTCAAGCCTAATTGGAATTGTTTGGAACAAATATAAAATTCTGGGTAATATATTCATCTTGATTGTTGATATTCTCCCTATTATTGTAGATTTTCCCATTTCGCCAAATCTAGCACTATCTGCTGCTTAAGTTTGATATAATTATTCTCTTTTAGTGTACTGCATCTTGCTGTCAAATATATCCCCAGTTAAAACTAAAATCTTATGTATCTCTGGACACCTACATAACTGGATAGAAGCATCCCTGTCAAACAGATAACAAATGGTCAATATTGGGAGCATCCTATCAAATTCTGTACCTGTCAACGGTGGTGTCCCCCAAGGCAGTGTTCTAGGATCAACTCTCTTCATGCTCTACATAAATGACCTCTGTGATCATATTAAGAGAAACTGCATTCTCTTCGCTGATGATGTAAAGCTATTCAACACCACAGACAATACTACTACCCTCCAAAAAGACCTTGGCCATGTATCAGAATGGTCAATCAAATGGCAACTTCAAATCTCAACAAATAGATGCTCTGTCTTACATATTGGCAGAAAAAATCAGAAAATAAAATACAAGCTAAATAGTCAAGACCTTGTTGAGGATCCAAACTTTGTCAAGGACCTTGGAGTACTCATCTCAAATGATCTACCGTAAGTGCTAGAGCCCACTGTAACTACATAGCCAAAAAGGCATTAAGAGTTGTCAATCTAATCCTATGTAGCTTCTTCTCTGGTAATATCACACTACTAACTAGAGCATACAAAACATTTGCTAGTCCTATACTTCAATACAGCTCATCAGTCTGGAACCCATATCATGTATCTGATATTAACACAATTGAAAAAGTCCAGAAATATTTCACAAGAAGTGTTCTCTGCTCCTCTGCTCATTGCAGAATACCTTATGCCACCAGACTTGAAACTCTAGACCTAGAAAACCTAGAACTACGCCGCCTTCGGTCTGATCTAAGTATAGTATATAAAATCATACATTGCAATGTCCTACCAGTCAATGAATACTTCAGCTTCAACCATAACAATACAAGAGCGAACAACAGATACAAACTCAAGGTTAATCGGACCAAACTTGATTGCAAAAAATATGACTTCAGCAACAGAGTGGTCAATGTCTGGAATACTCTACCTGACTCTGTGGTTTCTTCCCCAAACCCCAAAAACTTTAACCTTAGACTGTCTACTATTGACCTCACCCCCTTCCTAAGAGGCCTGTAGGGAGCGTGCATAAGCGCACCAATCGTGCCTACCGTCCCCGTCCTGTTTTTTTTTCTTTTTCTTATAAGTATCTATCTCATGTATTCAAAACTATATTTATTCTTATACCTGTATCTTGTAAGTGATTGACAAATCAAATAAATACTAAAAGAACTTATTTTCCTAGCAGATAGGAGATTCTCCTGCCTAGGATGCAAGATGTGGAAGGAACTCTTGCAAGTTGTATTTGACCTTCATTTGCCTCTTCTCTAAAAAAGCAGGTAACATTTTTTTTTGTCAGGCTTTCAATTGCTAATTGAAACATGAAATAGTTTTATTCGTTTCTGAATTTTGTTTTTTGTATTTCACATTGTGTTTATTGTTAACCACTATATTCAAACTGAGAATTTGGATTTAAGTAAATAAGCATAGGATTTTAAAATAAGCTGTTGAGATTTTGATTTCCTTCATATAGCATATTCTAATTAATTTAATTTGTACCTATGAAGGGAAGAGAGGGCTGAATCAGAACAAATCTGTGACTGTGATTTCAATATGTGATGCAGAATGGACAAAAAAAATACTGATATTTGTGGTAAAAAATGTCAACTGTGAGTAAGTGCTATCCTTCTGTTCCCACAAAGGAAACAGAAGATAATTATTAAAATAACAGCAAATCAACTTTATATATTTCTGAAATGCCATTTTCAGTTTTTATTTTATCTGTAGCAAAGGGTGGACTAAAAACTGTATGAATGCCTCATGTTCTCAGTGGTACAAGTAGGAAAATATTGCTAGTTATCCATTTAGCACAGCCACTACTAACAATGCTGTGCAAAATTGTGTCTGAGTGGTTGCTAATAGGCATGTAGAAGAACATATAATTACGGTACTAGCCATGATCTCTAACTCTGCACAGAAACACAGAAGCAGGAAAATATTCCCTGGGATGTACTAATTGATACCTTTGCTAAGCCGCATCAGCCTGGCATGTGCCCTCCACAGATCCAGCCACAAATGTTATTGTTGTGTCCGCGAAATGATGCCAGGAGTCGGTGACTTCAAATCATGCTCTTTATTTAAGGTTGGAACCGAACTGGGGCAAAGGGAAAAAGATCGCGGCTTTTATTCCTTTAGCCGCGGCAGCCGCGGCCAATGGCACTGCTTTGAATCTCCCGCGATCCGAATGGACCAATCGCGGGAGATTCTTAGCGAGCCAATCGGCGCGGCTCGCCTGACCAATCAGAGTGCCCCGCGCTTTGGCTAATCAAAGCGCGGGGATCTCAAGAATGCTAATTAAGGACAGAACACCCCTCCCCTCTTGGTTCAGTCCTTACGTCGCATAGTCACATAGGTAGGCGGGGCTCCGTCTGAGCCTACTGGACCTGCGCAGCTCAGTCGTAGGTTGGATCCCGGCCGGTTCGGTTGGGATCTCTGCTGCTCCTGCTGCCGTCATGGGAACCGGCTGGTCGATCGGGCCGGGCCGCTCTCCGTAGCTCCCTCCTGGGCCTCCCGGGTTGGTTGAGCTGCGGGTTTCGCCGCTCCCGCTCAGTCTTTCTGGGTCGGTCGAGCTGGCCTGGCTGTCTCTTCCTGGCGAGGGGTCGTGATGGCTGCTTTCCGGTGAGTACGGCTGGTTTATTCTTCTTTGGTTTTGGTCCCCTGGGTATTCCCACCCCCCTTGGTTTGTGTTGTGGGGGTTGGTTTCGCCTGTTTGTGCATCGGTGGTCTCTTGGTTGGTAGTCCTCGACCTTAGTTGGTCGATGTAGTGTTTCCACGCTTGTCCGTCTGCTGTTTGTAGTCGGTACGAGTGTGGGCCTGTTATTTGTGTGATGACGGCCGGTATCCATAGTGGGTCTCCCGTCAGGTTTCTTGCGTATACAGGGTCGCCAGGTGCGAAGGTTCGGTGTTTGCTGTTTGAGTCTGGGGGCTTCTCCGGGTTATATGTGGGGTGTAACCTGTCGAGTGGGGACCTTAGTTTCCTGCCCATTAATAGTTCAGCTGGGCTCTTATTCATTGTGGTATTTGGGGTTATGTGTTGGGTGAAGAGTAGTTTGTTTATTTTCTCCTGGATCTCCCCGTGGTCTATTTTCTGGATGGTCTTCTTAGTGAATTGGACCATCCGTTCCGCCCTACCGTTAGCCGCCAGGTGCGCCGGAGCTGTCAGCGCGTGGCGGATGCCCCTTTCCGCTAGGAATTTTTTGAATTCCAGCGAGGTGAATTGGGGCCCGTTGTCGGAAACGATGACGTCTGGGAGGCCGTGTGTTGCAAAGAGTTTGCAGAGTTCCTTGATCACGGCCTCCGTGGTTGTCGTCTTCATGTTGCTTACCTCCAGCCAGTTGGAGTAAGCGTCAACTGTTATGAGGAAGGTGTGTCCTTTTGTGGGCCCGGCGAAGTCTATGTGAATCCTAGACCAAGGTCCCCTTGGGGTTTCCCACTCTAGGACGGGTGCTGTGGGTGGGCTTGGCCTAGTTTCCTGGCATCGTTGGCACCTTGCTACCCAGGCCTCAATTTGTTTGTCCATCCCTGGCCACCAAGCGTAACTTCTGGCCAGGGCTTTAGTCTTAACGATGCCAGGGTGCCCCTCGTGTAGCAGTTCCAGAACCTTCCCTTGTAGCTTTTCTGGAATGACCACCCTATCCCCCCATAGTATGCACCCTTTTAATAACGAGAGTTCCGTTTGGCGGTTTCGGAACGTTTTGACGGACTCGTCGTTGTCCCTTTCCGGCCACCCTTTCTCTACCCAATGCAACACCCGCGCCAGACGTTTGTCTTTATTAGTTTCTCGGGCAATGTCTGACGCGGTTATGGGCAGGTTGGGTAGAGTCTCTATGCTGAGGGTGGTCGTCGTGGGTGCTGGGTCGGTGTCAGGTTCCGGTAGCGGCGAGCGGCTTAAGGCGTCTGCATGGGAGATCGTCTTACCCGGTCTGTGTATGAGTCCGTAGTTGTAGGCTGCCAGGAACTCGGACCACCTTGTCATTCGGGGAGACAGAATGTTCGGGGTGGCCCGGTTTCCTGCAAGGATTCCCAGCAGCGGCTTGTGGTCGGTTATGATGGTGAAAGTCCGGCCGTAGAGATACTCGTGGAATCGTTTTACGGCGGCAACGATAGCCAGAGCCTCTTTGTCCAGCTGGCTATAGTTCCGCTCCGGTTTGGTGAGGGTCCTTGAAAAGAACGCGATGGGCGCTTCTTTTCCGTCGGGGAGGGTATGGCTGAGGACAGCGCCGACGCCGAAGGGTGATGCGTCGCATGTGACGGCCAGAGGTAGGGTCTCGTTATATTGTATAAGGATGGCATCCGAAGTGAGGAGGTCCTTTGTTCTTTGGAAGGCGGCTTGCTCGCGTTTCCCCCAAGTCCAGGTCGCCGCCTTGTCCAGGAGCCTATGCAAGGGCTCCGCCGCCGTCGCCTTTTGGGGCAGGAAAACATTGTAAAAGTTAAGTAGCCCCAGGAATGCCTGTAGTTCCATCTTCGACTTGGGTGTGGGGGCTTCTTTGATGGCCTTGATTTTTTGGTTTGTGGAGTGAATGCCGTGACGGTCTAGGAGGTATCCTAGGAATTCTACTCATTCCGTGCATAGCTGGCATTTCTTCCTCTTGACTTTCAGCCCGGTCTCTTTAAATTTGATTAGGACCTCCCTTAGGCGACCCTCTAGTTCGGCTTGGTTGGTTGCCGACATTAGGACGTCGTCGAAGTAAGGTACCACCCCCTTGATGCCTTGCAGTAGTCTTTCCATTAGGCTTTGGAATATTCCCAGTGCCATGCTGACTCCGAATTGGAGTCGGTTGCATTTAAATGCCCCCGGTGGGTGACTATGGTTTGCGCTTCTGCCGTTTGTTCATCGACTGGCAACTGTTGGTATGCCTGGGCGAGATCGAGCTTGGCGAAAACCTTGCCCCCTCCCAGTGAGTGCAATAGGTGTTGCACTACTGGGACAGGGTAGGCGCTTTGTTGTAGCGCGCCATTTAGGGTGGCCTTATAGTCCCCACAGATCCTCACCGACCCATCGGGCTTGATCGGGGTGACTATGGGGGTCTCCCACCTGGCGTGGTCTATGGGCTGTAGGACCCCTTGCTTGACGAGCTTGTCAATTTGCTCGTCTATCTTGGGTTTAAGTGCGAATGGCACCCGCCTTGGTTTCAGGCGTTTTGGGGGGACATTTGGGTCTAGGTTGAAAGATAAAAGGGGCCCTCAGTACTTGCCTAGGTTTCCGTCAAAGACCTCTTGGAATTCCCGGGCCAGTTGCTGCTCCCAGCTGTCGTCGGTGACGTGGTCGACTCCCGTGACTGCGATGCCGAGCGGGGCGAACCATTGTAGTCCCAGTAGGCTTGGGCGGTCGCGGTCGACGATTGTCAGGGGAAGTCTTTCGGTGTGCCCTTTATATGTGATGTTGAAGTGTTTGGTTCCGACTACCAGGAACCAAACAATGAGTCTCTGGCTGTCTAGGTTCCTCCTTTGGAGGGTAGGCACCAAGCACTTTATTTCATGCCATGCAATCATGGAGAGGTAGGACCCGGAGTCCACCTCCATTTTGCATGGCTGGCCCTCGATGCCTACCTCCACGTGGACCTTCCGGGCGTCATTGGTTATGGTGTGGCCGATGGTGACCGTCTGATGGGTCTCCTCTCTTCGCCGGTTATCGCCGCCTCACAGGGATCGTCTGTTCCGGTCCCATCTGTTGTCCGAGGGGCGATCTCTGGTCCGGGGTGGTGTGCTCTCTCTCCTCCGGTCACTCTGATCCCATCGTGCCGGGCTGCGATTCTTCTTTAGGCGGCGAACACGGGCGATGTGTCCCTTCTTGTCGCAATGCCGGAAGATCGATTTGAAAAACCGGCATTCTGATCTGGGGTGGTTGCCGCCGCAACCGGCACAATTGGTCCTCGACTTACGACCCCGCCGGTTCCGTGGGTCGCGGCCTGTCTGGAGGCGATGGATGTCCTCCTCCTCGTCTGAAGTGCCCGATGCCGAGTGGAAGTCGCCCTGGTGGGTGGTCGTCTCGGGTTGGGCCTCGGTCGACCTCGCCAAGTTGTTGTTTCCGCTGCGGTCCCCAGTGTTCGGTCTGCGCATGCGGTCAGCGGAAGTTTGGGTTGCTTCGGCAGCTGCGGCTGCAGTGAGGGTGTCTGCTAGGCTGATGTTGGCCTTGGCCATCAGCTGGCTCTGGAGGACGGGGTCCCACAAACCGAGCACGATTCGGTCTCGCAGGGCGTCGTTCAGGTTGTCGAATTCGCAGAGCCCCACTAGGCGCCTCAGCTCGGCGACGAAGTCGCTGAAGCTCTCACCCGACTGTTGGTCCCGACGGTAGAATTCGTTGCGTCGCATCAGGATGGGTACCTCTGGATCGTAGTGCTGCCGAAGTATTGGCTCGAGGACGTCCCAGTCCATCGCAGTCGCATCGGCGGGTTTGGCAAGCGCCTTGGCCATCTTGAATACCTCGGTCCCGCAGTGGGTCAGGAAGATGGCGCGCTTCATGGGGCCGGTGGCGTCCTTCAGGTTGCTGCACTCGAGGAACATGCGGAATCGGTTGGAGTACGATTCCCAGTCCTCGGTGGCGGGGTTGAAAGTTGCGGGGGGTGCGATTTTCGCCATCGCGGTGGTTCGTCTGGCTTCCGTCGGACACGTGGTTTGGTTCAGGGTCTGGATCCCACCTTCGTCGCCAGCGTTGTGTCCGCGAAATGATGCCAGGAGTCGGTGACTTCAAATCATGCTCTTTATTTAAGGTTGGAACCGAACTGGGGCAAAGGGAAAAAGATCGCGGCTTTTATTCCTTTAGCCGCGGCGGCCGCGGCCAATGGCACCGCTTTGAATCTCCCGCGATCCGAATGGACCAATCGCGGGAGATTCCTAGCGAGCCAATCGGCGCGGCTCGCCTGACCAATCAGAGTGCCCCGCGCTTTGGCCAATCAAAGCGCAGGGATCTCAAGAATGCTAATTAAGGACAGAACAGTTATATGCTAATACACATACATACATCTTTAGTTCTGTTACAAATAAAATCAACTGCTGATGTTTAAGCACTTGAAGTTGTTCTTTTGGCATCAAATATTTAAACTGAACTAATCGAAAAGTGTCAGGCCTGCTCTGAATTGAATGTCTGAATGTTGCAAGTTGATGGTTGCTTTAAGGAAATAGAAAGAACTAAATGGATAATAGATAAATAAATAGAATTCTAGTGTTTTTTTTTAAAGTATGTTTATATGCAAATCCATGTTGTGTAAAAATAATAACATGCATATTAATTGCTATTTGCCTACCCTATATAAACAATTCCTATCAATTACTGATATCTGTGTTTCTTTCAATTGCCCCAAATATTATTTGTTTTGTTTATAGCATCCTTAGCATCCTCATCCCAAAAATGTAGAAGGATCCCCAACCAAGATGGAATGCAAAAAAATTATCTGGAAACAGGAAAATTAATAGTTTATTTCCTAACTAGCAAGACTGAAACTCAATTCAAAGAATGCTGGAATGAAAAAATCCATATCTTTAAAGAATAGACAAAAATCTCTTTTCTTCTACTGATAGACTGACCATTGAAATTTGATGGAGTAGAGAACGTGGCTTCTCTGAAATGCTAATTTTGTCCCAATTTCCACTGTTGCAGCATGCTTCTATTTCTTAGATTGGCTTTAAGTGAACAAAAACAAACAAAAGAAAAAAGGCCTTCCAGATAAATACTTAAAAACATAGAAGTGAAAAAGAAAGACAAAGAAAACAAAAATAGTTTTAAAAGGAAATTGGGCTTTTATGTATACCAGAGCATGTGAAATCTTAAGGAGAAATTGATGGTTTATATTGATGTCAGCTGTCAGCAACCACAAAGTTTTTCTCAGTCATGATAAATGTTAGCACTACTTTATATACTGCTTTGGTAAAACCACACTTGGAATACTGTGTCCAGTTTTGGTCACCATCAACATCAAAAGATATTGAGACTCTAGAAAAAGTACAAAGAGCAACAAAAATGATTAAGGGACTGGAGGCTAAAACAGTTCCATGGGTGTCAAACTCAATTACATCAAGTGATGTCATATGATGTATCATGATGCTTTTTGCCTTTGTGCAGCTGGGGTGGGCGTGACCTGTGCATGCATCTGGCTCGTGGGTCACCAATTGACACCCCTGGAGGGTAACATGGTAGCAGTCTTCCAATATTTGAGGGGCTGCCACAAAGAAGATGGGGTCAACCTATTCTCCAAAGCACCTGAGGGCAGAACAAGAAGCAATGGATGGAAACTAATCAAGGACAGAGTCAACCTAGAACTAAGAAGAAATTCCTGGTGGTGAGAACAATTAATCAGTGGAATAGCTTGTTTTCAGAAGTTGTGGCTGTCCCATCACCAGAGGTTTTTAAGAAGAGATTGGACAGCCATTGTGCGAAGTATTGTAGGATCTCCTGCTTGAGCAGGGGTTGGTCTAGAAGACCAAGAAGATCCTTTGCAATTCTGTTATTCTGTCCTGTCATGCCACTAAACTGATTCTTCAGGTCTTCCAGAAATCACTGTAATTGAGTCTCAACTTTGCTCTTGATCATCCTCTTTCCTTCCACCATTCTCCAGAGAGCTATATAATCACATATACATACTAAGAATGATAATTTGATCCTGGTTATTTGTGCCTCCAATGAAAACTCTGGGTTGACTGATGATTTATTTGTTTTCATGGCTATCCATAGTATGCTTGGAGTCTTCTCCAGCACCAAATATTTAAAAAGCAGCAATGCTCTTTATAGGCTGGTTTTTCAAACTCCAGTTTTCACCTCCACAGATGGTTACAGGGAAAACTATAACCCTAAGGTAAAAGACAAATATGTTTTAAAAAGCCAAAGGCAATGTATGAATTGGTATATGAAAATAATACCATAGGAACAAGGATGGGTAGAAAAGTATAAAGAGGAATAATGAATAGTTCCAGTGGAATTTTTTCTACTTTCTCCAGTGCAGAAAAAATGCAACTATATTTTCTTTTATCCTATGATATATTTTGATTTATTTGGCCTAATATATCTTGCTCCTTTTATATGCACTGCATAAAGTTGCTTACTTTGAAAGAGGATAGAAATTGTTATTTATATCCATATTTAATATTTTTCCAGACATACATTTGTACAAATGAAAGGAATATTTTAATTATTTATGAAATAGTGGCCAAATGGGAATAAAACTATCCTTAATTGTAAGGTTCTTCAGGGCTCTTTTTTTGCTGTGATTCAGGTGGTGGGATTTTCTTTGTGGGGGGGAGAAAAAGCAATCTCCAAAATATTTAAATCACATTAATCAAGAGACAGATCTTCTTCATTTTTTTCAACCTTTTGCCACAACTAGCCCAGCAGTTAATAGGAATTCAATCAATGTTTTATGATGTAATGAGCCTTAGAAAAAATGGACAATAAGCCAATGCCAGAATTCATTATCAGGCAATTGATTGTTCTCATTTCTTTAGAAAATGTGACCAAAATAAATTACCAATTGATCATTGTAACCAAATAGGGACATATGTATCTACTTGCCTTTCAGTCTCACAGGTACAATCTACATAGGTTACAACCTTCATAATATAATATTAATAGCATGTTATTGCTTACAAATTATTTTTAGTCAATTCTTGGCGACTTGCTAAAATAGAGTTAGGAACTTTATGTCACACAAAGAATTGCAATGAGGTACTTAGTTCATATCACAGATAGAACTTTTTGAGACTCCAGATAATCTGCTGGACTAGATATAAGAGCTTTATAAAGTATTTGAGGTTTTCAATGAAAAGATATACGTTATTCTTTTTTTTTTTTAACAAACTTTATTCATATTTCACATTAAAGACAAAAATCTCTTTTTGGTGGACAACATATTTCCGGGTCATCATCTTTACATACAAATATGACAGAAATTATACATTGATATATGCATACTTAATTCTATTATTACCTTTTCCATTCCAAGTTTTCAGTAAGGAGAGAAACAAACACATTAATTCTAGCCTCTTTCCTTAATTTCAATCAATTTTGTTTCATTTCAATTATTTCAAATATAATCCTTTAGTATTTGTTTTTAAACATAAAGATAAACAATATGTATTTGCCTAATAAATACTAATAAGGTTTAATTTTAAATTCTTTCATTAATCCCAATCTAAACATTTTTTAATTTCACTTCGATTATTTCAAATATAATCCTTAATATTTATTTTAAAAATACAAATAAACAATATATATTTGCCTAATAGTGGTAATAATGAAGTTACTAATGTCTCTCCTTGCTTTTAATAATCTATATTAAACTTATTAATTTTGCTGATTCTTTAGTCTGTCACATTCCCTTTCCATTACACATTTTTTTTTGTAAGTTCTAAATTAATACAGATCTTAACACACCCACACAAAAAGAAAAAAGAACAAGTATAAGTTTCCCCTCTTTTACTATTTTGAGTGTGACACCTTAATGATTAGAATATACCTTTATTCCCTCATCTTAATGCCCAATAAACCATAAGTCATTTCATCTTCTCAATTGGATTCCACAACATATTTTCCCCCCCCCTTTAATAAGAATTATCAGTATCTATATTACCCTATTTTCAAAATATTTTTAATTGCAGAAATATTCTTATTACCCCTTGTCACCCTGCAGAATCCCTCTTTTAATTCATCAACCATTAGCAATTTCTTTTCAACATTTTACTAGTTCTGTGTTTCTTTCTTTCACATGCCTGTTTCTTACAGCTTCTCCAGTACATTGGCCGGGAAGCGAACCCAGGCCTCCTCTCCCTCTCTTCCCCATGTCTTTTCTCATTCTTTCTACATTTCCTGACTTTACAAGTATTCCTTCTTTTAATTGTAAAGAAAAAATTTCCTTTAACATTTTACTAGTCTTACTGTTTCTCCTCCCTCTCTTCTCCCCATGACTTTTCTCATTTCAATTTGTCTCCTTCTTAATATCTCCCCTTCCCCTTTTCTGCTGAATCTTCCTGTACAATATTAGCATACTCCAAACCCTCTTAACTGATTGGTCCGAACGGACAACGACCTGATTGGTCGCATACTCGGCCATGATTGGAGCGCTAGGAATCTACCGCGATTGGCTGTGCCGATCGCGGAAGATTCAAAGCGCTGTGATTGGCCGCTGAAGGGCTGCCGCAGCTCGCATTCTCCAGATTATTCTCATCTACAATAAAGAGCTGAAATCACTGAATGGTCTCGCGTCTCCTTCAAACCGATCCACCCCAGATCTAACACTGGCGACGAGGGTGGGATTGTGAACAAGGAGACCCCAGCACGTGGCAGAGCAACACGCTGAACAGGCAGCATGGCCGGCATCAACTCGCCACCGCACCCTTCAATCCTGCTACTGAGGACTGGGAATCCTATACCGATAGGTTCCAAATGTTCCTCGAAAGTAGCAACCTCAAGGACGCCAATGGCCACAAGAAATGAGCCATGTTCCTCATGCACTGCGGGCCCGCAGTATTCAAGATGGCCAAAGCCTTGGCCAAACCGGAGGATGTCAAGGCGATGGAGTGGGACAATCTCGAGCCCCTGCTGCGAAGCCACTACGCCCCCATCGTGCCCATCCTTATCCGGCGGCACGACTTCTACAGGCGGGATCAACGTGAGGGCAAGGAGCTGGGCGATTTCATGGTGGCACTATGGGACCTAGGTGGCCTGTGTGAGTTCACCAACCTGGACGACGCCCTGTGAGACCGCGTCATCCTAGGACTCCAAGACCCCATCCTCCAGAGCCGCATCATGGCAAAGGGGGACATCTCCCTTGCCGATGCCCTCACCGAAGCCACTGCAGCAGAAGCGGCCAAGAAATCAGCAGCTCAGATGCGACAATCGAGCATCATGCCACGAGTGGCAGCAGGAGAGACAACGTCAACCCCTGAGAGGCGACCAGAGGCAGACCACACAACCACACACCACAGTGACATCGACTCCTTCTCAGAAACCGAAGACGAGGAGGAGATCCACCGCCTCCAATCAGCGTGGGAGCAGCGGGAACCACGAGGTTGTAAGTCGAGGTTCCAGTGTGCCGGCTGCGGCGGCGATCACCCCCGAGCGGACTGCCATTTTCTTGACGCCATTTGCAGGCATTGCGAGAAAAGGGGGCACATCGCCAAAGTATGCTGGAATAAAAAACACTACAGCCCACGACGACGAGACGCCAGCCCCCGATGGAGAGAGAGCACTCCCACCAGGAACCGCGATCACCAGATGAAGAACTGCTGGAGCTGAGAAGGTTGGAACAGGCAACTCCAGGAGATGAGACAAAGAGAGGAAACACACCAGACCGTCGTCATCAGCCATTCCTCCACCAGCGATGCCAGGAAAGTATATGTGACGGTGAGGATAGAAGACCAGCAATGCGACATGGAGGTGGACTCAGGGTCCTTCCTCTCAATGGTCTCCTGGCACACATTCAAGGGCCTGGTTCCCACCATCCGCCGCCATGAACTGGAAGACCAAACACTAACCGTCAAAGACTATCAGGGGAACCGAATCCCTGTAGTCTGCAGAGGCCATTTGAAGGGCCTTCAAGGGCCACACAGAAGTGCTACCCCTGATGATCGTCGACTGAGATCGCCCGAGCCTGTTGGGACTACAGTGGTTCGCACCCCTGGCCATTGAAGTAACTAGAATACACCACATCGGAGAGGCAGACTGCAAAGCGGCGCTCGTGAGGGATTTCCGGGAAATCCCTTTGTTGACAGCCTAGGCAAGTACCGGGGGTCCCCTATCTCATTTAACATAGATCCGAGCATCGCGCCAATCCGCCTAAGCCCAGGCGAGTGCCGTTTGCACTCAAGCCCAAGATCGATGAGCAGCTCGATAAGCTCATCGCGCAAGGGGTGCTGGAACCGATCAATCATGCCTGGTGGGAGACCCCAATTGTCACCCCCATCAAGCCAGATGGGTCTGTGAGAATTTGTGGTGACTACAAGGCCACCCTAAACCAAGCGCTCCAACAAAGCGCATACCCCGTCCCAGTAGTCCAGCATCTTCTACACTCACTGGGGGGAGGCCGAATTTCCGCAAAGCTCGACCTGGCACAAGCCTACCAGCAGCTGCCGGTCGACGGCACAACAGCAGAAGCCCAAACCATCGTAACGCACCGAGGGGCTTTCCGCTGCAACCGGCTCCAATTTGGAGTCAGTGTGGCACCCGGGGTCTTCCAAAGCCTTATGGGAAGACTCCTCCAGGGTATAGAAGGGGTTGTGCCCTACTTTGACGATGTCTTGGTGGTCACGAAAAATGAAAAACAACTAGAAGCCAGATTGAGAGAGGTACTGAAGAAATTCAGAGACTCGGGACTTAAAGTCAAGAAAGGGAAGTGCCAACTACAGGCCGAGAGGGTCGAATTTCTAGGGTACCTCCTAGACAAACAAGGGATCCACCCCACAGAAAAAAAACTGAGAGCCATAAGGAAAGCACCTCAACCCCAAAACAAAACGGAATTACAGGCTTTCTTGGGACTGTTAAACTTTTACAATGTCTTCCTACCTTAAAAGGTGACCGTGGCGGAACCGCTGCATAGGCTGTTAGATAAAACAGCCACCTGGACCTTGGGAGCATGGGAAGAGAGTGCCTTCAACAACACAAAGAACCTGCTAACATCCGACGCAGTACTAATCCAGTACAGCGAGACCCTGCCATTGATGGTAACTTGCGACGCATCACCATTTGGGATCGGCGACATCCTCAGCCACCAGCGACCAGACAGGAGGGAAGCACCCATCACTTTCTCATCAAGGACACTTTCAAAGCCAGAACGGAACTACAGCCAGCTCGAAAAAGAGGCTATAGCAGTCGTCGCCGGCGTCAAAAAATTTCACGAATACCTTTACGGTAGGACTTTTACAATCATCACAGACCACAAACCACTGCTAGGAATCCTGGAGGGAAACAGGGCCACACCGAACATTCTATCGCCAAGAATGACAAGGTGGTCCGAATTCCTAGCAGCATACAAATACCAGCTGACACACCGACCCGGCAAGGACATCGCCCATGCAGACGCCCAGAGCCGCTCACCCCTACTTGACCGGGAAGATGACCCAGCACCCACAACAGAGGTACTCCAAATAGAGACAATATCCAACCCACTCGTGACCGCGCCAGACATTGCCAGAGAAACAAATAAAGACAAGCGGCTGGCACGACTCTTGAGCTGGGTTGGAAAAGGGTGGCTGGAAGGGGACAAGGACGAACTATTCAGACCTTTCTGGAACAGACACATTGAACTCTTTATCGAGAAGGGCTGCATACTTTGGGGGGACAGAGTGGTAATTCCGGAAACATTACAGGAAAGGGTATTGGAGATGCTGCATGAGGGGCATCCAGGGATGGTCAAAATGAAAAGCCTGGCCAGAAGCTACGCATGGTGGCCAGGAATGGACAAACAGATCGAAACCTGAGTGGCCAGATGCAAGCAATGCCAAGAATCCAGACCTAACCCTTCCGCAGCCCCAACCCAAGAATGGGAAACACCCAGAGACCTGTGGTCTAGGATTCACATAGACTTCACAGGGCCAACCAAGGGACACATGTACCTTATTACAGTGGATGCTTACTCCAATTGGCTGGAGGTAAGCACCATGAAATCTACCACAACAGAGGTGGTAATCAGAAAACTGAGCAAACTGTTTGCCACGCATGGCCTGTCAGATGTAATAGTATCGGATAACGGGCCCCAATTTACTGCCCTAGCATTCAAGCAATTTCTGGCAGGCCAAGGAATAAGCCACGCATTAACCGCACCAGCAAATCCAGCGGCGAACGGATGAGCAGAACGCATGGTTCAATACACAAAAAAGGCCATCCAAAAAATAGAAGCAGCCAACATACAGGACAAAATTAATAAAATGCTCCTCATACAACATATCACACCTAGCGCAACCACAAATAAAAGCCCAGCAGAACTGATGATGGGTAGGAAACTGCGGTCAACCCTAGATAGAATGCATCCCACATACAACCCGGACAAACCCCTGGGTTCCTCAAGCAAACACAGAACATTTAAAATAGGGGACATGGTATACATGAAAAACCTGTCAGGAGAACCACTCTGGGTACCAGCAACAATCACCCAGATAACCGGCCCCATATCATACCGATTAGAGACAAGCGACGGAAAAAGCTGGAAACGACACATCAACCAGCTAAGATCGAGGATAGCTGTCACCAACAACCAACTACCAGAGCAGGTAACTGGAAAGGGGGGGGGGGAATCGGCAAGCGAGAAAGAAAGAGCCGAAGGGAACCAACTAACACAAACAGAACACCCCCCACCCACAATAAATAAACCACCAATAAACCGATGCTACTCACCTGTAGATGCAGGACCCATGGAACATGAAACTCCGGAATCTTCACCTGGAAGGAGCAGCCAAACCAGTTCAACCAGCCTGGAAAGATCCGGCGGGAACAACAGAAACGGCAGCTCAACCAGCCCAGGTAGACCGGGAGGGAGCTACCCAGAAAGACCCAGCTCAACATTGCAGGCAGTTCCATCCCAAGGAACCAGAGCGACAGAGAAGGCATCCGAACCGGTCGACGACCACACCAGAACTGAACCGCGCAAGTCAAGTAGGCAGGTACGAAGCCCCACCTACCTACGTGACTACATCACAACGCACCGACAGGCAAAACCAAGAGGGGAGGGGTGTACAATATTAGCATACTCCAAACCTTCTTAACTGATTGGTCCAGATGGACAGCGGCCTGATTGGTCGAATACTCGGCCATGATTGGAGCGCTAGGAATCTACCGCGATTGGCTGTGCCATTGGCCGCCGAGCCACGAGCCAGCTCTATATGAAGGGCTGCCGTGGATCGCATTCTCCAGACTATTCTCATCTACAATCAAGAGCTGAAATCACTGAATGGTCTCGTGTCTCCTTCGAACTAATTCACCCCATCTCTAATACTTCCTGCCTTTTCTAACTTCACAATTATTCCCTCTTTTAATTGCTTTCTTGAAATTCAACTTTTTAACCTTTCTTCTTTCCCCACTTCTTTGTAAGGTTCTTTGTGTTAATTGTCCATTCAAAATGTCTTCTCCTTGAGTCAATTCCTGCTCTTCTGAGAATCTTTCTTCTTGTTCTTCAATCGCCATTTCCATTTTTTCTAGCACAGAGCAAAGTGATTCGCCTCTTTCCTGTAGTAATTCTCTCATATTTTTAAGTTCCATTTTTAAATCCCAAAGAGATATCATCATTCTTGTATTTTATAATCCTTAAAGTCCACAAAACAAAACCACTTTTACTTTCCTTCTTTCTTCTTTCAATTTTTTAAAGTTCTCAGCTATTCCAGGTCAGGGTTCATACCAAAAACATCAGTCAGTCCCACAAACAATCTTTCCTTCCTTGCTTTTTCCTTTATTCTGGTTCTGCTTTCACTTTCTAAAATTCTTACTTTGTTTCAATATTTCTGTAAGTTTATACCAGTTCATTCAAAAACAAAATGCTTTCCTTTTTATTTGAACTAAATTTTTATCAAAAGGTGACACTTTCCATTATACGAAGTCTTCACTTTTTTTCCCCCTATATTTTTATTTAAGGTTTTTCGAGCCTCAGTATTCCAAGACAATCCAGTTTCCAATTTATAAACTTTATTATTATTATTCTTTGGCAATCTTAAGTCCAGCTTTAATTTTATACTTGATTATTCCCAAATTATTTTAGTCCAATTTCATTAAATCTTTAATTCCAGCTTCTTCCTTTCCCGGTTCGAAGCCCCATTTAGCTGTCAAAAATATTTTCCTTTTTTTTCTCTGTCCCTTTGTAATTTCACCACTCACTTTTCTTTTCTTAAAAATTCCATGTTACCTTAATCCCGGGGTACTTTTATTTGGTTATACTACCCAGTTGTCCCGGTTCAGATGTTATCCACCTCTTTCTTCCCTCCTGCACAAATCTTAGTCAAGCTGAGTCATCCTCTTCGGGATGGCCATTTTAAACCATCACTGCAGTCGTCTTCAGGAGGAAAAAAAGCCAAGCCCAGGGGGGGGGGGAGATGCGGCTCCCCACAAACAGTCTTGCTGCTTCCTCTTACTCCACTGCCCCTCCAAGGCAGTTTCAGTCCCTAATCAGGATGATTGGGGCTCGTTGACAAAAGAACACGAACGATAGTTGCAGAGAGTTGCGATCTACTGTCCATCGGCAAGGAGGCTCTGCCTTCTTTCTCAGATATACGTTATTCTTCAAGTGGCTAATAAGCTTATAAAAAGAGTTACTGAGCTGGCCTCATTCGAAATCAAAGTGCAACATATTTTAAATAAATTTACTCAGAAGTGACAAGTCTTCTGTCAATAGTCATGTCTAATCCTATACATTCCTCTTTTTGATATCATGTATTATATAAAATTTAGTTTTGTTTAAAAAATTAATGAGTAAGGAATGGGAGAAGAGATAAGAGACAAAGATTGTTTGACTTTTACCAGATTTCTAAAATAAGTTCAAGGTGAATTTTTAAGAGTAAATGTTATATTTTAGTGTCATGGAAGAATGCTATCACTCTCAGTGAGGGGAAATCTGGTGATTAAAAATTCTTTTTACACCTCTTAAACTCTCTTTAAATTCCTTGTGAGGGTGGAAGAGATCTTAAAACTCAGGGTCATTATCCTTTCTGGTAAATACTTTCCATTTAGAGTGAAAATATTCAAATTCCATGACTTCAGGAATGTCATTGGGGGATAAAAAAAAGAAAAGGTTTATCAGCTAGAGCAAGAAATTCCATCCCCTTCTTTTGAACCAAAACCAATGAACTGATTAAGAAAGAGACCCTGTGCATTTGTGAACTTTGGGACAAGTCACAATGGAATGAAGCAGAGACCAGGATCAGATGGCATGTCCTCTATTACAATGCTCTTCTTCCAGTCTTTTCCTTTTACCAAAAGTTTCCTGTTTTCAGCTCCCCACAGTAGATGTATCTTTTTCTCCTGTAAATGTAGAAGGGCAGAACTGGATTCTGTTGCTCATTTTTACCAGGCACTATACTTAACAACTAGATGTTAATTAGTTACATAATTTTACCCACTGGCTGGGTTCGTATAATAACTGTTACTTAGCCAACCTCATTTTAGCTTATCATGTGGTACAAACATACATTATAACATTTATCTAATGGAGTAAATTATATCTAAATGTCTTGTTGCTGCTCAATCATAAATCACATGGATATTCAAATAAGATTAGGATCATGGCAATCCAATACTGCAGAGCATACAACCAAATAACTTTTTTTTTTCATTTTGAAGAAGAAATATTTGTAAGGTTGAAGTGATGAGCTGAAGCTTGCACCAGTAATTGGAAGGCACTGAAGGTGAAGGGCTAAATAGAATTGTTGGGGGGTGAAAAGAAAAGTATTTGTATCTCTGCCCTTTCCATGAGCAACTGGTTAATCATAGGTATCAGCATTACCTAAAAGAAAGGTGCTGGCAGATAGAAACTATCACAAAGCTGGCTTTAGGAAGCCAAAGCTTCCTGTGAGAGATTTAAAGCTTTTTCTTGTGTTATCCAATCACCACAGTGGCTATATAAATATATAGCAACATGGAAGATAGAAGCACATGTATGATTGGATGACTAAAAGACACCATAAGTCTTTAATAAGGTTCTGCCAAAGTGGGCATTGCTCTGAACAAGCAAGGAATCTAATAAAATGGCAAGTTGGTAAGCAGCTCAGTAAAGAAACAGCCTGGGTAGCAACTTGGGCATTAATCTAGATTCACAGAGTTTTTCAACCTTGGCCACTTTGAGATATGAGGATTTCGTTTCCCACAATTCCCTATCCAGCCATGCTAGATCTAGAGAGAAGCTGTTAAGACAAAATAAGGTTCATATGGATAACAAAATAAGGTCCATATGGATAACAGACAGAATTTTTTTTTTCCAACAAAGCTGCATCCTCTACTTTTAGTACCATCTTCTGTTGGAGGCTGGAATCCGTTAAGGTTGAAAATGCTAAATCATGTATGTTAAATCATGTACATAAATTTTACAGCCATAATATACATCATTTGCCAAACTCTCTTTTTTTTTCTTTGAATAATTCATTGAAGTAATTGATATTTCTCACTGTGTATCACATGTTTTCAATAAATAATCCAATTAATATCCACTCTTTGGAAGCTTATCTAAATGTAAGATGCACATAATTGGCAGGTGCACAGTAAATCGTTTAGTTGTTTCTCTACTCTTCTGTTGCAGTTCAAGGCCACCTTCCCCTTCTCCAGTTGCTAGTTGACATTTAGAGAGGGGGAAAAGCAGCTGAAGAAGCTTGTGCAGCAATAGCAGAAGAGAGAGAGAGAGAGAGAAAGGGTAAAACAACAACACACACCTCCTTGTCCTGCTTTCCTGCTACATATTACTCCTTCCAAAATTCCATTGACTTAAAGAAACAGATGAGTATATATGTCCATGCACTGTAATTTTACCCACAATCTTTTTATCATTATTGTTGTTATTGCAGCTGCACCCACTTCCAAAGAATGATGTCAAACCTTTGGATCTTACACAAGCACAGCTCTCTCTGTTATCTGTTATTCCTGAAAACAACCTGGCCTTTTTCAAGCTTTCATATGAGCCTAAATAAAGAGCATTAAGAAGTACATTTAATAAAAGTTAACAGAACTTTTAAAGCAGTAGCATTTTTTTTTCAAGATTGCTCAATAGACTGAAAAAAATGCTGCTGCTTTCATAAATAGCAGAGGGGCCCTCTGCTCGTTCAGAGTCTAAAATATTGTTTTGAAATCACTTCAAAAGACTACCTGGTCCAAATTGTAAGATGTTATGATTGTATCTTCCTTCAGAGAAGCTCAGAGCAGAAGAACAATTTTCATGATAAAAACTTCAATAAAGCAATGAAACTGAATGTAATAAATAAAATGATAATAAAAGTAGAGCAGGGGTGGGATTCTACTTGTTCTGTCCGGTTCTGTAGAGCCAGTAGCTCTGAACAGCAGCAGACATAGAACCGGTTCTATGTCTGCTGTTCTTTTGACCCACCCACCTGCCTGGCCTCTTACCTGACCTTTATTTCCTGCTTTTTCAACCTCAGCTGCCGTGTGAGGCACAGCTGTAGTTGAAAAAAGCAGGAAAAAAAGTGCTTTTTCAAACGCTGCTTCTCTGCACACAGGGCTGCTCAGCTGTCCAGGCAACAAGCTGATGACGATTTACAGGCGTGTGCAGCATGCAGGGAAGCACATCATAAATCACTGAACTGATAGTTAACCCTGTCGGATCCCACCCCTGAAATAGAGCATTAGAATAAAAATAATTTCAAAAGACAGCATAGGATTGGGGTAGTTATTACTTTGCAAACATCCAAGTTATGCGAGATATTAAATCCTATTAACTTTGTATATCATTTGATTACCACTAATTCAGTGTATGAATTCATACATTACATAAAGCTGTTGGGTAATTTGGTTTGTTTTGATGTAGTATTTTGCATTAATCCAGTTCTCATGGTTTCTAAAAGCTGGGTTTAAGGATGAAGAATAAGTGAGTCTATGAAATCATTCCATAAATTATAGTTAAATGAAGCTGGTATGTATGGATTCAGTCCCAAAGTTTCTCTATCATCTCAGATATGGGAAAGGCGCAAATGAAGTTCAGTGCTGATAACACAAGTCCTTGGGAAAGGTGCTTTTAATCAGGCAAGTTGGTGAAAGAATTACTTTATGTTGTCTTCTCTCCCAGGAATTCTAAGCATGTGTATGTGTGAGAGGGAGGGAGAGAGAGAACACCAAGACATTGCTTAATCATGATTCAATCACAATTGGCTTCCTTTACTATATTATTAAATCAAAACCCATAGTTTAGAAACCATAATTTAGTGTTCATGGTACTAAATAGATTCATAGTGCCACCCACTCATATGGAGTCTCCTTAAAGAGAGTGGTAAGCTTTGCAAGCCCAGAAAGGCTGCTCACCCTATCATAAATATATTATTAGCATTCAAGTTCCATTTAGAGAGGCACATCAACTTCAACAAAATAGCCCAAAGATTTTAACTTTATTGACTGTTGGATTATTCAGAGTTTAGCTGCCCCTCATTAATATCATATGGCTTTGTTGTATATCTTACTTTCTATGATAATAATAGAACAATAATGATATACATAATTTTAATGCTATCTTCTTTATTCTTCACTCTTTTTTCATACTACATCAGACTCCCTACCCTTCTAAGAATGATGATTGGGTCACAATTCTTTTAAGCATTGTTTTTTAAAAAATCATAATTTGTAGTTGGACATTTAATTTTTATCAAGTTTATCGATATAGTTGTTTATTCCACTTCAGTATTTTACAAGACCTGGCTAGGGATTGGTAAGGGATCTGATGAATCTTATATTTTTGCTTGTTTTAGGGAGCTGAGTCAATGTACTGTAGTTGTGACCCTATTTGGATTACTGGAAGTGGCTACAAAGTTAGCATTTTCCTCTGTTTGGCTGTGGTTTTGCATACTTAGTAAGCAGACTGTTTTTCCATTAGCAGAAACTCTTGTCTCACCCTGAATAATCTGCCATACTCTCCACGCTTCATAGATCCTATATCTTGTTCCCAGAGTTTATCTTTTCTTATATGTTTAAAATTTACCTCCTCTCCCATCCAGCTGCCATAGCAACATGCAATTATGGTCATAATTATTAGAAAAAGCACCTGATGACAAAATTACCAACATGCTAATAGCATTTTGGAGTCACAACTCTTTGGGGCTTTTAAGTGAAAGTTGGCAAGCCTTAGGGAGTATTTCAGTGTGCTTTGATTTTCATATTTTACTGTTTAATAATCAATCTTTCATTTCAAAGCTTGCTTTCAGAAAAAGTTTTTGCAGCCCATAAGATTCACAAACACAGGTGTTAAAATCATGGATACTGATGGCATTAACAATCTATTGCATTTCTTTTTGAATGGAGGAGTAATATGTATTGTAGGTTTAGGATCACTGTACATTCTGTACACTGTATTAATTAGCTGCATTGATTGTCTATAGAGTTTCATGAATGTTATCTGTATTTCATGTCTCCTTAAGTGAATAGGACAATGGGCCAGATTCACACTGCTTTCTGATAAATGCTTAAGTGTTTTAATATTTTGGTGACAAGAACTATGATAGTTGGTACTATCTTCATTATTTTCTTATAATGAGAAGGCTTGATTCATTTAATCTGGTTGTAAATTTGACTTTTCCACTGTTGTCCAAAGCAAGATTTGCAGGGAAATGTCTACTACATAAAAAAAAAAAAGTCATTCTGATTTCAGTTAATAAGCTTGAATCTACTTTAGCCCTTTGTTTCAGATGTCTCTAATGTCACAAGTGAAAATATTGATGAGTTAATAACTGTACTGACCAAAAAACCCTGGTCTCTGTCAATGCCCATGAAGAGAAGAAACATGAACAACAGAGCCAGCAGATTGTGTGTCAAAGAAAGGCCAAGAGGTGAGAATGAATTCTGGAAGGAACAAAGCACACCCCAAAGGCAGCAAATTAGCTGGCTCAGCCATGTGTAACTGTGAATAAAGAAAAAAGAAAAAAATGAGCCTCAGAATTGGATTTCAAAGATAAGAGACAATTAATCAGACCCCATTTATCTATAAGCAACTTGGCATCTGTTCGGAATCATTTGAAAAACTGAAGATAAAAAGAGAATTGGAAGGTGATATTTTTGCTTTTATAAGGTGAAGATAGAATATTGAATAAATCCGAATTCATGAAGAGCACTGAAGAAAATTAAATAATATGAAAATCTACATGTTAGGGCAGTGTTCTTCGCAAAGCTAGATGGGGAATTCTGGGAGTTGAAGTCCATACTTCTTAAAGTTGCCAAGGTTGAGAAACACTGTGTTGGAGTAACTCTTGGTTACAACAAATATGAAAAGGAGAGGGAAGAACAGCAATTAATGCTTTCCCTTATGTCTTCCTACTTCATTCTATCTCTGTGATATGGAATAAGAACATGCAGTTGCATCTCTCCCTTATCCCCAAGCCTTATTGCTCACTGGAGGACTTCTTTCTCTGAAATAATGGAATCAGGCATCTGGCCTCATTTATCAACACTGCACAACAGAATATGCAATATAATATAACTATGTAATACATATGTTTATTCGTAAGCCCAGTTGCCTGATTCCATTATTTCAGAGAAAGAAATCCTCCAGTGAGCAATAAGGCTTGGGGATCTCTGGGGTGTCTGCATGGCTTGTTCTACCATGCATAACAAAGGGAAAGATGCAACTGCATGTTCTTATTCCACATCACAGAGATAGAATGATAGTAGGAAGACATCAGGTAGAGCATTAATTACTGTTCTTCCCTCTCCTTTTCATATTTGTTGTAGCCAAGAGGGCATAAAACCACATCATATGTGGCATCCACTCCATGGAAGCAGAGCTCACTGCTATCTTTAACCATATAAATTCTTATGGCATTTATCTTTTTTTCCCCAAATTGCAACTTTGTGTAATTGGCTTCCCCTCTTGGACTAATTATACTGCCTCTGGAAAACATTTATTTTTCAGCCTATTAGCAGAATATATTTTTAAACTTTATACTATATGAAATATCATTTAGAAATTTAAGAAAATTTAAATCTAAGGAAATACAACAGAACACAGATGTGCACAATGTTCTATGCATGAACCAGTCCGTGCACAAAAACAGTTGATAGATGCATGAACTGCAAACTGTGTTTTGGATACTTTGCCCCATAAACTGAGTAAACAGGGCATTTTAAGGGGTACAGACTAAAATGTAATAATTCCAGCCAAAAATTATTTGGAAAGATAGTGGAGAAAGCCAAAATAGCCAAGTCATGATAGCTAGGGTAACCAAAGGCTTATTCCATGCTGGAAGTTACTGATTAAATACAGGGAGGGGTCAACGTGCACCATTCAGATTTTCTTTAATGTCAAATGCACAACAACTAACAACCAAAATATTCTTGGTTTTGTTTCTGCTAAACTACAGTGACCCAAAATAGTTTGATTGAATTTCTATTACCTAATGATTTTGTTCCAACTTTGAAACATGATGTGTGTGTATCTTTATACACACAAATATATATGCATGCAGAAAATTGTGTGTGCATACTGTATACACATACATACACACACACCATTTCCTCCCCATCTTTAACAATGCTCAAGTTTCATTAGAAATTCTTTATATGAGATGTGCTCTCAGCACAATGTAGTAGTTAAGAGAGAAGTTCACAATCTTAAAACAAAATAAATTATTGTATGGAGAGAAATTTCTAGCCAGTATAAATGCTTCATGGCCAATGAGTCACTCACATTATACATGTCAAACATACCAGATACAGAAGTTGTATCTGTTAGGGATAACATTGTTTACCCTAACTGGTTTAGGTAAAATAATAAATATGTTATCATGGTTTGTTAGTTAAAGTATCTGTAACTTTAACTGTAAGAATGTAATTAAGGGAGTAGTTGTATAAGCACCATAAAAGAAGCAAGGCACGGCAGCTTGCTCTCTCTGGCTTGATGATCCCTAATTACTGGATAGACTGAAGACTGCGGTTTTTCCCCTACTGGAACGGGAGAAAGAAAGGACTGTTGATTTATCAATGGTGAGAGGACTGATTTATTGTAAGTGAACTGACATTGGATATTCTACACGGACTTTGCTAATTGAATATCCTTGAATGGACTGACTAAAATGATACATGACTAATGGACTGTTATTTTGACTATGCTACAAAACTCTAAATGGAATAAACTATATTTTTGATAACACAATCGTATCTGTTATTTTTACTGTATGTTAACTAACATACAAACTTATCTCACTCATTTATCTGTATGCCTATCTGACTAACGCTGCACATTCTGTTTAGCTTGTCTCCTTAACCCTGGTTGGGGAACCCAGGCTTAACGGTATCCAGGAGTGGGATTCAAATTTTTTAGCAACTAGTTCGGTAGGTGTGGCTGGGTGGGCATGGCCATGTGACTGGGTGGGCATGGCTTCTTCTTTTTTTTGCAGCAACATCCCCCCCCCCTGTATTTTTGCCTTCTGGGCCTCAGGGAAGCCTCCTGGGGAGGCGCATTTGCTCCCAGGAAGCTTCTCTGGGGCCCAGGAAGGCAAAAAATGGAGCCGGGGGGGCATGCAGCACCTCCCCATGCTCTGTTTTTGGGCTTTCTGGGCCTTAGGGAAGCCTCCTGGGCAAAGCAGTAAGACAGCAAGGTGGATTCTGGCACAGCTGATCATTGGAACAGCTGATCATTAGGAGGGGGAAAAAAAGAAATACCTTAAGGAGTGACTGGGCAGGGGAGAATACAGTCAGCGATGTTGGGCATGTGCAATAAGTACTGATTGGGTGGGAAGGGAGGGGCAGGGCCAGCCAGGGGCACAATTTGCTGGTTCCCCGAACTGCACAGAATCATAACAACCAGTTCTATAGGACCTGTGTGAACCTGTTCTCAGTCACCAGAAAGCATTACATGTACATTACAAAACTTTTCCAGGAATTCAGTAGCTTCTGTCTTGAAAATTATGAAATCTGGAGAACAGGGAAAGTTTGCAAGAATGTATTAGTAAGGCTAATCTGGGATGCAGAAATCCATGTGAGTGTCTTCAAGAAAGCTAACATTTTTGCTGCTATGAATGATCATCCAGATCTTTACAGCCAAGATATCAATGTTGACATTTAGTGGATAAATAGATTTACTCTCTGACACAGCCCAGAAATGGTAGCCTTAATTTCTGTTACCAAGGTCTTTTCCTTACTTGTCCAAACTAACATATAAACTTGCCCCATTCTTCTTTTTATTCTGTTGAAATTCTTTAGCTGCTCCAGTTTTAAAGCAATGTTCTATCATTCAAGCTGACAGTAACCCATTTCAAAGTACAACAGTCAGTGTTGGCCACTTCAGACTGGTATAAACATATTTTGCCCCTGCCTGCTGTTCTTCCTCCCTCCCTGCATTTGTTGCCCCCCACAATACCAGGAAGCTTTATGTAGCCCACTATTTACTTTACTTTATTGTCACTGCACCTTGTACAATGAAATCAAACACCATCTTCAGTGCACATCATAACCATGAAAATAAACACAAACACACATCCTTCACCCTCCACACATTGAACCAAATAACCTCGACACCTCACCAACACTGCACTATACAGCAGAATTCAAAAGAGCTACTGCCTGGGATAGAAGCTGTTTTTCAGTCTATTTGTCCTTGTTTTTATTATCCTGTACTGTCTGCCAGATGGTAATAGTTCAAAAAAAGGGTTCCCAGGATGAGATGGATCTTTGAGAATGTTTTGAACTTTCTTAAGGCAGCAGGAGCTATAAAGCTCTTCCAAAGAAGGGAGAGGGCAACCCATGATCCTCTGGGCAATGATATTAACCCTCTGGAGTGCTGTCCTATCTGCCACAGTGCAATTGGCAAACCATACAGAGGTGCAGTAAGTTAAGATACTCTCTATGGTGCAGCGGTAGAAGGTCACCAGCAGTTTTTCATTCAGTTGTTGTTTTCTGAGAAGTCTCAGGTAGTATAATCTCTGCTGGGTCCTTTTGACCAGGGCTGCAATGTGGGCACCCCAGGTCAGGTCCTCTTTTAGGGTAACACCCAGAAACTTAAAACTGGCCACTTGCTCCACTCAGTCTCCATTGATAAGCAAGGGCTGGATGTCTGATCTGCTCCTTCTATAGTCCACTATAAGCTCCTTGGTCTTATTGGTGTTGAGGACCAAGTTATTGTCTCCACACCACAAAAGCAAACGGTTCACCTCATCTTGGTAGGCAGACTCATCCTGCCCAGAGATAAGTCCCACCACTGTTGTATCATCTGCAAATTTAGCAATAGTATTATTGGCGTGAGTGGGAATGCAGTCATGCACATAAAGAGTATCGAGTAAGGGACTCAACACACAACCCTGTGGTGTGCCAGTGTTAAGAATAAGGGCTGAAGAGGTATGATTACCTAATCTGAATTAGAAAGCCCAAGATCCAGAAGTTTACACACTAGTCTATGTGGAAGAATTGTGTTAAACGCACAACTAAAATACACAAAAAGCATCCTCACATAGCACCCCCCTCCCCCCGCTGTTCTAGATGAGTCAGATCAATGTGAAGAGTGATTAGAAATTGGGGGACAATACAGATACCTGGCTGTGACTGAGAGAGCACAATAAGTTGTGACAACAACCTCAAGGAAGTGGAGGAAGAGCCACTGCCAAGGCACCAATTCAGTAAGAGCATTATGAATCCAAAGGAAGAATGGAATTTGATACTTGACCTTCCCTAATTCTTTTTGGAATAAAGGAGGGTGGAGGCACATTCAGAGTTGCAAGATTTTGTTTTTGCAATTCTATTTTAAAAGTTTTCTATTCATGACTTTGGTGTTCAAGTCTGGTCTACCTCAAAGGGTTGACAGAAAGCCAGCTTTCTCCTTCTGTTACACTGCTCCCCCAGCCCCTCTATCAACTGATTAACATCTCGGATTTTTCAGCAGCTTCTGTGAACTTTCATAACTACAAAGTCAAGAAGCAGTGCTAAACCCACTGTCAAAAGAAACTCTGCAAAGAGCAAGTCATGGCTGGGGGAACTGTGCTGTGAAGCAAGGGCTATTATATCTGACTGGGAAAATATGGGAAAACACTAAACAGCAGCAAAGAATTTGAGGTTTTAGCCCAGCAACTTCTATTTCTTCCTGATGAAAATGAAACAAAAGCAACTTATCTGTGCGTGTGTTGGAGACAGGAAGCTGTCAAGGAGGAGAGAGAGCACTTCAAAAGAGACTGCAAACATTTTATGAATGAGTGTGTGTGCATGCTTTAGTGCAGAAACCGGAAAGAAACACATTGCCTTATTTTTTACAATTGAAAAATGGTTCCGTGTTTTCTCTCCTTCTCTTTGTGGCTGAAAAAGCCTAGCTGGAGAAGGAAGTTTGCTTTATTCCTTGGTCTAGCCCACTGGTAGTAAAAAGGAGACTGAAAAGGTCTGGAAAGCTTCTCCAAAATTTATTTCTATACAGTAAATACAGGAACTAGACTGTTTGGCATAGTGTTTGAAACATAAGGCTCAAAGTCTCAAAGCCAAATGGAGAACTTTGGGCCAGTCACTTGTTCTCAATCATAAAAAGGAAGCAATGGCAAACAATTCTGAAAAATCTTGCCAAGGAAAGCAGCAGAGACTTGTCCACATAATCTCTTGGAATTGGACACAATTGATTGGAAGAAGAAGAAAAAAGCAGAAGTACAGAGACAGACCAAACCAGTACACCTAGCATGTAAGTCAGAGCCTATATATTCAATAACAAGCCAGAACACAGGATCAGGATAGGGACTGGCAATGGGGGCAGCACATTTTATTCTAGTTTAGTTTTTGCCAGCTCTTGCATGGATGAATACTGAGCTCCTAAACAAAACGCAGAATAGAAATCTAACAAATATCTAAATGTAAATCACACATTGAATCTTGTCTTCTTCTTTTTTTGATAATGATAAGCATAGGTCAGATATCCTATGGATATGTGGTCTTAATACTAAAAAGTCTCCAGCCACTAGAAACATTGTTGAGAATGATAATGAACTGATGCCAATCCATTCCTTAAAACATGGTTACTTGAGCAGGCTTGAGGATCTCAGGGAAATGGAAAACTGATGAGACATCTACACTGTGCATAATATTAAGATGCTCTCTCCAGGTCTTCTTAATTAATAAAAAATTATAACTCTTATATAAGAGTTATTATGCAGATAGCATGGCTATTTCTGTACTACAAAACTAAGGTTAATACAGATTTTAAAAATCATTTTATTAAATATGCCATACCAAGAATATGGAATAGATAAAAACTTGGTTTGTGGATCAAGATTATTACATGCATAAACATGGAAAGGTTTGACATTACCTGTAGGGGAGGAATGGATTATGAACATGATGATACTTACTGAGATGGCCAAATTGACATATTTGCTCAGAGAAAAGAATAAATTTAACATTGACAGAAGCCCCCCTGTAGATTTTTTTGCATGGAACAAAAAATAAACTCATGATTTATGGCTTTGATGACTAGAAAAAATAGATTATAAAAAATGAAAGTCATGCTGTAAACAATAGAGTAAAAGGTGTGTTTGCGTGTGTGTGTGCGCGCACACATTTATAACTGCTGTAAAGAACATCAAAACTACTTCTTTATATTTTCAATCTTTTTTCTGTATTTTTCTCTTTCTCTTTTCTTTTTTCTTTATTCCACATATTACTTTCTGTTAGTTTTTCTCTTTCTGTTTAATATTTTAATAAAGCTAAACATATAAATAAATAGTCACCCAGATTAGAAAAGACTGGTATTATATACATACTTTCAAACAGGGTCACAGATCTGATGAGGGTGGACTCAAGTCTCGTGTTGAACTGGAAGCTGCATCTGGACTTAGTGCTTAAGGTGGGGGGGAAAAAAGAAACTTTGACTTTGGATTGTACTGATTTAGATAGATTTGTTGTTATAAAAATGGCTAGTTTATACTATTACGTAAAAGTAAAACATTGAGATTTGATGTTACTGTTTTATTCTACTGCACCAGGAGAATTGGGAGTCAACACCTTTTTCTTCTCTTCTTTTCTACATTTCTCCTTTCCCCTTTCCCTCTGTTATTTTTCCTAATATTTACTTTCATATTTTTGTATTTTATATTATTATAAACTAATAAAAAAAACCTGGAAATATGCTGAACATATGCTGCTATTCCTAGGATTATAAATTCCAGATTGACCCAGTTCTAGTTGTGAGTATTTAACTGCTCAAGAACTCCCATGTTCAAGCAATGAGTGTTGTTGCTGGTGTCACCATTCCATTGTGCTAGGTGTCCTTGTTAGGTATGTGCAATAATGAGGAGATATAGGGCTCACTCCACCTTCCAATTCTTGATATATTTATGTTATGGTTGAAAATCATGACTGGATCCAAAGACATAGAGCCATATGACAGCAGAAGTCTGTTATAAAGCAAGGTTTTTTCATATTGACAAGCACAATGCCAGCAACGTAGATTGCTTACCTTTTTTTTACAGAAGGAGAAGGGATTTGTATTTCAATATAAAATTGGTTTGCATTCTTTATTGGTTGACCAGTGTACACTCTGTATGCAACTCTTGACTAGGAAGGACAATTGTTTGTTTGCTGGCTGGCTGTTCTCTGTGAGAGTGCTATAAGTTTGCAATCAAGTAAACACACTTGTCCCTGTCATTTCCTTGTATGTTTAGAGATCTAGAAATTTTCAGAATAACCCATTTAATCCTTGCTGCTTTCTAATTGAGGAATGAGAAGCATTAGGCAACAGAAAGGACAGTTTTCTGGAAATAACCAAAACACTCATCCCATTCACAGAGAACTGAGTGTGCAGTCTCACTAGGGGGCACCAAACAGTAAAGAAAAAGTAGCAGATCTTAAATCAAAATTGATAAAGAAATTAATTATTTTCTTTCAGAAGACAATGTTTAAACTCTCCATATATTTGCAACAGAGACTGCAGCTAATCCTTTTCTGTAAAGTTTGCTGTGGCAATCTGCAAAATGAAGTCATAAGAGAAAGAGGAAGGTAAAATGTATATTACTTAAGTCAATATAATTGATATATGAGCTTCCATGTGTGTGCTTAATATATTATTCAAGAAATTTCTAAGAGAATAAAAACAGTGTACTGTAGGTTTTGAAACAAAAAGTAAAGCAATAAATAAAAAGGATGCAAAGAAAGAATTAGAAAATAGAAAGAAAGGAAGCAGCTTCCGATCTTCTTAATAGCAGTTACAAATTCATTTATTTTTATCCCCTCTTTCTATGGTTATAATTTCCTTCTTTCCATAATTTACCCTTACTAATAGTCTAACCCATAAATCATAACTTCATTTTTTTCTTTTTTCAACAAAAACACTTCTATTTCAAACACAAGGTCGTCACACAGAAGTTACAGGTGGACAGTCCTAGATTAACAGAGGCCATAAGGCTTTTTGTTGAGCTAAAATCTTAAACTGAGCATTTTCTGCATCCTTCATAACAGTTATCTAGACCAGGGGTCTCCAACCTTAGCAACTTTAAGACTTGTGGACTTCAACTCCCAGAATTCCTCAGCCAGCAAAGCTGACTTCTTCAACTGGATACTCGCTGGATGTATTGGTATTTCTGGGACTTAAAACTCCTAGCATATCTGGAGGGATCCAGGTTAAGGAAGACAAATACAGAACCATTTAGAAAATCAAACAAGTTTGTTCAAACTGAATAACAGAAATATTTTCTCTCTTTAAATTCTCAGTGGGCTGTAATTCTGCACTTCAACCCCAGAGAGCAATATTGTTTCAGTTGGTTATTCCATTAAGTTTCAGTGATACAATAATGAGAATTCACAATGAATCATGAAATCTCAAGAGACATAAAAATAGTTGCAAGTATACATTTCAAAATTTGGCACAAGGGCTTATTTGAAAGTATTTTTTTTTTCCAACAATGTGTATTAGATTGCGCCAACTTCTAATACACCAGCCTGTGACAGGTTTCATGCAATACATTAAGTGATACAGTGAACCCTCCATATAACTGGGTTCAGTTTAGCTGTCTTTGAATGAAATAGACAAAATCTAACTTGGAAAATGTGCCCCTACACACACAAAAAGAGAAACTCAGCTCTTCAACTTGGTGCAAAAACTAAACATTCTGAAATTCCATATTGCTGTTCTGGGAAGGCTTGCAACACCCTTTCCCCCACTTGCTGTCATTATCTGTATGGTTTATGTCTACTAAACCAGCTGCCTCTGACAATTACAGATCTTATTTGCCTCGGTTGTAGTACTCAGACTCAACATGATAAAATGTCTCTTCAGATTTAATGGGCATTTGGCATCAGCAGTCTTTCCTCTTTTATTCCATTAAGTAGAAATTTTATTGTAATGTAATTTGCTTGGTATGGGTAGGGCTTTGGCTTAGCATGCTGGATAAGACTAAAAATGTGTTCATATGGCTTATGGCTTAGCACATTATATGAAGCCAGCAATTTTTATTTACTATAAATGATAGTTAACAAACCATGGCTTAGTGTGATATGCAAGCCCAGTTAGTAAATCCCTAGAATATACACAAATTTTAATATACCAATGATGTTTGTATAGTTCAACATTTGTGTCTCACGGTGTTAAATCACATGAATTCCATGCATTTTTAATATACACTAAGGAATATACTTGGACGGGCGCAATGGTTCAGTGGTTAAGATGCTGAGCTTGTTGGCTTGGAAAGCTGACAGCCCAGGTTCGAGACTCAAACATTGTGCAATAGGGTGAGCTCCCGTCTTTGCCTATTTCCTTCCCACCTAACAGTTTGAAAGCATGCAGATGTGAGTAGATAAATAGGTATCACTTCAGTGAGGAGGAAATGGGACTCTGCAATGTCATGCTGTCCACATGACTACAGAATTGTCTTTGGACAGTTTTAGTTCATGGCCCTTGAAATGGAGATGAGTGCCGCTCCCTATTATCAGCAATGACTAGAGTAAAATCCGCAGGGACTCCTTTCATTCCTTTAAGCTGGGTTTCCCAACATCTCATCATAATGAGCCATGGAGGAAAAATGCAATAATAATTTGATGCAAAAACTGGCTGCACCACCTTATCTGCAGTAACTGCAATCAAAGACTTCCTTAAATTGATGATCGGCCTCTCATATCACTTTACTGGATTTTTGGTAGATTTCTCCATAGCAAACTGCTTCAGATCAATATCATTTGATAGTTTTCTATAGCTTCTACCCATTTCTATGGACTTTAGGTCCGAACTTTGATATGGACGTACTAAGACATACCAATGAATTTTGACACATTAATCACTAACCTAAAGTATGACCAAAATCCAGTTTTAGCCCAAGTATACCATGCTATGCTATGGAAACTAGGTTCCCTGATGAAGAAACTATACTGCAAGTCAGCAATCTGTTGCCTGAGGTTATATGTAACATATACTCACAATCAGGATGCAAGGGAAGATTTATTATTGTCCTATATTTTATTTCAGACTATGTCTCTAGCTGAAGATCAATGGAGCACCAGAGCTTTAGAAGCAATTTTGGAATCTTTCCCAAATTGATAGGCATCAGTTACTTTTTTATGGAAGTCTTCAGCAATGTGTTTTAACTGGAGCATGACAAACTTTTGGAATCTGCATAGTGAGAACTTAATTTTGAGGAAAGGAACAAACTTTGTGAGATTTATGTAGGACAGATTTGGCCCAATCAAGCTTGATTGTTGAATGAGGTCATCACCAAACTGGCTATAGAGGTTGTGTCATACATGTTGGATGACTTTATTTATGGAATACAGGAGACAAGCATCAAAGTTTGGTGTTATATATTCACTCACACTTCCTTTATATTTCAATAGAACAACATGAAATTCCTTTCCTTCTTTAAAATGGCAGATGGTAAAATCACTTGTATTCATTCAAAAGAGGGGAGTTTTTCTACAATCAGCACTGTTGCTGATGATACATTTTTACAATTTGATTATTGATGTGGGGTAAGATATGGGAGGAAGACTTGTTCTTTTAATTGAAATGCTAGAGAAGGTATCCAAAAATTATCCAAATGGTTTATACTTGTCTGGAGAGAAGGCAGAGTCATCTTTCATATATTTTTCTTTACTTTTTATATTTTCTTTGTTTTTGTTAGTTTTTAATTTTTGTGTTTATAAACTTTAATAAAAATATTGTGAGAATATTAGGGTAAAATAAATAGAGCATTATTCAAAAGAATGTGATTAGAGAAAATCACTCAGTGAGTTTCAGGATTAACTAGGAATGTAATTCATACATAGAGTCTATGCATAAGTATGTCATCTGGAAATTTTAGGAAATTATCTAACAATATTATACAATCTCTATTCTCATTCAGTAAAACTACATGATGCTTAATCGTCACATTACCCTTTAATGTCATTTTTTAAATGCCCACAGGGAATTATATTAACTGTTGAAGTACTGTTTAATTTGAAGAAGCCTGACACATAGAATAGGCATGTAGTACTAACCTACAATCTAAAAAACTTTGTCAGTGCTTTAGGGCAATTTCAAATTAAAAATCTGCCATCTCCAATCCACACTAATGAAAAGAAAAGGAAATAATTTTATTTTTAATCTTCTCAGACTTAGGATACCTTCTCAGTCTCTCTTGTTCTTTTTGTTTCATATTACTCCCATGAAAGCAGTTCAAATGCTCAAGTGAGAGCATTTCCTTCAAGGGCACTTTTAAAAATATGCAATTAATCTGAATTTGAAAATGTTTAATAAACACAGGGCCAGGTTCATTCATTATAACATAATCATTTTCATCCTTGTAACAATGAAATAATTTTTCTTTTGCAACCCCCTCCCTCAATACCTTTAGTAATGGGATTCAAAAAGACAACTAAGACACTGTTTCCACATTCCCTCCCCCACAAGCCTTGTCTTGATTGTGTTTTTCTCCTAAGTCCCCATGCCCAGGTTCCATTATTGGATACAGACATGGGGCAGTAACTGGCGTGTTTTCTGGCATCAACAATATTTGCAGTATAATACACTTGGCTTTTCTATGGCACCTTCAGCATATGCTGTGGTCTCCATTACATATTTTTCACTGTAGCTCTCTTGAAATATCCTAAGGGCCATAGGAAGCCATATGTCCCTTGTTTGACAAACACTGAATTAAGGCACATTGTGTTAGATGGACGCAAGTGAAGAAGCAGACACGGAACCGCCAGGTAACTTCTTTTTTTTAGTTTAAAACACAAGCTGCGAACTTGCAGCTGTCCAAAACTTCACCTCCCGACGGGACTTTATTTCTCCCACCAATGGCTGGGCCAATTGGTGGAATCTGACATCAGACTCCACTCGGCTGGCCATTTAAGGCAATACTTAACACATTGAAGTATTGATAGAAGGGAATATTTGTGGCTCAGTCTTGAACTGTAGGATTCTTTATTTAATATTTTAAACTAATGGTGTACATAACAACTGGGCTGATCCAGGAGTGAGCAAATGTTGGCTGTATTCACTATAGCTCAAAATGTACAACACAGTACAGCTCAAATGTTAGCTCAAAATCACTACTGGCATCAAATTAAATTACTATAATTGACAATGCACATTTGCACTAAACATTCCACCTGGAAGCCAACCAAAATACTTCCAAAATATACTAGGGAGGGGGAAGGCAAGGTAAACTATTTGGGCAGAATCTCCAGGGGAAAAAAACTCATTAAAATACCTCCTCTCTTTGGAGATCTAGGTATTTTCCTGGGACATACTAAGATATTATCTATATACTAGGGCATTATCCTGAGGCAAAGGATAGTCAAGTGAGAAACCATAAATGAGCACATTCCATTTCTTTCTTAACATAATTCATTCATCATTCCTCCAATGCTCATCTGCCCCAAAACTGGACAAAGAAAAAGGTGAAAACAATAACTTTACATTTTGGATTATAGGCAGTTACTTATAGTACCAAGGGCTGCATGGAAAATCTGTTAGACCTGGCCCAAACAAAGGGCTGAGATGAAGATTGGTAAACAAAAATAATATAAGCAAAAAAGTTTGCAAATCTGAGGGATAGAAAAATGAAGGTAAATGGATGAAATAAAGATGGATGAGGTGTCCTTGAAATAACTATTTAAGTCAAGATGATGTGTTCATATGGTCACCAGAAACTGAACTAAACTCAGTGGCACCCAGCTAATGACCAAGCTATGACTTGACCTTAGTGATTAGCAGGGCTCCAGAAATTTCCATCCCTCAGCTGCTTCCAATACAGGCTTTTAATTTTCTTCAAAATGACTTCCTTCTTCTACAGATGACAGCCTGAATAGAAATGTTACAGGTGAACCCTTCTGAAATCTGCATTACTGCCAGGACAAGATGAACTGTTTAATTTCTATCTGCTAGGTAATTTGCCAAATCAAACACTTTTCCTAGGGAAAAAGTAGTAATAATGATGATTGCAAGGCAGCCAGCACTTAGCTATTTGGCAAGCTATAATGAGAATTGTGTTAGGCCTGTTTCCAGAATTATTCCATTAGGAATATAATGATACATCCTTATATCCATTATTACCTGCTGGAGAACATAATTACAAAATATACTTACGGTTTTCTCATCTATCAATGTCTACTAATAATTGCACAAAATTGAACCCTGCTGGCAAATTTAATGGCTCTGTGTGGAAAGAGGTGACCCATTAAAGAACCATCCATCATTTGTTCAAAGCAATTCAGGGTTAGAAACATCACTGAAGAAAGGTTAGTTCTGCAGAATCACTACTTATGATTGAAAGTTATCAAAAATTCCCTAAATAAAAATTGTCAACATTACTTCAAACTTGATAACAAACACCAGAGCAGCAGCATTTTGGCATAAACCTACCAAAATACTCTGTTGAACTGAAGTGCTATAAATTCATCTTTAAGCCATCTGAAAATAACTCCAAGCAAAATTCACTGTCCCCATTTCTGGTTCTTATTCTTCCTCTGTTATGTCTGTTCTGGTTTTGTCTGCATGAAGTTTGAGAATGAAGTGTTTGATTCTTCCAGTTTTGCTGATCTCTCTATTTTGTATAATACTAACTGACAGGAGAAACATCCTGTCATAGTTGTGTAATGTCTGAGTTCAGGACTCTCTCATCTCTTAGTTCTTTCATGGGTGTCTCACCTAGACACCATTCTGTCATAACATGAGTTGAATTTTTTTTTTTTTTTTTGAAAAAGATTGGAATCTTGAAGGGAAGTGAATTACAAGCAGCACTGTTATTCAAGATTTCCCTTCCTTTCTTTTCTTTATATAGACAATATATTCTAAGTTTCAGATAATTCCATCTTCTTCTCAGAAAGGGATGGAAGTTAGGGTTAGTCACACTGTTCTGCTGTTTCACTATTCCAGTTTTGCCCTGAATTAGAAAGGACCACTGAGTTGAAGCATTCCAAGGATTGCTAGCTAAGCAGTTTTATGTTATTGTGCAATTCTAATAGATCATCAGCACAGCTCTGTTATATCTAGCTCTTTGTAGAATGACAACAGAATGTATAAAATCTATATCTATATATATTTATATAATCTCTACCTAACATTTGTCTGTCTGTCTATCTATCTATCTCGGGTGTCAGCAACCCAGGGCTCTAGAGCTGCATGTGGTTCTTTGGGCCCTCTGCTGCAGCTCCCGTCCCATCGCTGGGTGGCCCCTCGACCTCCCTTCCCAGTCACTCCTCGCCTGACCTGAGAAGGTAAGGGCGATGGCGGGGAATGGAGAAGTGGCCAGGGCTGATTCTCTGGTGCCACACTTTTGCTGGAGCTTCTTCCGGCTCTTGTTGGTGCTGGGTGTGCCTCAGTCGCTTGGGGAGATGCACAACCTGCTCTCCCAGATTTTGTGGCTCATGGTGTTTTCTTTTCTGTCAGAAATGGATCCAAATGACACTGAGTGTTTAAGGTTGCAGACTCCTGATCTATCTATCTATCTATCTATCTATCTATCTATCTATCTATCTATCTATCTATCTATCTATTCCTTTGCCAATAGCAAGAGATATGCCCAGCAGGTTTTGCTCATCTTAATGCAGGCCTGGAGGAATTGATTGACCTGTCCTTCAGGATGTAGCTGAGCATAAAGAGTTTGTTTTTTTAATTTAATGTTATTTAATTTAATTTAATTTAATGTTTCCCCTAAAAATAACCTAAAAGATAAAATGATTGTCTGAACATTTAAATTAAATTACAGCACGTTAATTGGGAAATACTGATCCCTCTCCTGCCTTTGATACAAACTTTTAAATGTGTGCACACCTTGTTTAATGAGGGCTGGATCACTTCTTCAGCCTCATTGATAGATTAACATGTGAATGGAAAATGCTATCAACACCAAAGGCCCACATATCCCAATCCTTGAAGGGATCCTATAGATTGAAACAAAACTCTGGCTTTCTTGACTGTATTATAGGGATTATTAATTGAATTGGATTATGGCTAGTTCATATTTTGTTTATGTTCCAATCTGGAGTCAAATATACAGATTCACATAGTCTCTGTGTGATAATTTTTATTTTAAAATGACAGAAATTTAGTTTAGTTTCCAATATAATCTAGCTTAATTTAGTATAATTCATTGATTGAAAATGGAATATTTACTTTTAATTAGTATGTAATAATAATTTTAAAAGTTTCTGAAAAATTATAAATGAAATACACTTTACTTCAAACAATGGATAGCAATATAATCAGTTCAATCATTTGCTATAATCCTTGTATGAGCCTTCCCCTTTAGCAATCTTTGAAAATTGGAAAATTGGAGAAAGTTTTTACAGAGGCTAAACTAATAATTTGATATTATCAAAAATTAATAAAAGCTACTAAAATGAACTTGGATAATGTCAAGTAATTTGATATACACTATATATTAGAAAACCAAAGGCTTCTGAGTTTTAAGAAATATAAACTATGTTTCTTATGGTTTAAAAACTCAATTAGATCATCAAAAACGTTTCCAGGGATATTGGAGTCCTCAGTGGCTGTTAAGGAAAAAGTTGGTTGTCATGTTTCTACATGCAATAAAGGAATATTAGTATTCATATTTTAAATATGTCCATTGACATTTCCTAATCGGTCAGAGATTAATACTATATGTATCAAGAAGAAGGTCCAAAACTACACTTTTGATGTTGAATTATATTCCAAAAAAATGTAAGTTGTCTTTGTATGAAGTGATTTGGACATATCATTCCTGGATGGTAGAAAGATTTTGTATTCTTTTTTATTTTATAATATTTTTGTAACTTATCAAAGTATAAAATACAAATGTAAATGAAAACAGAAAGAAAATGGGGAAGGGAAAAGGGAAAAAAAGAAATGTAGAATAAAGAGGAAAAAAGAAAGAAAAACTTTGACTTCTGAGTCTTTTTAGTGCATGAGAATAAAATAATATTATAACTTCAACTGTTTTACTTTTACATATTCAATATGTACTAGCCATTTCTATAACAACAAATTTATATAATTGGTATAACCCAATTGGTATAATCCAAGCACAAAATCAGAAATGGTTACCAAGTACAAAGTTGGATGTATTCTTTTTATTGATTGGAGCAGTTAATTTAGCTGTCTTGGTTACTATAATCAGTTTTTCCAGCTATTCATCCATTATGAGAGATGTTTTGTATTCTTGATCTGGTGTATATACCAGATTTTAAAGTTTGGTTTCATAAAATATAGTTGCTCTCAGCCTTCAAAATTCTCTTGAATCAGCAGAAAAGCAAGAATGCACAATATTCCTTTGTATGATCTAGGCTTCCCTCACTATTTTAAAATTGAGGGCTACAGGTAGTCTTCGACTTACAGCCAGAATTGGGCCAGGAACTCCCATTGCTGAACAAAAAGGTCATTAGTGATCATTAAGTGACCCAATTTTACAACCTTTTTTGCTGCAGACATTAAGCAACTTTGGTTTCCTCCATTGACTTTGGAAGGCTGCTGGAAAGTTGCAAATGTATTTATTTGATTTGTCAATTGCTTACAAGATAATAGGTATAAGTATAAACATAGTTATGAATACATGAAATTGATACATATAAGAAAAATAAAAAGAAACAATAGGACAAGGACGGTAGGCATGTTGGTGCACTTATGCACGCCCCCTACAGACCTCTTAGGAAAGGGGTGAGGTCAATAGTAGACAGTCTAAGGTTAAAGTTTTTGGGGTTTGGGGAAGAAACCACAGAATCAGGTAGAGTATTCCAGACATTGACCACTCTGTTGCTGAAGTCGTATTTCCTGCAATCAAGTTTGGTGCGGTTTATCTTGAGTTTGTATCTATTGTGTGCTCTTGTGTTTTTATGGTTGAAGCTGAAGTATTCATTTGCAGGTAGGACATTGCAATGTATGATTTTATATACTATATTTAGATCAGAAGATGGCGTAGTTCTAGGTTTTCTAGGTCTAGAATTTCAAGTCTGGTGGCATAAGATCATGTGATCCTAGGGGTACTGCAATCAATGACCATGAGACCATTGTGGTAGTTGTGTGAGGCCCAATTCCAAGTGACTTTTTTCAGCACTGTCATAACTTTGAATAGGTGCTAAGCGAATGGCCATAAGTGAAGGACTGTGTATATAATTTTTGGTAACTTTAAAAAGTAGGAGTTTTTTCCTTTTCCCTTTTTTTCCTCCCCTTTTCTTTTCTTTTTTCCCTTTTCCTTAGTTTTCACTGATGTTTTTTTGTAAACTAGATTTTTTTTGGTAACAATAGACATTTAGTAGTTTCATTTGTAATTGTTACTATTTGTATCATTCTATTAATATTTCTATTGTTTTAAAACATAGTAATAATTTAAAAAGAAATATGGAAACATCCACCAGAACTGATTTTCCCAACTTAAGCTTTACATTCAGTCTCATTCTTAAATATGAATCCATTAGTTAATGGCACCATTATTTCAAAGAGAGATTATTGGTTCTCAGATTCCTGTGTAACAATGAACCTTTTCAAGTCTTAATTGCACTCTTATCTTTTTATTTTTAATGTGTGGAATCACCAGACAACTCTTTTCAAAAATGAAATCCTAACCTTCCTGATTTATTCAGTGCCATTTGACAGGCATTGATTGTTGTTCTCTCTAATCTATTTATAATAGAACTTAGCTTTTCATTTTTCTCTTGTTCTGCTTCCTTTTCTTATTCCACTTAGCACTAAAACTGCTGTCTGCTTTAGCATCAGGCTAGAAGTATGTTTGCTTAATTCAAGGATTTTTCCCCATTTCCTCTCTACAGTTAATACAAGCTATGCTCCGCATTAATCTTTCTGCCTCAGCAGCTTCTGCAGAAGCCTATTCCAAATGCAAATTTAGCAGGAATCTCAGCTTTACTCTATCAGCATCCACCCTGCTCCACCACCTAGGTAACCACTTCTTTTTTGTGAACAGAAATAGACAACCATCTCTGGCAAGAATAATAATATCTATTCAGAAATGAGCACGGTCTAAGATAACCAAGGACAAAGTAGATTTTTTTCAAGTGTTGCAGAGAGAAAATTCACAGAGCTCTATCAAAGATACATCTGACCTACTCATTGTTGTTCAGAACCATACCCTTCCTCCTTTCACACTAACTCAATAAAATGCTTCCATGATACCCAACATCCAGAAATGATTTTGCTTTAGCAATTCATATGAATGAAATCAGTTTGTTGCCCGTTCTTGCTATTTGTAACTTCTCTCCTCATCCTCCATAAAAACCAAGAAAAAATATTTTAATCTCACTTAAGATTTTACACAATTACACTTAGGTGACTAAATAATGCCTACTCTGTAGCAGAGTATATCACCATCAAAAGAAATTTAGGTTGCACTGGACACATTTTAACAGAACAGATTTAACAGAATAACAGAATTGGAAGGGACCTTGGAGATCTTCTAGTCCAACCCCATGCTAAAGCAGGAAATCCTATAACATTTCAGACAAATGGTGGTCCAATCTCATTTTAAAAGCCTCATGTGTTGAAGCACCCACAAGTTCTGGAAGCAAGTCGTTTCACTGATTAATTGTCTAACTCAGGAAACTTTTATATATAGTTCAGTGATAACTATTCTTTGGCACATATTTAGCTCCCTGCCCTTGCTCTCTGTAATTTACTGGTCTGTGGTAAAGTTTACAAGTAGGTAAGTCATATAAGACATTATATGTTATTACACTATATATTGTTTATTTTCCCTGAGATACATTCCCAGTTCTTTTCTAACTTCATCATAGCCATCTAAATTCCAGAATGAAAATTAAGGTATGAGAACATATCTAGTAGCTCATCTGAAATAATGCAGTGACTCTGCAGAATAAATATAGTATGAAACATTTTAGGTGTTTTAGTAGAAACTCAATCACTTACACTGACATTTAAGTAGATTTTAGGCCATTCAGAATATCTGTGGTAGCAGGGCAATTTAAACAACAAAATATTGCAAGAGAGAGATATTGCAATATTTTATTTTTCAAGTTGAAAGTTGTACTATATTAGCATACTCCAAACCCTCACAACTGATTGGTCCGGATGGACAGTGACCTGATTGGTTGAAACCCCGGCTGTGATTGGAGCGCTAAGAATCTACCATGATTGGCTGTGCCAATCGCGGGAGATTCAAAGCACTGCCATTGGCCGCAGAGTCATGAGCCACCCCTATATGAAGGGCTGCCATGGCTTGCATTGGCCAGACTATCCTTATTCTAAATAAAGAGCTGAACTCACTACGATGGTCTCGCGTCTCCTTCGAATCGATCCACCCCAGATCTAAGACTGGCAACAAAGGTGGGATCATGAGACAAGGAGACAACCCAGCACATGGCAAGCGGCACGCAGCAGCAGGCAGCATGGCCGGCATCAACTCGCCACCCGCACCCTTCAACCCTGCTACCAAGGATTGGGAATCCTATACTGATAGGTTCCAGATGTTCCTCGAGAGTAGCAATCTTAAGGATGCCAACGGCCACAAGAAACAAGCCGTGTTTCTCACACACTGCGGGCCCGCAGTGTTCAAGATGGCAAAAGCCTTGGCCAAACCAGATGAATGGGGCGACCTCGAACCCCTACTATGAAGCCACTACGCCCCCATCGTGCCAATCCTTATCCGGCAGCACAACTTCTACAGGTGGGATCAACGCGAGGGCGAGGGGCTTGGCAACTTCATGGTGGCACTCTGAGACTTGGGCAGCCTGTGCGATTTTGCCAACCTAGATGAGGCACTGTGAGACTGCGTCGTCCTAGGACTCCGAGACCCCGTCCTCCAAAGCCGCATCATGGCAAAGGGTGACATCTCCCTCGCCGATGCCCTCACCGAGGCTGCAGCGGCTGAGGCAGCCAAGAAATCAGCGGCTTGGATGCAACAATCGAGCATCACAACATGACTGGCGACCGGCGAGATGATTTCGACTCCCGAGAAGCGACCCGAACCCAACCGTCGAGACACAACCACACACCATGGGGACATCGACTCCTTCTCGGAGTCCGAGGAGGAGGAGGAGGAGATCCACCGCCTTCAAGCAGCGTGGGAGCAGCGGGAACCACAAGGTCGTAAGTCGAGGTTCCAGTGCGCCGGCTGCGGCGGCGATCACCCCCTGACGGACTGCTACTTTTGCGATGCCATTTGCCGGCATTGCGAGAAACCAAGGTGTGCCAGAATAAAAGACACTACAGCCTGCGATGACAAGAGGGCAGCCCCAGGTGACAAGACAGCAGCCCCTGATGGAGAGAAAGCACCCCCACCAGAAACCGTGACTGCAAGATGGAGAACCGCTGGAGCCGAGAGGGTTGGAACAGGCAACTCCACGAGGCAAGACAAAGGGAGGAAACACACCAAACCGTCGTCATCAGCCATTCCTCCACAAGCGACGCCAGGAAGGTATATGTGATGGTGGGGATAGAAGACCAAACATGTGACATGGAGGTGGACTCCAGGTCCTTCCTCTCAATGGTCTCATGGCGCACTATCAAGCACCTGGTCCCCACCATCCGCCACCATGAGCTAGAAGACCAAACACTAACTCTCAAAGACTATCAAGGGAACCGCATCCCTGTAGTCGGCAGAGGCCATTTTAAAGTCACCTTCAAGGTCCACACCGAAGTGCTACCCCTGACGATCGTCGACCGAGATCAACCAAGCATATTGGGACTGCAGTGGTTCGCACCCCTGGGCATTGAAGTAACCAGAATCCACCACATCAGAGAGGTGGACTGGGAAGCGGCGCTCATGAGGGACTTCCGGGAAGTCTTCGATGACAGCCTAGGCAAGTACCGGGGATCCCCTATTTCATTCAATATAGACCCAAGCATCGCGCCAATCCACCTTAAGCCCAGGTGAGTGCCATTTGCACTCAAGCCCAAAATCGATGAGCAACTAGATAAGGTCATCGCGCAAGGGGTGCTGGAACCAATCGATCATGCCTGGTGGGAGACCCCCATTGTCACCCCCATCAAGCCAGATGGGTCTGTGAGAATCTGTGGGGACTACAAGGCCACCCTAAACCATGCGCTCCAACAAAGCACGTACCCCGTCCCAGTAGTACAGCACCTTCTGCACTCACTGGGGGGAAGGCCGGATTTTCGCAATACTCAACCTGGCACAAGCCTACCAGCAACTACCGGTCGACGCCACAACCGCAGAAGCCCAAACCGTTGTAACACACCGGGGGGCTTTCCTCTGCAACCGGCTCCAATTTGGAGTCAGCGTGGCACCCGGGGTCTTCCAAATCCTCATGGAAAGACTCCTCCAGGGCATAGAAGGGGTGGTGCCCTACTTTGATGACGTGCTGGTGGCCACGAAAAACGAAAAACAACTGGAAGCCCAGTTGAGGGAGATACTAAAGAAATTCAGAGACTCGGGACTCAAAGTTAAAAAAGGGAAATGCCAACTACGGGCAGAGAGGGTTGAATTTCTAGGGTACCTCCTAGATAAGCAAGGAATCCACCCCACGGAAAAGAAACTGAGAGCCATAAGGGAAGTGCCACGGCCCAAAAACAAAACGGAGCTACAGGCTTTCTTGGGACTGTTAAACTTTTACAATGTCTTCCTACCTCAAAAGGCAACCGTGACAGAACCATTGCATAGGCTGTTAGATAAAACAGCCACCTGGACTTGGGGAGCACGGGAGGAGAGTGCCTTCACCAACACCAAGAACCTGCTAACATCTGACGCCGTACTAATCCAGTACAGCGAGACCCTGCTGCTAACAGTGACATGCGACACATTGCCCTTCGGGATCGGCGCCATCCTCAGCCACCAGCTACTGGATGGGAAGAAAACACCCATCGCTTTCTCATCAAGGACACTTTCAAAACTGGAAAGAAACTACAGCCAACTCGACAAAGAGGCCCTAGCAGTCGTCGCCAGCGTCAAGAAATTTCACGAATACCTTTACGATAGGACTTTTACAATCATCACAGATCACAAACCACTGCTAGGAATCCTGGCAGGGAATAAGGCCACACCAAACATTCTATCACCAAGAATGACAAGGTGGTCCGAATTCCTAGCAGCATACAATTACCAGCTGGTACACAGACCCGGAAAAGACATCACCCATGCAGACGCCCAGAGCCACTCACCCCTGCCCGACTTGGAAGACGACCTGGCACCCATGACAGAGGTACTTCAAATAGAAACAATATCCAACCCGCTCGTGACCGCGCCAGACATTGCCAGAGAAACAAATAAAGACAAGCGGCTGGCACGAGTCTTGAGCTGGGTTGGAAAAGGGTGGCTGGAAGGGGACAGGGACAAACTATTCAGACCCTTCCGAAACAGACAAACTGAACTTTTTATTGAGAAGGGCTGCATACTTTGGGGGGACAGAGTGGTAATCCCGGAAACATTACAAGAAAGGGTACTGGGGATGTTGCATGAGGGACACCCAAGGATGGTCAAAATGAAAAGTCTGGCCAGAAGCTATGCATGGTGGCCAGGAATGGATAAACAGATCAAAACCTGGGTAGCCAAATGCAAACAATGCCAAGAATCCAGACCTTATCCTCCCACCGCCCCGACCCAAGAGAGGGAAACACCAAGAGGCCTGTAGTCTAGGATTCACATAGATTTCACAGGGCCAATCAAGGGACACATGTACCTTATCACAGTAGATGCTTACTCCAACTGGCTGGAGGTAAGCACCATGAAGTCCACCACAACGGAGGCGGTAATAAAGAAACTGAGTAAACTCTTTACCACGCATGGCCTGCCAGAGGTAATCGTGTCGGACAATGGGCCCCAGTTCACCGCACTAGCATTCGAACAATTTCTGGCGGGCCAAGGCATACACCATGCGTTAACCACGCGAGCAAACCCGGCGGCAAACGGGCGGGCGGGCGGAACGCATGGTCCAATACACAAAGAAAGCCATCCAGAAAATAGAAGCAGCCAACATACAGGACAAAATCAATAAAATGCTCCTCATCCAGCACATCACACCTAACGCGAAATAGAAGCCCAGCAGAATTAATGATGGGCAGGAAACTACGGTCAATGCTAGACAGAATGCATCCGATATAGAACCCTGAAAAAACCCTGGATTCCTCCAGCAAACACAGAAGGTTTAATATAGGGGACACAGTATACGGAAAAAACCTTTCAGGGGAACCACTCTGGGTACCAGCAACAATCACGCAAATAACCGGGCCCTTATCATACCGATTAGAGACAAGCGACGGGAAAAACTGGAAGTGGCACATCAACCAACTAAGGTCAAGAATAGCCACCAACAACAACCATACACCCAAGCAAGAAACTAGAAGGAGGGGGGGAAACGGCAAGCGATAAAGAAAGAGTCGAAGGGAACCTCCTAGCACAAGCAGAACACCCCCTTCCCAGAACAAATAAACCACAAATAAACCGGCCCTACTCACCAGTAAGCGCAGAACCAACAGGGCACGAACCACTGGAATCTTCACCTGGAAGGAGCAGCCAAACCAGTTCAACCAGCCCGAAAAGATCCGGTGGGAACAACAGGAGCGGCAGCTCAACCAGCCCGGATAGACCGGGAAGGAGCTACCAGGAAAGGCCCGGCTCACCCTTTCAAGCGGTTCCATCCCAAGGAACTGGAGCGACACAGAAGCCTTCCGAACTGGTCGAAGACCACACTGAAACTGAACCGTGCAGGTCAACGAGGCAGGTACGAAGCCCCGCCTACCTGCGCGACTAGGTCACAACGCACCGACAGACGAAACCAAGAGGGGAGGGGTGTACTATATTAGCATACTCCAAACCGTCACAACTAATTGGTCCGGACGGACAGCGACCTGATTGGTCGAAACCCTGGCCATGATTGGAGTGCTAAGAATCTACCGCGATTGGCTGCACCGATCGCGGGAGAGTCAAAGTGCTGCCATGGCCGCAGAGCCACGAGCCAGCCCTATATGAAGGGCTGCCGCGGCTTTTATTGGCCAGACTATCCTTATTCTAAATAAAGAGCTGAACTCACTATGATGGTCTCGCGTCTCCTTCGAACCGATCCACCCCAGATGTAACAAAAGTCACAGAGAGATGGGGAGGATGGTTTTAAGTCAGCCAGGACCATGTAGTTTCCTTGGTAACAGTACCGAAGTAGAGGAGTTTACCATTGTCTTCTAGGACAATGTTTGTTTAACTTAATAATTTAAGGATGAGAAAGACTGACTAATCACTTATCTGGCCTCCATGCCTTGGAAAGACTAGAGAGCCAGGTTCTTCCTTCTCCTAGTCCAGAACTTTAATTACTACATCACATTATCTGTTCTGATCTTCATCATTCCAATGCATAATAAAATATGTAACCTAGTGATGATGTGGAGACAATTATAAAACCTATCATTTGTTCTCACTCCCATACTTCAGTAACAGCAGTTTCCTTGACTTCTGAAGTCAAGTTCTCTTTTTAAAAAAGGTAGTAGAGAAGGTGGAGGAGAAACAGCAAAGAAGCCTGGATGAAGCAGTCTATGTGGATCCTTTCAGTATGTGTTCAAGCTGAAGGGCAATGGGACAGAAACAACACTGGCTACAATTCTGGATAACATGCAGCAGGACTTGGAGTGCAAATGAGTCTCACTTATTTTGCTTTATCTCTTAGTGGCATCTGATACCATCAATCATAGCAGGAACAGGTGTGCAATCCGCAGGTTTTCATGAAATTGCAGCTTCTGCTAGATTAGAAAGATGCTGTAGCCAAAAGATGCTGTAGCTTTGGCTGTTGTAATTTATCTGGATCAAAAGATTCTAGCTCCAGGGACTCATGGCATTATTTCCTTATGTTTGAACTGCTGTAATCATTTCTATATTGTGCTTCTCTTGTAGATGTTGAAGCTAGAGCTGGTACAAAATGCAAGTCCTCCTTGCTGGTGAGAATCATTACCACAAGGAATTGTATTGGCCTAATTCAAGGTGCTGCTGATTATCTAAAACCTTTACAGATCAGGTCCTTGTTATCTGTATGACCATTTGTTCCAAATAGAAACCAAAATAGAATGCCAAAAGCAGGCATTCTTGGTCATAATCTGAATATAGTCTGAATATATTCTGAATAGCTTTCTCCCCAAGACCTCATGAATTCCTCTCTCCTAACCTTCAGGAAACCCATCAAGATTGTCTTTATCCATAAAGAGACTAGAGCCAGGTTCTTCCTTCTTCTAGTCCAGAACTTTAATGACTACATCATATTATTTGTCCTGATCTGCATCATTCCAATGCATAATAAAATATGTATTGCTTTGATTAAATGTAGGTAGTCTAGAGCAGGGGTCCCCAACCACCGGGCCCCGGACCAGTACTGGTCCGTGGATCATTTTGTACCGGGCCACCTATTTTGCTTGGGCACCACCATCTTGTTTCAATGGCGCTTGAGAAAGTGCTTCCAAATGAGTTTGTCAGTCGCTGGTTGGAAAGCCGCGTTTGGGTGCTGAAGGAATCCTCACACCTTAGTTTCATTGAAGGGGGGGCGGCTTTGAACGAAGAGCCATCCCGATGGCGGTGGAGTCTTGCGTTACTCAGGAGGAGATTAAGAAAGAGCCCGAAAAGCCCATCAACCGCGAGAAGGAGTACAAAGGAGGAGTTGAAGATGGGGGGGAGAAGCGGGGGATGGATGGATGGCCGGTCACTCGGCTCGCCGTGCCTTGATCGTGCGTGCTGATGCTGGTACCGATCCATGGATCATTTTGTACATTTTGTACTGGGCTGTGGTACAAAAAAGGTTGGGGGCAACTGGTCTAGAGTCTTTGATGTTGCATTGTAAAATTCATGAAATAAACCAGCCAACCAACATGTTGCCTTGATCATCAACTTTTATAATCCATACGTAGCCTTGCTGAGTGTTACATATTTGCATACTTGAAATACGGCATTGTGATTGGTCTGTCAATGCTACCTTCTGATTGGTCCTAAATACCGCTTGTGATTGGTCTGTCTGAATACTTGTAATCCTGTCTTTTAATTGGTCTGTCTGACGGTGGGAAGTTTAAGGAGTCGTCATTGGCCACTATAAAAGAGGCTGCCGCAACTCCAGTTTTGTTGAAGTTACTGAGAGCAAATAAAGAGCTGAGGTCACACTGGTCTCGATCAGATCTGTTCCCGCGACAGAACACTGAGAACCTTTGGGAGTTGAAGTCTACCATGTTTGGAGAGGAAGCCAAACTTCAACTAATTGGAAGGTTGTGAGCACCACATTTGCTGTGGTAGAAAAAATCCAAATCGGATCCAGGCATCCTTGTTACATTGCATACATCCATTGCATAATGTTAGTAATGCAAGCTTGGGCACAAGAGACCAAAGTTCTACTTGTTTAAATAAATTAAACTATAGCATAGTGAAATATGTGTTATATAAGGTTCAACATATGAGTGAAATTATAAGAAGAAAACTGGGTGCTTTTCTCCTTGAAATACAAAAAGTTTCATGTATCTAGATGAATTTTTTTTTTTTTAACACAAGCGTATACGAAATACAATGCTTTAAAATGGTCTTTTTGGGTATGATTCACTGCTAAAATGGGACCACTATAGTTTTCTGATTTCAGATCTCATGCTTCGCACAGAAACAACTTGATCAAGTTCCTGGCAATACACACACACACACAGAGAGAGAGAGAGAGAGGTCTTGTGTCACTCTGGCCTGTCATCGGCTCCTCTTAGCAACATTCCTAGGCAGGTGGCAGCTATTTCAGCTCAAAGAGGTGGAGGGATGGAGAAAGACCATCTATTTTTTCCTTAGTGATCACAAGTCTTTAGACTGGGGAGAGATCTTAGAGAGAATTGCCATTTTGGAGTCAGAACAGCTGCTGTCACATAATGCTAAAGAAACTTTAATCAAAACTTGAGGAAAGCAGGCCTAGGCCAATGAGGCCAGCTGATACAGCATTGACTTACAGCTGTACCCAGTTGGTGTGAGCCAGAAATAAATATGTTTATATAGTAACCAACATAATAGCAACAGTAAGCTAGGTGAGACACTTCTCTTCCCCTCCCAACTCATAAGCCTTTCTCTTTGTTCCTCACTAGATAGCTATGTTTGTTTGTTTGAAAGAAAGAAAGCCATAGAAAGCCAAAGTTTTATATTCTGCTAAAGTTTGTATCTGCAGACATTTCTCCACTGTTAACCTTGTTTTTGTTTTTCTTTGCTAAAAGAGTCAGTAAAATATAGTATATTCAACTCAATTGTGTGTTGTTTGGTCTAAATGCCACTGTTATTTCTGCAGTTGGTTGAAGGAATTAATTCAGACACCTAAGTCTGATACGCTCTTTTTATAGGAAGCTGATGAAACTAAAAATATTTATTTTTGTAACCACTGGCATAATGATCTTGAAAATCCTCTTTTGGAAAACTAATAAATAATTGCTTAAGGTAATATGCAGTTAGTTTCCTATGATATAAGCATTTTAATTAAAGGTTAATTAAAGAGAATCCTTCTTGTATTTTAGACATCTAAAAAGAATGCTTAAAAGGTCACGGCTGTATTTGCTTTGATATTAAATATGCAACCCAGGAGTGGAACATAAATTCATATAATTTGGACCTATCCTATTATTTCTATATTTGGAGTGAACTCAATAGCACCATAATATGAATTTTGGTCATAAGTTGAGGAATACCTGTATTTTGTTCTTGTATGTCTTAAATGTACAGGGATATCATGGTTATGATATGAGTAACAGCTAAACAAATATTACAGAACAACCAGAAGGAGAAATTTGCACCTGGTTTGCAGCAGTGGAACTTTGATAGGTGGAGTTTTTTTTAAACTAATATCTGAATTATTTTTTTCTGACAATGGTAAAACGTGTGCAAAATGTAATTGTTTTCCTCTTCCTCATCAATATCTTGTTGCTTTTATTAGAATGATAAGAGCAGCGTTGCAGCATCTTGCCATGAGCACATCTACTTCATACATGTGAGAACGGGGGTTATGTTGTATTGCTGTGTGCTCTGCTGATCATTCTATTCCCCTTCCCTCTCCCAACAGACTATGGTTCCATCTAGGATCTCCATATTGTACGATCAAAATAATAACCTGTTCACTGCAATAGTACAATCAAGGCTCAGCCTATTTTTTGTGTATCACAGGTGCAACAGACATATAAAAATGGATGGAGCTTAGAAGAAGCTTCATGAAAAAGGTGCTTTTTCAAGAGATAACTGGACTTTCTGATTTTTCTTTGCAGTCGTTTTGCTTCTCATCCAAGAAGCTTCTTCAGCTCTGAAGGGGACAACTTGATCCATTTCAGGCAGGAATACATCTGGGTCAATAGTAGGTTAAAGCCTTGCTCCATTTTTTTTGCAATCATTTCTGAAAACTCATACACATTTATGCAGATTTCAAATAGAGTAACACTGTAGTGTAAGTAAGAAGTAATACTTATCAAAACAAAAGTGTACCATTATATATAAAATCCATTAACCTGATTTAACTAATTCAGAGAATAAAACAATGTCACTTTATTCCCTTGAAAATTATGTATCCAAGTTTTTCTTCCCACAGTGGTTATTTTTTAAAGGTTCTATCATATGATATTGTGTCCACAGTTCATGCTTGAAGCTGGCTTTTCTATAGGTGCTAGAAATAAAGAGAAGAGATGGAAATAATTGTGATTAAACGTACTGTCAGAGAAAATGGAAATGATTACTCCACACACATGTGCATTTGGTGCCATGCTACTTGGTGCACTCAGTGGTCCATGAATTTCACAAAGAAAAGAAATGAAAAACAGCAACTAGCAACTGGAGCAATGAAGCACAGCTTGTACTGGAATATGCTCAGTAACATTCAATTGGATCCCCTCCACAGTGTCACTGCAAAAGAATGTCATTTCATACAGCCAATAGGCATTCCTCCTCCTTTTTACTTCTCCTAATTTGTAGCATTTGCCTCATTCTCCTACAAGCTGGAATTAGAAGGAAAATCAGACCTGTGTCATAATCTACAGTTATAGTGTGCCCTTTTTTTTGATGGCTATTTTTATAAATTATGTTGAAATGGAAAGTAACATGGAAAGTAACAAAAAATAACCTACTCCACAAGATCTGGAAAATGTTATTTGCTTTAAATTAATGTGAGCGCACAAGATCATTAGCAGAGTGAAGCCTCCCCAACCACCAGAGAGTGAGGAGTTCCCAGGCCCCAAAGATCCCCATCCTAGCATTGCCTTATTTCTAGTTAGCTGGGCACACTTCCAAACCAGGTTTTTGGCAATTCACCATTCTCTATTTTCTAAGAATTTCTTTCTGGGACTTACTTGACATAATGTGGGAGACTAGCACTTTGCAGCAAGCCAGAATCCCATTTTCAAAAAGTAAAACAACCTCCTTTTTTGGATTTTATTTTGCTGAAACAGAAAGTTTGGCAAAGGGTAAGGACATTTCCCACTGTTCATTTATGCCTGTGGTTACTACATAAAAGATGGCAATTTAAATCAATAATAAGCTGGCATAAAGAATGCATCTTCTGTACTGCATGGACTGGATCAACAAATTATATTTGGATCAGTTGTGGGTGTGGGTTATTTCTGCACATGCATATGGATGGCAGCAGAGCAGAAATAAAAGTTAACCCATTTCAAAAAAATATTCAACTTTTACAACTGTGGTTCAGTAAAATTGAAAGGAGTCACTCTGGTGATTGTAGAATTAGTTGCCTTTACTACACACAAAAGCAACTACTGGAGAGAGTTATATTTTGATTCTCAACATTTTATTCACCACACATTCCACTGAGTTTGGATATTTAGCCAGCTACTGCTAAATATATTTTTGAACAGTTCTAGCATGGCCAGTTCCAAACATAAGGACGTGGTTTTAATAGAAAGAAGAAATTCTCAGACAATGGAATCCTTTCCCATTTCTAAATATGAAGCTTGTGTCTGAGCTTATGCAGAATTCCCGTCATACTTCTTAAGAGCAAGAAAGCATGTTATGATTTATGAGATTCTCAGTCATCCAGATCATGGTTGTCTCAAAGGTGCTTTTTTAAAGGCAACTGACTTTTTTTCCCGTTGAAGACATTTTGCTTCTCATCCAAGAAGCTTCGGCTCTGACAGGGTCAGGTCAGAGCTGAAGAAGCTTCTTGGATAAGAAGTAAAATGTCTTCAAGGAAAAAACAAAGTCCAGTTGCCTTTTGAAAAAGCACCTCTGGGGCAAAACATGTTATGATTGGGATTGCTTATCTCTCTGCTGGATGACGACTGGAAGACTTAAATGATTTTGGAACTTTTTGAGATCAATACAGAACTGCAGTTGTAAAGAACTCTTTTACAGGTAGTATTCCACTTACAATAGTTCATTTAGTGACCATTTGAAAAAGAGACCATGATTGTTTTTTACACTTACCACCCTTGCACATTCCCATATTCATATGATCAAAATTCAGACACTTAGTAACTGACTCATATTTATGACAGTTGCAGTACTGGCAGGGTCATGTGAACAATTTTGTGATCTTCCTACAGGTAAAATCAATGGGAAAGCGGGTTGCTAACTTAACAACTGCAGTGACTCACTTAATAACTGTGGCAAGAAAGATCATAAAATGGGGCAAAATTCATTTAACCATACTCTTGCTTAGCAACATAAATTTTCAATTGTGGTCATAAGTCAAGGACTACCTGTACATAAGCAAATGACTGCACTTGCATGTAGAAAGGGTGAGGTAATTCTTCTCTTTTCAGAATTGTCCCTTTCCTGGCCTACTTTTCTTCTTGCTCTACTTCCAAATAATGCTTCTAAAAGGCAATACTATGTGGAAGACTGGGATGGAAAAATTGTTGGGGTGGTTTATTATTTGTATTTTATTTATTAAATTTATATGTCATCCACCTCACTGCTGAAGTGACTCCGGGAGGCTTACAAAGTGATAAAAAGATAAAAGTGATAAAGATAAAACAATTAAAATTAACACAAATTAAATAAGAGACTAAAATCCAAAAGGATAGGTAATATGGGATGGAGGGCTTCTGTCTATCTAATTAACCACCCCCAACACATAGCACTCCCATCAGGGCCTCAGGCCAGCCATAAGAGCCAAGTTTTAAATCCCTTCTAGAAGGCCAAGAATGGGCAGGGGTGTGTATAGACCTTACCAAAGGAGGGGATGTTTTCGTTGAAACATTAGTTGATTTTTAGCAAAGAAAAGCAGTAAAAGGGTTAAACACAGAATCCTTGGGTTGATTCTCTTCCAACTTTAGGTAAGTTTGGAGGGAAGAGAATTTTTAGATGTGTTGATAGCATCTGTCTTGCAGATGTTGAGTTTGGCTGCTGCTCAGTAGGAGAAATATGCTTTTAGTTCTCTCTCACTTTCAAAACTCTTTCAAAAGATGTTTGGAGAGCAGATCTGCACTTTCTCCTTGGCCCATAGCCAGTTTGATCCACTCGGCACTTCCTGAGTGCTGGAACAGATAACGTCATCTTCCTCTCATTTCCAGCTCATTACAAATGCACTTCATGCCTGCGTTTTCTAGCTTCATTCGAAAATGGTTTTCTGACTGAGCCGTCTTAAGCCATTCACAAGATAGTCTCCAGCACTTCATTCCATTCAAGCAGCCCCACCTCTGACTGGCTGCAGTGCCTGGCATACCCGCTTCCCTCCAGGATCACTCCCCTGTGCAGTCATTTTATCCTGGACTGAAGATGGCTATGTTCTTAGCAGAGAGAAACATTGCCACAATGGTCCATTAAAAAAATGTAGTAGTACAATATTGTCAATCCTAAAAGCTGATGTTCCATTCAACCTTTTTTTAATCTTCCAGTGAGCACCTTCCAATTTTTTTGTTTGGCTAGGCTAGGTGAAACATGTTCCCCTTGCTTCTCAAGCCCTGCCCCACCATACTGCAAGATCTTTCCTTTCCTTTCCTTTCCTTTCCTTTCCTTTCCTTTCCTTTCCTTTCCTTTCCTTTCCTTTCCTTTCCTTTCCTTTCCTTTCCTTTCCTTTCCTTTCTTTCCCTTCTATTGCCTTCTTCCCTTTCCTTGCAACTATTTTGTTTCTTTGAATCTAAACAGTCAATTCTTCTTTGCTGTGAAGTTCCCATGGATGATAGAAACAAAACAATTTGTTTCCATTGCTTTCATCATTGTAGCATCAGAACTATGACTGTATTCATGTCAAAGCAAATGATGTTGGGCTGGGGAGAAGGGAGTGGGTTTGGGCAGCTTTGTGTGTACATATCTGGGAAAGCACAAGAAAACAGAGGGACTAATAAGAATAAAAGAATCCTTGAGAGGGAAAGTCTGGCATTGGTACACCAACCCATTGCAGAATTTCTCAAGTTGGCTTAATAAAGGCGCTGAGGAGCCAAGCAGCTTGGATTACTTTGTGCTGTTGCCTTAAGAAAATTCAATATATTTTGCTGCTCTGTCCATGATTTAATAACACACGCATACAAATGCATAAAAGGAAGATTAAATGCAACAACTCTGTTTTTAGTTTTCTCGAAGGTTACTCGGCAACCCAGACTTCAAACACAATTAATAAAAGTCTGAGGGTAAAAGGTTGCCTTCAGTAAAATGGTTCTTGTTAGTGGAAATCATCGCAATGGGAAATGAGCTCAATCAGGTTTTCTTGATCCATTTCAGACTTTGACAGGCAGCACCCCACATGGGAATGGATGCAAAATGCCTTGACTTGACCACATGTTGTTGTGTTAACTGCTTAGCTGAGCTAGTTATTACTGATAGCAGAGATATAAAATACAGAAAGCTTAGGTGTACATTTGTGTATAAAACAGCAGCTCTACCTACAGACTTTGAGCTAGTTCAAAATCAGATCCAGGCATATCTGATGACACTGGCTCCTTTTGAAAGAGCCAACTTTTTTTCTTCATTGTGTTGTTTTATTTGAAACCAGGGTAAGTCTTTTCTTTTTGCAATGTGAAAAGGTGTGGGCAGTCCAGTTCGAAAACTGTCCAGCTGTTAAGTAATTGCAGGAGAGGCCCTTTTAAAGATGCCCCTGATGACAACTGTCTTCCTTCTTGTATTGCTACAAGGTTATGGAATGTGCATCCTCTGAAGAGTGTGCTTAGATTTTCTCAGCCCTGAGAATTTGTAAATCAGTCAAAGCACCTCTTTTGCCAGATGTTTAAGTTAAATGCAAATAATACCTATTTAAAAGCTATTTTTTATTTAAAGCTTTAAATTTTTTATATTCTGCTGCTGTTTGAAAATTTCATTCACTGCATTCAGTATTTATGAAACAGAAAGGAAGGGAAGTCATAAATAGTCAAAACAGTAGGAGTCAATCTTGGCTGAATTTTAAAATAGACTTCTTGAAAATCACTGCTTTGTTTATGGACTTATCCTAAGCCCTACTAAAGCTACTACAGCAGCATGTAAACATGCTTCAAGACACTGAGGAAAATTGGTGGCAGAACTCACGATGCTACAAGGTAATCCCTGACTTATAACCAGGTAGTAACTCTTCCAAGTTACAGTGGCACTGGAAGAAAATGACTTATGACCATTTTTCACACTTATCAACTGTTGCAGCATCCCTGTGGTCATGTGATCAAAATGCAGATGCTTGGCATCACCTTTTGCAACCTTCTGACAAGCAAAATCAACAGGGAAGGCAGATTCAATTAACAACTGGGTAACTAATGTAACAACTGCAGAGATTCACTTAACCACTGTGGCAGAACAGAATAATTACTTTGCTTACAAGAGACATGTTGGGCTCAATTGTGGTCGTAAGTCGAGGACTACCTGTATATTATATCTTCAGTTGTTTTTTTAATGTGAAGCAATGATGACAGAAAGCTGACTTAAATTTTCTTTTTTTTTATTGTTTTGAAGCAAACTACCTTCCTTTCCATAACTTCTGATCTTATCTGCCATGCATGGGGTGTTGATGAGGTGGGTGTACATTAGCAATTAATTCCCCACCATCATTCTATTTTATTTTTATGGATTAGGGAATTTCTGTATCCCTTTGACTCATGAAAGCACAAAGCCCAGGGCATTAACTGAGCTAATGTTTTGTATTTTCCAGTAGGGGGGGAAACAGTAGTAATTAGCTCATGACTCATTGGCAGCATGTTCCCTGCATTTCAGTGTTGGCAACATGAAGACAATTGGAAATCCATTTCAAATTGCTTTGGAAGGATTGGGGGATGAAAATGGTGCTAAAATAGAAATGTCCATACCATTTGAGCTGAATTTACATTTTATTCAATTCTTCTTTCAAATAATTTGAATATCAATTTAAAGCTGATGACAAAGCAACGTCAGCCTGCAGTGTTCCAGGAAAGATACAGGATTTATTTGAGACAGAGTAGCTGGGGCCTTTTGGACATGCCTTTCAGACTAACTCTCTGAAATTTCAACTATTCTGCTCTTCAACCCAATGGCTAGAAACTTGGTGACTTGTTTCCTCCTGTGGAAACAATGTAGCCAACTAAATAAAAAATGTATTGTGATTGGTGGCATAGCAGACATGGGACTTTCCCAGCAGGAAAGGAAACTTTTAAATAAAAAGCCAAAGATCTGAACATAGGCACGTTCACTTCTGTTCAAAAACAGAACTTGTGATATAGAAAGAACTCAAAATGAAGAAGCTGCAATGTGAAAATAAATACACTAATATCAATAAAGTAATTTAGCAGCATTTTTACAAATATAAAACAATCTATTTGTGCAAAATGGAGTCTATGGGAAAACAAAGAGCTTGAACGAGTTCTTGAGGGAAGAAAAACAAACAGATATACTAAGGGAATGTTTGTTTAGAGAACAGGCATGATAACAAATGAGAAATTGCCTGATATACACTCTTTAGAAAAGGTTGCATGGATTAGAATGACTGAAGCTGTTTTCAGATGGATGTAACAGTGCCTAAACACACTTTTGAATGGCTATAATAGGAGATAATTCTAGGCACCATATATGGTAACTCTGCAAGCAAGCATCCATGTTTCCAAATCCGGAACTGGCACTTAGCAAGATCTTAATAGATGGCATAATGCATTTAATACATTGCTTCTATTGACCCTGTTGTCATGGCCATGGAAGATGAATAATCATATGCTCACTTGCAAAATATGCTAAACAGATATACCTAAAAATTAATACAAGGGATGAAAGGTTGTTCCAAATTAATAATCTGTTCTATTTCCACTTCTTTCATATTTGGAACTCTATGGCAATGAGGAATTCATTAACTAAATTTGTACAGGAAAATACTAGTGCCTGTAGCTACCGCTACCCTTGGTAAATTGTCTGATCTTGAATTCAGATATTATTTTTACAAATTTTGTTCATTTTTTGGACTTAGTAAAAGCAAGTAACAATATAGAGTTTATTTACAAACAAAACATATGCTGAAGGACTAAGTTAAGGTTAGGGAAACACTTTATATTTAGCGTTTAGCTCAAAGTATGTAAAGGAGAATGATTTTGAAAATCATCAAATTTCATACTGAACACATTTTGACACCAAAATATTGTCCCAGTATTCATCATTTGTTTGGTATTCAATGCACAAGCTAGAAGTCATCAGTGCCAGCTGCTTTGTGATTGTTTGGTACTTGTTTTTGATACTCATTGCACCTCCAGGAACCAATTAATGATGAGAACCAAGGCACCACTGTATTAGGTTAAAGCAATAATTCTTCAACTTGGCAATTTTAAGCTATGTGGACTCACCAACCAGTCCACACAACTTAAAATGTTGCTAAGGTCCACACAACTAAGGTTCAGAAAGAGCCGTGGTGGCGCAGTGGTTAGACTGTAGAACTGCAGGGTGACTGCTGGTTGCCAGTAGTTTGGCAGTTTGGTTCTCACCGGCCCAAGGTTGACTCAGCCTTCCATCATTTGATAAAATGAAGACCCAGATTGTTGGTGGGCAATATGCTGACTCTATAAACCACTTAGAGAGGGATGTAAAGCACTGTGAAATGGTATATAAGCCTATGCTATTGCTAAATGCTAACACTGGGTTAAAGGATTTGTTTTGCAGTCTCTGCTGTACTTCTGAAGCCAGTCTTATGTCTTATGTGGTGATGTTTCCTGTGAATTCCTCCTGTGATCTTTAAATAACTGAGCAAAGATTTGCCATGCATACATTCATAAAAGGAAAAAAGAAAATTTGGGGAGCCATTAGGAACTTGCCAAAAATAACTGGCCAGATGATGGACATAAAAGTGATTATTAGGATATCCATGAAATGCTATGACACATTTGAAAACAATCCTCTTTTCCTCTCCTCTCCCTTCTTCAATACAGAAACTAAAACTCCCAAGATTGTCTGACCTGACCATATGCCTGCAAGAGCCTACCCTAGACTGTATTTAGGCTGAGTGATAATCCACATAACTAATTATAGTGAGCACAAAAGGGCAAACTGACACGGTTGTTTCCAAGCTGGGAATGAAGTTAGGAGTGTAAAGGAGGAAGTATCACACCTGTTTTAAAGGGCTCAGTAATAGGAAAAAGAAACCTGTTGGCCAAATGTATATAGATATTTTCAGAATAGATGAAGAGATGGCTTTATTTATTCACATCAAGATTTCTATTGGACTCTCTTGATCAATTGCTTTAAATCCAGTTTACCTTTTTATGTTTGCCTTTCCAAACATTTACTTAATATTAAACGTTAACATTATTTAGGCATTTACTTAATAAGGCTGATTTGCAATTAGATATTAAAATACAAAACAACTCAAACTGGACACAGCATTCTTGGTAGTTCTGCTGTCATTGCTTTAATGTTTCATCACATCTGCACATAAACCAAGCCGGCATACAGCAGAATCCTAAAGAATATCAGATTTGTCAAAACAATGCAGTCAACACATTTTGTAACTTTAAAAAAACATTAAAATTAAGTAAATAAACCCAGAGCCAGTTTAGTCTAATGATTAAGGCATCAGGCTAGAAACCAGGAGATTGTGGATTTAGTTTTGCCTTAGGCAAGAAGCAAGCTTGGTGTCTTTGAGCCAGTCACTCTCTCAGTACTAGAAAGGGGATAATGGCAAACCACTTCTGAAATCTTACCAAGAAAACCATAGAGATTTGTCCAGACAGTTTGCAGGAGCCAATGCTGGCTGAAAAATGTATATATATTTATGTACGATTCATTTTGGTTCAATATTTGGGTTTTCATAACCAATATTCTGGGGTTTTAGTTCCAGGGTACGACAGAAATGTGTTGCAAATCACACTGCGATGTTAAGCAATCCAATCTTCACCAAACCCATTGACATTTTCTTTTTAAATTAACTCTTTAACTGTTGTACATTAATTTATTTAATTATCAGCAGGCCTCACTCATTCAACAAAAAATAAATTTTCCTAAATGTGCTAGGAGAGAGCAGTGAATATGACAAAACCATGCCAAAGAAAGGCATTCAGCACCATACCTCCATCAAATCAATGACTTTTAAGGGATAAAATGATGCACCTATTCATTGTAGATAATAATAAATGGAGTGCATAACAATGCATTAGATCTGCTTTGTAGATTGTCACAAAGAACAAGAATGAAGGGAGATTGCATGATATGCCTATACTCTGAAGTGTTTCGACCAGCACACCTTTATTATTTCATTGCTTGAGTGCCATTTAGAGGCAGGCTGATATACAGACCACCTTTTGGTTTTTGACTTTCTAAACAGACCTTTCGAGTTTAAGTATCATGTTATTTACATTACTGATCAACAGCCTACAGTGATTCGGGATTTTTAAAAGATTCAAAAACTTAAAACCACAGGCTTCTCTTAGCCGTGAACTTTCTGCATCATTCATATCAACTATTAAACAATACCCCTTCAACCCCACCCCACCCCAAGTTATAGTTTCATCCATCCTATAATGGCTACGAGCCAGTGCAGGAGGCCCTCTTGTGCAAACTGGATTTTTTTTTTTTAATAAAGGATTTTAAAATGGTAGAAAGCACAACCCATACTTAGGTTATTCATCCAAACTTTAACCCAGATGTCTCTTCCCAATCTGTTTTGTCTTGATAGGAAATGGATTCCTCCATGCAATAGGTGCAAACATTCTTCTGTGTGAAAGAGTGACAAATACATCATAGGCAGTATATTAGACAATAACCAGGGCCACGTACTAGAAACCCATGACTTCCCAATAATGACTTGCAATATACAACAAAGTTCAATTCATCCTGTGCAGGGGTCTTCAAACTTGACAGCTTTCAGACTTGTGGACTTCAACTCCCAGAATTCCTCCTCCAGTCATGTTAGCTCAGGAATTCTGGGAGGTGAAGTCCACAAGTCTTAAACTTGCCAAGTTTGAAGACCCAATTAAACTGTGAACTTCACTTAATAAAACTTGCTCATGGAATTTGGCATTTTAGCACCAAAAGGTTAACTGCAAATTGTCAGGACTGTTAGAAGTTTAATTTGTGCTCTATAGTCTAAAGCTTAGCATGTGCTAAATATTGACTGAGAAAAAAGGAGAAAACCTGTCCAAAATAGGCAAGGTTGCAATTTTCAATAGTATAGGTTTAATCCTGATCTCTATTGTACCTGATAGACTTAGTGAGGATAATGACAAAGACTTTGGTTCTCCATCTCCATAAATATATAACAAAGCATCATATACTGTTGTTTCCTTTTCCTTCTATTTCTTCCAATGACTACTTTGTATGCCTTAGCAAGTTCCGCATAATTACATCTTCTCAGAATTTGTCCAGCATCCCATGTGACGTTAAATCTCTATAAAACCTTCTTCCAGTAATAATTTGAAGATTTTCTACAGAGATGGGGAAATGTTATTCTAGGGAGTCAATTATAACAGGAAAATCTGTTTGCTTCCAGCATAAGAACCTTCATTCTTCTCACTCAGCACTCACAAAGAAAACCCAAAGTGTAAAGAAACCTCCAATACTTCTTCCAGATTGGACTCATTCTGCTACTTCTGAAACAAGGGGACCTATTATTTCAAGAAAAAACACACAGCTACAGTGCCACAAGGGAGCTATAGCGCTGGAAGAGAGATGCCAATGTATCTATTGTCAGATACATTAATGCCATGCTTTCCATTTTTATCCGGAATGCATTAATGTCCCAAGAGGTTACATTAATTGCTTATTGGCAGTGACTGATTTGAAGGATGATGATTAAATGTTTCTCTACAAATCTCTGAATATCATTTTGTATTTCACAGCTGTGAAGGCTTTCGTTGCTGCATATAATTTTAGCTTCAAACTATGCAACTGTCATATTGAGTAAGCTACTGTATCAAGACATGGTCTCTGATAAAGAAAAACTGTTTTTATTAATTCATTCTACGTTTCCTTTTTCAAGCCAGTGTTTTTTGTTTTTTTAAAGCATTACAGGTTTCTGCAACTGAAAGAATTAAAGAATGCTATGTAAGATGTCCAATTCCACAGCTTTGACAAACTCACATTTATCTGCCATAAAGTTGAATTATAGAATGGTTCCTTTAAAAAAAAATTACATGAAGCAATCTATAGATATTAATACAGTAAAATAGTAACTAGAAGGGAGGATGGGCATTAGTGGCATCATAGGTACAAAATTCTAATACCTGGGATAAGAAATCATAACTCATTAATGTCTATTAACATGTCTATTTGTTTCAATATTTCTTGCCACATCCAGGAATATGAATAGGCATAAAATGGTGGCTGATTCACATCCTTGATCTGGCCAATTTACTGCACATGCATTTCAATTGTCTCATTTTATATACACATTCATTTTGTGCTGCACTGAACATTTCTTTAAAAAAAAATTTAATCAGAAGCATTGGGTTAAGAATAATATAGAAATATTATTTAGATGAGTTGGGTAGCTATAGAAATTGAATAAGTAAATAATAAAATATACTGTATAATAAATATTGGTTTGGAAACATGATGGGTCTGAAATTGGAACTCAAAATCTATACTCACAGACCATGCTTAGATTAAAATTAACTGACATTACTCAACATGCTATACTGTTGGCTGTGAAAAATCAAGCCAAAATGACTAAGTATATTCATGCTAAATTACAAAATGTGCACTCAGCCAAAATCCTTTAATAAATGGCTTTTTCAGTGTTGTTTAAAGGGTAGCTTCAAATACAGCACCCCCTTGAACTGTACCTACCTTATCCATAAGTTATGTCTGTGTAGTTGTTTAACACGGTATTCATTCTGCTACTTTAATGTTAAATCATTTGGTAAAAACTTACTGAGTTCAGAGCATCAAAGCTTCATTCCAAATCTTTGCAATTTACTGTGTTTTGACTTTCTCTTAGCATTTCAGGGTTGGTTATAGTGTAATTAAGTTCATTTGCCAATTGCCACTTTTAGAAGAACCCTATTTTGTATATTAGAACTCAGATCCACCAGCAAAAAGCCGAAGTCAAAGTAATGGCTCAAGCTGATAGACAATAATTAAGGGGAAATATGTATGTACAGTTTATCAATTCGGAAACAAATTTACAATCCCTTCCCATCAGAACTTATTTCTGGTTTTCTCACAATCAGTAATCCCAATGAACCTGTATGTTGTTGCAAAGCAAGAATATTTTGCTAATACCTACATTATTATTCATAAAGCTCATTTTTATCTTTAGTCCATGCTTGGCACACAAACCAAAGTCTGGCTTTACAAATGAGTCTCAAAATGCTGAATCTCAATGCTAGCTTCTGTTCTTACACTGGGATATTAAAACACACAATTGCTTTCAATTAAATGTTTTTCTATTGTGTTCTTCAAGGAACATTTAAGAGAAAGTTTTTTTTTAAATAAACAAATTATACTTTCTCATAGGTTTTATAGGTGTTCCTTATATCTGAATGCTAAACAATAGGCAAAATTTTTTAGAAGTACACACAACTTGAATCTGAAAAAGAATTTATTTTTAAAGAAAGTTATTTTACGTTGGAGCACTTTTCCATTCCATTTACATACATTTAGACACTAATTTATGAAAATGTTCCTTCACACACACATTCCAAATTATCATGCAGTTTACCAGTTATTAATTTGCAACACATGATTGCAGTCATAGTATTCAAAATAAAATACAAATCTGATTTGAAAGTATTCCAAACCAATCTTATTGGTCACTTTGGAACCTCTGAACTTCCAGAATATGTTGCATGGAAATAAATGTAGATGACTAATATAAGGTGCAAGGACATTCAACTGTCCTACAAAATCATCTTAAGTTAATTCCAACAAAGAGCCCAACAATTCTTGCTTACAAAATCTCAGGTTCTCCATGTTTGATCTGCAAGTTCCATAAATCAGTCAGCAAAAGTCAAGAATATAGAAGCTGTAGTCCAGAGCTTTAGGTTGAAGAGCCTTTAGGTTGCCTATTTCTTTATAAGGACATAATCATTTTCTTGGTTTTTGTACAAGAACTAGGACATTGCTTTGGGAATAAGATATTTGAAGAGACAATGCAAGATATTAAGATTAGACCTTTCTTCCAATCTAGGAAAATTTCACCTCAAATTATTCTATCATATATGATTCTTTCAAGAAAATTCATTTCAGTTAACATTTCTGGGTAGAGTATTTTCATTGAACTGAAAAGATTAACTTAGTTCCCACTTTAATATAAAGGATTTAAATGAACATTATTTCAATTCAGAAAATGTTTGGGGTATAAAATCCATTTGTTAAGTGAAGCATTGCAGTTGTTAAGTTAGTAAAATGGTTAGCAAGTAAATCTGGCTTCTCCATTGACTTTGCTTGTCAGGTCACAAAAGCTGATGACGTTGCAACCATCATAAACACAAACCAGATGTCAAACATCCAAATGTAAATCACGTGACCATGCTGCTGCTGCAATGGTTATAAATGTGAAAAATTGTAAGAAGTCACTTTTTTTCAGTACTGTTGTAACTTCAGTCACTAAATGAACTGTTGTTAGTTGAGGTCTATATGTTTGTATTTTATTTCCCAAAATGACCCAGATTTTATTGAGAGTGACTTTTATCTGCAGGATTCAGCATTATTTAAAGCTATAAAAAAGTACAAGCTATAATATATCTCAGATATTTCAGTATAGCTTGTAGATATTTTTGTGGAAATTTATATTTTATACAAAGGATGAACAATTAAAAAAGAAAATGCAATGATCTATAAACGTGCAACTAAAATCAAGTTTTCAATTTTTAATTTGTTTTATTGTACTTGCTCTTACTTTATGATTTTTATTTTCTTTGTAAACTGCCCCAAATTCCTCAACTAATGGAATGGCATACAAATGCAATAAACATTAAATGTTTATGCAGCAAAATAACATTTGGCAAAAGATTTTCTTGCCAAGGTGAAAGTAAATTGTTTCTTATCTGCAATATTAATGTCATAATTATTTCATGTTATGCTAAACCATGCACTTAAAACTAAAAACAGTACATTGTAATACACATGACATTTCACAGTTAAGGGAAATATTTTTTTCCAAACAAATTAAAAAAAAAAGTATTCAAGTAGAGGGTTCCTTTAAATTGTGCTATACAAATGAATTAGGAAATAAATCCCACTGAGGTCACTGGACATATCTCTAGAAAGACATGTGAAATGCTTTACACACTCAATGTCTGCTACTGCAATAAAATATTTTTATTTGAATTACCTTGAGGATGTTCACAATCTAAAAAGCCTCAACAGTGATCAGTATTACTGTTAAGACAGAATTCTTAATTTCATGTAATCTTAAATGGCTGTGCAGATGTAACAACCCAACTATCTGAAATAAGAGAATTAAGGCATTTATTTGGAAATGGAATAATTTCTATATAAATGCAATAAAGGTTTTTGGTTCTGAAAGGTTAGCAACCATCAATAAAATAGCCATTCTTGAGGACTCTTGACATTTTCCTACCTATGTAGTATTAATAGATGTACAGAAATTGCATCTAATCTAGCATTTGTGACATTAACTCATGAGAGTAAACACAGTAAACACAATAACAAGGGGAACCAAATTAATTTGTGATTAGCTGTTCTACAAATTATCAACTACAACATAGAATGTATTCAATGTGGAAAATGGAATTTAAATAATAGGTAATATTCAACTGATTAGTAACATCCAATGCAAATGGCTACCATTAATAGTGATCCAGTAATTTTGCACCATATACCTAAATTGTATATCAGGTCTGAGTAGTATTGTTTTGTGCTTTGCAAGTCTCCATAATCAAGATCCTGAATGGGAAAACCAAGAGGCAAGCTTATGTGCACTAGTAAAAATATTTTTATTTTCCAGTATCCAGATGCTGCCCGTTACATTTTCCTGTACAAAATATCTGAAGCACCCATCTTTTTGCATCTAAGATTTGAAAAGAGCATTTTTCTAAGTTTATCCTTTACTAAAATTAAAAGTAACTTATTTTAATGCACAAGAAATTTTCTCAGAAATATTTTTATCTCCATTTGTGATCAATTAATTCAATTTAAGATGTTGGAATGAAGAATTAAAAACATTAAAATGAGAGTCCAAAAACTATTATCTTCATAGCTCTGGCTCACCATACATTTTTGGAAGGGGCTTGTCTGCAAGAAATTTAAAGGAGAGTTCGCAAATTAATTTGGAAACTCAAAAATCTTGTAGTTATATGTAGAAATTAGTACAAAATAATTCCTAAAAAACAAAAAGCTTAAGAACTTGTGCTTTTTGACCAGCATTCTGTAAGGAATTTACTATTGTGCAATTGTCTTGAAATCACATTGCACTCAATTTTCTGGTTACAACTACCTGCATAAACAAGTGATTTTGTGGCTTCTTATAACGTTGCTCTAAAATCTGTTGTGCATCATTTGATCTCACTAAATAAAACAAACATATATAATAAGCATCCCATTCTAGCTGAAACAATTTGATTAAATAATTATAGCCCTTATGTTTTCATTCAATTTTTTTTACAAAAGGTTCAGTCTTCAATAATCTTTTCCCCAGGCCCTACACTAATCTCTTTGTCGTTCAAGGATATAATAATAAACACAGAATATGTATCCTGGGAATATGTAATTCTCTATTAGCTGACCAATTTTGGTAGCACAGTACATAGAGGTATATTGGCATTTGAATCAGACATTAGATTAGCTCTCAGTTTGTTTGCTACTCCAACAACTGGGGGTAATCTGGAATTTATCCCTGGGAAAGCGCTTGTATAGTGAGCAATCCGTTTGCCTGAACTTTTATCCACACTGGGAGGCTTAGGTATTCGTTTACAAATCCAAGGATGTCTTAAAGCTTGGCTAGGAGTCATCCTTGCAGAAGGATCCCAATTAAGACATTCTTTTAAGAACTCTATAAACAAAGAGTCATCACAGCCTTTTAATGCTGTGATCCAGTCCTTGTTGCCTGGAGCACTGCGCATTTTACCCCTTCGTGATCTGCTACCATTAAGAATAACTTTCCCATCTGCTTGAGTTGTTACACTGCAATAGCGAGGATGACCTTTGGAATTGATGAAGTTTTTGGCTCGCTTGGATTGGTCTAGCAATTTCTGTGGAGGCATTCCAAGGAGTTCCATCATACAAGCTAGCTGATCACCCTCATCCTCTCCTGGAAACAAAGGATAACCAGTCAGAAGTTCCACCAGAATACAGCCAAAACTCCACATATCTATGGGCATCCCATAGCGGCTTCCCAGGATAACTTCTGGGGCTCTGTAAAACCGAGATTGTATGTAAGTATAAACTCTTTGGTGCTCAAAACAACTAGATCCAAAATCAATTACTTTGATTCCACTTCGCCCTTGCTGTTTCAGAAGAATATTTTCAGGTTTTAAGTCGCAATGTATAATTTTGTTTCTGAATAGCCCCTCCAGACATTGTAATATTGAGTGAGCAAATTTACGTACAAGCTGCACAGTGAAGCCTTGAAACTTATTTCTTTTGATCAGCTCATACAGATTCATGCTCAAGAGCTCAAAAGTCATACATATATGATTTCGAAAGGTAAAGCTTTCTAGCATGTGAATAACATTCATGCTGCCAGTTTTATCTTGCTTTTTGAGATGTTCCAAGATACGTATTTCTTCTGCCGCTTGCCGGTGAAACCGTTTCTCATTGCGTACCATCTTTAGAGCCAAATGTTGGTGTTGTTTGTGATCAAACACTTTAGCTACTTGACCAAAGCTGCCTTTCCCAATTATTTTAAGTACTTCATATCGATACGCAAGATGGTCATGAGGTACATGAACGTAGCTGCCTTGCTCATCATCATATCCAGCATTGTTGGGGCCACCAATAACTCCCTGTCTTTTCTTTGCATTTGGACCCACAAAATAGATTTCAGGAAAATTAAATATTTCTTGTTGCTCATAGGTTGTTAATTGCTGTTTATATTGCTTCAGTGCTTGCTCTGCAGACTGACAACCAGCTTTCTGTGCTTTTATAGAACTACCACTATTTTTGATGGTGCAGATACTATCAGCGCTTTTATCTTTTACTGGAGTTGGAAATGACCTGTCAGAGCCATTTATTCCAGTGGACTGCAGAGTACTGCTCCTTCTATTTCCAGAGTCTTCAAATAATTGCTCAACTTTGACTTGGCTCCCAGTCAAAGGATGATCCTTCATGGTGATTGTGCTTGGAGTTACCTTTAAAGATGAAACAGAAAATCCTTAGTATTCACAAATTTAACATTTGGGAATAGCAAGAGTCATTTAACTTCAGAAGAAATATGTAGTAATAAATTAATGTTTACATAAACCTGATACAGTAAAATTTGTATTAGCATGCACTAAAGTAGTTTTGCAACATCTACTCTTCAATCAGCATAGTAACAAGTAATGAAAGTGTAACTTGAAGCAAACAAGAACCTGCAAATTATGATTTCACTAGCTCAAAAAAAGCAAATTGCAGAAAATACAAATAACTGCCGATTATGAATGAAATCTTTCCAAAAGGATTAAGACAGAATTGGTGAATAATTTGGTTACCAAAAATTCCGTATTGCTCTTAAATTAGTGCGTTCCCACCTCTCTTTAATCTTTTATGAAGGCAGTTTGTATGTTTTGTATTCTAGAATACTAACTCACTTTTGAGCCCTGAAAAGAGTTTTGTTCCACACACACAAGAAACTAAATATTTTCTCTACAAAACTGCAAATCAAAAATAGTCAGAAAACATTAAAAATTATTTATCTTAATTTGAAACAACTGTAACTTTGGATGCTCACTTCAGATTCTATTTCAGTCTAGGCAATGTGAGCAATAGATTCCAAGTAATGCAATGAAGCAAAGCAATGTCCTATTCTAAAAACTAGTGCAGAGCAGATACCTTGCAAGTGCATTAAATGAATGAATGAAATGAGCCACTCTTACAGGATTTGCTTAGGTAATTTTTATTCTGCAAAGTACACCTTGTTGAGTCCACAAGGCAGACTAGCATAAGTGTGACATACCTCATTGATTTTTGCAAGGCAACGGCAAGGTATTGTACTAATTTATGAAATAAGTGTAAGAAACCCTGATACATCTTCTAGTTTAAACTTAAACTTCAAAAAAATGAAACCAAGATTTGCAACCAAATAACAGCCTTTATATAAGTCTGGGGTAGCCAGTAAAGAATGCTATCTTCTTCAATTTCTATAGCAAATTTTTACTCCCCCAAACAGCAAATTAATAACTCTTTTGAAAAACTATTTGGATACCTTTTTCAATGAAATGCCAAAACAGTTACGACATTGGTTCAGAAAATGTAGTTTCAGGACACCAAGATCTGTATTTTACTGCTTAACTGCTATATCTGTTTGGAAAATACAGACAGTGTATTTTGAGACATACAACTTTCTTAGAAGTCACAGAAAATATGAGCCAGAGATTAGCATGTTAACAGATTCTTCAGTATCTATGGCTGAATTGAGCAGAAAGAAAGAGGAATGCTGTAAAATTTTGAATAAGATGGCCCCTTGCAGGATATTAATCCAATCCAATCAGCAATTCTTTATTAATTCAGAGCAACTGGGTTTCAAAGACCTCTATTTTCAGAAACATTGGACAAAGAATTCTGGGTGCAATTTTTGCATTTTGCAGATAAAAATAGAATAGCAATAGTCCAAACAGGAAATGAATCTGAACTGTAATTTTGTCCCACATGCAATACTTAGATAAAATATAAGCTAGAAAAAACTCTGGTTAAACATTACCAATCTATTTATATTTACTTTGAAGTAACACAGAATAATGAAAAAACAATTGGCAGTGAAAGAAGATATTCTGTAACTGACTAAATATAAAATGAAAGCAAAGTAGCTAGAAATTAACTCACACATGGATAACGTTAGGGCTGCATGAACATGAGATTGTAGGATGCCTTAGACCAGGGGTATCAAACTTGTCATCATGTGATGTATCATGACCTTTTCCCTTTGCTAAATTGGGGGTCGGCATGGCCAGTGTGTGATGCATCTGGCCCACAGGCTGCCAGTTTGAACACCCCTGACTTAGACTAAACTATTTTAGAAATAAAACTAGAAGCATTTCTCACATCTGTTCTTTGGGTAGCGGAAAATTCAGCCTCTAAGCTCTGCTCCATAGAAACTCTATGTAATAGCTTATCTTTTATAATAAAAAGCAAGTTTCTTGTTTTCATATGGCAGACAAAAAGATAGCCAACTGCCAAAAAATATATTTGCTTAGTGTCTTGGAAATTCAACAGACTTGACAAGAAAATGACATGTAATTACTTCTCCAATGGAATGCAGGAAGGCAGGCAGGTGCCACAAGAAATGGTATGGAGTACATGTGAACAACCTCTTGCCAGCTTCCACACTGACTGTTTGTGGAAAGCCAGCAAAGAAGGTCCCAAATGGTAATCATGGGAGTGTGGTACATTGCAACTGTCATAATAGCAAGTTAGTTGTCTAGTTCTCAAATTACAATGACATCACTCTGGGGACATTGCAATGGCTGCAATTTTGACGACTGGTTGTAAGTCATTCTTGTTCAGCACTGTTGTAACTCTGAATAGATGCTGAATGAGTGGCTATAGTCTGAGGACTACCTGTACAAACTTTAGGACATGCCTGTGAGCTTTTTATATTGCCTATCTATAGAGAAAACACGTCCATGTATATGGTATATGGTAAGTGGCAAATCTCTCGGTGATGTTTTCTTTCTATCATACACATATTATGCACAAAACCACCTCAATGATTTTCACTGAGTAAGTAAATATAAGAAATCTGAATTATAAAGCCTGATGCATATAGATTCAGGCCTCTTTATATCATCATATATCGATACTACTAATAAAATCACTATATTACAGCTTGTCAATAATGCAATATTTACTCTATGAAATGTCTAAGGGCTTCAACTGACTTGATCCAATTTATAGGATTTGACGCACTATATTGCTTTTGAATCTCTTTGCTGAATTTAAATATCATTTCCCCCCTCTTAGCGATAAGCTTCTGAGAAGCAATTATGACATGCATGAAAGGATGCTAGAATTATAGAGGCCAAACTTTTCTTTCAATGATCAGTTATGCAACCAAGTTTTGCTTGAATATTTTTGTAGCTTGAAAGTATTTGCAGAGTATCTTACTGTTATGGCTATTGTCACAATTGGACATAATTGCTGCAATCTAACCAGTCCTCTCTTAACAAGCTGACAAGATACATGACTTTGATTAAGACATATATCATTTCTATGAAAACAATCGAAGTGACAGAAGACATTACTGTTTCCAAAAGAAACGTTAGAAAATTCCTTTTTGTATTTTAAAAAACAAAACCAGTAAATTTCAGTCCAGTAATTAAACACTTAGTGAACTGACAGTAACTCTAAGAATATTGACTATGGAATGGTTATAGATACATAGAAGATGATATATAACTATCATAGAAACCCTTCTTTCTAGTAAAGAGATGCTCTTCAGTGCTTACTTTTTCTGCAAAGAAATATTTACTGACATTTTTCTAATTATTTCACCATAAAAAGTAATCACTATAACATTCAAAATGCAACTCCTTTCAAGTCTACCAATGAGAAAAAAAGCTACTCTTGCCACTTATACCCTCATATTGAGTAAATATAGTGGTTAAAATGACAGGCATTAATTAATCCTAATATCTTGATGTTTACCAACAGGAAACATTTATCCTATAAATGCTGAAAAAAATGGCTTTCACTTTGTCAATTGAGTGGACAAGCCATAAAGAGGTAAGGAATATATATTTTTAGATTAATGGTCTTGTACAATGAGAACTAGGATTGTGACATCTCTTAATTCAGATCGTTTAATTATGTTATTCTCTTATATGCCTATTGTTTTCAGTCCATTTCCATTATGAAGAACACTAACCCTTATGCTAAGGGGTGGGTGGGGGTGGAACCATTAAGGAAAGCAGAACAAAAGGAGGATGAGTCCCAGAAAAATCTATTTGCAAGGCTATATAGTATATAATATTTATGAAAAACAAGAAATCCCCACTAATACTGTGTTTCTCAGAAAATAGAGCTGGGCCTTATTATTTTTTGTTCCCCGAAAAAACAGCTAGGCTGCCTTTTCGGGGGTGACTTAATTCCCCTCCCCCACATGCACCCTCGCCTAGAGCACCCTGCAGGCAGCCATGCCTCGCCACCAGCCGCTCGTAATGGCCAATCATGGTGGCGCATGACAACTCCCTACCCTGCCAAGCTCCTTTGTTGCAGGCCCAGGTATGGTGCTGGCTGCAGGCTGGGTCAGCGGGCGGGCGGTGGTGGCATGTTGGCCTTGGCAGGGCACTTTGTGTTACTATGTTGTTATTAAGAGGTCCTCATTTAGAGACAATGGTTGTTATACAAAGCAGTTGCTAAGTGAAACCATGACTTTGCTTATAATCTTATTTCCTTTGCTTTATAGACCTACAAAGGTCATAAATCCTAGGACTGGTTGCAAAGTTACTTTTGAGTCATCATTAACTGAAAATGGTTGCTCTATGAGACAATTGTTAAATGAGAACTACCAATAACATTTTTAATCATGCTGAATGGTTGGAAAAGATAGTACAGACACAATATTTAACTATCGGCATCTGCTGATATAGATATACTTGTTAGGGTTATGCAGTGGTTCAGGCTGTATTTGGAAGAAGTTCCTTAATGTACAAGAGTGAATGCAGCATCTCTATGCAGCTTGTTAAAGCAGCCATGAGATCCTGGAAACAAATGTACACATAGCCACCACATTTGCACAATAAAGCAGCTATTTGGAAACAAATCAGAAGCACTGCATAAACTTATTAATATTCTAGTTTGTTAAAGCATCTAGTTTGTGTTATCCCAGCAGTAACAAAACTCAAAAAGCAGGAAAATTACTTACATTAGATCTCCCTAGTGAAGGAAAACCAGAAAGGGTGCATTCTTCATTTGTAGGTTCTGGATATCTAATCTGATCTATTCTCATATAAGAGTCATATAAGCCATCTCCAAACCTGGCTGAAAATAACAAAATGATGAGTAAAAATGAACATAAATTCATATAAGCATTGTTTTAAATTATAGGAACAATCCTAAACTCTTACTGGAATCCTCCAACAAACTCCAAAGTCCAGATGATGTGGCTGCAGGTAATTAGAAGGAGCAACATTTGATTTCCCCCCTTTTTTTCATAAAAAGGGAAAAAACTAAAATGAGCATTGTGCATGTACAATTCTTTTTTGCTTGTTTGTGTAATAACAAGGGACAGGAATATTAGTATTTAGTAAATTTTCACCTTTGCCTAATCTGTCCTCCTACACTCACTTTTGGGAGATACCATACTCAGGATTGTCTTAGAAGCCAGCAACGTAAATCTGTCCAATATTGATTCTTTTCTGTCTTGCAAAGAGAAAACCAACAATTCTTGTAGATTATTACAATGTTCCCAAGTAATTTGGGACTCTACCATTAAATTGCTCAGAATACCACAACCACTATTTATGAGCATAAAATCATGAGTTAGTGATCAATTTTAAAAAATTCATCTCAGCAGTATCTGCTAAAGAAAATATATAGGTGATAGGATGTATCCATGATTTGAAATTGGATTTTTTTGAAAGTAAACTAAGCTGCAATTGTCCGCAGCAATCATGAATCAGTGTCTATTGACTAAATTAGGAAAATTACAGCTTCAAAAAAAGTTTGAAACTCAAGACACTTAATACTGATTCCTTAAAACAATAAATTTACTGAAACTTAATACAGTAAGTATATCCATCACATAATTATCCACCCAGTTATAATTCTGCATAGGCTTGCCTGGAAATAACTGCTACAAAGTAGTCCTACCATACCCATGGCTTAATGGGCTTTTATTTCCCCTGGAATAAAAATAGCTTGCCTTCAACATTAGCCAACTAGGAACATGAAGGACATTGACTTGGCCACATTTATGACTTGCTTAATTCATCCAGCTAGACACTGTAAGACAAAGAATACTGAACCAGAGAGGCTACTAGCATGAACCCAACAACGTTCTTATGTTCCCATTGTTTGCTTCAATGTAATAATGCATTGAATAGTTATATTATTTTGCCTTGTTCTGATCTGTTGAGTAATGCTCAACAAGTAATGCTCCAACCAAGTAAAGCTGAAAATTTTACTCCATGACTTCGCTTATTTACAAATGTTTGTAGTGCAAACAGAATCTGGCAGAAATTAACAAATGTTGTGTTTTGTTTCTGAAACTGTTATTTTAAAAAGTTCTATTAAGTACTCCAAAATTTTAAAACTGCCTCTAACATGAAAAAGGAAGAGTTCCCGAGCTTTCTCTTGCTTAATCACAGATTTTTAAAAAAATCTTGGATTACAAACAAGTAAATAAACATTTATGGTAATTACTGCTGACTGGAAGGAATGCTCCTTGCCTTCCAGTTAACAGTTTAAAAAAAAACATGAAGCAGGAGCCAGCTAAGTTATTACCAAAGGAAAAATCTTTAAAAATTTCCTTATGCGTTGTTTGGCAGTGAGTTGAAATAATCTGGCTTGCTTCTCGAAGTCACAGCGTACACCGAATATTTCTAGTAACCTAGACCATTTTGGCTCCAACAGTTACTGTACTTCATTTCTACCGTTACACACGTGAACAGTTAAAAAAAAGGCAAGCGTTACAACATCCCAAAACAATAAAAACCAACGTGGTTTCTACGGTGGGGGCCATCGAAAGGAGCACCAACTCCTTCCAATTGAGGCTCCCTTATCCATTATCGTTGGAAGGATTTTTTTTTTGGGGGGGGGGGGAAGTATTGTTCATGTGATAGTTTCCCATCGGTCTCTCGAGGAAACAGTGCTAAAAACGTTTCTCGAGCCTCTCTGGTCTACATTTTTGCCCGTTATCCCCAACTGAAAAAATACAGTACAGGCGCCCCGAGCTACGATACAAGTCCCATGCGCCATCCTCCCGCCACGAATCCGGGAACGGGCCGTTTTTCTCGCTCCGATCGTCCCTTTTCCCCACGTGGTCCCTCCGCCTCCTACAAAAGTTCCAGCCCTTCCTGCGAAGGACACGTTCGGGTCGTAGCCCTGGCTCCTCTTCCTCCCACCAAGGGGCAGGGTGACCCCCGCCTTTAACTCTACATCCAATCCCTTCAAACGCGCTTCCCGTTCCCAGACCACCTCCACGACCCTGTGCCTGGGATGGCCAGGCTGGCAAAGGATGGGCAGGAAAGGCTTGGCTCTAAAGGAAACAAGGGCTCCTTGGTGCTGTCTGAGCTTCTTGCAGGCGTTTCGTTGCTGTTTCATTACTCAGGGAGGAAACGGCACTGTTCCTTTTACAAGCCACCTCCTGCGCGGCATCAGCGATCTCCCACCAGCACACCCGCCACACCAAAATTCACTTCTGGTAAAAAGAGGCCTCGTCTCTGCAAAGACACGCAAACGGCTGAGTGTCTGGAAAGCAGGAAGCCAGACAGCCCCAAGGCCCAGCCACGAAAAGCCCGGAGGAGGGAAAGACTTCGCCCGCATGGAACGAAAAGGGGGTCCAAGGAGAAGACCCAAGGAGCCCCCTTAAGCTTCCGCCATTACCTGCCGAGAGGGGATCTTCCGACTTCCTGCTCAGCAGCATCATAACGAGCAGGATACCGGCGGGAAAGCCCGTGGGCCGTACGCCCCATCACCGTGTACCGACCAGCCCGGTCCCCAGGTTCCCCCGCCTTCGGTGCCTGCCGCTTGTTCTAGTATCGGAGATTGTCGTCGAGCAGGCACGGACGTGGTAGCGCTGAAAGCGCGGTTGCTAAGGGAACGTCTGCTTGGGTCGTTGTGCGCTTGCGCGGTGGGGGAGGGGCTGAAGCGAAGGGGAAGAACGCTCTCCTCCCCCCCCCCAAACATTTATTCAGAGACCGAAGTACAATGTGCTTGAGCTGAAGCGACTTTATACAAAGTGTACAAAGCATAGGGATCTGTATTTATTTTGCCTGAAGACAATAGGAGACCTTCCTATCTTCTTAAAGATGCCGTTGTAAAATAATACTTTGTGAATTGGTACCCGAGAGAAAGCCCGTCGAAATAAATTAGCATTAACTTCATAAAGACTAGGGACGTGTATGTGAGCTGTGCTTTCTAGGACTTGATGTACTTGAGCTGTTGCAAATTGGCAAATATTTTTGATTCCACAAAACTCTTAGCTTTGCTGGAACAGCCAAATCCTGCTGCTGCACTCTGGAAAAAATATATAAATCTAAATGCCAATGATTTTAAAACACTGTGTTTGTATAAGGAAATGCTTGAGAAAGTGAGGGTGGAGAGACATTGAAAAACATATCAAGAAAATGGGATGGAATGGATTGAGAAACAGTAGCAACTTCCATTAAGCCTTTCTCCCATTTTTCCAACTTGCCTTTTCAGCAATTATACATCCATTTTTCCCTTAAAACAGGAATGAGTGAATTAGGTTGAATTCCACTTCCTGTTAGCCCTCTCCAGTGTGATCAAAAATATTGTACTTCATGATAATTAACGTAGTTCACCAATCCCTGGGATTGCTGCCTCAAAAGACCTGGGATGGTGAAATGTTTTTGTTCTGATCTCCAAAAGGCTGAGAAATCACAAGAAACAAAAGGCAGTATCTTCAAACACTCTTCAGTTTTTCTTTGATGGACAAACTCCATAGGTTCTTGTGATAGAACATTGCCTTGGGCTAAGTTTGTCTGGCTAATTTTTTTTAGTACCTTGCTTGTACCTTACTTGCCCTGTTTGATGGCCAGAGAATATGATTTATATGAGAATATATATGAGAATATGATATATAATGAAATGTTTGGAAACCAACCCACAAGCTAGGAGAATGAACCTTCACTCTCAATGTCCCAAAGATGCTTTTCCAGGAGACGACTTTTGCCTCCTGAAAAAGTACCTTTGGGACAACCATGACCTGGATGACTGAGAATCTCTACAGACTTTACCCTCAGTATGATTCTGGAATATATTCTGGAATATATAGACATGTTAATAAGGATATAATCTTCGGGCATAATTTTGGTTTGATAAATTTTATTTTGGAATTTGGAGGTTCTCAAGAACAAGAATTATTAAATTACTTGTGATTATTTTTATTTGGTGTGAAGAGTCATTGTCATTTGGGGGAGAAGGATTGTTTTCTGTAAATTCTTACCTTGAAAGTATAGAGTTTCATATGTATCATAAGCTCCATTTGTGTCTTCTTTTTAGTCTGCAATGAAGGAAAAACCTAACCATTAAATTTCTCAGAGCTTCCTTGGGCATCACGTTTCTTCCTCTTGGAGAACTCCCAATGGGATATTTTTTTTAAAAAAATATTATTCTGTATGTAGATTTTTTAAAATAGTTCGTACTAAAGTTCCTTCTTAATTTAGGGCAGTCTTGATCTCAACTGGGCCATTATATATTTTGTTTACAGTAAGAAGGGGTTATACATATGTGCATAAAATGTAGTTTTAAAATTCATTCCAAGAAGATTGAGATGAATTGGATCAAGAACAAATGATTCCATATTTAATCTAGCCCCTAAAGTCATTAAACTACACTCCACAACCAGTCTAATCCTCTAGAGTTAAACTCTACTGACTTTAATGGAATTTACATCCAAAATAATGCGTACAAGGCTACAGGTCTAAATTATGTTTAGAATAATTTAATTCTGACAAGGTAGATCTTGTGACATAAAGGGTGTCTGTATGTATTGTGTGTGAATAAACACTGCTCAAAAAAATAAAGGGAACACTTAAACAACACAATGTAACTCCAAGTCAATCACACTTCTGTGAAATCAAACTGTCCACTTAGGTAGCAACACTGATTGACAATCAATTTCACATGCTGTTGTGCAAATGGAATAGACAACAGGTGGAAAGCATAGGCAGTTAGCAAGACATCCCCAATAAAGGAGTGGTTCTGCAGGTGGTGACCACAGACTACTTCTCAGTTCCTATGCCTTCTGGCTGATGGTTTAGTCACTTTTGAGTGCTGGCGGTGCTTTCACTCTAGTGGTAGCATGAGATGGAGTCTACAACCCACACAAGTGGCTCAGGTAGTGTAACTCATCCAGGATGGCACATCAATGTGAGCTGTGGCAAGAAGGTTTGCTGTGTCTGTCAGCGTAGTGTCCAGAGCATGGAAGCGCTACCAAGAGACAGGCCAGTACATCAGCAGACGTGGAGGAGGCTGTAGGAGAGCAACAACCCAGCATCAGGACTGCACCTCCACCTTTGTGCAAGGAGGGACAGGAGGAGCACTGCCAAACCCCTGCAAATGACCTCCAGCGGGCCACAAATGTGCATGTGGCTGCTCAAATGGTCAGGATGGTATGAGGGCCCGACGTTCACAGGTGGGGGTTGTGCTTACAGCCCAACACTGTGCAGGACGTTTGGCATTTGCCAGAGAACACCAAGAGTGGCAAATTCCCCACTGGCGCCCTGTGCTCTTCACAGATGAAAGCAAGTTCACATTGAGCGCATGTGACAAGGTCTGGAGACGCCGTGGAGAATGTTCTGCTGCCTGCAACATCCTCTAGCATGACTGGTTTGGCAGTGGGCCAGTAATGGTGTTGGGTGGCATTTCTTTAGGGGGCCGCACAGCCCTCCATGTGCTCACCAGAGGTAGCCTGACTGCCATTAGGTACCGAGATGAGATCCTCAGACCCCTTGTGAGACCATAGGCTGATGCGGTTGGCCCTGGGTTCCTCCTAATGCAAGACAATGCTAGACCTCATGTGGCTGGAGTGTGTCAGCAGTTCCTGCAAGACGAAGGCATTGATGCTATGGACTGGCCCATTTGTTCCCCAGACCTGAATCCAATTGAGCACATCTGGGTCATCATGTCTCGCTCCATCCACCAATGTCACATTGTACCACAGACTGTCCAGGAGTTGGGGGATGCTTTAGTTCAGGTGTGGGAGGAGATCCCTCAGGAGACCATCCGCCAACTCATCTACAACTCAGGCATTGTAGGGAGGTCATAGAGACACGTGGAGGCCACACACACTACTGAGCCTCATTTTGACTTGTGTTAAGGACATTACATCAAAGTTGGATCAGCCTGTAGTGTTTTTTTCCACTTTAATTTTAAGTGTAACTCCAAATCCAGACCTCTATGGGTTGCTAAATTTGATTTCCATTGATAATTTTTGTGTGATTTTGTTGTCAGAACATTCAACTATGTAATGAACAAAGTATTTAATAAGAATATTTTATTCATTCAGATCTAGGATGTCTTATTTTTGTGTTCCCTTTATTTTTTTTGAGCAGTGTATAATACTTGACCTAAGTTAGGTTATGGCCTTTTTAGCACCATCCCTACAGCCCAAAATTGGCAACTAAGTACATCCAGTAGTTCATTTCTCACTTATCCTTTAAAAATGTAGCCCTTAAATGTGTTAAACTTCTAATAAATTAAAGGCACTGGCTTTTAAAGGCCAAGCCATCCTGACCCTCTCCCATTGATAATAATCCCAAGTCTCTGCAACACACAAAGACCAAAAACAATCCTGAAGAAAAAAAACGTAGTCCTCAGCTCCCAAACAGTTGTCCTTCCTGGTTCTGGGCTTAGGATAGAAGGACTGGAATGTGTTGGTGCATTTCTGGATGCTTTACAGTAAATTAGCAAGGAGCTTTAAGACCAAATTCATTAATAACAAAAATATCAAAAGAATAATTTTCCTTTCTCAATGAGAATCCTGAACATAGAACATTTGAAGAAAATTTAGAACTCAGAATGTCCTTTAAATCGAGGCAAAGAGGCAGCCTGTTTTCTTAATGTGAGTAATGCACATATGCACATGGAAAACCATTGTTTTATATCTAAACAAACAGCCTTGGCCCCTTCTGCCTGCCTATTTCCACATCTGGACTCTACTGATTAACAGGCTATAAATAGCAATTCAGTTATTTCTATCAGTAAAACTATACATAGTCTTATATAGGAAGCAAAACTTTAATGCTTCAAACACCCTGTCAACAAAAAAGAATTCTCACTTGTGATGCTTTTTTATAATAAAAGCTTAAACATTTGGGAAATATTATTTATTGGGAGTTTTCTGTATTAAACTGTTTTATACAGTTGCCTTTTTTATTAGGGAATTGGTTGTGCCTCAAGGGCAGATTAACAGTTGTGTTCTTTACAACCATCTGGTGCTATTAACAAGTATCACAGAATGTACATGCTATTTTACCAAGAAAAAAAAAATTTTTTTTTAAATGATCATTCTGCAGATCCTTAATTATGGAATTTTTTTTTTTTAATATTTTGAGCTACTGCCCCCAATTTTTTATTTCAATCTACACATACATAACAATACTTTAACAGTGTGGCATCAATATATCATACATTTTAGTATAGGCAAAATTAATAATACCAATCATGTCTCTCAATGTTTGTATTCACATTAAATCACAATCCTACAATGCTTATTTTCAACCTTTCTCAATGCCTACCACTATATCAATTAAACATACCTAATTTTTTTGAAATAAAGAATTCTCATTTGGCAAGCAGTGCAGTTCCAGGTTTCACATCTTAATACAAATATGACCATAATTACCTATTCATTTTATTTGTTTAATTTCATATTCCATCATCCTTATTATTATTAAATATTAAGCTTATCTTATCCAATTCATGTTATAATCTTCCATTTCTCTAAGTATGTTCTATTATTTTACAATGTTATTTAAAATTCTCATCTCATTTCTATATTCATTTATTCAATTCCAATTCATGTTATATCTCTTTCCATTTTTCATATATTCTCCTATCTTATATTACAATGTTATCTAGAATTCTCATCTCATTTCTATATTCATTTCTCATTTTACTTTTCCCTGTCACATTTGTCATTTTATCCATCCTTATCTATGAATATAATTGTCCCCTTTGGTTAATAATTTGAGCTAACCACTTTCATTCCACCTTAATATCAATCTCCCTATTTGATATATAACACATATATATTTTCCTCAGATTCTGCATTACATTTTAATACCTTGTAAATCATCTACACATTATAAAATACTTTTCTATTTTCAATATATTCTTATACAACACATCATATTACCTTGAGGAATCAATTATGGAATTTCTTGAAGCAGTGTTATTACTGAATTTTAGTATTTTTTATCTTTTATCATTTCATAAGAAACAATACTGCACATATCAGTGTCACAGGATGATTCACTGACACTACAATATGTGAATCCTGTCCAAGTGTTTTTGTCTTAAGTATTTTCATATTTGTTCATTGAGAATGTAATTGTGATGTGTTTTTTAGTATTTTTACCATAGGCTAAATAAATGTCTTTCTTAGATTTGGGACTGTATTACCAATATATCTAATACTGTATCCATTTTCTTTGCTTCTGTGGTGAGTTTAATTGCATTCAAATGTATATTGTAGAAAATCTCTGCTGTTGAATGAATGCTTTAGGTATCTCCTAAGTGCCACAGAATTTCTCCAAATGTAATTAACTCCACTAAAAGAGTGACTTTCTGTAACTTCCAAAGAGTATTTCTTACTTTGCAGTGATAATAACATTCTTTTTTAAAATGCATTTTTATGACTCCCTGCAGGGAATTACAATGTTGTGAAAATGATTATTATTATCCTGATAAAGTTCTCTATTCCCTTTCTAGAACTAAAATCATTTATGGTTTTTGGAAGAATATTTTTTTTCTTGGAGGCATGCTTTTAGTGTAAAGTGAACTTTTTAAATAATGTGAATTCCTCATTAATTACTTTAGTCCACCTCTTTTTAAATGCTTTGCTTGATTCAGGAGCCAGAGCACAAAGATTATTTATTATTATTAATTTATTTACCTGATAAATATAAACACTAACATAACATTCTTTAGAAAAAAGCAATATAGGTAAAAACATATCCAAAATAAGGGGACATGCATACATTATGGAGTGAGAGTTTATAAATCTTACAAGTGAAATCACATTCAAGGTGTTATGTCCTTTAAAGTCTTACATTGCATGGGGCCAGATTATCTATGGAACCATCTTTGCCGCATTACATCAGCCTATTCACCCAGGCAGGGAAGGTATGTTGCAGATGCCATCAATTAAAGAATTCTGACTGATGGGGTCCAAGAAGAGAACTTTCTCTGGCGTTGCTCCCACCCTTTGGAACATTCTCCCCTGCCACAGAAGTGAAGCAGGCCCCCAGTCTCCTGCCTTTTGGAAATGTTTGAAAACATGGGTTCACAAAACAGCACATAGCTGTGGGACTGGGTAGTGTTCAGAAGGCCCTCTCCCTATCTTTTAATTCACTTTAATGTTCAATTCTAACCATCTTTCCTTTTTTAAAAAATTATATATAGTGTTCATATTTTAATATTTTATTTGCATGCTGCCCAGAGTCCCCCTGTGAGGAAGTTACATGGTTTCTAAATGTGATATTTTTTTCAGAATTTCCATTTATATGTGTTTTCATTTTTTCTTCCATTCAATCATGTCCAATTCTCAAAGACTGCCTGGATAAGTCCCTGCACTTTTCTTGACAAAGCTTTTCAAAAATGGCTTGCCAATCAACTCCTTCTTAGACTGAGAGAAAGTGACTGGCCCAAAGTCATCCACCTGACTTCATGCCCAAGAGGGAATCAGAACTCACAGTCTCCAGATTTCTAGCCTGAACCATGACTCCAAACTGGTTCTCACAGGTGTTCTTATAAAGCTGTTAATCCAAAATATCACAAATCTTTCTAATTATTGTGCAACAGATTGTAAAATTATATTGCTTTATCTCCACAAATACATTCTTTGAAAATTAGCATATTTATTTCAATTACCGTGTCATTTCAATTCCAAGCAAAACCCAATGGATTCAGACTGAAACTAATTAAATTATCTTCATTATGATGTGATCAGGATTATATTAATGATTCATCTGGGCAGCATGCAATAGATAATGATCTAATAAGACCTGACACTCCTAAGTTAATATTGAATTTTACAGTACTAGTATTAATTTTCAAAACCAGAAAGTAGTTTATGCAAACCGTTTTCTTTCCAGTAGGTCATACCCTAGAATCAACCATACAGTCCTGTTCTTCCCTCTCATCCTTTGAAATATGTTTGATGAGTACAAGAGATATAGCCAATAGCCATTTTGCAGGCAGCAAATAACAAAGCTATCAGGAACTTCATTGGGTTAATCAAAGAAATTATCTTTTTCCACTTTTGAAGATGGATTCTCTAATACCCTGAAATCATTTATTATGGTTAGTACTGTTTTATTGTGCTTTGATGTGGTTGCCCTTTCTATTATCTAAAGATGGTTGGAAAGGTATAACATGCAATTTAAGTAAATACTAATCAAATGTTTATGCTAGAGGCTAGAGGTTTATGTTTAGGCTCATCAACGATTGTATTTTTTAAGACTTCTAAGATCACAACTGCCAGAGAGTCTGATGGTTGCCTTTTATCGAAGCTCTATAGAGAGCATTTTATCTTATTGCCTCTGTGTGTGGTTTAGGAGTTGTACAGAGGCGGAGAAAAGGGCACTCCAAAGAGTGATAAAAAGGGCACAAAAGATCAGCGGATGTTCTCTTCCCTCATTGGAGGATTTGTATAACATGGGATGTAGAAGGAAAATACAAAAGATCTTGAGAGACCCTTCACATCCAGGCCACTCGTTGTTTGAGATCCTACCCTCAGGAAGACGATATAGAGTGCTGAAAGCCAGGACAAGTAGATTTAAACATAGCTTTTACCCAAGTGCTGTGATCAGGTTAAATGCAGAGTTATGAATCTGGTGGTCTTAACATATATATATCCCGGTTGTATAGTTTTTTAACTGTTATTTGTTTTAATTTGTTTTACATTGTTATTTGTATTTGTTTTTTTGGTGTTGTTCAGTTGTATGTTGTGAAAGAGCACCTTATTTCGTTGTTCTCAGGTTCTGAGTACAATGACAATAAATTTATCTTATCTTAGATGCAGATGGTTCAGTATATTTGCAGGACAGCACTGTACTTTTTGTGTGCATATATGTATGTGCACACGTTCAGTTAGTCTACACACCTGGCAATTAGTTGGACTAGTTTTTGCAAGGGATTTTTGGAAAATTTTTCAAAAATCTTCATTTTGCCGCCATCTTTTTAGGACTAAGAACAAATGAATGGCCCAAAGCCACCCAGCTGGTTTTGTAACAAAATTGTGACTACAACTTAGGATCCTTCCAATTTGTTAAGTCCCTATCTTTTATATGCTATTTCTATTCCACATTTATCTTGTGCTACTATCTGAAGACTTAGATTTTTGAGGTTCATGGGATCTGGAATCTAGTACTGCCATTGGATGCTTGGGTAGATGCTTCATATCTCATTGCACTTTAGAGTGTTTCAAACATCCTAGGACTGCCTAGAGAAATAAAAAATTAATACCCCTGTTATCTCTAGTCTATAACTAAATTTTTCAGGGAATGTTTTCCTTTGGATAGTGAGATGGTGGCAAATGCAATTAATTAATAAATAAATAAATTTTCTAACATTGCTATCAAATAGTATGATGAGGCATGACTGCATAACATATTGAACCAGGCTCCAAAATAACAACTAATCTTCTAAAAATTAATTGGGTTCACTCAGTCCACTCAGAATATTTAGTTTAGTTTGTAAATTAGGGTAAACAAATTTAGAATTAGATATGGGCTGTCATTGTAGCTTGTGACAAATACAGTTGAAATCACTAATTTAGGATAATCTTATCTATTTATAGGACTGCTCAATCAAAAAGAAACTTTAAGGCAGTCGTGTGAATTCCAAACACTGAATAAAATACTCAAATAAATCAAAATCCTTCTTACTGTCTAAATGCAAGCTTAATAATAGTAATATAAAGATAGGTGGATAAAAATGCCAAATCTAAATAATTGATTATGTGATCATCTATTATAATAATAACACATTAATATGCTGCCCAGTGCCCAACTCTCAGCGATTCTGGGCAGCATATAAATTTAATAAAATTATCAACTACTACTACTATTTGGACAAATGGTCCAACACATTTCATTGACATTCTGGTGATCTAAATTTCTGGTCCCTAAGCCAGTTTGGTCCTATGGTTTCTACATTACAACTTAGGAGTTCAAGTCCTGCCTTAGCCATAAAAGCCAGCTGGGTTATTTTGGGACAGTAACTCACTTCCAACCGAATCTATCTCACAGTGTTATTGTGGGGAAAATAGGAGGAGGAAGGAGTCGTGTGTGTTTTTGCCCCCTTGAGTTGTTTGTAAAAATAATAAAAGCAAGATATATGTACATTTATATATCAAATATCAAATATAATACACCCATATGTTATTGTTATATTACATTATATTGGTTATAATAAATATATATACACACATATACATGTATACATGCATATATGCACATATATAATAAATATAAATATAGTATAGCATAATATATGCGTTCTCAGATTCTCACTGAAGTAAAGCTTAATCCTCCTTAGTTGCTTCAAACAGGTCATGACATAAGTTTCTCCTACCAATTTCAGCAGAATTAAACGGCAGCGATTCCAGAGACTCGTCTCGACTCCTACTCCATTGAAACAGGGTAGCCGAAGGCTAAGCAAATTGGACTCCGCCGGAAGTGTAGCCGATTCTACTGCGACATCTTTGCTGCTGAGGTCACCAGAGCAGGAAATAGTAGTCGTACCAGTTGTAGGAATAATCATGCAATTGCTCCACGGACTCCTTTTGTTGCAGTACTGCACTATGGCTGCGCCCATGTAACGAAGGAATATTTCTATGCAGATCTTTCCAGGCCATCAATGGGTCCCCCTTTCTAAATCATTTCCCCGCTTCCTTGGGGAATCCACGATCGGCAGAATTCCAAGTTCTCCCAGAACCGGAGTCTTGGGATTTCTTTGAATATGTTCGTCAAGCCTTTCAGGGTAAAATCCAACACCGCTATCAAAGGTTCCGACAGGTGAGTTTGCTTTCTTTCATTTCAAGGCATTATATTCTTGGACAGTTGTAAATCGGGATATATTCATGTTGATCACAAGGAGCAGTTTTATGTGAGCAAGCCGAACACTCTTTACACGATAAGGACGACGTGGTTTTGAAAATCTGAGGTCAATAAATGCCTGCTTCAGCGTGAATGCAAACTTTGATCGTTTTCTTTACAGACATTAATATGCTGCCCAGTGCCCAACTCAGTGGAATCTTCCCCAGTGAAAAGATTGATGGTTGACAGATAAAAGTGATCTGATTGTTACTCCAGCACTGCATACAGTATGCATCAAAAGGAATGTTGGCCTCAGATTTTGTTTTGACAAAACAATAACGATCTTCTAAATATGTATTATGAAATGAGATGTAATTATCTAATCTTGCCATCTTTAAAATAAACATTACAACCCTAGAATAATTGACAATTTGGGTCCTCATTTTACTCACCTCCGAAGGATGGAAGGCTGAGTCAACCTTGAGCCTGGTAAGATTTGAACTGCCAAATTGCAATCAGCTGGCATCAGCAGAAATGCCCTGCATTACTGCACTCTAAACATTGTGCCATCCTGGGTTTTAACTCTGAAGTATCTGACAACATTTTTTGTTAAAGGGATTATTTGGGCTTTATATCTAAGGTATTAGAGTTTAGAAATTGATTGTATTATTTGTACCAATAAGATTATTTCCCAATATTTGATATTCTTTTAAAACTGGTATTCTTCAAATTGTTTTATCTTATTAGCTATTTGCCATAATTGAAACAGATTTCCATTCAAAGTAGATAATTCATTGATACAGTTACCATTTTAAAAAGGACAATAAATAGGTAGTTCTTGACTTACAATCATTTGTTTAGTGATTGTTAGAAAAAAATGACTTATGACCATTTTTTTCACTTACAATCTTTGCAGCACCCCCATGGTCATGTGATCAAAATTCAGGTGTCATTGGCTTATATTGATGACGGTTGCAGTGTCCTGAGGTCATATGATCACTTTTTACGACCTTCTGAAAAACAAAGTCATGGGGAAGCCAGATTCATTTAACAGCCCTGTTACTAAATAAACAACTGCAGTGATTCAATTAACAACTGTGGCAAGAAAGGTTGTAAAATGGAACAAAACTCATTTAACAACTATCTTGCTTAGCAACAAATATTTTGGGCTCAGTGGTGGTCATAAATTGTGGACTACCTGTATAGAATATATAACTGATTTGAGATAAGGGTTTTAGAATAGCTTGCCAGACTAAAAATGGCTTCGGGGTTTTTAAAGTAACTTTTTAAATGTTATAGCATGCTTATGATATCTGTATATTTTCTGTGAATTGCTTGGGTAGATAAAAAGAATGAGGATATTAAGAAAACAAGTATTAATAACTAATTTATTATTAAAAACTTCTCATAATTTTATATATAGGTAATTGCAGATTGAATAATTTGGAATTCCAGGGATGACTATTTCTTGATATGTAGTAACAAATATAAAATTAATAATTGCAGGAGGAAATTGCGAAATGATGTTGCAGCGGTATTTCCCACCCTAACTTCAGAACAACTGGCTGAAGTTGTGCCAATGAAAGAGGAATTGAATATTATTAAAATATATACTCATAAAGGAGAAACTGTCACAGTCTATGCCAATGGCAAAAATCCTGTCCTTTTTGAAATGGAGAAAATGCTATATCCAACAGGTACAGCAGACATTCTGGTGGGCAGTTGATGTTGATACTTGGAATTTTTGAGTTTGGTTCTCTTTTTCTTTTTGAACAAGTTACTTGATCATTCTGAGCCTTGGTTTCCATCTCCAAGAACGGTCCAATACTTCCTAGTTATGGCAGTGAAGTTTCAAAAAGTGTAATTGCAATCAGGCTTTTCATGATGCATATATTATAACTCTTCTCAAAATGTCTATCCACTGGTGAGTGGAAAGAAGGAATTCATGCCGATTCTAGGAAGATTATGATTAGGCTGATGAGGATTTTAGCTTCTATGTAACAGTTGTGATGATAGTAGTAAATACATACAGGTAGTCCTCACTTAACTGGTCATTTTAAACCATTCAAATTTATGACAGCCACGGAATTGGTGCTTTATTGCCAGTAGCCAATTGTCATAGATGCTAGCGTCAGTTCCACTCCCACAATCACAAGAATGCATGTTGGATGGATCAGTTTTGTGACTTGTCATGGCATTCTGTAGTCACATGACTGCAATTTTTTATTTATTTATTGCCAGTTTCTGTCATATTTTGCTGGTTTCTGGCAAAAACCCGCCCATTAAAATGAATGGATTTGCTTAACAACAGCATTGTTTGCTTAACCATGTTGAAAAACAGTAGAAAATTGTTTCTGGTCATGGGAGTGCCTGAACCTATGATTGTAACAACTTACAACCATAATTCCAGGGTCAATTACAGGCATAAGTCAAGGACTACCTGTATTTTATTAATAAAATTAATTTAAATTAATCTATTTAGCCTGTTTTAGCTATCACCATTTCGTCACATGTAATAGGCAACTATAGTTTAACCAAGCCATAATACCTATGCCATAAACAAGATGGTACAAAAAAGAAAGTGTGATTTTACAGATCTAACTGATAAATGATAGCCTTCCATTGTTACACTTAGAAATTTTAAGTATTTTGTACTCAGTGCTAATGCTAATTAAGTGATTGCTTTCTCTCTTTTTTTGCAAGTTTTATTGGTTTTTAAAGACAAACAAAAACAAATAAAACATAAAAACATCCAACTTTCTTTCATAAGTGTACAAGCAGTGTGTCAGTTGGTTTACAAATTTTTTGTGCATCCATTTCATAGTCTCAATTATAGTTACATTGCATAATAACTCATATTATCAATCAAAAATTGAATACCCTAGTATCACTATTATTGAATACCCTAGTATCATTTATTTTTTTCTCTCTTTCTTTTTTTTTTCTTTTTTTTTAAAAAATGTTTCTTCCCTTCCTTTTTACTTAACTCTTGATTGGATTAAAGCTTAGAAGAACTTGAAGAAATTTTCTCTCCTTTTCTTTTTATTACTATTGGGTTTTTTTCTTTCTACCATTTTTATTTTTCATCTTGGATTATAATTGGCTACTTCATAAGTGATTGCTTTCTTGAGTTAGTTGAATGAAAGGTTGAAATTAGGAGAGTCATTTGGGTAGGTCCTTTATTTTTCTAGTAATTTCTATTTTTTTATTTTACATTATGCAAGCCTGAGGAGAAATAAATATTAGCAAAACATTTTAAAACTATTTTCTTTTCTCTTTGGGGCAGTGTACACTTTGTGGTCTTATCCACACCTTCTTCCTGCCTTTTCTACTTGGCCACCTGTGATGCACAAATTAGTAGGAGGTGCAGGTAAGGAAATGGATTGAAAACTGTTTGGCTGTTTATCTGCCTTTTTTGTGGGATAGTTATAGGTTAGAGAGCCAGTTTAGTGTAGTGGATAAGGTAACATTTTAAAAACTGGGAGACCCTGAATTCTAGTCCCACCTTAGGAACAAAGCCATCTGGGTAATCTTGAGCCAGTCACTCACCTTCAACTGTAGGAAGGAGGCTGTGGTAAATTACTTCTGAAAAACCTTGCTAGGAAAACTGCAGGAACATGCCCAGGCAGTCTTGGAGAATCAGATATAACTGAACAGAAGAATAAAGTTATTTCAAAGCACAGATTGCATAGATACAGATTTAATATAAGAGTTTACTTCAGGCACCACGTTGAACATAATGTCTTTTGGTGTCATAGGTCATGTGAAGATCGCAGAGCCAAAATAAGATTTGGATAAAATATTGTGCTGATAATTTTTAGCTACATTGCTAAAGATATGGTACTTGCTATGAAATGTACTTTGCATTTTATTACTAGTGTAATATTTTACTTCTTGATTGATTAGTACAAAAAATTGTGAGAGGTTAACTTGAATATTTGTTCTCTTGAACATATTATGTTTTTTCCCTACAGACTTAATGCTTCCAGGAGTTATAATTCCCAAATGTGGTCTTCCCCAGGTAAAACGAGGTACTCTCTCTGCTGTTACATTGGTGAAAAACAGGTATGATTTCTAGAGAAAATCAATGCTAAAAAGGTTGATGATTTATTTATGAATTCTTATTTTTATATTCTGAAATGTTGGCTACTTGCCTTTGAAAATGATAAATTATATATCTCAGACAAGGTTTCCTGTGTTTTGGAGACACTTTAAAATTTTTGGCACTTCGGTTTCTGGTTCTGCGTGGCTTCGGTGGCAGCAGGAATTCGCCGCTGCGCTTGCCACCGAGGTACCCCCGATCCAAATGGGTTAGGGGGATATGGCTGCCCTGTAGGGACAGCCGAAGAGAGAGGGGAGCCGGACAGGAGGTTGGGGGTGCCGCAGACCCCCTCCTCATCCAGAAAAACCCCTTTTTCCCAAGGTGGTGGAGCGGCGGTCAGCAATGGCTGCCACGAAGAAGCCAGCAACCGGGTAAGATTGTGCTGGAGGAAGCAAGAAGAGTGAAAGTGCTGTCTGAGCCGGGTCAATCAACATCTTTCAAATTCGTTGGAACTGAGCTGTTTGAATTGCTGGAGGATACATTGTATCCCTAAGAAGATCGAAAGCGGCAGAGAAGCTGTTAAAGGGAACTTTTTTTTTTCTTCACTCTCCCACCCCATGGAAACAGCAGATTTGAAATATGTCTGGGCATTGAAGGTGAATTATTTTGAAAGTTGAAGCTAAGGGACAAAAGGGTTCTTGGACATTGAAAAGCTTAAGAAATTGGAAAACCCTTATTAGAGGTATGGATTTCTGATTATTTAAAATTAATGTTGCAAGTGGGAAGGGAGAGGAAAAAAAATTGGAGCAGAAGCTGAAAAAGGAGGAGATTGCCTAGAATCCCAAAGAAAGGTATATGGTAATTGGACCTCTTTGATTAAATATTAACCCCAGAAAGAGAAAGAGAAGAAGGAAGAAAAGTATTAATTTTTGGAACTTTTTTTGAATTATTTTTGATTAAAAATACTTGTGGTTGTTTTGGGAAAAGTTTCTCCTTTCATGATGGCATCGCTTGTGGATGAACTAAAGACTGAATATAAAAAATATAAAAAGGAAGATACTTTGGGCACTTTGTTTCAATTTTTAGAAATGGCGTTATGTACTTATGAAAAGTTGACTATGCAGCAGAATGACTGGGACAAAGAAGAAGAGGAAGAAGAAGCCATCTTTGATGAACAATGGGTTCTTTCCGGGGAGGAGGAGAAAAAGGATAAGAAAAAGGGGATTTTAAGAATTGAAAAAACAACCAAAAAAGAGAAAAATGAGAGGAAAGGTGGATGCAAGGTTAGAAGGCAAAGGAAAGGGAGTAAGAAAAAGGAGGAGGAGAGACAAAGGGGTAAAAAGGGCAAGGAGAAGAATAAGCAAGAGAGAAAGGGGGGGAGGAGAAGCCTCAATGGTGGGAAGCAAGATCTAAAGAAAAAAAGTTTATTCAGAGACAATGGGTGAATTTAATTAAGGATAAAAGAGGGATTCTGGAGGGTACATAAGATTGTGTTTTTATATGTGTATTTAGAGTATAAAATTCATTGTGTAATTTTAGAATCTATTAAACAGAATCCCAAGATAAATTAAGTGTTATATGAAGTACTTTTAAGTTAGGGTAATGAGTTAAAGACATCACTCCAATTAGTGTATAGGAGAAGTATAGTAAAAGAAAAAAGATGAATGGATAGTTGGAAATAGAACAGACAAAGAATGTTATTGAAAATGGTAATAAGATATGGAAGGATATATAAAGGGTTTGTTTTGTTTTTTTGGGTTTTGTATATTGATAAAAGGCAATAAAATTTTAATTAACAGGAAATAATTTGGATGAAAAGGAGAAGCTGGGATAAGATATGAAGTTAAATAGATAAAGTATTGATACTATAATTTGGAATCATTATGTTCTATTGGTTTTCTTCTTTTATTATTTTTTCTTAGAAAAGAATTTATAAGCTGTTATGCCTTGATTCTTTGTGCACTGTTTTTATAAAATTGATAAAATTGGTTTGTAAAAAAAAAAGAAAAGAAAATGATAATAAGATATGGAAGGATATATAAAGTGAATATGATTTTTGAATTTGTGTCTGTGTGAAGAGTTTCAACCCGGGATCAGATAGCCTTCAGAAAAGATCTTTTAGTTTTGTTTATGTTTTGTGTTTTGTATGTTTATGAAAGGCAATAAAATTTTATTAAGCAAGAAATATAATTTGGATAAAAGGAGAAGTTTGGATAAGATATGAAGTTAAATAGATAATGTAAATATTGATATTACAATTTGGAGTTATTTTATATGTTCTATTGGCTTTCTTCTTCAATTATTATTAATTTTTCTTTTAGAAAAGACTTTTCAAGTTGTTATGCCTAGATTGTGTATTGTGTTTTCTGTAAAATTAATAAAATTTGTTTAAAAAAAAAATTTTTTTTGGCACTTCATTTTATTTTATGTTATCTGTCCTATTTTATTGGCAGCTGTAATGTATTAAATTACATAAGATATTCATCAGTCAAAATGTTATTGGTCCCTGTAGCATCAGATCAAACCAACATAAAACTTATATCTGTTTTTAGATGAAAAAATTGTAGGTCTTTAGCAGTGTTACAGAAATGTACGTAGTTGTGAATAAATGAAACATCTTTACACTGAATTAAACCACAATATGAAGAAGTTTACATGCAGAGGCTTTCTCTTTCTTGATATCTTTTTCACCAGAAATCAAATCTAGAATTCTCTGTGTATAAAGCACATGTCCATCAATGAATTATTACTCTCTCATTGCAGATTACATATGTTTATAATATTGCAGGTAGAAGTCTCTTGAGTTCATATATTGGAGACATTTGCTTGATATATTGAAGAATTTATTTTGTGAAAGTTGCTTGTATAGGGGGAATAGTGTCAGCTTCAATTGATGTCCAAGTCTAGCATGCTTCATTATTGCAATTTATGTGCCAGAAAAATTCAAAGAAGGAAGATGACCACAGGCTTTCTATGTATATCTTTTTATGTATTAGGTAGTATCAGAGATAGTCGATGTGTTTTTTCCATAGAACATAGTTGGAAGGTACCTCTTTCTGCCTTAAAACACGTCTTAATTACAAAGCTGATTCTTGAATTTCTGTATTAAATATAAAAATTAGGCAATTCTTTGTTTGCCGGGGGGGGGGGGTTCAGGGTTGTTGTTTTTTTTCTCATTTTAAGGTAATGCTTTTTACTATTTGATTGTTTTTCATTACAAAAAGACCGTCCAGATCTGAAGAGCAAATGTTAACAAGAGTAGCCAAATGTACTTGAAAATTCGATAATGCATTGAACAAAATACAGGTGGATTAGAAAGTGAAGAACAGAAATTGCTTTTTTAATTTTTCCTTTAGTAACCTGTTCCTTGGAACGCTGATAGTTCTACCTTGTCTCTCTGTGACATAATCCTTGAACTTTGGTTTTTCTTCTAGATTTTAACTTTGATTTTCAGGATAAAACATAAAGCCAGTATCAGTTAATCCATGGTTTGGGTGTGATATGCAAATTAAGACAAACTGGTCTTAGAGCTGTTTTAAATGGAATAAGAGTTTGACTTAAGCATGTTGCATTCTTTTTCTTGTCTTTTTGCAGAGCCCCTGTGGCCATTGGAACGGCTATTATGACAACTGCTGAGATGGTAGCAGCTGGAATGAAAGGAAAGGGTTTCACAGTGCTTCACACTTATATGGATCACCTATGGTGAGGACACAGACAAATTTTAAAGGATGTTCCAAATTGGAAGGAAAGCTGTTAGTTTTGGCACAATATTAATTCAAGACTTGGGGCAATTGATTTCTGGACTCTAACCTGACCACAGTAGTCTTCAACTTATGACTACAACTGAGCCCCAAATTTCCATTGTTAAGGCAGTTAAATAAGTTGTGCTTCATTTTATGATCATTTCTTCCCACAATTGTTAAGTGAATCACTGCAGTTAAGTGAATCAGATGGTCATTAAGGGAATCTGGCTCCCCTCACTGACTTTGGTTTGTTAGAGGGCTGCTGGAAAGATTACAAATGGTGATCACATGATGCCAGGATAATGCAACTGTCATAAATACATGCCAGTTGCCAAGAACCCAGATTTTGATCCCGTGACAGTGGGAATACTGCAATGGTCATAAGTGTGAAAAACTGTTATAAATCACTTTTTCCCGTGCTGTGGTAACTTCAAATGATCACTAAATGAATGGTTGAGAGTTGAGAACTACCTGTACATTAAATTAGACAATATTAGATTTTATTAAATTAGAATAATCAACTTGTAAATCAGAGTTTATTGGTTGAGGCTTTATTTCAGCCATGTTAGATCAGTATATATTTGTACTTTTGAACAATAAAAGGAAAATGTTTTGGGTATATCATCAATTTGGAGGATTGTGAGATCTCATAGTGTTTCTTTTTTTGAGTAGCCTCTAATTATGTTAGCATTGCTGATAACAAACATCAAATTAACAAAAAAAAAGGCATGGCATTTGTTTCTAATCTTATTTGAATCTCACTTCTAAATTGGGCCTTAATATGTTTGTGATACCTACTCTTTTGTAGCCTAGTGATATCAGTGTGTCATTGGGGAACAGTATTCCCCATACATTTTTTCTTGCAATATGAAGAAACACCTTTTCCTTCTTTCTTCTATTAGGTCCTAGAATAAATTGTATGTGCCCCTACAAGGTACATGCAGGTTTGAATGGTTCCATTGACTTTATAATATTGAGATGTTCACCTAAATTGCACTGCTCTCCCTGCAAATACAATTTGAAAATATATCTGTAATTTGTAGATGCAAAATTTCTGTCACTTCAGGCCACATTCAATTAATATTTAAAATGTGGGTGTTCTTGTGTTTGGATAGTCAGACGAAGTCTTGAATTGGCTTTAGAAGTACCTTGGTCCTTTGTACTGGCATTCATTAAGTGGTATTATTTCAACTATAACTTTTATGGGATCAGATATTTATTGCTGTTTTGATTTCTCTGGAATAGGTATTACATTTTAACTAGATTTGTTTCCATGACCTTTTTTTTTTTTTGCTGAAATTGGGATTTGGAGTAAGCCTTTTTGCATCATACGGAGTATGCTTTATCACATTATTTATTTTCTTTTTAAATTCACAAGGGCAATTGGTGACAAATCGAGCCCACCTACAATACCCCCCTTAGAAATAGAACCTTCAGAGACGGTAGCTGGAGAAGAGGAGGAACAGAAGAATGAAGAAGGGGAAACACCTGAACGCAGCCTCTCTCTTGATCCATCCTTGCAGATGGACATTGAACATCTCAACTTAGAGGAAGACATTTTGTGTACTATCATAGGGGAAAAAGAGGAACTCAGTCAAAACGATGCTGCTGAAAAGACTGAAGAGTACAAACCAAATATTTCTGAGGAGATGGAAGATAACAGAAGTCCACAAGGTATAATTAGAGATTTGCGCAGAAATAGATTTACTAGACGCAGAGTAGTTGCTTTGTTTATATCAGTGCTTTTCACCTTTTCACAGGCTGTGCCACTTTTAGGACATGGTAATATTTGAGTACCACCAGTTCTTAGCAATGTGTCAGAAACTAGATGACCCCTCCCCCCAAAAAGGCAAAAAGTATAATCCTGGACTTACAACAGTTCACGTAGTGACTGTTTGAAGTTGCAACGGCACTGGAAATAGTGGCTTATGACCATATTTCACACTTACAACCATGGCAGCATCCCCACAATTATGTGATTTACATTTAGATGCTTGACATCTAACTCACATTTATGATGGTTGCAGGGTCCCGGGGTTATGTGAACACCTTTTGCAACTTTCTGACAAGCCAAGTCAATGGAGAAACCAAATTCATTTAACAACCATGTTACTAATTTAACAACTGCAGTGATTCACTTAGCAAATGGGGTAAAAAGAGTCTTAAAAGGACAAAGCTCATTTAACTAATTTCTCACTTAGCAACATACATTTTGGGCTCAATTGTGGTCATAGGTTGAGGACTATCTGTACACCCACTTACCACACTTTTAATGGGAAACTTGTACCTGTTTCTTTGACATTAATCTTTGCATTCATGGAACATGCATACTGATAGAATTAAGTCAGGTTCCAGCTGAAGACAATTCAAAACCAATAAACCTGGAAATAGTGAAGTTAAAGAATTGCTCACACAGCTTGCTTGCCCATTGTTTACAAAATTACCACTTAATGAAGCAACACGCCTGCTTATGCTTGCATGACTTGCATGACCATTCAGAATCAGATCCATATGGTACTAAAGGCTAAAAATGACTGTTGGCCCCTGATGCCACCAGCAATTTTTACTACACTTTGCTTTAGAAATCCCAAACAATCTCTTTGCAAAAGAAGTCAGGGAATAATGGAAGCTCAGCAGGTTGCAGCAATTCCTTCTCCATTCCTCAGAACCCAGTAGAGTAAAAGAAGAGGGAACCCACAAGGAACTGCAGTACCTCTGCAATATCTTCCTGACTGTCCCTCGAAAGGAAACTTTTGAAGTTGGGCTCAAGAATCAGGTTCTTGAGTGAATAAGAAATAAAACTTTGGCAGAAGAGATACATGTTACTACTTTTAATTAATGAGGGATAGATAACTTGTTGATTTATTTCTATATTTTTTGCTTTATATCTCTACATTTTTAATTTAAAAATTACATAAAATCGTTGTTTGAAATCATGTTAGCGGTGTAATGCTAGCTAACACAGAACCATGAATTTAATTACGAATAACTTTATATGCAAACCAATATTGGATTCTGTGCTGAGCCCATTGAGGAACATATGGTGCCTAATGTTACTTTTTACAGAACAAATGGATGCCCTGCTTTATCAGTGTTTCTTTCATGCCTTAAAATGTAAAGTGAAGAAGTCAGAGCTCCCCCTGCTGACCAGTACCTTTTTGCGTAACTACATGTTTTCCTGCTGGTAAGTATTTATTATTTATTTTATTTATTATATTTTTACACCACCCATCTCACTCTGAGTGGTTTACACAGCATAATGTAGCAATCTAAACACACGACTAAAAGCACAATTCAAAAGCAAAATTAAACAAGTGAAGTGAAAACTGGGAAAATCAAAGTTTAAAAATTCATATCTAACAATATAAGTGTAATACAATGGACTTTTTGAAAGCTGAATATTAAGTTTGCTGCAAAGGAGTAGTTCTCAAAATGTGGTCCCTGAGATCCTTTCAGGGGATCCATGAAGTCAAATAAATATTTTAACATTTAACATATTGATAGTTACACCTACATAAGTCAAAACTCTTTGATATATTTAATTATTTTTAAGAATGTAAAGGGCTCCTGAGAACATAATGTGTGAAAACAACTGCTGTAGAGAATTGTTTTCTGTTTGCACCTCCAAGATTCTACCCATGTTCACCATGCCTGAATTTTCACTATACTTTATTTATTCAGAACATAATTGATTAACCTGAAAAATATGTACTACATCCATGAATAGCATTTGCATGTACAAAGAGCAAGTTAATACAATAATACAAGATTAGTATTTTTGAACCTAGCATCCTAATATGGCAGTATACCACAATTAGCTCTATGATATTTCAGCTCTCATAATTCATAAACTTACCTCAGTGACTGCAAAAACATTATGTTATATAATTTAGCGTCCTACTCTGGTTTAATTAAAGATTTTGCTCTCATTCCAACAATTGATTGGAAGATTATTAGTTAGATATACTAATTGCAACAAAAACAAAGGGGGCATGCACAAGCGCACCAATGTGCTTACTGTCCCTGTCCTATTGTTTCTCTTTTTCTTATATGTATCCATTTCATGTATTCATAACCATGCTTATACCTGTTATCTTATAATCGCTTGACAAAATAAAATAAAAATAAAAAATAAATAAAAACCATACCCTACCCTCATGATAGTTATGCAGCTTCTGACAATTGTTGACTGTTTTCAGCGCCGAGATGCGTGTTTTTCAAATTTGGTACTTTTAAAATATATGGACTACAACTCTCAGAATTCCCAGGCCAGCACACTGGTTAGGGAATTCAGGAAACTGAAATCCACATGCCTTAAAAGTGAAAGTTTGAAAAACACTGATCTAGATTAAAACCTTTTAAAAGTCTATGTAGTTTAAAGTGGAATTCGCACATGGAGCCAAGACAGTTAATTCTTGTTTAATCCAGCTCACTGTCTTCCAATCAATTTTATTTCTCAAGATCCCACCCAAATAGAGCTCGTTTTTGTCCCATTATTTGAAGTAGAAATACCACTGATTAAATTTAGAATTATATGTATGTAAAGCATGTATTTCTATACTGAGTGAAGTTCTGGTGATTCTCAGCTTCTTGTTATCTGCAACATGGATTAGAACCATTAATCATGAAAGTTGCAAAGTACAGCTGACCTCCTTTGAACATCAGAGAGTGAAAATTCTTGTATTGGGGAATGTAAAAGCTTCCTTATATGTAAGAATATTCTGAATTAAACCAGATCCTTTAACTGCACATGAGCATGTAAGAGCTCCTTTATGCTGTACATAAGGATATTCAGGGTTAGGCCAGATTGTGCAGGAACTTCTGTATTGATTAATGGATTGAAGTTACTTTGGAGTTTATGATATATATATATCATATATATATATGTTTTTGCAAAGTACTTATAGGCAGGAGTCAAAATCTTATGCACATAAAAGACTATAGACCACAGCAGTTGTAATTAAATATATCAATATATGAATTTAGCAAGGATGTATTTCTATTTAGCTTATTCTAAATAATGCAGATTTTGTTTTATAATTAGTTTTTCCTTTAATTTATCAATAGTCCAAAAGATCAACAACTGGATATAAAGAAATCTAGCTACAAAAAGGTGAATAGTTGTTTCTTTGTGTATTCATGGAAGTTTGCAGTAATAAATTATTTGATTTAATACGGTGGGGATTTTCTTAATTTCACATATTTATGTGACCATCTAACTTTGTTGGGTGCCAAAGGGTTCTGCCCGCCTACATCCTTTTTAATATCTGCATGAAACAGATGAGAGAGACCAATGGTTGGGTTCAGGGTGATTTATTATCAAAATACTGATGACACCCAGCAACACATCTCTGTCACCAGCTGTCCAAATTAAATTGTCGAGGTTCTTTCCCAGTACTTTTGGCTCCCCTAGATGTGGGAGTTTCAGAGTTTCCATTTTATTTCTGGGTCAGAGGACTCCCAATTACTTAAAACTCTACATGGCATAGGACCAGGTAACCTGAAGGACTGCCTTTTCCCAAGAACATCTGCCTGTCCCGTATGGTCCCACAAGAAGAATGTGCTTCAGATTCCTATAGGACCTAGAAAGCATGCCTTTTTTTGTGGTTGCCCCTGTTCTCTGGAATGCTTCCTCCCTCCGATATATGGCAGACCCCAACTCTTTTCATCTATACAGTAAGGTAGCCATTAAGGCCTGACTTGTCTCCCAGACATAAGGGACCTTTTTTAATTCTGTATGTCACCCAATCACACACTGTTTGACTTGGAAAGCTGTATAAAATGTAAAAATAAATAAATAGACCCATGTTTAGTCCATTCTAAACCTTAGAAATTTACTGGGTGCCTGGGCTAGCTCTGTCTCATTCTCTATCTCTCAGCCAAAGCTCCCTGACAGGGTTGCTGTTATCTAGATAAAATGGAGAATGACACACCCCTCCCCCCCCCGGCCCTGTGCAAGACATGTTGAATCTTACAGAAAAGGAAAATACAAATCTTAATACATACATACAGACATACATAAATCTAGGGAATACTGGAAGTGAACAATGCACATGATCATATCGATATATTAAAATATTTTGGATCATAGTGCAATCCTGAGATATACTCAGAATTAATTCTAACTACATGCAATGGAAGTGCCATTTTAGGAAACCTGATGTGTTATATCAAACTGAATAAAAATGAGTAAGTAGTATGTCATCTCCTTTTTTAAAATATATTTTTTATTGTTTACAACTATAAGTACCAAGCACAGTGAAACCATTTTGGCATTACTTTGCCTTACATACAAAAATATAACCAAACCATTAATGTTCCTATTGTTGGTACAATATTTACATTTTGATTCTAATCCTCCTAGCTATTTTTGTGATGTAATTTCATCTCTATCATTGACTACACAGTGTAAATAATTTGGAAACTGCCCTAAAATCTGCTCGACTCTGTTGTTATAGTCTCAAACCCTAACAGCTTTAACTTCAAACTGTCTTACCGTGAATCTCACTCCATTCTTAAGAGGTCCTTAAAGGAGGTGTACATAAGCGCACCAGCATGCCTACAGTCCCCATCTTACTGTCCCCATTTATCTGTATTTACTTCCTTTGTTCATGTTTATATTTATACCTATACTTGTTATCTTGTACAAGGTTGACAAACAAAATAAATAAAATAAATATTTGAAACGTAAAGCATAGATTTTGTATCCACATGCAAATTCATGGATTAAAAAAGTATAATGGATAAAGTGGTTTTTTTAGAATTTGCCAAAATATTCGATTTTCAAACCAGTATTTAAAAAATACAACACTGTATTTGTAGTATTAGTTACTAGTAGCACATTGTGTCTTTGATAATTCATTCAATTGCATACACTAAATGATCTATGTGGATCAAGCAACAAATGAACAGATTGATCTGTACTTTCCCATTGATATTTGCAAATGGTTTGAGTCATGGCAATCTTTTTATTGAAGCAATATTGTAAGTTTTCTCCTACAATGTTGCAAAAAAATTGTGCTAAGAAATTTGTCCTTTCCACCCCTCCTCCTTTTTCAAGACATAAGGTCTGGGATAATTCCAATTTAGGAAGGAGATTAACAATATATTTTGTATTCATAACATTTCCAACAATGTCTCTCCAACATAAATTGCTTGCTCTACATTATTTTACTTATTCATATCTTCTTAACAGAATAGAATAGAATAACAGAGTTGGAAGGGACCTTGGAGGTCTTCTAGTCCAACCCCCTGCTTAGGCAGGAAACTCTACACCATTTCAGACAAATGATTATCCAATCTCTTCTTAAAAACTTCCAGTGTTGGAGCATTTACAACTTCTGGAGGCAGGTTGTTAATTTGAAGGTATCTATTCAACTGATGTATATTTTAGTATATTGCCATTGCAGCCAGCCCAAAAAATAAGTCCATGTTTATTGTAGCCTAAAGAACTTCCCAATATTGTTTGTGAACAGACTACTATCAGCCTATGCTTTATCACCTAGGCTCCCTCTTTTTTCATCTGTATCCCAAGTCTGCAGTGAAGAGTAGACATTCCTTAGACAGTATCCCGTTTTCTTTGGACTGCCTTACGGCTGATATTGCTATTTTGTCCCAATATTCACATATAGCTATTTTTCTCTCTTAGTTCTCAAAATTTTTGCAGTCAATGCAACAGCAGAAGATTCTCCAGGTGAAAGAATTGAATAAGGGTGTGGAAAGTATTGTGGAAGTAGATTGGAGACATGAAAGGTAAGACTTTGAATCACGTAACCGCAAACTTTTTAAAAAGGGTAGAAATTTAAATTGGAGGTCCTTGATGCTTCTCTGAGCTTGGTTGTTTTCTTGCAGAAATGATTAAAAACAAAAAACCATTTCAAATCGAGGTCATGGAACCAGGGGATACTGTAACCGGTTATATAAATGTGAGCCAGTTGCCAAGCTCCCATAATGCAATCATATGACCCTGGGGGGAATGGCAATAATAATTTTGAGGATGATTAATGATCCTAAGAATTATTTTGCTAGTATATAAAATCATGGCTATTGTGCAATAGTTTATAAATTTTACTAAATGTCCTATCTTAGGTATTACTATGTTCACTGACTTCTTCCAATCTATAGGCCATTATTTTCTTCTCCTGATCTATAGCATAGTTTGGTTAGAATATTTACCAGTGGTTCTGTTGTTGGTTGCCATATCTCTGTAGATAGTCTATCGACAATTGTAGACTTCCAACTTGATCATGACTTGAGTGCTAATATAAATTTATCTTCTAATATAGAAGATCTTATAAATAAGGAATACTTTCTAAGACAACATGGAAGTTGACAATAATAAATAATAAATCTGTACTGCACAGATTTTCAGTGTATCTTTGGTCTTCTTTACATTGGTCTTTGGCGTTCTAACAAGTTTGTGGCTAGAACTTTCTGAATTCAGAGATCTTTTGAAAGACTTTCTTTGTTTTTCCATCTCTGTTTTTATCTTCAATGTCCTTATAGATACTGCCTCTTGTCCCTTTTATAGCTATCTGAAATTATTCAGTTCCTTCTTTGATATTTTTGTCTTTTGAGGATGATTAATGATCATGCTTCTCTATGCTTCCCTTCCAATCAATTTCCACCATTTATTCCGATATACAGATTGCATTCTGTTTTTTTCTGTATTTGTCAGTCTCTGTTTATGTTAACAATTTCTCTGATTTCACTTCATAGTTCCTCTGGTTCCTATCAGTAAGTTTCAGGACTTCAAAGTGATTTCTGATACTTTTCTAGAAAATGGTTGGGTGTATGCTCAAGCTCATACAAACTAGTTGGCTTTGTTCTTCCATTGTAGCTTGGGTTGAAACTTTCAGATAAGCAGTTTGTCATCTGTTCCATAGTCAGCTCCTGTCTGTCTTTAATTTATAACTTAGCTCTTTCATCACTATAATCACTTTGATTTCTATTTATCTGATAATAGCCATCTATAAGGACATCATTTTGGTTATTTAAATACTGTGTCAGCAATGAAGAAATGGTTCTCCTGCTTCATTTCTCTGTTTTTTCCTTAATATTTCCAACTTTGGCATTCCAGTTGCCAACCACAAACAGTATAATATGCTTGCAGGTTTTGGCAGTTTCAGATAGAAATTGACCGTAAAAGTAATCAATACCAATAGTTTGGAATATTAACTTGGGTCATAATCCTAATAAAGGATTGTTCTAAAAGTCTAACTGCGATTTTTGGTCATTGTCTTCATTGCACCAAAATATTGCCCTTCGTTATGAAAGCAACACCATTTCTTCTTTATTTTTCATGTCCTAAGTAATAAACGGTATGATCTTCTAACTGAAAGTTCCAGTCCATTTCAATTTTTGGATGCTTAAGATAATCAATATATAGTTGAGTCATTTTATCTTTCACTGTTTTGAACTATTCCACATTCAGTTTTCTTATATTCCATGTTTCCATTGCAATTTTTTTGGCATCATCAGGTTTTCTTTTCCTACATGTCTATATCAGCAACTAGAGACTCCAGAGGCTTTAATATTAGCCATGACGTAGACCTCATTAATAGTCCAAAATATCCTCAGCTCTTTAGCAGGCTAAATGCCATCAAACCTGAAGGGCCCATCATACAGCACTGTATTGCCAATCTTATAATATTATTTATCCATGCAGTAGTTATAGTAAAATATAGTAGTTTGCCATTGCCTTTGCATTTCCTCTCCATAGTGTCCTTGGCTAATTTGATCCTCAGCTTCCAGAATCTTTTTATATAGCTGCTACCTTGTGCCAGCCTGCTTGCTTTAGTTGGGTTATTGGGAGGATCTTCATGTATTTGGTAACTTTGCCTGGAATATGTACTCTTGGAATACACTCCCAGCATTCCATTGCCATGATGAGGCAGCAAAGCAGATCTTGAGGGGGATTTAAAAGATTAGACCAGACTAATACTAAATGCTTTCTCAGATATAGAAAGTGTAGAGCCATAAATATCTGCATTATATTAGAGGTGAGGGGTCAGCAATGCAGCAACAGCCAGGCATGTAGAGGCATGTATATTTTCCCCACATTTTAAAAGAAAACATTTTGAATGAAAACATGACAATTTTAAAAATGGGGCCACTACATAACAGTGCTTTGCAACCAGAAATGTTTATCAACCCAAACATTTACTACATAATAATTAGCAAGTGATTCTTTCACCAGTCCTTTTGCTGCATCAAAAGAGGTAAATTTTTGGAAAACTCATTCTAGTGCATACTTATTTAAGATACGACTTTGGAAATCTCAGTTATTTTACTAACAAGATAATCTACACAACAGCTCACCACTGCTAATTATTACCACTACTATATATCTTTGTTCCTATGCCATTGAGCCTGTTTTTTTTTAAAGCAGTCCATTTCTAAATTGTTATGGGATGCTTAAATTATTTCTGCATTACTTTTAAATTGATAATTTGGAAGTGATGTAGAAACTATTGTGAGTAATAGATAACTGTAATGGAACTATGCATTTGAAATATGTAAAAGATTTAAAACTTTATAAATAACGATATTTAGTGGATATGAAAGGATAGCATTTAATTTTTTTTCAGTCTGTAAGTGGTAACAGATAAAGATCCCAGTGGCATCTACTCAGCCATAATGTTTATGTCAGCTGTAACACATTTGATACTTGGAAAAGTTGGGGACATCTAACCTATTTCGCTTACTGCCCCAGCTTCTGAATGGCAGTGGTTATCCCTCATGTAGAGAGTGATAATGAAAAGGAGAAGAAAATGTTTGATAGTCATGGCTTCTATTCTTAGTATCAACACACACCCTCCACCCTCCAAGTCATCTCACTCCAGTTTCGTGTAAAAGCTGGAACTTGGTCGTGCTTACCTGTCATCTCTTCCTATTGCTGCCCATGCTTTCTTCGCAAATCTTCCTCCTACTTCTGCTAAAAGTGGCAGTGGATTAGTGTGGATAAAGATGCACTGCAGCCCCTCTTCACCTTTCTCCTCAAGGATCATCTCTGAAAGGGTTGGCTCCTTGATTCTGGGCTCTTGGCCTTTATTTCCTACAGGAAATTCTACAGTGTTTCCGCCCCCACCCATCTGTGATGTCACATAAACATAGCATTATGAAGTTCACATTTTACGATAACTTTGATGAGATCTTACTTGTGCTACACCTTGACAGATGTGGTATCAGGGCTTTCTGTAGTAATTTGCTAGAATAAGCAAGGCTGTGTGTTAGCGCTGTCATGATAGGTACTTATGATGTCAAGGAAGTTGACTGAGTATGCATAGGAGGATCATTTAAATTTAGTTTCAGATAAGTTAACTAGAAGTGACATGCAAAAAGATGAATATAACTATCCATATATTTTACACAAGAAATAGATTTCATTAGAATCCAGTCCAAAAAGTTATAAAATTATTTTAAGGACATTCTAAGTGCTGGTTTGGTTAGGTTTCTCCCCCCCCCCCCCCAAAAAAAAAAAAAATCATTATGAGATGGTTTGGGACCTTGTAGATTTTTTCTGTCATATATATATATATGTATATATATTTGTTTTCTGAGGTTTTTGCAGGTATTTGTATGTGGATCTTTGGTTATTCAGGTTTTCTCCCACGTAAAATTGGAAGCACAAAGCCAAAGACACAAGCCTGAAGCTGACGAATGAGACTTCGTCGAAATGTCGCCAAGTTACTTCCAGTTTTATGCGGGAGAAAACCCGAATAACCAAAGATCCACACATATATATTGATCGACAGATAGATAGATAGATAGATAGATAGATAAGATAGATTAGATAGATTAGATAGATAGATAGATTAGATAGATTAGATAGATTAGATAGATAGATAGATAGATAGATAGGTAGGTAGGTAGATAGATAGATAGATAGATAGATAGATAGATAGATAGATAGATAGATAGATAGATAGATGGTATTCAGCTTTGTTTGGGTATTTTCCCATGTCATTATAGTTGTGCTTTTAAAGTTGTAGCAACATTTCGGCAGAATCTCATCTGCCATCATCAGGCGTCTGTACTGTGTTTGTCTGTGAGTCAGACTTCACAGCTGTTTCTATTTTAAATTTGGGGCTAGCCTACTGCTGTGCCAGAATGTTTTTTTCTTCATCCTGATTGGTTGGGAGTCTTGGTCTGTGTTTATTGGTCTTGAGTTTGCTGTGTTCTGCTTGATCGGTGTTTCAAATATCTTCTGTCTGTTTTGTGGCCTTTTTTGTCTTGATTGGCTGGCAACATTGTATTTCCTGTATTGGAGGCTTTTAGTGCGGCTTGGCTCTGAGTAAATGGACGCTTATCATTAATTAGGAAGCTAGGTTTCATCTGGGTGTGTTTGAGCTGGAGGTATCAGGGGGGATCTGTTTGTGCCCAGGTGTTTGCCTAGCTTGTGGTGTGGAGATTTTTTTTGTTTGTGAGTGCAGGCTTCCAAATCATCTCTTCTATTCATGCTTTCAGGTCTTTTTTCAATCTCTATGGCTTCTCTGATAATTCTATAACTGGGGTTTTCTATAGTGGCTAGGGTTTTGCTGCCATTGAAGTTGATGCTATGACCTGTGGCTTTCATGTGTTGGACTAGTGAAGAAGTGTGTTCCAGCTTTTTTACTGCATTTTTGTGTTCATCTAGGTGGGTACTTATTATTCTATTGGTCTGCCCAATGTATGTGGGAACTTCGTATATGCCTTGGTTTTCCAGGTCAATTTTATCTTTGGGGTTTCTAAGGATGGCTGCTATTTTTCTGTCTGTTTTGAAGGCAGTTTTGATGTGATGCCTGTGTAGTAACTTACTGATTTTGTCTGTAGTACCTCTTATGTAGGGCAGGACAGCTGTTCCATAGGTCTGTTCATCTTCTAGGTCTCCATTATGTCTCAGTGTGATTTTGTGGATCAAGCCAGTGATTTTGCTTTTGTGGAAGCCATTGGCTGTCAGTACTTTAGTCAGGGCGCATAGTTCAGTTTTTATGTGTGTCTTGTCTGCCAGGTGTTTGGTTCTGGCAATTAGTGTTTTGGCCACGGAGTTTATCTGTCCTGGGTGGTGGGCGTTGAGGTAGCGGTTGGTGTGTGTTTTCTTCTGGTATATGGTGTGTCCTAGTGTGCCATCTGTTTTTTTGTAGATTAGTACATCTAGGAATGGTAGTTGTGTTTGTTTCCGTTTCCATGGTGAATTTGATTTTTGGGTATGTGCTGTTTAGGTGTGTTAGGAAATTGTTTCGGTTTTCTTTTCCATGGGGCCAAATCACAAATGTGTCATTGATGTATCTTAACCATAGTTTGGATTTATGGGTGGCATTGGCTAGGGCTCTGGATTCGAATTCTTCCATGAACAGGTTTGCAATGACGGGTGACAGTGGTGATAGGGGCTCCTTCAATTTGTTTGTATCTTTGTCCTTTGTATTTGAAATATGTGTTGGTTAAGCAGTGTTCTGTTGATTCCATGAGGTGTTTGGGTGGTTGGTATTTATTTTTGATGATTTCGAGAGTTTCTTTTATCAGGACTTGAGTAAATAGTGAAACCAGGTCGAAATTTACAAGCACATCTTCTTGTTCCATGTGTAGATCTTTGATCATTTCCAAGAGGTGGTATGAGTTTTGTACATGTGAAGCTGCTGCTTCAGCATGGGGCTGTAGCTGCTTATTAGGTATTTGGCTAGGTTTTGTAGTGGTGCTCCTTTGGAGCTGACTATGGGTCGGAGAGGTATGCCTTCTTTGTGTATTTTTGGGAGGCCGTATAGTTTGGGGCATCAAACAAAAAAATTTCCGCACCACAAGCCAGGCAAACACCTGGGCACAAACAGACTCCCCCTGATACCTCCAGCTCAAGCACACCCCAACCAGGTACCCAGATGAAACCTAGCTTCCTAATAAATGATAGCCGTCCATTTACTCAGAGCCAAGCCACACTAAAAGCCTCCAATACAGGAAACACAATGTTGCCAACCAATCAAGACAAAAAAAGCTACAAAACAGACAGAAGATATTAGAAACACCAATCAAGCAGAACACAGCAAACTCCAAGACCAATAAATACAGACCAAGACTCCCAACCAATCAGGATGAAAAAAAAAACATTCTGGCACAGCAGTAGGCTAGCCCCAAATTTAAGACAGAAATGGCTGTAAAAGTCTGACTCACAGACGAACACTATACAGAAGCCTGATGATGGCAGATGAGATTCTGCTGAAACGTTGCTACAACTTTAAAAGCACAACTATAATGACGTGGAAAAATACCTGAACAAAGCTGAATACCATACATATAAAAACCCATGAAAACTTAAGAAAACAAATACACACACACACACACACACACACACTTTCATATAATCTGCTCATATGTACTGAATGCTTACTCTAACTATTCTGGTTCTCTCTTTCTTTGCTCAATGAAACAGCAAAGTTAAATTCTTGCTAGGTAATCAATATTTTAAATTTCTTATGGAATGATTTATTTGTTCTAAATAGAAACCATACAGACAAAATGTGTGTTTTACCCATGATAGAATTTCATATAGAAAGGAAAATAAGCATTAAAAAGATAGCAAAAGTAAAATATTTCCTAAATAAGACTAAGTTTAGAAAATATACAAAATTGAGTTAATTTTTTTCATTTTAAGAACTGTGTATTGTGTTTGTGAGTATATTCTTAGTTGGTGGCATATGATCAATAAAATCTGTAAATTAGAGATCTTAGCTTGCCTATAATATTTGGAGTAAAATATACTGATTTTGTGCTTGTTGTACACAGGTAAAACCTATTTGCAGCAAATGCAGTGTGTGGCTTGGGTATGGCTGGTAGCTTGTTTATCTTTTTATCTAATTGAAAAACATTATCTGAAATCCATGATTGACCAAAACCATCACAGGCAGTAAGGGTCAGTAAAAGAATGCATCTTGGAATCTTTTTGATATATTGTTTTAAGAACAAAAAAGGCTCCCATTTTTACTTCTGCCATGAGTTTTTATATAGCAGTAATGTGAAGAGTAGTTTACAATGTCTGTTTTCTGTTAAGTCAGAAAGATGAGATATTGCATTAATTAGTTTTTGTATGTCAGTTCTAATCATTACAATACGTCTCTGGTTAAATGTATGAAAATGTTTTTCTCTGCATTTCAGCATTAGATCCTTCATTGTACCTGAAACTGCAGCATCTGAAATGTCTGTCCAAGATTGTAAAGGTGATGACCAAGAACAACTATACCATCCTCCTGAAATTATACCCCTTTATGGGATCTCATCAAAGATGGCCCCATTGTTTCAAGAGTCTGGATATAAGTAAGGAATATAAGAAATTTGTGTATTTTATGTCGTTGCAGGGGTTTCTTTTCAAATGAGGGAGGGCAGCCTCTCAAGCCCAAAACCCTTCCTCCATGACCACCAAAGAGAAAGTAAGAAAAATAATATATATAGTACGCCTAACTAAAATGGCTACACATGTGTCAATTTTGGGCTTGACATCAGCCTCTTTGTACTCTATAATATTAAACACCATCTTACTATTTTACATAGTGGGCTAGGAGTGTTTGGAGATGGCAACACCCCTCTTCTTAAAGGAAAGAGTTGTGTCATTGTGTATGTGTTTGAGTCACTCAGATTCCACAGTTAAATGTTTTAGGCAAAAATAGAATGGCATAGCTAGACCTTATCAGTAGTATTTTCGTAAGTTTGAAAAGAATGGCTTACCAGGAAAAATACCTAAAATGTTAATGCTTTTGGAATGCCAAGCTAATGTGTGTACTTTGATTGTACTACTTCTTTCATATTTTGCCTTTTAATTCAGAGAGTGTCAACTATATTGGAAAACCTTTAGAAAATCTTCAGTTTGCAAGAGCAGGATATTTGCAGTTGTTTCCATAATTCAACTTCACAACTAAAAACATTCTCATTTTTTTCCAGGAAAGGCCATACCCTCTCCAGCAGTGAAGTAAGAAGTGTGATAGTCAGCTATGTGAAGGCTAATGAATTGATTGACGAAATAAACAAAAAGTGTGTATGAAATGAAACCACTGAGCAAAGAGATCAGAACATTTGCTTATTGGGTCTATACCATTGGCATGAAATGACTACACTGGGATTTTATGATGTAGCATTCCGGGCTCATAGGTTTCTATTTTCAAATCTGAATATTCAGTCCCCAAAGTGATTAGTCCCATCCTGGTCGTTTCCTATATCTAGCAATATAAAAAAGAGACAGGCATTTTCTGGAAGGCTTATTATGATTTGTAATCAGAGGAACTTACTATTGCCCCATGCACAAACAGATGTGTATATGTGTATGGGCTATAGGATATGAGTACATATGAGTACGGGCTATAGGAGGAGGAGTGGCAGAATCTCAGGGTGGAGTCAAAAGAGGAATCAGCCTAAAGTCTCTACATTGCCAACCGCTAGACCATTATCCAGCACCAAAATAATACAAATTGTTCCTTGAGTACATTCCTGTGCATAGACATAAGTAGTAATAAATGAGTTTAGTTAGAGCTTCATATGTGGTCCTGGTCTTTCATGCCTGGCACGGGCCTTGTGAAGTACTCTTAATTTAGCAGCTAATTGAATCAGAAAGTTCTTCCTCGGGTTTAGATAGGGCCATCAACAATAAACTTGATTAATTAATAGATCTGTAAAACAATAAGTTTGTTATTTTAATCATTACATACACTTTCCCCAGCAAGTATTCCGCAGATTAGTATCTTGTAATTATCTAGTTTATAATTATCTAGTTGATAATTGTTTACCTTGGCTGGAAGAAGTCTTTATCTTTCTTTAACTTACCTTTTTAAACTGAAAAAAGTAGATGGCAAGACCCTTCTTATTTGTAGTTCCTGTAAATTTAAACCAAAATTAAGTGTTGCACATTAGTGACATTGGTGTTACTCATGAAAACGTGTTTCTTTTTTATCACAGTTTTGTAAAGGTAAATCCAATTTTGTGTGACTGTCTGTTGGACAAAGCAGAGCAAGATGAAATTTCAAAACTCAAGTGGGATGATCTCCTCAGCAGGTGAGGGAAGACTAATTCATAGTCGTGTTTTATATATTTGATATTGGCTCTCCTTATAAAGTGAAGCTACCTTCCCCAATCTTGACTCCTCTCTATTGAGACCATAATTCAAGAATTTTCAATCAGCATGGCTAATTGCTTTACAATAAAGTAACATTTGCTGCATTTGTGTCTTGTGATGTATCCAAGATGATACCACAAGAGTTATTTCATAGCTGATGGTCAGATAATGGGAAAAGTAGTTAAAATTCTTCACTGGAAAGAAAACAAATCATAGTGGCTGCTTGGACAGTTTTGAAGCAGCCTTCCAAGCTTTGCAAGCGTTGCAGCAGCTTTAACGAAAGAGGTAAGATGCTTCATTCACATTTTATTTTATGTAAAGTATCTTGTTCGGATGTTTTGCAGGACTCTAAAAATTCTGCATGCTACACTTATGGTGAAATGGGTACTGTTGGATGACTGTTTGCAAGATAAGATTTTTGTTGCCTAATTGTTAATGTTGTCCTCTTCAGCATAGATTTCCCAATGTCTTAACAGTCTTTACTATAAAATAAATGACCTGCTAAGAGAAATAGTATATTACAAACCCAGAAATAAGTTCTTGTTCCTGAAATATTTTTAATAGCATCATACTCACAGGGTTCAGCATTCATGTACTAAATGGATAGATGTAGTTGGCAATTTTGGACATCAGGAATGGCTAAGCCATAAATGCTGAAATAACCATCTCATCAGCTTTTACTAGACAAGCTTAACATTTTCTAATTTACTGGCAGATGTCTAAACAAACTAGAACCCTTCCATCAGATAACCTTTTGGGGACAAGAACCTGTTGTGAGAAAAGGAAACATTCTTCCAATTGACGTAACCGTAGCACAGAGATCATCCAATAAAAAGGTGAGCAGAAGTCCCAATGGCATTTGTCCAGAATCTATCATCAGGAAGAAGATTAGCATGCTTGCATGGGTCAATAAATCAGCAGTGTCACCCACTGAATGATGACTGTCTCTCTCCATACATGCATCCATACATTTAAGACACCCAGATGTAATTATATAGTGATGCTTTAAATTTGTGAATGTTTTTGAATGTTCAATACTTCTGCATAACTATGACCTAAAGCATGATCTGTTCTTCACATAAGTCCTAAACCTAAATTTAAACAGGTTCATAAATTGTTATGCCTCTTTGGTGTCAAATTAGCATTTCTAAAGATGTTTATGTTGATTTTTTTAAAGATGTGATTAATCTGCACGGGGGAAAAATTGTATGCCCCCCAGTTTGAAATGTGTCAATAAAGTAGAGCATACTCACATAAAAGTAATACCCTAAATTCTTAGATAGCCATTTAGTGCCAATCTTACAATTAATTTTGTAATGCCCTTTTTTGTTTTGGCTACCAGGTAACAATAATTAAAAATCTTGAGCTGTATGGTTTGGACCCCCAGGCTGTTGCTAGTACCCTTCAACAAAAAGTTCAAGCTAGCACCACTATCGTCGCAATCCCTGGAGTAAAGAACAGATCACAAGTGCAGATACAGGGCAATCAGATCAATCATCTTGCTCAATTGCTCTTAGGTAAGTATCTTTGGCATGCTATAATAGTATTCATAAGTCATCCTCTTTGAATGAAGGTGGATTCCCAATGACTTCATAGATAGTTCCATGTGGTTTTCTTGGTAGAACCTCAGAACTAGTTTATCATTGTCCCCTTTTATTTTTACTTTCCAATCTAATAATTAACCCTGGGAAGTCCCCTAAGGACTTCCATCCAAATGCTAACCCAATTCTATGTGGTTTGTAAGGCCAAGCAAAGTTGCTCAGCTGCTGCCACCTGCTGAGGCACTGAGAACATATTATCAATTTGCTTTTATTTATTTTTGTTCCTATTAGTGGCATCAGAACAGAAAACACCAAATATTAAAGGGAGATTCGCTTTTACTTTTGAACAGAGTGGAAACACATGAATGTTTTTAGAAAGCAGTGATTCCGGAACTAATTCTGATGCCAATAATAGGAACTTTTTTGCAAGTATATATACCAATTTGCCACCTTTCTAGTGAACAGCGCATTTGTACAGTGCTACAAATTATGTCTGGTTGATGGATTTGGGGGTTGTAACAGTCATCAATTTGAAATGGTTATAATGAATTAATAAGTGTTTCTTAACACTTTAAAGCAGTGTTTCTCACCCCCCCCCCAACTTTTAAGGTATGTAGACAGGTTGCTGGCTATGAGATTCTATAAGTTGAAGTCCACACATCTTAAAAGTTGCTGAATTTAGAAACACTGCTTTATAGTATTCACAAAAATTGTGGCAAGTGCACATGTATTTATAAAAGTAAGTGGAATGGTTATTATACCTATCGTTAGTCCTTTATATAGTGAGGTGGCAGGTTATCTCTAGATATTATTGCACTAGTTTCCAATGTCTCTCACCACTGCTTATGATGGCAACATCTAAGAACCACTGATATTATTTCAGATTTTCAGGAGCTTTAAAAATTCTTAGTAAGCTGCAGTTCCTATTATGTTGTAAATACTTCAGTGCTAAATGTGAAGTGACTAATATCAATGTTTTATTTTGTTGCAGAGGTCTACCATATACCTTGCAGTTATATCAACGGTCTTAAGAAAGCACCAAAAATGGGGCAAAAGAAGTAGCCAAGCCCGTACCTCAGTTTGAGAGCATGTTATATCTTATTCAGTGGAATTGAATCCAAATGCCTTATAAATAAACTATTTTATTTAATAGATAAAATAAAGACTTTTCCCAGATACCTGTGCAGGTTTTTTCCCCCAACCTATCTTTTTATTTATAACTCAGCTTTTACCAGAATAAGATACTAAAACTAAAAGCTAACTCTGTATACTGGCTATTCAAAATATTCATAGTACTATATAATCATAGCACCATATAATCAGAAGAGAACTATATCTTGTTACCAACAATATAATTCATCCCACTTAATAGCTATTTATTTTGAACTGTTTCCACTGAACAAGGATGATAGGAATTTATACTTTATTCTGGCACCTAGCATATGGAATGGAATGAAATATTCTTTATTGGCCAAGCATGATAGGACACCACGGAATTTGTCTCCAGTGCATGAGCTGTCAATGTACATACAAACAACACAATGGTAAGCCATAGATCATAAATCATATGATTCAATCATAAATAATAAGTTATAAACAACTGATAAATCATAAGATACCAATAGGAGAAGGTAATAGGAAAGATGAGAAGATGAAAAGAAGTGCGCTGCAAGGAAAGCTGAAAAGATGAGTCAAAAAAAGACCAAAATGGCAAACTTTTTCAGTGAAAAGGCTATAGTTAATTTTTAAAATGGCTGCAAATGGATGGAACTCCATCAGGTATATAAATAGGGATAGTTTTTGAAAAAGGTAATCAGGAAATTTTCTTTTTTTAAAATTGTGAAATGCCTATTTTAGAGCTTTCACAATAGTTTTCATGTGTTTTTGAACTCAGCCAGTTTTTAGAGGTTATCGTTTGAAGAGCTACCAAGGACTGCAAAAAGTGGCATCACAGAGGGCAAATATGCCCATTGCCTTGAAACATTCATTAGTTTTATATCCCACAGTTCCTCTAGCTACTCAAGCTGTTCCCCACAAGAGCTTGGAAGTAGCTAAACCTGAGAGAGTGTGATTGGCCTGGCTTCCATGGATGACAGTGGACTTGAAATTGGATCTCCCCAATTCAGCACTTTAACTGAATCATACCAGCTTTTAGACATTATTTTCTCTCTCTCCTGCATGGCTACGGAATAGCTCGGGGGAATAACTCCTGACCAAGATGCAGTGGTTGAAGTATGAACTCAAATGGAATGTACAGTGTGTATTGATATTGATTTAAATTGTGTGATTTATTGGACTGTTTCCTGTTCACACAGGTACATAAAATGCTGAATATATAGGATAAATGAAAAGGAAACGGTACCTAATAAATAAGCTGCATCGAAAAATTAAGTCTAAAAGATTTGTGTTGGTAATCACACTGAGAAAGGAAGTTCAAGATCCTTTGCCTATTAGGAATAGTGAGTCAGTGAGGTAGAAAATAAGATCTCTTAAAATATGTTGTGTGTAACCTTAAGTGGACCCAACAAAAGAGTTAAGAGGGAAGAACTCATTCTTCATATCAGATATCCTTTATTTTAATAGTTTCTTACACAGTTTGCATCATATAACCAAATTGAGAAGGAACTTAAAAAAAAGTCAGATGGTGACATTAAAAAAGTCACAGGGCTGAAACAGTAGTAAAAATAAATTACAGCATTGCAAAAATGTATTTAATTTGCCCAGGTAAAAGCTTTCACTAATTACATTCTATACAGACTATATGTGTTTGTAGCTGACCATTCTGAACAAAAATACACACACACACACACACACACACAAACAGATGCAAGCAACATAATATACTAAACAAAGGCACTGCTAGCAGTAGTCTGCACTTTTTAAGTAGGGGCCTCCACACCTAAGGCTTCTGTTCTACCACATATCAAATGGCTTTGCATTCTCTCCCAATCTAAGCATCATCTTTTTTTCCCCTCAGCTTAATGCCCCTAGTTATATAATATTAAAAAACACCCACCCACCATACAGGAGGCTTAGTCAGCAGCATTAACATCAATTGCATAAGAAGCCATGCCTTCTATAGAAATGTTCAAGACATGCCAAAGGGAAGAGCAGGAAACAGTTTTCCTCCCTCTTTGATGAAAATAAAACAGAATATATAATATCCCTCTTGGAGAGAATATCTTTAATGACTTGACAAAACTGGCTTCACTCTTCCTTTTCTCTAATCATGTAGACACAATAAACTCCTGGGGTTTCACATTTTTATTTCATCAAGAGTTTCTACAGTTTCTGTGTAGTTTTGCTTCAGCATGAACTTAGTAAAATTTTCTTCTTCTCCCATGTGATTAATTTCTTTTAATTGCAAGATACACCTCTATACATAACCCCACAATGCCAGAGTTGGAAACATCTTTTCCCCTTCATATGCCCCTGCCCTCATATGCTTAAACAATCTTCAAAGAAGGCTTTGTTGGGTTCTGACAACAGATTAACTCTTGGCCTAATAAAATTAGAATCTTGGTACTGGCTGAATTATCAAATTAATGTAAGAAAAATAATTCTGTTTGTTTCAAACAACAGGCAAATATTTGCAAAGCAAGGAAAGGGAGTCTTGAGTTTGCTCAGTCAGCCGAGTCAAGACAATTTACATACTGGATTAAATGGCTCATGCATGCTTAAGCTAGCCCTCAAAGGGGAAATGCATGAATCCTAGTTTGACTCGATGAATTCTTGTTGAAACTATACTCAGAAAAGGGTGGAGCAAGAAAAAAATGAAGGAATCATTTGTCTCACCCAATCTTATGAACAGGAGAATAATGTCTCTTATTCTACACCATCTAGCAAACTGCAGCCACTCCAATACCAGCCACTCCAATGCGAGACAAACTAATTCATTTGTAAACTGTGCTTCACTACCCCACAGTTGCCATATACATTCCCAATTTATCCATTTCTATGATAAGCGAGTGCATAATTGAGTCGTGTTCCAAATATCAACTTGCAGGAGTTGTTCCCATACACCTGCAACTACAACAGAACAGTCAAACAGGAAATTCTATATAACTGTAAGAGTTTAGTTAACAGTGCCCATGTTTTTAAATGCATTGCCCATTTTTCATAATATTTGTTCTATTGTCACATTTATTTTTTATTTCTCAAGTTTAGGTTTCCAAAACAGAAACAGAAGAATCAGCTATTTGGAACTTACACCTTTAATCAGATGGCATGACCCTGCAAAGTGAAAGAGCCAGTAAGCTGAAGCAGTTGCAAATTGCAACTCATTTTCTATTATTTGAGTATCAGTAGCACCTCAGATTATTTCCTTTCAGAGGTTTCACATAAATTCTAGGATTATACGTGACTAATGGTTCCAACATATATTGATAAAGGTAACTATAACGATCAGTTGCCAAAGCCTTCAGAACTGATTCTGCATTAGGGCAAAGGGGGTTCCAACAGTAGGGCTATGCCACATCCTATTTATATCAGAATCCTAAAATCAGAGAGATTTTTTTTATCTCCAAGAAATGTTTCTCACGTCCACAGCTCATTCCTGAAGCCATGCTGATATTCTGCCACTTCCTTGGCAATTGTTCACTTTGTTTTTCTAGTGCAACAATACGTTTAGCATCTTTTATAACGTGTCTCACTTGTAGCAGACTAAGGTTCTTCTGTTTGCTGATGATTATGTAGATGAACTGACTACAGAGAACACAGTTACTACACGTCTACTGCACATAACACAAATCCACAGGTGAGGTATCAGGATGGCAGGAAGGGGAGAGAGCCATTTCAGTCCAACCTTAACATTTGTACAATAAACCAACCAAATAAAGTAGACATTCAGCATCATTGCAGGGTTTCCAGGCAGTACGACCATGGAGAAGGAAAAGCAGCCACCACTTCTGGTACTAGAGAGTCAGTTTCCCTTTTCTGTAACTACCAGTTCTAAGCAAAGCTTGGGTTACAACCAAACAGAAAAGTGTCCTGAGAAAGAAAAAGTTGTTCAGTTTTGTTTCTATTTCTTTTAAATATATTTAATTATTTATTAAGACTCTAAAATTGAGGGTTTTTTTTGCCAGCCATACTTGTTTATCCGGGCTTCCCATTTGCTTCTTTCAAGGCCTCTTGCAGTCTTTGTTTAAACTTGCTGTATTTTTTTTGCACTTGCTGGATTTTGTCTTTTTCTTCCCTTTCTAGTATTACTAGAAAATTCTGTAGCTCTGGAATAGAGAAGTTGTCCCACTAAAGAAGTAAACAGAGAGAGAGGCTTTAAACTGGCAGAGGGAGGTGGGGAGAAATGCTATTGTAACCTGCGAAAAATGTCAGTTGCAACAAGTTTAATTTGCCAGAAGAAAACCCCGTCCCAAAATAATGAATCCTTTGTAATCCTACTTTTCCTCAAGTCATGAGCTTGCTACTCTGAAACTATCAGGATAAATAACAGAAACTACCTGTAGGAAAGATTATACACATGATAGTTGTCTAACTTTCAACCATAAAAAGGTCCAGATGTGCAAAAGATGATTTTCTAGACCAGAGGTCTCCAAACTTAGCAACTTTAAGATTTGTCTTATTGCCATCTGGCTCTCTGGCTCTCTTACACACAATTCCAGTGTGTAAGAGAGAGAGGGCCTAAATTTATTTATTTTGTAAAAATGTACAAAATCCTTTTTATTGTAAGTATCCAGCAGGTAAACTTTCAATTTCAGTTATGAACTAGACCCAGCTGTCTACACCTTCTTTGAATTTCAGTCATAAATAATGACTAAACAAGTAACTATAGTCTAGAACAGGGCTCTCCAACCTTGGCAACTTTAAAGCTTGTGGATTTCAACTCCCAGAATTCTCCAGCCAGATGGCAATAAGACAAATTACCAAGCTATTTCTATGAGTAAAAGCTGAGGACATTATCTATAAACCCAGAGGGTTTATAGGAAAGAAAGTTGACTTCTTTCATCATCAGCCAAGAAATTCTCCTCTGGGAACTTCCAAACAATCCATATTTAAGGAATGCATCTTGAACTATTATTTCCAAGGTTTGGAAGACTGGCTTATTTTCAGTTTGGAAATCATTTCTATGACTCAGAGCTTGGTCCTTTATTTCTTAGTCCTGTACTTCTGAACCACAAAAGAATGTCTTCATTGGGGCCTGGTTAATCTGTGTTCTGAAGCCTGAACATTTAGTTTTATATAGCTGGATTTTAAACTCTCAGTATTCTGCAGGAAGATTATTTTGTCCTGTGTAATTAAACTTTTTAAATCAGGTTTAATATTTAAAAAGGATAATTAAATGAGACATGAAATGCCCTTTGCTTCTGTATTTGCTTTAATATTATACTTATTTTGGAGTACAAGTATCTAATTATGTTTATTATAATAACTAATAAGATGGAACAGTTGCTTTTCCACCCACTCGGATTCTCTCCTATAGATTCAAATCACTGCTTGTGTGATGTGGTTCTATTTCTGTGTGCCTTTGCAAGTTAGGAATAATAACAAAAACTACATAGCAATCAGACTTACCTCAACGTCTCCTGTTTCATTTTCCTTCAACACAAAATTCAGAATATCTGTGTCAGGGCCTGCTAGGAGCCGGAGATACAAAGGACATTCTGTGACTGGAAGCTTCTGGGAAAGAACTGCAAAAGATAAGGCAACAAAAATCACTTAGGATCTTTGAAAAGAAACTGCAAATTTCTTCAGGTTTGCACATGTAATTATAGCCAGGCATATGCACAGATCCTCTAGGAGATGGCTGTCAAACTCTCAGCCCGCAGTCCAGATGCATCACACGCTGGCCACACCCATGCCCATTTTAGCGAAGGGGAAAAAAGTCCCAATACATCACATGATGCCACAAGTTTGACACCCCTGCTCTTGGAGAATAGATAGAAAAGGCTGCAACTGCTTCTCATTAAGGATCTTCAGCTCTTCCTTCCCTTATAGCAATTTCAAACACGTATAAGTTCATTCTTCAAAATTGGACATGAACACCGACTGTTTGCCCTTACCGAAAGTCATCATTGGGAAGAAAACAACTCTAGGTTAAAGAATTGCAGAGAGGTATAAAGTGGAAAACCATGAGGTTCAATCATGGGCCCTGTATCCTTTTTTTTTTTAACAGGAGGAAGAGAGGGAAGGAATGTTTACTAAACAGAAATAAAATTTAAAGTGATATTTATAGGTTAGAAAAGTGAACAGATAATAACCAAATTGAATTAATGGCAATTACTGAAAAAGTGCAATTAGAAAACAGATGTAAAATGGAGGATATCTGGTTTGACAGTAACATTTGTGAAAAGATTTTGGAATATTAGTTGACTACAACTTGAAAAGAAATTTGCAATATGAAATAACTACAAAGAGCCAGTTAGCTTAGTTTTGCACCACATTCCACTTCACAATCAGATCTCCCTCCAGGTATCATATATTAAGGACTTGGACAAAATAGATCTAAATCAGAGAAGAACAATGTGAATTATCATTGTTTATGAAGAGAAACTGAAGTAACTGGAAATACTTCGCCTTCAGAAAAGAAGACTGAGAGAGATTCTCAATCTTCAAGCTTCAGGAAAAAGATTCCATATATATATATATATATATGAATACTTCTTCACATGAATGAATTACTTCTTCACATCAATGGCTTCAATGCGAAACCACTCTGGTGTGTGTGTGTGTGTGTGTGTGTGTGTGTGTGTATATATATATATATGTTTTCTTAAGTTTTCGCGGGTACTTACATGTCTGGCATTCAGCTTTGTTCGGGTATTTTCCCACGTGGTGCTTTTAAAGTTGTAGCAACGTTTCAGCAGAATCTCATCTGCCATCATCAGACTTCTGTATGGTGTTTGTCTGTGACAGACAAACACCATACAGAAGCCTGATGATGGCAGATGAGATTCTGCTGAAACGTTGCTACAACTTTAAAAGCACCACTATTATGACGTGGGAAAATACCCGAACAAAGCTGAATGCCAGACATGTAAGTACCCGCGAAAACTTAAGAATATATATATATACACACACACACACACACACACACACACACACATACACACACACACACACACACACACACAACAGTGGTTTCGCATTGAAGCCATTGATGTGAAGAAGTAATTCATTCCCTTTCGGTATGCTTTAATTTGGGTTCCTAAAGGGCTAGATTCAATTAATGGGTTCAGCCTAAATAGCTCCTACCAATTCTATGATTCGAATCTAAATCAAAATTCTGTATTTTTAATAGATGCAGTTATTGACCATCTAACCTAGCAATGGTTGACCCCTTGTCTAAAACTTCTCCATTTATAATTTTGATATAATTTTAATTGCAGTTGTCATAAGGTAAATCTGGGAAACTATGCTTGAACAGCAAATGTTTTCATTGAGCTATAAGCTCAGGTAAGGCTATAATTATATGGTATGTCCTTATTTTAGTTCTTGTAACTCCAAATTAGGAGGTCCCATGCTGCACATGATTATCCCTGCCCATTACAATAAGATTTATTTTATACTGATCTTGGACATTGACTATCCAAGGTGTTTTAGCAAGCTTCTCTTAAAGCCTGCTTTAGGAGTTGCCTACGTTAGAAGTCATCCTAAATTGTCAGAAATTAAGCTTTATAAACAAGTATTTTTTTCTCCAGATACTATCCCCAAATGAGTAAGTTCTATGTTTTCTTCATTTGGTACATTAAATCCAAAATACAACATGGAGAAAATCAATTTAACCTGATGTGTACATTAATAAAATCATATTTAATTCCAAGAAAAGTGGAGCATGATTCCATTCATGTTTCTACCAAAGACTATGAAAATAGACTTGAAATTTTTGATCTTGTATTTGGATGTGTGCCATGCTGTGAACAAAATAGAAGTAAAGATTCTATAGCAGGTCCCTAAAACATCATTTTTAAGGCTTTTCCTATGTAACTTTCCAATAGATTTATTCCTTTTTTAAATAAAAGTTTTAACATATTGAAGTTTATTCTGCCCAGAGCTAACATAGTCAAAAGAAAGCTTGATTAGATTTAACATTTTTCTTTATTTTCTGCTCTCTAGTGCTTTTCCTTAAAAAAAAAACACCTAATCTTGTTCTAATGTTTGCACTTATTGTTTCAAGAATTTCAAGTTTTATTGTATGATTTTACTTAGCACTGATTTGATTACTTATTGTTTGACTGGTTTGGGCTCATCAGCTATAGAGAAGACTGATATAACAAAAAATGATGAGAACCTGGCAAACTTATTAGGGAGCAGAGCAGAGGCAGCACCTGTGACAGACAGCACAGATGTGTTGTAGCCTCTCGGCTGCCAGCAGAGCTAGCTGCAGTATCAGACAAAGAGGAGGTTGAGGAAGAGCCTGGGCCAGTTTAAGGAAACAGCATCAGAGATGGAGGCAGAGCTGGGGCCTTCCATCTACCCCCCCAGGTGGAGAGGCAGCTGTTTTCAGGGCCTGAGCTGAGTGAAGGGGGGGAACAGATGGGGTCTATCCCAGATGCGCATATGTGCAGAGAGAAAAAGAGAGGAGAGCAAAGGAAAACAATAAGCTGACTATCAAGGAAAACAGACATGGCCACTAGCCAGCCCTCCCTGGCTGGGAAATAAATAGTAGGGGTTTGGGAATAGCTAGTTGTCACAGACAACTGTTCGTTTTTAGGATACAGCAAGCAATTTGGATTTCTTGGCCAGGTCTGTTGGAAATAATTATGTTTGATTTTTGTTTATCCACGTGAATAAAAGACTATTCCAATCCTGTTTCAATAGGGGTTTGTTTGTACTCACGAGTAAGCAACTTATCATTACTTGCTAAGGCTGAGTCAGAACAAGATGGACTTCCCTTGCATAAATTATCACTTTTAGGACATGAAGCTCTTTGCAACTGTTATTCTGTATCTTTCTCACCTTGACCATCTTTCTGCATCTGTTTGAAAAGTGCAAATTTCTGTGGGTTGTCCACCACCATAAATTTCTTCAGAAGTCCCTGGATCACCTCACTCACAGTTGTGGTGCTGCTGATATGTAACTGTTTGATGGCATCCAGAGGTAGATAGAATGATGTTCTTTTCTCTGTCATGTTAGCTAAGTTGACTTCCTTGAGAGCATCATGAATAGATGGTGGCCTAATCCCTGCTGGGACTGTCACAGGACGCCTCAGTTTTAGGTGCACTTTGATGAAACCTGTGTAAGTGTCATCATCATTCTGGGGATTGGGGAAAATGAAAAAAAAATAGTTAAAGGCAAATTATCTTTTCTTTGATCTCTATTTCCTAAATGACTTGGAAGAAGCAATTCAGATTATTTTTCTGAAGAAAATCTGAAAGTTTTTGCAATCAAGCAATTTCTAAAACTAACGTACTCGAGCTATGTAATATCCTGGAAGCTCCACATATGATGACATTCCACTTTCTGAAATATTTTCACAAATACTCTTCAGCTGTTCCAAGCAGCTTCAATGTGTGAGAGAAATGAAGAAAATAACCATTCTAATCACCACTTTAGCTTTTTTTTTTTAATGTATACATAACATCCCCGTCTTTAGCATCACTGTTCTGAAGTTAAGGAAGTCACTCCTAGGAATGGGAAATTACTTTGTTTATTCTCTTTATTTTAAATGGAAAGTCTATAATCAGGCTGAGGGACAGCTTTGGCAGTGACATAGAAAACCAGATTAAAATTCTGCTGAATTGAATCTCTCTTTATGAATGGGAAGACTTGTTAGTACTACCTCATTCATCCTACCATGACATATCCAGTTTCACCACCCTTTTCTAATTAACACTTTTCATTTGTTGAATCCATTCATATTTACACTTGGGGAAGATCCACTAAAATCACTGGGATTTTCTGGTTTCAATACATGACCTGTAATTCTAAAGCCTGGTCCAGCCGTGGTTTTTGATTCCTCTAGGTACAATTTTTTATTTTCTTTTTAGAATCGAGATGTGAATACTTTGTTCGTTTATTTCACTTGTTCCAGTTCTTTTGGTACTGCCTTGTTTCTATGGCTGATTTTTTTTTTAGGAGGGAAAGTGGTGTGCAAAGGAATGCAGTCCTTTTACTTCATCTCACTTTCAGTTTCAGGAGCTGGCTATTCCAGAAGGGCAGCAAGGTCAAGCCACAGCTGGGAGAGTCAATGTCAATGATTCGTAGTCTGTTATTTGGCTGCAGTGTTTTTCTAATTCTTCTTTTAAGACACACAATGCTTTATGGCAAGTTGTTTTCTTTACAAAGACAGAATGCAGGTCTTTAAATAAATAGATAACTTTGGTTTATCTAATTAATCAGAAAGTTATCCAGGATACTTTGGATTGAATAAAAAAAACAATACCCCTGCCAAATGGATTTGTCTATGATGAAGGGAGAAAAACATAAGAATGCACACTAAAGGGGAATTTATCAAACTCTCTGCATTTTGGCTGATACTTATTCTGTGGTGGAAAAAAATGTTCTTCCATAAATGCAACTGAGACAGATGTTGAACCACTTTGTGAAGTGATGAGTTGGATTTCTCTCAATTCAAATATCTAAAATAATACAGGCATAGCTATTTTTGGTAAAATCATTAGTAGATATTCAGAGAACATTTACAGACACTACAGAATGTTTGCAAGACTCAAATTAGCTGCAGAACAGTCACCCCACAGCTGCTATATGGCTCAAATCACTTAAATAGCAGGTTGAGGAAACTTCAGCTGATAAGAGAGATACCTTCAGTGTTTTTCCTTTGGATCAGCCTCTTAAAAATCATGCTTTAATCAGAATCCCTGTGAACCATGATTAAAATAAAGTAAATAAACCAGATCTTTAAAAGAGAATCCCTGCCAAAATTGCCCATTTGTGCTAATAAATTGTGTACCAATCCCACAGAATTTCAGTAACATCAGTGCTATGGAAACATACAGTGCACTCAATGTTAGAAATATAGCCAATTCTCTGCTAAAGCAAGGATTTATGCCTATTTATCGATCTTCTTTGCATCCTGTTCTCTTATACTGCAACCCTGGGAGACAGCTTAACCTTGGGGAATAGAGCTAGTGCTTTTTAATCCAGATGAAAACTATTTGGTTCAGGTATAAACAACAAATATTTGTTTTATTTAAAATCTGAGTTCCTCAATAAGGTGGCCTCCTGCTATGATCTGTTGCAGACTAGCAGAATCTTAACCAAAGGTCTATAAGGGATTCATGAAATAATAGAAAATCCAAATGCAAGTCATGCAAACAATCAATGTGTCCTTGCACTCATCATGTTACTGAAGGCTACAGAGGAGAAGGGAGGAAGTCATGAGAAAAACTATTCAGTTTCATAACTCATAAAACACCAGCACTTTTACTTTAGATAGTTAAACTGGTCTGGTCATTCTTCTTATCAAAGCTCAGAAAGTAAACATTAGGATGTGCAACACTTCATACTTGAAGGCAAAATGTGGTTCAAAGGGTGCAAGGACATACAAAGCACTCCTTAAAGCTACCACACGTTTTCATGATATTCTACAGCTGTTCCTGCACTACAGGGTGATCACAGGAAAAGAGGCATTTGGTTGAAGAAGTTGCAAATATATGGTGAAGGCGTAATTTGTTTCACATTTGAATCCAAATTATTGCACAGCCTACTAAACTTGGCCATTCTTTTTATAGACAATGCCAATTAACAGGAGACAGGATTTAATTGTTATTTCAATTATTAAAGATGGAGATGTCCACCTTTTTCTGAGGCTCCTAGAGTAGTAGACAGATAGGTTCTCCCAGAACTTAAGCCAAGCTTCCCATTATAAATGCTGAAAGGAAACTAGTTTTAAGAGCCACCATAACAAAAGTAGGAAGTATCCAGAATTGCAATACCAACCAGCTTCATCAGCAAGCAATTGTTGACTTTTGAGTTGTAATTGCTAATCATCTCTTTCAGCTGTTGGATAGTAGGAGGTTTAGGTTTTGCTTCTTCCACTGTCTTTGTTACATTCTAAAACAAAAGATAACAAGCAATACTGAGACAAGCAAACTTGGTAGATGATATAATAAGTTTAATAACAAACAAACCATAAGCAAGCCTAACACCAACACACATTCTACTAAGCTAATATCTGATCTTCATAATAATGCAGGATATTCCATTGCAGTTGTAAGAGGACATTAGTTAAAGCAAGGTGGCAACCTTTTGACAGCCAGGAGCTATATATTATGTCATTCTGCAAAGTCACAGTGAACTGAAAATTTTGCTGGCTGATGATAATGACTTTCTTTTCCTTTTACAATAGGCATGTTTGACTTAAACAAGTTATTTCACTAATTGCCAAAAATCAACAAGGTCTTATATCTTGATTTAATGGAAATTTGTTTCTAAGTTTCAACAATGCAATTTCAGGAAATTCTGGAAACATTTAGGAAGACTTCTGCATTGGAGACAATTTGTAAACAGATATGATACGTAAGTCTCAGGTCTCTGATGGGCAATCTTCTGAAGTTGTTGGGGAAGCCATATTTTGAAGCATATTATGACAGAGCACTCCATGTATGTGCAGAAGGCCCACACTGCTATTAACTGTAGCTAAAAAGGGCTGCAGTTTGTAGTGTTGAGAATCTATTCCTAAAATCACTGCAAAGAACTGCCTGCTTGAGCAGATATGTTCAATGGACAAATTGGAACAATGGATACTTAATTCAAAATCAACTTACAGTTGCTTACCCTAAACCTTTTGCACTGTGTTATGTTTTTAGCTTTGGTCATATATTTTTCAGGACTTTCTGATAACCATGATTACTAAGAACCTTACTGCAAAATGTACAATACTCAGTGCTTCTAGATTTATTATGAATAACATTCTGCACACTAGGCCAGGCAGAAGCTTTATTTCAGACTGTCTGCACTAAGCCAGTCACAATCATGCAGCAGGTGGTTAAGTTCTCCCCAGATGAGAATAACTGCTATCCTATAAAAAAGCATATCCATAACCAGATAGGTAATAGTTGATACAATGTGCCATAAATGTCCCCAACTGAGGCTCACCTTGAGCCAAGAATTCCCAGTGCTGCTTATTTCACTTAAAAGATTTCTAACTTTTTCTGTCCTGCATAGTTTCCACCTCCCTTTTCACCAACAAGCTTACTCCTTCCTAGCATTTTACAACATTTTATCCTAGCAAATAACCACAAAAAAACCCCCGACAGATGCAGTGTCCATGTTTGTGCAGTCACATGGAAGAGAAAGTGAACTAATTTCATGACATCATCATAACCTAAAAATCAGTATAGGATATGAGCAGGTTAGGTGCACTACTATTCCATTGTGTTTCTAAAGAACAAATAGTAACAAATTGCTGAGTTTTATTTAGAATTGGAGAGATTTTTTTCTATTTTATCCATTCCTAAGCTCACAATTTATCATTTGCCCCCCTTTAAGATTCTTTTGATTGGTAAAATGCTAAGCTTTGATCAGATCCTTCACCCTTTTGAGGACTTCTCTTTTATAACCCAAAAGATTCCCAAAGGTTACGCTCACATCCTTCAGATGTCAAATTACATTATCTTGAATATAGCTGACTATTTTTTTTCTTTGTTTTTTTTTAAATCAAGTTGTGAGGTTCTAATCTAGTTTGGAATGACACAAGTGATAAAATTGTGGAATAAAAATTATCTTCTTTTTGCTTCCAATGTGTTATCCTAACCCAAATTCAGGAGTTGAAAAGAAAAACCATATACAATGTCTTCAATATCCATCACCATATATACTTCAGAGCAGTTCTCCCCAACCAAGTACCTTCCAATTGTGTTAAACTATTACTATACAGCTAGCACTGAGTATAAAAGCCCTTGAAAATGATCAGGTTGGAGAAAGCTGCTTTAAAGCAGAAACAAATGATGCTGCCAATTGCAGTTCATTTGGACTCCCTAATTATATGCCTTCAGCCCTCATCAGATGTGTAGCTGAATGCGTGAATTGTACTCCGTGGAAAGGTCTCTGAGTTGATATCAGATGATAGACAAAAACAAAACCAATCCCAGTCATTGCTTGAATCAAGCTAGAGAAATTTTTGCTTAGAAATTATGATCCAAAACATTATATTGTACTAGCTGGAAACTACTGGCCCAAACTCAAGAGCAAAACAGAGCATTTGAGGGGCATACATAATGGGCGTTGGTCCTTACCTGACACGCCATTTCTCTGGAGCCAGGAGGATCATCCAGAGAGTGGGAGGTGCTTCAGTCTGTGTTGTTGAAGGCTGAGCTTAATTACTGAGGAATGCTCTGCCCTCCGTCATGTGGCTCCCTTGCATTCCCCAGTTTACGCGAAGTCGAGAGTGAAGAGAAGATCGTGCTCTCATCTTACTATACTAAGTGGTTCCTTGGCTGAAACAAGACCCCACCAGACGGTGAACTAAAAGGGTGGGACTGGATGATCCTCCCGGCTCCAGAAAAATGTCGTGTCAGGTAAGGACCAACGTCCATTCTCCTTAGAGTTGGTCGGATCATCCAGAGAGTGGGACATACCAAAGCTTGGCTGTCCTACGGGAGGGACTCTGTCTGGTTCTGAAGTCCCTGCGGTTCCTTGAGGACTCGCTGGAGAACTCGTCTACCAAACGAAGCCTCCGCAGAGGCAAATATGTCGATCTTATAATGCCTAATGAAGGGAGTTGGGGAGGCCCAGGTGGCCGCCCGACAAATATCAGCAATTGGAGCCTGGGTGGCCCAGCTGCCGAGGTGGCTGCACTTCTGGTGGAGTGTGCTGTTATTCCACTGCGCACCGGCAGAGCTTGGGACAAGTAAGCTTTGGAAATAGTAGCTCTAATCCAGCGGCCGATGGTTGCCGGGGACACTTTGTGTCCTAAGGATTTAAGTTGAAAAGAAAGGAATAAAGATTCGGACTTCCTAAAGGGCTGGGTACGTTTAATGTAAATGCGGAGGGCCCGTCTTACATCAAGGGCGTGCCAAAGCTTCTCCCTTTCCCGCGAGGGATTGGGGCAGAAGTTCAGAAGTGTGAGTTCCTGTGCCCTGTGGAAGGCTGAATTGACCTTAGGCAAGAAGGTAGGGTCCGGCCGTAGAACCACCCGGTCGGCATGGAAGATGCAAAGGTCTTTCCTCACCGACAAGGCAGCTATCTCCGATATTTGGCGAGCCGAAGTAATGGCCACCAGGAATACGACTTTGAAAGTTAGGAACTGGAGTGAGGATTCCCTGAGAAGCTCAAAGGGATGTTTAGTAAGGGATGCCAGGACCTTGTTGAGGTCCCAGGAAGGGTATCTGTGTACAGTTGGGGGACACAAGTTAGTTGCTCCCCTAAGGAATGCCCTAATGCGAGGGTGGAGGGAGAGGGTACCCAGATTGTTGCAAATAATCACAGTTGAGAGGGCTGCTACCTGACGCGTCAGGGTGTTCGGAGAAAGTTCCTTCCTCAGACCTTCTTGGAGGAATTCCAAAACTTGAGCAATGGAGGGTGAAAGAGGGTTGATCTGGAAATTATGGCACCACTTGCAGAAGCTATTCCAAGTGGCATTGTATATTCGGGTTGTTGAGGGCCGCCTTGCGGCTAAAATGGTATCAATAACCTGGTCAGAGAACTGCTCCTTCCTTAGACGTTCCCGCTCAACCTCCAAATGGCTAACTGGAGCCACTGAGGGTCCGGATGTTGGAGAGGCCCCTGGGAAAGGGATATCCTGTGTGGGGGAATTTTCCAAGGGTGGGCCACCGATAGATTGCGGAGGTCCGCAAACCATGGGTGCCTGGGCCAGTAGGGTGCCACTAAAATCAGCTCTGCTTTCTCGGAAATGAGCTTCTGGATGACTCTGGGGACGAGGGCCAACAGAGGGAATGCATATAGAAGCCCTGTGAGCCAGGAGCAACGGAGGGCGTTGTGATTCTCGGCCCCGTGGGAGGGGTACCTCGAGAAAAACCTGGGGAGTTTGGTGTTGAGCGGGGATGCGAAGAGGTCTACTGATGGGAGACCGAACATCACGGTCGCTTCCCTGAACAGTGACGGGTGAATGTGCCACTCGGACTGGTCCATCGTGGTCCTGCTCAGCCAGTCTGCTTGGGTGTTTGAGACCCCTGAGATGTGCTCGGCTTTGAGGGAGAGGAGATTGCGCTCCGCCCAACGGCAGAGGTGCTCGGCCTCTCTCATCAAACTTATGGACTGGGTGCCCCCTTGTCGGTTGACGTGAGCCTTGGCGGTGACGTTGTCCGTGAGTATCAGGATATGCTGCCCGCGTACGTGGGGAAGGAAGTTGCGCAGGGCCAGGTGGATGGCGCGAAGTTCCAACCAGTTTATACTGCGTGTGCGTTCTACCTGTGACCATTTGCCCTGTGTCGAGAGCGAGTGGATGTGAGCGCCCCATCCGGACAGGCTGGCGTCTGTGGTAAGGATGAGGCATTGGGGTTCCTTGAAGCAGTGTCCCTTGTTGATGGCAGGACTGGTCCACCAGAGGAGAGACGTGAGGACCCTTGAAGGCACCTTGACCGCGGCCTTTGAATTGCTTTTGCCGGTCCTTTGGAATGGGAGCAGGAACCACGGTAGGGATCTAGTGTGTAAACGGGCCTAGGGAACAATGGAAATACATGAGACCATTTTACCGAGTAATTTAGACAATTCTAAAAGTGTTACCTTTCTTGATCGTCTGATATGTTTGACAGTTTCCTGGATGCTACGGAATCTCTCGGAGGAAAGGAAGACCTTTCCCTGAACCGAGTCAATGACGGACCCCAAGTGGGTGATCCGTGTTGATGGTAACAGATGACTCTTCTGCCAGTTTACTAGGAACCCATGGTCTTGGAGGGCAGAAAGAGTAGCTCTGATATTCTTTTCTGCTTGGGGTCTGGAGTGAGACAGGATGAGGATGTCATCCAGGTAACAGTAGAGACGAACCGGGAGGTCCCTGAGGTGGGCCGCTAGGGCCGCGAGGACCTTAGTGAAGGTTATCGGGACAGAGGCCAATCCAAAGGGAAGGGCCACATATTGGAAGTGGTGATGGTTGTAGCAGAACCTGAGGAATTTGGAATGGGAGGGCCGGATTGGGATGTGAAGGTACGCCTCTGAAAGGTCTATAGAGGATAACCAGTCCCCCTGTCTGATGCCTAATAGAATGGATTGTAGGGTGTGCATCTTAAACCTGCAGTAGGTCAGGTAACAGTTAAGGTGTTTCAGGTCTAGAATAGCCCTCCATCCCCCTGAGGATTTGGGGACCACGAAGAGGTGATAGTAAAACCCCTGCCTCCGCTGGGATGGTGGTACAGGTTGTATGGCCTGTATGGTGAGGAGATGGTGGATAGCTGAATCCATTAGGTTGTGTTTGGTGAGATCCTTGGAGGGGGGGATGCCATAAAAAATATAGGGGGGGGGCGCACTGCAATTCAAGTGCGAGGCCCAGTCTGATGGTCTCCCGGACCCAGGCATCGGAGGCGGAAGAGTCCCATCGGTTGGCGAAATGCTTGAGGCGTCCACCGATGGGGAGGGGTGGACGGGGTCTATCTGTTGCACCGGAAGGGCTTCCCTCCTGAACCCCTGAAGGGGCGCCTTTAGCTGCCGCCCCTCCTGCTCCTGTCACCCGGATCGGCTCGATCCTGGGGCTGGAAAGGCCAGAAGGAGAGGGGTCTCGGGTACCTGGGTGGGAAAGGAAACTGGTAGAAAGGTCGTGAGGAACCTCTCCGAAAGGACTGAGGTGCTCTTGACTCTGACCTACGGAAAAGGGGGGGAAGAAATTTTTTCTTGCTTCTGGTTTCTGATAGAAATGGCTCCAGGACGGTGCTGAATAATTTGTCCCCTTTTATGGGGGCGGTGGACAGCTTAACCTTGATTTTTACGTCCGCCTGCAAGTGCTTGAGCCAGAGCAAGCGGCGAGCTGTAACATGAGAGGATATTGCTCGGGCAGAGAACTTAACCGCATGGTATGTGGCGTTGACTGAGAATTCTGCCACAGCCGTCAATTTTGCTATGTCCTGATGTGCCCTTGTGTTAGAGGGGGGGACATGCTGCCTCAGTTGACGGAGCCACCGGATCGAAGACCTGGTGAAGAAGGAAGCAGCAGTGGCCGATCTAATGGCCCAGGTGTCCGCTTGGTGAGCCCTACGTAAAGCAAGCTTGGACCTCTTGTCCTCGGGCTTCAGGACCTCCAGGGGATCACTGGGGGAGGACGAGGATGCCAAACCAACAATGGGCTCATCTACCTCGGGAGTGTTAAGCAGGTTGCAGAAGCTCGACTCGAGGTTAAAGAACCTCCTGTCCTGGCTGGATGGGGCAGGGGGGGCCCTTGTGGAGTCTAACTGGTTTGAGACTAAGTCATGAAAAATGGGCGGGGCCGGGATCACCTCCGCCTCCACCACGGGCTGCCTAAAAATGGCGTCCTCCTGTCCCTCTGCTGGGGAAGGGAGAGCCGAGGAGGACTGTACAGACAGGCCAGAAATGTTCCTGGCCTTAAATAGAAGTGATTTAAACATGTGCGGCTTGAACAGACCCACAAAGGTGGGTTGATCCAGGGTGAGGCCCTCGTCCTCGGACATGTCTCCCTCCATAGGGTCTATCTCCGATAGGGGCTCCCCTTGGTGCATAGACCCCCATTCCAATTCCTCCTCCTCCCCGAACCGATCTAGGTCCTCCATGGCCTCCTCCAGATCCCTTTCTGGGAGAGGACTGCCCTCCTGTAAAGGTACCTGACCAAGAGTGGGGTCCGATCTAGGCGAGGACCTGACTGATGGCGAGTCGTGTTTGGGCGCCATCGAGGGAGGACCAGACCTGGACATCTCTGCAATCCCCTGGTGAATAGCCCATTCCATCCATGCCTGCATGTGCGCAGGGATCTCAACTGTGGCGACCACCTCATGGCGCAGACCAGCGGCCGTGGGCGTAAATGTTGCTTCCAGCGTCCGCCTGGTTGTTGGTCCGGGGACTTGGTGTCCCTGGGATGGGCTGCACCTGGAGAGGGAAGAGCAATCTGGAGGGGGGGGTGTTGGAGGTAGAGGGAGCAGAGGGTGGGGGGGCTGGAAATACCGGTTGTGTCTCTCTAGATCGCCTGTCAAATTCTTTCTCCAGTGCTCTATGACGTCTTAGAGCGTCCCTCTGAGAAGCTTTGGAAGTTTCCTTAGGGGCTTCCTTAGCCTGTTTGCGCAGGTGGTAGGATTTAGATTTGGCCTTCAAAGAAGGGCCTTTAGCGGAATTGTCATCTGCCATTGTAGAGGAAAGGACTGTAATACAAATGTAAAGGTGGTTGGCTCGCCAAGGGTTCGACCTTCAACAAAGGCCGGGTGTCCTTTTGCTAGCCCGCACCCCCTTTTGGAATTTTAGATGTATATAAACTAATATAATTATTAATATCTTTATACGTAAGCGTACAATCAAGATATATAATCCAACCAGTGTTGGCAACGTGAAATAGCCAAATATTGATAAGATGTAAAAATATATATATGCAAATACGTATATCTATCTATCTATCTATCTATCTATCTATCTATCTAATTGTATATCTAAATATATTTAGATATCTATCTATTGATAAATATGCCAATGTGCCAAATAAAACTCCTGAGGCTGGAGTGAGGCCTCTGTCAGCTGGAGCTCCCAGGCAACAACCGGGAGGGATAGGCTGCTATTTCCGGCCCCGAGCATGCTGCAGAAAGCCAACAAGTTTGCCAATTCCCCTAAATATCTGATAGCTCTCACAGGCTGGAAGGCCTATAATTAGAGCTAGTCCCTTCACAGCTCAATGAGGCCTCTAAAAGCAGCGCCCTACACGCGGCGGCACTCAAAATGGCGGCCGCCCATGCTTCCTTACTCACAGGCTGCTCAGGGCCAAAATCAGACTCTCCGGCATGTCTAGGGGCCGAGAGAGGCAGCCAGGTGATTTTTGCCCCTTCCTGGGGCGATCGGCATTTACGGTGGGGGGAAACACCAGCTGCGCTATTACAGCGCGATCAAATAAAGCCGGTACGAGTGCGGCGTAGAAAAGCAGCAGGAAGAGGATCGAATTGAGGGGGGGGATTGGCGCCGGAGCGTGGAAGCCGCCCGCTGTACAGCCCCCCCGGGGGCGAAGAAAACGCGCTCCCCTGTTTAATCACTATCCCAATGCGCTTAGAGGCTAAGGAGAACCGGAGGCAATTATCATCAAACCTGAGGAATAAAGAGCTCTTGAATCGGCCAAGGAGTGGTAAAATACACAGCCTACTCTCACGAAGGCTGAGTGTAAACTGGGGAATGCAAGGGAGCCATGTGATGGAGGGCGGAGCATTCCTCAGTAATTAAGCTCAGCCTTCAACAACGCAGACTGAAGCACCTCCCACTCTCTGGATGATCCGACCGGCTCTCAGGAGAATGCTAAGCAACTTCTTTGTGGCCCCAGAGTGCTTCACCTCAAATCAAGAGTATGATTTCCAACCATTTCAAAACAGGTAAGATATATTAAGTCTGAAACAGCAAAAAAATAATAATAAGCAAAATAAAACAGTGATGAAAAATATTAAAAATATTATTTTAAAAAATTGCAGTCTCTGATAACAGAAAGAATGCTTATCTCTTGCCTCAAAGAATAAGATCCTGAACTCTGTATAAACAAAGGAACCAGCATTAACCAGAAATGGTACATGCAAGAAGAGAACAAACTACTGGAGCCCAACTTCATTATTTTTAAAAAGTGCATAAAGATAAATGATCTTTTTTTTAAAAAATGTCAAACTTCAGATTCCTGTTGTTGATGCAAACTTCTTTATCAGGAGGCACTCTTGATATGGAGCATTTCTGAAGGACCTGAGAAGGAAGTAATGTTTCTAAATGGAAGTAGTTACCCCCATATTTGGAATGTGCTTCTGCAGTATCTCCAAAACAACCCAAATTCAGATTAACACCCAGCCCTTTGACCACTGATTGACCAAAAGGATCATCAACAGGTAATCTACCTCTTACGACAGTAAAAACTATAATATAGGCAAAGGTTGTTATATATTTTTAGAGTAAGTGCAACGGTGTGCAAAGACGTTGAAGAAAAGTAAGAGCAAAACAGATATATGTATACAGCACATCTAACTGGGAATTTTAAAAGCAGCATTTATATAAAAGGTATAACATCATTTTTATTAAAGAATGAATCAGTAGTTATTATTGGAAAATTTAAAAAATTACTTGGCACATAATTTTGACTTCTGATCTGACTGCGAGATCAGAAACAGAGAGTGATGTGTAACTTTTCAATAAGGTGTGATTCTTTCTGTTGACTTTTTTTATCTTTGAGGTCTTAAAATAACTCATCAGAATGAAAGGCCATAAAACCCACACTTCCTTAGAAATACTTCTTCCAATATAGAAAGTACATCAAATGGAGAAGAATAACAAACAATGAAGCAATTGCTTCTCCTTTAAAGAACCTGTTCAAGCCCTAAGAATGTTAACTGTCATCACATTAAATAAGGCACAATTTTGGAGCAGGAGTTCATATGATTTAAATAGGGAGGGGTTGGCTAGCTGAAGACACATGTCTTAAAATGTAACATTCATAATCATTGATTATTCTGGCTGGGACTGGTAGAAGCTGAACAGACATGAAAGCAGCATGGTGATATCATGAAGCAGAATAGAAAGAAAACTTAAGTCTGTTTTTTCCAAGTGTTAGTTTATTTATTCTACTGGGCCTATGAGCTTTTTCAGTTATGGCTGACTCTGAGCAGCTTTACTAACCTCCAAAACAGTAAGTAATGTATCAGTAGTAGCAGAGCAATACATGTTATTTATTTATTATTTGATTTATATTGCCGCCTATTCACCCATGGCAACTCGAGGAAGCTTACACAATATAAAATCATATTTAAAACAAAAAATAAAAATAAAAACAATAAGAACTAACAAAAAGAAACAAATTAGTAAAGTACAATAGAACAAAATTTGGGAAAACAAAAAAACAAAACAAAAAAATAAAAAAACCCAACTCCCATCCCCAACCCCAACGACAGCGGATCATACTAGCCATCTGATGGGTTCCATCCCTGTCTGGGTTCCCCAGGCCGCTGGCAAAACCAGGTCTTCAGTGCCTTTCAGATTAGTATTAATGAGGGGGCCATTCTAATCTCAGGTGGAATGATGTTCCAGAGAGATGGAGCCACTACAGAGAAGGGCCTTCTTCTAGGTTCCACCAGGTGTATCTCCTTCAGGGATGGGACCCACAGCATTCCCTGCCTCCTCACTCTAATGGGTCCGGTAGATGTCACTGGCAAGAGATGTTTCCTCAAATAACCTGGACCCAAGCCATGAAGGGCTTTAAAGGTGACAATCAGCACCCTGAATTGCACCCAGAATCAAATTGGCAAGCAATGCAGCTCCTGCAGGAGTGGTGATATATGTGCACACCGGGGTCTGCATAAAACCATGCGGGCTGCTGCATTTTGCACCAAATGGAGCTTCCGGATGCTCTTTAAGGGCAGCCCCATGTAGAGCGCATTGCAATAATCAAGATGGGAAGTAACCAAGGCATGAGTGACTGTGAGTAGGGACTGCTGATCCAGGAAAGGGCATAACTTGTGCACAACCCGCCGTTGCACAAAGGCCCTCCTGGCCATGACCACCACCTGCTCTTCAAACAGGAGTCGTGAGTCCAGGAAAACCCCTAGATTACACACAGGGTCTGTTTGTAGTAGTGCCACCCTATCCAAGACTAAAGGTGATAATTCTTCCTGAACCAACGAACCCCAGAGCCAGAGCCACTCGGTCTTGCAAGGGTTTAGTTTCAACCCGTTGCTCCCCATCCAGCCCCTAATAGCCCCCAGGCACTGCGAGAGGGAGGACAGAGCAGCACTTAACCCATCACAGGCCAAGACATACAGCTAAGTATTATCAGCATATTGGTGATACCTCAGTCCATGGTGATGGATGATCTTACCCAGCGGTTTCATAAAAATGTTGAACAGGAGCGGAGGGAGTACCAAGTTCTGCGGAACCCAGTAAAGCAGTGGGTGAGGGTTGGATCTCTCCCCCCCCCCTTTTTTTTTTAACTAAACATAATAGGAGAAGTCAATCATGCTGACATTTCCTTCTTTCAATAGAAACACAAAGTTAGAATTTTAATGAAAGTCACTTTGGCATAGTGGTTCATGCATCAGGCTAGAAACTGACAGACCATGAGTTCTAGTCCCACCTTAGGCACAAAGCCAGCTGAGTGACCTGGGTTTATACAGTTTCTCTCAATCCTAGAAAGAAGACAATGGCAAACCACTTATGAAAAATCTTGCCAAGAAATCTCAGGGATTTTGTTTAGGCAGTTTCTACAAACTGGACTTAGAAGCATCTATTCTGAACCTAACTTAAATACAACCATGTATTCTAAAATTGGGACTTGTTAACAAAGGTTCTTTTAAAAACTATAATGCAGCAAGAAATTTTAGTTAGCATTTCAGGTACTACCAGGTCACTTCACATACAGAAAAGGGAAGTAAGGTGGTACAGAAGATTTCAAGCTTGAAATAAAATTAGCTGATACAAATTTTAACCATGAGATCAGTTGAAATATGCGTAGGATTGCTTTGCTTTATAATACAAGTGAATAATTGGGCAGTTAATATACTCTTTCATTTCTTTGCTCTGGGATTCCAAATATACTATCATATTCTTCAACTGAATAAATATGAGTTTGAGTGGTTCTGGCATTGTTCTCTAGAGGGTCATTTAACATTTAATCTTGCATGTGAAGTGGAATTAATTTATTCTTATTACACCTCTGTGTTTACTGACAGATGGTTCCATTGTTGCATTGTTCACAAACAACATTAAAGTAAAAATGACATGCTTTATAAACTCAGCGAACAACCAACAAGGGCATCACTATTATTCTCAGATTATTCAGGATCTACCAGCAGACTAGTATAGATTAGAAACATATAATATCCAATTCCTCCATCCAAATATAGAGTAGAGTAGAATAGAGTAGAGTAGAATAACCTTGCTAAATGTCCAAGTTCTACCATAGTTACCTAGACCCTGTTACCTAGGGTCATACTGTCTGCTTCTTTTCATAGCTCTAAGTAATGGGTATTTTTTTTACTCATGAGATAAAGAAAAATACAGAAGTTAACTCAGATATTCCCAGAATCCTTATTGTTTGTCACAAACACCATCAGTCTTGCCAAAACTGCAGAAAAATCCTAACATAGTAAAACATTTAATTGTTCTGTTACAAGAGGGTAAAAGAAGTCTATTGAGCGTGTTTATTTTCCATTTTTAAAGTATCTATTGACTGACTTTATTCAATAAGATATGATACTTTGTTTCCTTAATGGAAAATACAGCTGCTAATGAATATGCTATGTTAAAATGGGTTTGCTTCATCCATTTCCCTAGATTTTCTATATAGAAACTTACCATAGGTCAATTGGAATGCAAAATTGAAGAATCTAAATCTTCTTTCTTTTAGAATTTTATGTCAAATGAAACTGTTTGTATTTTTGAAAATAGATACTAGAGATTACATAGACAACAGTTATTGAGTTTTTGTCATTTTTCTTTGAAAACAGGAAATCTCGCAATCTTTTAAGGGTGACAGCTTTCCTTCTCAGTTGAACCAAAAGCAGTAGAAGGCTTGTGTTTGGGTCATTGAGTGAATGCACTAAGATGAGAGACATCAGAGAATATACTGATTTTTTTATACTTATAACAGTCTCTAAAAACATGTTATTCTTCTGCTAAATAGATTAACAAAGAGCATTGTGACATTTAAAAATTAACCAATTTACGATGGAGGAAAAGTTCATGAATCAGAATCAACTTCATTAGAAGTCCATGAAACTTTAAGGCTGGGTTTGGAAGCACCAATACATCCACACAGGACCTTTTTTGGCATACTAAAATTCAATTTTAATTTTAATAAAATTAGGAAATTGGCTTGCTAATTCATAAGGAAAACATTAGCCCTTAGCCTCATTGGTATCCTTAGAAAAAATGGTGCGTCCTTAGCATAATGATTCATTTGAAAGTAGGAAAAAGATGGCCATATACTAGACTAACAGGGTATCTTAAAGAGTAGATCTAGAGAGATGCAAATTCATTAGTTTCTCTATGAGAAATGGGTGTTTTGGTAACCTCAAGCTCCTGTGATAGCCATTTTGTGAGAGCACCAATAACATCCTATCAAAATTCTAAAAAAAGCAGTTCAAAATGTTTTCTAGCTCTGGTTTGTCTCATGATGCGTTTGTTAATATTCAATGGCTGTACTATTTTCTTAAAAGGCAATCTCTTTATGACAAATTGTTTTATGTCACAAATGTATGTCAAACACATTTTCTTTATCGTGGGGTAAAATGGCCCAAATTTTTGTTGGAACTTTAAAGAATGGATACAATTTGTAACTAAATTTCTAATTCTCGAACCCTTACTGCTTAAAAGTTGCTATCTGCTTAGCCACAATTTCTATAACTCACAATGGGCTTTAATTATTCTATCTATACCAACCTCTAAAATTAATTAAAAGCCAGGTGGCACAGTCATAAGTGTATTAGATGTAGATTAATGAGATCAATTTAGATTAATGGTATCTCCACTTAGTTTAAAAACTGTTGAACCCATTCTTATATATTTGTTGAATCTTTCTATTCTTGCAGTGAAGATGGAAAAAAGATTATATATGTTCCTTAATATATTTGAAAAAAAGAGTGAGTAAATGTATAAATTTCCAAATTATTCATCACAGGACATCACAGAGATAACAAATCAAAGAATATTTTCCAGAAAATATGTAAAGCACATCAGTGGGGACCAGCTGTGTAAAACTATAAAACCCTTTTTGTATTGGTTACACAACATGCAAATATTTTGTGGAAGGGAATAAGTATATAATGCATCGCCTTGCATATATGAACAATCACATGCTTCATTCCTTCTTTGGAGGAAATACACATTAGAGCAAAAATTAGAGTCTATAATATTAAGGTAACAGTTCCATTGTGCATCCTATTATTACAGCTGAACATCCAGACTTTAAACTTCTTTTTCTAGTCAAGAGCAAAAAGGTTTGCTTAGTTTTGGATTTAGCCAGTGAATTTCTACTTAATAGCCTCTATTATAACCTCAAAGTTAAGCTTGATTGAACATATTTATGAACAAGTATGGATATTTTTATTTTCAAAAATACATTAAGCGAACAAGACTTCATATTTTTCTGTTCTACAGACATTTCTATTGTATATTCACCGTTTATTGCCAAATAGATAAAACAGGATGTCATAGACACCTGCTCTTAAAACGCTTAACATGAAAGGTGTTTGCACAATACCATCCCCTGAGACACGGAATTAAATGGAAATAAAATCCTACTTCCAAGCATATCTTGAGATATATATATATATATATCACATTAAAAATTCATATGTATTCATTTTTACCTGAGACCACCATTTTAGGACCTTTAGGTTAAAAAAATGACAAAGGTGAAATGAGAATAAGGAATCATATAGGCCTCATCTTTCCATCTGAACAAGTAGATGTGCCATCTGAATCTAGTCTCTTTTTTGAATGCTAAATTGTATTGTGAATCTAATGCAAACAAACTCTCAGGTTCAGAATAAAAAACAAAATTCTTTCAATACATAGTCAGAACTAGGTAGACTGTTTCAAACAGCAGAAACTCTATTTCTTTTATTTCTAAGGCTGCCCAACTCAACAATGGGCAACAATGACTTAATAATTGATGATTTAAAAGCCATTATCACTCAACTTTCAATTTTTTTTCAATGATTATTGTGCACTATACAATTATGCCATTACTCTAGAATTTGCTTTCAGAGCAGCATTTTGGTGTTCAGTCATCCAACCTCATTTATAGAATTATATGGGAGATCCAGCAACTATTGCACTTTATTTATAAGGTTCTTGTGGATTCTATCAAAGTAGAATACATACATACATACATACATTTTAAAAGGTAGTTTTATTATAATTTGTTTGGCATCTTTTATGAAGCTAGCAAAATATGATTTATTTAATATGTCATGGTTAAAACAGTAGCAGATATTAAACAAATGAAATAAAACCCAAACACTTAGAAAATAATGTGTCAATATACACAATTATTGCATTAGAAGCCAGAACAGAGCCATCAGAAAATAATTTTTACAGAGATATATTTATTTTTTAAATTATGAATGGAAATAAAGATAATAAACCAAATTTACTGGATCCTTTTAGCTTTGAAAATAAACAATTTAGGCAAGGAAGTTATGGAAGAAAATGAATCCATTTCTCATTTATTTGATTCATTCTTTCCACTGCCTTTAATGAGATGAAAAATCAAAGGAGGAAATTATAAAAAGTCTGAGTATTATGGCTGCAGTGAAACATTAAATGGGGATCTGTTGTATTTTCTAACTGAAATTTGTATTACTCCTCTGAAAGAAGCTTTCCTGACATTTGTATATTTGCTCAGAAAGTAGCAACATGATTCTGGGAAAATTGAGTCCCCCATTGCAACATTTGCAGAGAGGGAATGTTGCAATGCATGTATTATGCGTATTGTGTTGTACTGAAAAATTTCCAAATGAGTTGCTCTGTTAACATGTACTAGCAAAACTCAGCAATTTTTTATGGCACCTTAATGACACATATGTGTATTGGCATACCATTTGCTAAGAAGAGAATATATTTAAATCTTGTTTCAGTAAAGTAATTGGTAGAAATTAATTTGACTGTTTTCCTTCATTGGTTGAAAAGCAGTCTTGCTGAGAATTTCCCAGTCATTCAAGATAAAACATAAAAACTATATTTTCAGTCTATTCATCTGACAAATTATTACATAAATACAATACATAAATCACAGTCTGGCTGAGAAAGTATTATTGGATTTTCAATCTGCTATCAACTTTTCTTGTTTACACACAGTTACCATGCCAAGCATTACTGTTTATGTAGAAATAGTAAGAAACAAGGTTTTCCTGAAGCTATTTTGAAAATGGCAGATGATTGACAGGTGAGCTATTGCTTACTTACTTTACTTACTTACTTAAAGTTGTTCAAAGGCTACTCTCATGAACAAAGCAAGATATGCCCAAATACAACAATCATAATTTACAATTTTGTGTTTATTGGCTGTACTTAAGATTCCTGAATTTGTCAAAGTGAAGAAGGTAAATTGCACTTGAAATTTTAAAAGGTCATGGTGCCACAAAGTTTGAGAATCACTGTATTACTGCTATTGTGTCATACTGTAAATTTTGTTTGTTCACCCAAATCACATTATGTATATTTGGGGCATATATGTGTGAGTGCATATATACTATATGTATGTGTTTGTGTGCATGTATACATTTACAAACCGTATATACATATATTTCAACACAGCATGAAACATTCAATATAGTGCAATTTATAGGTATATTTCAAAAGCAGATGCAAAAAGAAAAATGCTTTAAAAATAGTAATGCAAAACAAAGAAAATACAGAGCTTAAAATAATGAGGAAGCTTTATGTGATTCCATGATATTATATGTCATGACTAAAACTAAGACAATATTTCAGCAATCAGTAATGCTTCTAGCTAGAAGTGAACGGTAGTTTATTAGGTTATAAACTGGGTGTGAAAAAATGTTCTAATCTTGATACAGAAAAGCTAAATTATGCAGATATGTCATTGCAACAACAACAACAAAAGGTACAGCTAGCAGTGCATTTGAAATAATGACAGCCAAAAAAGCTCTGTTGCGCTACTCTGTCTCGCTGCATGATACATCCTTCTGCAATTCTGCTCTGATCTCTTAACACTTTTCTTACAAAATGCAGTGGATTATTGAATGTCTTAGTTCAAACATCAGCACTGAAAAAAAAAATAGTTCAAGAAGAAACTCTTAAAGTCAAAAATGCAGAGGAAGGAAGACAATCATCAGTAACCAAATATATTGGTCATTGGCAAAGATGCATACATCAAAGAAATCAAGAATTGGGCAACCCCAGTACAAGCACAGGGAAACAGAGCTGGTGAAAGACATTCTACACCAAAGTGAAATATTTACACACTGATTTTCAAAACCTTGTTTTCAAAGGAAAAAGCAAGGAAGTACAGTTGCCTTTTGAAAAAAAAAAGGGGGGGGGAGAGTGGCAACCATGACCTGGATCAGAAGTGGTATTCAGCAGGTTCTGATCAGTTCTGGAGAACCGGTAGTGGAAATTTTGAATAGTTCAGAGAACCAGCAAATACCACCTCAGACTGGCTCCGCCCCCATCTATTCTCTGACTCCCAATCCCCAGCTGATTGGCTGAGTCTTCTTTTGTTGCCCTGCACCGGAGTACAGAACTAGAAAGCGAGTTAGTAGGGTGGGGAGGAAATGGAGATTTTGCAGTATCCTTCCCCTGCCACGCCCACCAAGCCATGCCCACCAAGCCATGCCCACAGAACTGGAAGTAAAAAAAAATTGAATCCCACCACTGACCTGGTTGATTGAGAATCTTCATAGATATACTATATGCCAATAAATCTGGATTCTTGGGGGATTCAACTTTCTGCTCAAAATCTGACATCAAAATAACTGAAGTTACTAAGGGAAAATACAGTTTTATTTCTCTTGGTGGATCTGGATCATCAGATTTCTAGAATAAGAAGTAATTCGATTTACATTGGAATTTTTATAATATTTATACGGATAGGGATTGATTGGGGAGGCAAATCTATCAGAATGTAAAATGATGGAAATAATATGCTTAAAAAGCAAATTTATGAGAACAAAGCAACTATCTCTGTAATATGCTTAAGGATTTTATATGAAACCAAAAATCTGGCATTTTCACAGCAGTAAACATGTCCATGAAACATATCTTTCTGCAATACATTTTCAAATTTGTATTATATTATATAACCATTTGGACATATGATGAAACTATTTTGTTACATAGAAAAATGCTGTGCTCTTTCATATAAAAATAAAGTTGATAGTGAGATTAAGCCAAATCCACAAAACTTAAGAAAATAAAGGTTGGAGGAAATGTTATCATTTTCCTCACAGTAGCTGCAAAGTGTATTTATAAAAAGATTCAATGTACATCTGTCTCATCACTGTTACTTCAACTATAAATGGGGGAAGTTTTAAAAAACAGTAATTTAGACATATTAGGGATTCACAAAATAAATTGTTTGCTTGAGGGCATACTTTTCTGGATCTAAATGAAACTGTCCAAACAGGATCAAGCTAGCAACCCAACTTTAAAGAAATGGAGGTGGAAGAGGGGAGACCTACTTGAGAAAGGTTCAAACAAATGAGTGAAAATTAAATATTTTAATTGTTAAGTAGATTTTACCTTTGAAATTTTTTCCTTTGTGGTAACTTGCATGCCATGCAGTTAAAACGAGAACTGCCATAAATCAAAAGTATGAAGGTACAGTAAAGAGAAGCAGTTTTTAAAACTGATTTCAAGAGATTTCATAAATACATAGATACATTCACAATTCCTTCCAGGATAACCAAACATACAAAAAATGCGGGAAAAGTCACAAAACAGTTAAAATATTAAAGCTATACAATAAGAAAAATTAAAGAAAACCCAGCTAAAATGACACAGACACCATTCATACAATTTCAACCTTGAAAATCATCCTTGCTTCTGCTATGACTTTATGCCACTTCATATTATGTTTTTTAATCTTCTAAAATTCTCACTTCTTGTTTTTTGGGGGGCTCATCATCAAGTCATAACTTTTTCAGTCCTGGTGACCTTTTTTCTCTTCAAACCACAACAAAGTGTTTCTTTTATACAAATCATTCAATCCACAGTTATTTAACACAATAAATTCTTGAACCTATTTCTTCTTTTTCAAACATATACGGTTTTCAAGTACTCCATTTCCATTGCACTCAATTTTTATGTTCTTCCTAACTATCATTTCCATTTAACAAAGTGGGCAGCATTATATAGTCATTTTCACTTCTTTCAATAAATATTCATTCCTTGCAACAGAATATGTCTCTATCAGCATTTGCACATCGTGAAATTTCTTTTTCCATTTTTCTGTCTTAAGAAACATTCTGCCACCACACACAACTTCATCTACTTGCTTTAATTTTTCATCATTTATGTATAACTCATAAATATTTTATTTCCCTGCCAATAATTTAATTTTCTAATCCATGCTACTCAGTACAATGGATACAATGTCTCTAATATTTGGGGGAAATCATTCAGGTTATCAGCCAACCACATGACATTTTTTGTATAGAAATGTCAGACCACCTTCATTTGCATCTATAGATAGTCCTCGACTTATGACAATTGAGCTCAAAATTTCTGTTGCTAAGCGAGACAGTTTTTAAGTGAGTTTTACTCCATTTTACAACCTTTCTTGCCACAGTTGTTAAGTGAATCACTGCAATTAAGTGAGTCTCACTTCCCCTATTGACTTTGCTTGTCAGAAGGTTGCAAAAGGTGATCACATGATCCTGGAACAATGCAGCTACCATAAGTGTGAATCAGTTGCCAAGTGCCTGGATTTTGATCATGTGACCATGGAAATGCTGCAACAATCATAAGTATGAAAAACAGTCATAAGTAATTTTTTTCAGTGCCATTGTAACTTTGAATGGTCACTAAAACTGTCAATGACTACCTGTATTAGATCTTTCTCCTTTTATTTTTACAGACATGCAACATACTTATTTTCCTTTCCTTTCCTTTCCTAATTCATATTCTTTACCATTTACTTTTCTTACATTTGAAGACACAATCTGGAGACATTATGAAATGAGACCACAACTTTGACCAATATGCAATAATTGAAATCAAAACTGAATTTTGGTTCAAGCATGCTTATAATGTTCTATGCAAGTTAGATTCATTAATCCAGAGACTACCTTGCAAGTCAACATTATGTTGCCTACATATCACCACCAAGTATATGCAGTGTATGGACACAATTTGTTTTAAAGAAATGCATTTTCTGATCATGATCTTCAGTATAGCTGGAAGATTGGAAAATGAATTATTGTTGAAATTAAAGCAGTCATATCAATTCATTTTAATCCAATCAAATTAAATCTTGCAAGAATAGAAGTTTTATTCTTTAAGAAAATTTGTGTCTTAAAGCCTATACTTTTATATTTGTAATAAAGCCTGAGAGTATTGCTTACTTGAATTAAAATAAGAAATCTGAGATAGAATAAGTAGAACTATGTGCATCAATCTCTAATCTATTTTTTTTTTAAACAAATTTTATTAATTTTACAAACACAATACACAAGACATAAACTAAAACATCTTTTCTGAAGGCTGCCTGATCCCGGGTTAAAACTCTTCACACAGACACAAATTCAAACATCATATTCATTTTATATATCCTTCCATATCTTGTTATCATTTTCTTTTTTTTTTTTTTTATAAACCAAATTTTACAAAAACAGTGCACAAACAATCAAAGCATAACAGCTTATAACCATTTTCAATAACATTCTTTGTCTGTTCTATTTCCAACTGTTCATTCATCTTTTTTCTTTTACTATACTTCTCCTATACACTATTTGGAGTGACACCTTTACCCTAACTTAAAAGTACTTCATATAACACTTAATTTATCTTGGGATTCTGTTTAATAAATTCTAAATTTACACAATAAATTTTATACTCTAAATACACATATAAAAACACAATCTTATATACCTTCCAGAATCCCCCTTTTATCCTTAATTAGATTCACCCATTGTCTCTAAATAAACTTTTTTTCTTTAGATCTTGCTTCCCACCATTGAGGCTTCTCCTCCCCCCCTTTCTCTCTTGCTTATTCTTCTCCTTGCCCTTTTTACCCCTTTGTCTCTCCTCTTCCCTTTTCTTACTCCCTTTCCTTTGCTTTCTAACCTTGCATCCACCTTTCTTCTCATTTTTCTTTTTTTGGGTTGTTTTTTCAAACCTTAAAATCCCCTTTTTCTTATCCTCTTTCTTCTCCTCCCCGGAAAAAACCCATTGTTCATCAAAGATGGCTTCTTGTTCCTCTTCTTTTTTGTCCCAGTCATTCTGCTACATAGTCAACTTTTCATAAGTACATAACGCCATTTCTAAAAATTGAAATGAAGTGCCCAAAGTATCTTTTCCATCTTGTTCTTTCTTTTTATATTTTTGATATTCAATCTTTAGTTCATCCACAAGCAATGCCATCTTGAAAAGAAAAACTTTCCCCAAAACAACCACCCAAGTATTTTTAGTCAAAAGTAATTCAAAAAGAAAGTTCCAAAAGTTAATACTTTTCTTCCTTCTTCTATTTCTCTTTCTGGGGTTACTGTTTAATCAAAGAGGTCCAATTACCATATTTCTTTTTTTAGTATTCTTGGCAATCTCCTCCTTTTTCCACTTCTGCTCCAATATTTTTCCGCTCTCTTCCCACTTGCAACATCAATTTTTAAATGATCAGAAATCCATACCTCTAATAAAGGTTTTCCAATTTCTTAAATTTTTAAGTCCAATGTCCAAGCAACTTTCAGAATATTTCACCTTCAGTGCCCAAACAAATTTCAAATCTTCTTCTGCTTTTTTCATGGGGTAGGAGAGTGAAGAAAAAAAAAAAGTTCCCTTTCACAGCTTCTCCGCCGCTTTTGATCTTCTTAGGGATACAATGTATCCTCCAGCAATTCAGACAGCTCAGTTCCAGCGAATTTAAAGGATGTTGATTGACTCGGCTCAGCCAGCACTTTCACTTTTCTTGCTTCCTCCAGCACAATCTTACCCGGTTGCAGACTTCTTCGTGGCGGCCATTGCTGAGCGCCACTCCACCGCCTTGGGAAAAAGGGGTTTTTCAGGACGAGGAGGGGGTCTGCGGCTCCCCTCTCTCTTTGGCTGTCCCTACAGGGCAGCCATATCCCCCTGACCCATTTGGATCGGGGGTACCTTGGCGGCTAGCACAGCAGGAATCGCGAGCGGTCGCGAATTCCTGCTGCCCCGAAGCCATGCAAAAACCGGAAAGGGATCTCTAATCTATTATTGATTTCCCAGATGTTCATAATATCATTGGCATCCTGTATTAAATTACTAGGTGTCCCTTGGAAAGCTTCTCATCTCCTCTTACCTTGTTCTTCATTTCCTGATATTCTGACCAAAACATGATTTACAATTTTAGATTTAATTTTGAGAGTATATGTAGGCTTTCGATTTAAAAAAGTTTTTCAATGAAATATTCATTTTACTCATTTTACTATCCTGAGAAAACCTGCCTTCACAAATTTTGGATTAGATAAAAATTGTTTGGTTCATCTGTTTTGTTTTGTTTTGTTTTGTTTTGCAGTGGGAGATTATGATAGCAATGTTCTCTTGTGTTGTCAGGATAATCAGAGCCAAGTTCTACTTCAGATAAATTCCTTGGAGCAGCGTTTAATAAAGGGTGTATCTCCAAAGTTACTGACATTGGGGTGAATCACTGTTATTCTTTTTGTATGTAACCTGCATCTTGTCTAGATTGCTCCAAGATGATTGCCAACAAGTTAGGGAATATATGTATAGACCCGCATAGTTATGAAATTCACATTTACATTTTAGATTTCAGCACCTTCTTTAGAACTACTGAAATGAATGGAATTTATTTAGAATTATTATGATACATACTGTAAATATGTCAAAGACCTATCACAGTGTACTTTATCCTATAAGTGTTGGATACAGTTTATCATAGCAACATGGATTTGTTTTGTTTTTTAAAGGATCAAAGATACATTAATGTGCATTCAGATTTCTTCTTAATTAAAAACAGATTCAAGACATTGTGAATTTGGAGGTGGGGGTTGGGGAAAGCACTGAAATGAGGAAAAGTGATGCTTTATCATTTAGACTAGTCATTTTTCTACGCAGTGCATGTACTTAGTCACCAACAGCAGAAAACTAATTTGGAGACCAGAAGTTATACTGCAGATATCTTAGATTACTGAATATGACTCAATTACACAGTAATGAGAATTAAGATCCTATGAGGTGACTTACTCCTGTTTTAATTGCCTTTCCTGGTTGGACTTTGAAACTGAAACAGTATATTTCAGAATTAAATTTAGAAAAAAGAAGTACAAGATGCCTCTGTATATTTAGTTGTACTTCTATGAGTTTGTACAAACAAGAAGTAGATACTTCTTGTTTGTACAAACTCATAGAAGTACAACTAAATATACAGAGGCATCTTTGATGAGACCAGTATTCTACATTTCTCAGGCATTTTCCCAGACGTTGATGCTGCTACCATTTACCAGAAACAAAAAACAAAGAAAAAGAAATATGGTAACTTGCCACTTAGAATAAATTTCCAGTTTGAGAAATGTGGTGCGTGGCACTGTAAATAATTTCAATAATTCAGCAACATGCCTGCAAGGATTTATTCAAGCAGCACTTGAAAGAATAAAGAAAATTGTTCATTAATGGATCTCCCAGTGGGGATGTAGAAACTCTGTTCAATGTTATAGGTACTCTTAAAAATCCTCTGTAAGTTAAGAAACACATCAGATTTAAGAAAGAGATTCCAAAATTAATACTAAGCAAATTGCAAGATTATACTAGAAAAACAAATTGGGAACAAGTTATTACTTAACCCACTAAAATGGGAGACATAATATTCTAGTTGTGTTAATAATCTATTATGAGTGCCAATTTAATGAGTAAGATTATGTTCACAAAGTTTTTATATTGCATAACCATGTTATACTGGATGACACATGTGAAAGACAATGGATCAGAAAAGTGCCAGTATGCTAACATTCCATATTTGTATTGTATAATTTGGCACATAATCGATGCCATACAGTTTAAACAAAGCAAGACAGAAAAAAGTAGTCTACTTGTAGAAAGGTCAATTAAATATATTCAATATCAGATTAGTAATCATGGAAATTATCACAAGTTTTTCTGTTTTAAAAAAACGTAAATTAAAAGTTAGCTGTCTTCTTGAGTGAATTGTTAGCTTGCAAGTTGCTGTCAAGATCACCATTGCAAGCTGAATTTAAAATGATAACATCCTAAACTCATTTTCAATCAACATTCACCTCACAATGTGGAAATTAATTTTCTTATTGTGGCTTATAGTAATTTTGCAATAGAGTTCAATTAAAAAATTAATATTTGAGCAAACATACAGGTAATTTAATGAAAAATCCATTTCCCAAAACAAACATTATGTGACTCTACCACAAAAGAACTAGATGTAACATGATTCTGAGAATCATGGTTTTCATACAGTAATCAGTATATTCCCCCAAAATATGAAAATCGTCTATTAATAGTATAAAAACCTTCACTAAGAATGCAATATATAGACCTTCTCTTCAGACAGAATATTGTTCAGAGACAAGGAGGCACTCTTAGCATTCTAAAGTAAGAGGCCAAAGTCCAGAGTCATTGGAGCAATATGAGACATGGCATCAGTCCTTTTTACATTTCAGCATGGAACTGGGATTTCCAGTTTTTTCTTTTTCCTGGTTTGGGGATGGACAGACAGATTTGGTATTTCTGAATTACATTCAAAACTATTAATCAAGGAGAGAACCAACCTAGAATAAGGAGAAATATTCTGACAGTTAGAACAATTAATCAGTGGAACAACTTGCCTCCAGAAGTTGTGAAATGCTCCAACACTGGAAGTTTTTAAAAAGAGATTGGACAACCATTTGTCTAAAATGGTATAGGTTTCCTGCCTAAACAGGGGGTTGAACTATAAGACCTCCAAGGTCCCTTCCAACTCTGTAATTCTGTTCTGTTATTTTAGGATTTATATTGCTCTTTTCCTTGTTTCCATCTCAAAATAACCAATATGTCGTTGTCAATGTTTACCACCATTTTTAGAGAATGGACCAGGCACTACAAACCGGTACATCATATTCAGAGGCCACCTATGGTTTTGGGATTGCAGGTTGCCCTTTCTGTGACCAATATAGTCTGCAAACAAAATCCTCTTATAGAAAATTCATCCTGCCTAAAGCCTTCTTCAGTTTTAAAATGAACATAACTATTGCTCTGCTGATGTAGAAAAAAATGTAGATGTGGAGAAAAAAGATGTAGAAAAAAAGTGAAACAATTTATGCTGTTGGCTATAAATCTCAATGCAAGCCACTCAGCCTACATATTACAAGATACCATAGCAACATTCCTGAGTAAAAAAATCACAACATTTCTAAATACAAGGAGATTTGGACTGAAGAATACTGCTTTGTTTATTCATCAGACATTTCATTTCAAGGGCAAATTTGTACTTTGGTGTTTTTTTTTAAATGACATTTTCTTTCACTCCTCTCCTGCTATATGGGTTTGCCAGATCAGGATTTCCGTCAGTTTCCCTTTTCCTTCATAAATTTGATTACCTGCCTGTCTTGACAAGTTCTGATGTGAAATAACTCACTTAATCATCACACTAATTGACTCATCTCAGACAACACTGTCCATTCATTAGAGGACACATATATATTCTTTTTTCACATTTGTATATATGCTAGAGCAGGGGTATCAAACTCAAGGCCTGGGGGCTGGAGCCGGTCCATGGGGTGCTTAAATCTGGCCCATGGGGCTGCCCTGGAAACAGTGAGGGACTGGATCACGATGCCTCTGCCGGTGAAAACAGAGCTGACAAAAGATTGCAGGAGACCATCACAGCCAAAAACAGAGTTCAGGAGCTCGTTTTCACTGGCATAGCGCTCGAGCCACCACAGGCGCCAATATGAGTGTGGTTGACTTGGCCACGCCCACCCCAACAGAGGTCAAACACAACCCTGATGCGGCTCTCAGTGAAATCGAGTTTCACACCATTGTGCTAGAGTGTCAAGCCTGACAGACTAGTTGTGTTTGTGTCCTTCAGAAGGAATCTTAAGTCTTGAATGTGAGCTAGACCCTTCTTCTCCCTTGCATTTACTGCAGAGAAAGATCTCTACAAGGTCAAGCTGAGAATCTTGCTGAAGCCCTTATTTTGGAAATTGGAAGAGGGTATAAGAAGGAACGACAGGGTTTTGTTTTTTAAGATTGGGGGATGTATTTGTATGCTTCATGTTGAGACTGCAAAAGTTGTCTTGAATGATATTTTCACTAACTTTATGCCTGAAAAATTATAAGTGACCATAGAAAGTATCAGTTTGGAAGTGCCAGTTTATCTATATTTGTATCATCTATGCGTAACCCTATCCTCTATCATCTTTATAACTCTGCAAGAAAACATCTGAAGAACATTTCATTGTTTTTCATGATGAAATGAGTTCATAATTTGTACTATAGATTGGGCATTGGTCCTTACCTGACACGCCATTTCTCTGGAGCCGGGAGGATCATTCAGAGAGTGGGAGGTGCTTCAGTCTGCATCATTGAAGGCTGAGCTTAATCACTGAGGAATGCTCCGCCCTCCATCACGTGGCTCCTTGCATTCCCCAGTTTACGCGAAGTCGAGAGTGAAGAGAAGATCGTGCTCTCATCTTACTATGCTAAAAGGATCATTGGCCGAAACAAGACCCCACCAGACGGTGAAATAAAAGGGTGGGGCTGGATGATCCTCCCGGCTCCAGAGAAATGGTGTGTCAGGTCAGGACCAATGCCCATTCTCCTGAGAGCCGGTCGGATCATCCTGAGAGTGGGACATACCAAAGCTTGGCTGTCCTACGGGAGGGACTCCGTCTGGTTCTGTAGTCCCTGCGGTTCTTTGAGGACTCGCTGGAGAACTCGTCTACCAAACAAAGTCTCCGCCGAGGCAAATATGTCAATCTTTTTTTTTTTTTGAAAAAAAGTTTTTATTAATTTTCTACAAACAAACATGTTTGTAGAAAATTAGCAAATATGTCAATCTTATAGTGCCTGATGAAGGGAGATAGGGATGCCCAGGTGGCTGCCCGACAAATATCCGCAATTGGAGCCTGGGTGGCCCAAGCTGCCAAGGTGGCTGCACTTCTGGTGGAGTGTGCTGTTATTCCGCTGGGAACCGGCAGAGCCTGGGACAAGTACACTTTGGAAATAGTAGCTCCAATCCAGCGGCCAATGGTTGACGGGGACACCTTATGGCCTAATGATTTGGGCTGAAAGGAAAGGAATAGGGATTCGGGCCTCCTGAAGGGCTGGGTACACTTAATGTAAATGCGGAGGGCCCGTCTTACATCCAGGGTATGCCAAAGCTTCTCCCTTTCCCGCGAGGGATTCGGGCAGAAGTTCAGAAGTATAAGTTCCTGTGCCCTATGGAAGGCTGAGTTGACCTTGGCAAGAAGGTAGGGTCTGGTCGGAGAACCACTCGATCGGCATGGAAGATGCAAAGGTCCCTCCTCACCAACAAGGCTGCTATCTCCGATATTCGGTGAGCCTAAGTAATGGCCATCAGGAACACGACTTTGAATGTTAGGAACTAGAGTGAGGATTCCCTTAGAGGCTCGAAGGGTTGTTTAGTAAGGGACACCAGGACCTTATTGAGGTCCCAGGTAGGGTATCTATGTACGGTTGGGGAACACAAGTTAGAGTCTCCTCTGAGAAATGCCCTAATGCGAGGGTGGAGGGAATGGGAACCCAGGTTGTCGCAAACAATGACAGTTGGGAGGGCTGCGACCTGACGCCTCGGGGAAAGATCTTTCCTCAGACCCTCTTGGAGGAATTCCAAAACTTGAGGGATGGAGGGTGAGAGTGGGTTGACCTGGAGACTATGGCACCACTTGCAGAACCCCTGCCAAGTGACATTGTATATTCTGGTTGTTGAGGGCCACCTGGCGGCTGACTTTGGGGACCAGGGCCAACGGAGGGAATGCATATAGAAGCCCTGTAGGCCAGGGGCAATGGAGGGCATTGTGATTCTCGGCCCCGTGGGAGGGGTACCTCAAGAAAAACCTGGGGAATTGGGTGTTGAGCGGGGATGTGAAGAGGTCAACTGACAGGAGACCGAACATCATGGTCGCTTCCCTGAACAGTGACGGGTGGATGTGCCACTCGGACTAGTCTACCATGGTCCTGCTCAGCCAATCTGCTTGGGTGTTTGAGACCCCTGAGATGTGCTAGGCTTTGAAGGAGAGGAGATTGCGCTCCGCCCAATGGCAGAGGCGCTCGGCCTCTCTCATCAAACTTATGGACTGGGTGCCCCCTTGTCGGTTGATGTGAGCCTTGGCGGTGACGTTGTCCGTGAGTATCAGGACATGCCACCCGCGTACGTGGGGGAGGAAGCTGCGCAGGGCCAGGTGGATGGCACGAAGTTCCAACCAGTTTATACTGCGTGTGCGTTCTACCTGTGACCATTTGCCCTGTGTCGAGAGTGAGTAGATGTGAATGCCCCATCCGGACAGGCTGGCGTCTGTGATGAGGGTGAGGCATTGGGGTTCCTTGAAGCAATGTCCTTTGTTGATGGTGGGACTGGTCCACCAGAGGAGAGACGTTAGGACCCTTGAAGGCACCTTGACCGCGGCCTTTGAATTGCTTCTGCTGGTCCTTTGGAACGGGAGCAGGAACCACTGTAGGGATATAGTGTGTAAACGGGCCCAGGGAACAATGGAAATACATGAGACCATTTTACCGAGTAATTTAGACGATTCTAAAGGTGTTACCTTCCTTGATCATCTGATATGTTTGACAGTTTCCTGGATGCTATGGAATCTCTCAGAGGAAAGGAAAACCTTTCCCTGAACCGAGTCAATGACGGACCCCAAGTGGGTGATCCGTGTAGATGGTAACAGGTGGCTCTTCTGCCAGTTTACTAGGAACCCATGGTCTTGGAGGGCAGAGAGAGTAGCTCTGATATCCCTTTCTGCTTGGGGTCTGGAGTGAGACAGGATGAGGATGTCACCCAGGTAACAGTGGAGATGAACCGGGAGGTCCCTGAGGTGGGTCGCTAGGGCCGCGAGGACCTTAGTGAAGGTTCTCAGGGCAGAGGCCAATCCAAAGGGAAGGGCCACATATTGGAAGTGGCGATGGTTGTAGCAGAACCTGAGGAATTTGGAATGAGAGGGCCAGAATGGGATGTGAAGATACGCCTCTGAAAGGTCTATAGAGGATAGCCAGTCTCCCTGCCTGATGCCCAGTAGAATGGATTGTAGGGTGTGCATCTTAAACCTGCAGTAGGTCAGGTAACAGTTAAGGTGTTTCAGGTCTAGAATAGCCCTCCATCCCCCTGTGGATTTGGGGACCATGAAGAGGTGGGAGTAAAACCCCTGCCTCTGCTGTGATGGTGGTACAGATTGTATGGCCTGTATGGTGAGGAGATGGTGGATAGCTGTATCCATTGGGATCCTTGGAGGGGGGGATGGCATAAAAAATCGGGGGGGGGGGCGCGCGCTGGAATTCTGGGTCATCTAAGTACAACCCCCTGCTTGAGAAGGAGAGTTTATTCCAAATATTTGCCTTTATCTGGGATCGAACTCACAACCTCCTGACTGTGAGGCAAGTGCTCCACCTCTAGACCACCTGCCAAAGGGCTGCGTCGGAAAGGCTTCCCTCCTGAACCCCTGAAGGGGCACCTGTAGCTACCACCCCTCCTGTTCCTGTCGCCCGGATCGGCTCGATCCTGGGGCTGGAATGGCTGGAAGGAGGGGGGTCTCGGATGCCTGGGTGGGAAAGGATACTGGTAGAAAAGACGGGGGGAACCTCTCCAAAAAGGGTGAGGGGCTCTTGACTCTGACCTCCGAAAGAGGAGAGGAAGGAATTTTTTCTTGCTTCAGGTTTCGGATAGCAATGGCTCCAGGGAGGTGCCAAATAGTTTGTCCCCCTTAATGGGGGCGGTGGTCAACTTAACCTTGTTTTTCACGTCCGCCTGCCAGTGTTTGAGCCAGAGCAGGCGGCGAGCTGTAACGTGAGAGGTTATTGCACGGGCGAAGAAATTAACCGCGTGGTAGGTGGCGTCAGCCGAGAATTCTGCCGCGGCCATCAATTTTGCGATGTCCTGATGTGCCCTTGTGTTAGAGGGGGGAACATGTTGTTTCAGTTGGCGGAGCCACCGAATCGAAGACCTGGTGAAGAATGAAGCGGCCCTGGCCGATCTAATGGCCAGGTGTCCGTTTGATGGGCCCTACATAAGGCCAGTTTGGACCTCTTGTCCTCGGGTTTCAGAGCCTCCAGGGGATCACTGGGGGAGGATGAGGATGCTAAGCCCACGATGGGTTCATCTGCCTCGGGAGTGTTAAGCAGGTTGCAGAAGCTCAACTCGAGGTTAAAGAACCTCTTGTCCTGGTTGGATGGGGCTGGAGGGGCCCTTGTACAGTCCAAATGGTTTGAAACTAGGTCGTGAAATATGGGTGGGGCCGGAATAACCTCCGCCTCCACCACGGGCTGCCTGAAAATGGCATCCTCTTGTCCCTCCGCCAGGGAAAGGAGAACTGAGGAGGACTGAACAGACAGGCCAGAAATGTTCTTGGCCTTAAATCAGAGCGATTTAAACATGTGTGGCTTGAACAGACCCACAACGGTGGGTTGATTGGGAGTGAGACCCTCGTCCTCGGACATGTCTCCTTCCATTGGGTCTATCTCCGATAGGGGTTCTCCTTGGTGTGTAGAACCCCATTCAAATTCCTCCTCCTCCCCAAACCGATCCAGGTCCTCTATGGCCTCCTCCAGTTCCCTTTCTGGGAAAGGACTGTCCCCCTGCAAAGGTACCTGACCATGAGTAAGGTCCAATCTGGGTGAGGACCTGGCTGATGGCGAGTCGTGTTCAGGCGCCATCGGGGGGGACTGGACCTGGACATCTGTTGAAGGCCGTCTGCTATCCCCTGGCGGATAGCCCGTTCCATCCATGCCTGCATGTACGCAGGGATCTCGACTGTGGCGGCCTCCTCCTGGTGCAGACCAGTGGCCGTGGGCATGAATGTAGCTTCGGGTGGCCGTCTGGTGACTGGTCTGGGGACCTGGTGCCCCTGGGATAAGCTGTGCCTGGAGAGGGAAGAGCAATCTGGAGGAGGGGGGGTGTCTGGAGGTAGAAGGAACGGAGGATGGTAGGGCTGGAAGCATGGGTTGTGCCTCTCTAGATCGCCTGTCAAATTCTTTCTCCAGTGCCCTATGACGTCTTAGGGCATCTCTCTGAGAAGCCTTGGAAGTATCCTTAGGGGCTTCCTTAGCCTGTTTGCGCAGGTGGTAGGATTTAGATCTGGCCTTCAAAGAAGGGCCTTTTGTGGAAATGTCATCTGCCATTATAGAAGAAAGGACTAAAATACCAATTTAAGGCGGTTGGCTCACCAAGGGTTCGACCTACAACAAAGGCCGGGTGTCCTTTCAGCTGGCCCACGCCCCCTTTTGGAATTTAGATATATACAGCCTATAAAATTAATATTGTTATAATTATTAATATATATAAAACAATTAGTATTGAAACTGTGTAATAGTCCTTTAGCGAGAAAGTTTATATATCTTTATATGCCTATATATATATATGTATAATATTTCTTCTTCTTCTTCTTCTTCTTATTATTATTATTATTATTATTATTATTATTATTATTATTGTTGTTGTTGTTGTTGTTGTTGTTGTTGTTATTTTTATTATTTTTATTTCATAATATTCAATTCGGGGTCTGGTTCGATGCTCCTAGGAAGGAGTGGCCCCAGAGGTTGCTGTAAGTTATCACCAATCTGCCAAATGAATGCCTGAGGCTGGAATGAGGCCTCTGGCAGCTGGAGCTCCCAGGCAACAACCGGGAGGGATAGGCTGCAAGCTTCTGCCCTGAGCGTGCTGCGGAAGCCAACTAGTATATGCCAATTGTGATTAAAATCTAGTAGCTCTCACAGGCTGGAAGGCCTATGACTAGAGCTAGTCCCTTCGCAGCCCAATGAGGCCTTTAAATATAGCGCCCGACACGCAGCGGCGCCCAAAATGGCAGCCGCCCATGATCTCTTATCCACGGGCTGCTCAGAGCAATTAAAAAGCCTCTCTGGCACATCTAGAGGCCGGAAAGGCATCCAGGTAAACTATTCGCCCTTTCCTGGGGCGATCGGCGTTCGCGGTGGGGGGGAACACCAGCTGCGCTTATCAGCGCGATCGAATGGAGCCGCTGCGATTGCGGCGCAGAGAAGCGGCAGGGAAAGGAGCCAAATTGGGGGGGGAAGGATTGGCGCCGGAGCGCGAAAGCCGCCCGCTCGTTATCCCCCCTGGAGGCGAAAAAACGCGCTCCCCTGCTTCAGCTACCTGAAGTGCGCAGAGGCTAAGGAAGAGCCAAGAATAAAAGGCAAACCTGAAAAGGTAAAGGACTTTGCAGCAATTAGTTTCAATCGGCCAAGGAGTGGAAATACACAGCCTACTCTCACGAAGGCTGAGCATAAACTGGGGAATGCAAGGAGCCACCTGATAGAGAGCGGAGCATTCCTCAGTAATTTAGCTCAGCCTTCAACGACGCAGACTGAAGCACCTCCCACTCTCTGGATGATCCAACCGGCTCTCAGGAGAATTAATATCAATATTAAATATTAAAGTGAATGCAAATTATCTTCACCTATGCTTTATGAATGTCAGTTGAAATGTGCTGCTCCTCATATAAATTATTTTTGTGCTACAAGACATTAAAATGTGCATTTTTTTTTATTTTTGTGCTACAAGACATTAAAATATGCATTTCTCTAGCGTATCTGCTGAAAATAGGAGATATTATCATGCAATGGTGTCTAACACCATTATGAATGCTTTATTCTAGTCAGCACATTAATGGATCAAGGAGTTGGGGTGCATTTTTGGAACAGTTTTATTTTATCTTGATGAAAATTGTTAGAAATTGGTAGACACCTGGAAACTAGAAACTAGACCAACATAAGAATATTGGAATATTATTATTTTTTAAAAGGATGAACAGGAGAGAATATTTTTCTGAAATAAAGCATAGATCTGAGCAGGAGAACTAAAACCTGAAAAACTTACAATTCAAATATAAGTTAGATGAAAATAAAATCACAAAGCTTAAAGCATAACACATATGTCTGAAAACCATTCCATATACAGAAAGATCAACAAATTGTTTAACAAAATATCTGCAAATCTAAAAATTCTTTTCTGTATTTTAAGTAATCAAACAGACAATTAAGATTCACAAGCAGCTTACTATATTCAATTGTAGCTATGGACAGGAATTTCATATAATGAGGTTAAACACATTCTTTTTTAAAAAAAAAACCATTTGGGGTTAAAAAGTCAACAGGAAAACCAGAAAGAATGTGTTTTTTAATTTCGTAGGTGCAATAAATAAAATTGTTTCAAACATATTACAAGACATCACAAAACTGTCTGCATGTGTCTGTTTCAAACAACTTGGAAATTTAAGCAGTTTCTTAGAATTCTAGTTCCTGTTGCAGACTCCATTTTATTATAATAAGAAAGCAGGATGCGTTACTATCTTAACATGAGACCTTGGTATCACATTGCACAGATTCAGTTTCATTGTAAGATCAGTTGCTGCATTCGGAGATGGAAGGAGGTCAAAAACCAATGCTATTTTTCGGAGATGGAAGGAGGTCAAAAACCAATGCTATTTTTCTCCACATTGTTCAGTTGAAAGAATAAAAAGTGACAGAAGGTAGTTTGCTTTCCTCAACAATGGAAATTGGTGAAAGTCTGCTCTGTACGAAATCATGCACTATACTCCACTGCCAGATGTTGACATATGAGATGTAGCTGATGTTTTCCTTGTATGCACAAAATATACATGATAGCAAAATTGAATATGACACCTATTTTTAATAGTAATCCCGGAAGATGGTTGGTGGTGCAGGAAGAAGCATTTCATCAACATTAAGTGGAACATGCTTAACAAACAAACTGAATTTAAAGTACAGATCTATGAAACACTGCATTTACACTGTTTAGAAAATGGCAATCCCAGGAAAAGATTCTCTTTAGATATAATATACACAATTATTCTCTCCTGCCATAACTATTTAATTTGGTTTCAACAATATTTTTCCTCCAGACCAAATCAAGCAAGAAGTTCTCAAGATGATAAAATGCACAGATATATTAACCTTTTGTAAAACATCTATTCTTCTTCTACACTGGGTTTTTATTTTGTTCTTACATTCCTAACCATTATTTGGATTTTGTGTGAAGGTCTCTCTTTTCTTTCTTTGCTCTTAAGAGGGCAAGTTAATTTGCCCTAAACCTTTGAATTACATACCACGTGTATCGGTCTGTTAAATCAAACCTTTCAAACAATAAAATAGCACAATTGTAAATGTCACTTTAATTTTAGTAGAATTATTTATTTGCGGTCATACTTTTTTTCATTTACCAAAGAAGAAGGGGTTGGAAAGCAACTTGGTCACAATTTTTTCACAAACTAGGAAAAGATGGTGCCAAAATCATTTATTGGTATACTGGCTTTTAAAAATTCAGATAAACTGAGAATTTGTCAGTCCTAAAATCTTTTTAGTAAGAGACATGTTACTGGAAGAGGACACAGTCAATCATCTGGCTTAAGGAGAAATATTATATTTAACCCTTGTTATTACTCCTGCTTACTGCAATATAATATAAACACATTTTCCAAAATGTAGTTAGGTCACCAGGCACAAGATTCAACATTACATTCATTATATTTTAGTTCTAGATGCTACCTTCTGGTTTTAATTAGTACATGAAAATTTAGTTTTCTGATAGAAAACAATTAATTTTGTTTGCATTGGAAACTAGAAAAAGAAGATAAAAGTTACAATATTGTTACTTCCTTTAGCCAGTACATTTGCAGTACAGGTAGGCCTTGACTTATGACCAAAATTGAGCCCAAATTTTCTGCTGTTAAGAGAGACATTTGTTAAGTTTGCCCCATTTCATGACTTTTGTTGCCATAGTTGTTAAGTGAATCACTGCAGTTGATAAGTTTAATAACCCCAGTTGTTAATTGAACAACTGATTTTGCTTGTCAGGTCACAAAAAGTGATCATATGACCACGGGACACAGCAAAGATCATAAATATGAGTCAGTTGCCAACCACTTAAATTATGGTCACACGACCATGGGGATGCTGCAAAAGTTGTAACTATGAAAAATGTCATAAATCACATTTTTCAGTGATGTAACTTTGAATAGTCACTAAATGAACTGCTGTAAATTGAGGACTACCTGTATTATATTTTTTCTTCATCTTCATTGCTGGGGAAATGAAAAAAGAAAACAGTATTGTACTACAAATTTTGTAAATCCCTATTCTCTTCTTTCAGAATTCTTAATCTAGAAAGGAAACAAGATGGATCATATCCAATGTAGCGAACTATTCATAAAAATGTGGGTGTAAAGCCATTTTTATTTGCTTTCCTTAGTTTGGAAATCCTGCAGTTATGTGGTCACTTTATTTGTTATGTGGTAACAAATAAAGTTTACCTACACTTGTAGAGCCATATGGGAAATTAGAGAAGAAACAAGTGTGTTCTGACAAGTGTGCTCAGATATCATTGAACTGAAGCTTCTCAAATTTGAGTTCAATTTTTCTACAGGTGTCTCAGAGAGAAATAATGAATGAATGCATATAGAACAAACATCCTTTAAATATTAAGAGTTAACAAATTCACATTTTAAAAAAACCCAGCATTCTTTATTTCAGGATTCAGTCCAAATCAGTAACATTTCCAGAATTTTCTACATGGAAGCAAACTCTCCCACATAATTGATGGTGAAGCATTTGTGTGCTCTTGTACCTCCTCTGAATCATCTGGTGCAAGACATTATGGAGAAGGATATTTGGCTAGATAGAAATCCTGCCTAGCTGCCTCTATATTTCTGTTCCTCCACAAAGGAACAGAACAAAATATGCAGTGTGGTAGAAATGCATGCTGCATGCTACATAAACAATTAAGACATTAATATACATATTAAACTATTTATTCTAAAGACCCTTTTATTTTTTAAATGGCAACAGATAAACTATATTATAATTCTAAAATACAACAGCACTGTAGACTGGACAACAATGAATCCAAACAGTAGGAAAATTAAGGGTATCATGGATGCTGTAATCTGCATCCAGAAATTGCACCAAAATCACTGGGCAAAAAAGGTACCAGCAACATTAAGCATTACATTATTATTAGAAATTATGAATCTGAGCTACCCATTTCACAATTGAAGTTTTTGACAGTTTGCACAATTGAAGTTTGGTGGGGAAATGGGAATCCAAATAATTTTCTTCAAATACTGAATAAACAGATCGCTGTCTTTTCTTGAACTAAAAGCAAGAAAACATAAATGGGAATAAAAATAAAGGTAGAAAGAAGTTCACTATGCAAATAATGTGTTCATTTTATATAAAGATGTTATGATTTTTCTTCCATTGCAAAGAAACTTGATTTCCCTCTAAATGCATCTCCCTTCCCTTCCCTTCTAATAAGCTTAGCTGGCTTGGTGAACCAAAAACCATAGATACGATTTTTTTCCTATTCAACTGATTTCTTCTTTCCATGATTTGAAGTATCAATCCTAACAATATCTGGTTAGCATGTCAGAACAATGAAGGAGGATCTTCTTTCAGAAGGGAAATGGCTGCTTCAGGCTGAGTGCCTATTTACTTCCTTTTAAAAAAAAAAAACCCGATTGGGCTATGTTCACTTTTCCATTCAGAAGGGCAACTATATATTGCTCAAAGAAAACTAACAGTGTCTTGGAACAATTGCATAAATTGTTTTAAAAATCTCTTGCAGCACACACATGTATAAATAATTGCAAATACTCTTAAAACAGTTTACACCAACTTCTTTAGGATAAATATTGCAAGAGTGGGTAATATCTGACATTTACGTTCATTCTAGGCCTCTGAGAATGAAAGCCTTGGACAGGTAAAGATCAGGTGTTATTTTTAAAATTATTTAATTGTTTTGATTCAGCCATAAGTTATTTCTGAAAATAACCCCCCAAGAGCTCAAAAACAAAATTTAAATTTATTTTATTCATGTTGACATTGTTATCCATTCAATACACTGAAATCAGCACATTTTTCATCACTGCTAGTAAGTTCAATTTTCTAACATTAAAAATTGGACTCGGGTAGAAATAAATTGATTTTAGGTCAAGTATTACAAACCTAAACACAAGTAAGATTATCCTGCTTGCTGTCTTGTAGATATTTTTCATAATCCTCAACCCTAGTTAACAGGAGACCATCACGTTGGGCAGTACATTGGCATCAAAGAATGAGTCACAATATATTATCACATAATGTATTAGCTAGGATGTATTTATCATTATCTTGATAATCACTCATCTAGTGAGAAATCAGGCTAGGGTATATAACAGGGTTTTATCCTCACAACAACCTCATGAAGTTGGTTGACCCCAACTTTGAGCAGGAAATTGGACATTGCCTTGTCAGAATCCTACATGACATTGGAAAGATATGCTAGGCGTATCTTGATGACTCTGATCTTCTTTTATGTCCCTTAATTGCCTACAAGTAAGGTTGGGCTGCTGAGCATTCACAGGGGTTCGAGAAAGTCCCTAGCTAAGATTCTGTGCAGTTTAGAGAACCTCCAAATCCCATTCCTGGCTGGCCCCCCTACCCCTCCCCTCCCAGGAGTCCCCACATGGCCCGTTTTGGATGCAGGTAAGCGTAGGGTGTATATGGAGGCTCAGGGAGGGTGAAAACGGGCCTCTCAGAAATTTGGGGAGGCCAGAAATGGACCTGTTTCTGGCTTCCAGAGAGCCTCCAGAGCCCGGGGAGACCATTTCCGCCCTCCTGGAGACTTGAGGTGAACATATGGAGCCCGGGGAGAGAAAAATGCCCCCCCATGATGCAGGAGGCTGACTAGGCCACACCCACCATGGCCACACTCACCCAGCAACCGGGCAGACAACCCTTTGCTAAAAATTTTGAAGCCCCTCCCTGCCCACAAAGTGTCAATCTGTTTATTGTTCAAAATTGCTTTTAAGATTACCAACCCTCTGGTAAGCATTCATCTTCATAGAGAACACTATACTATACTTCCCAATAATGGTAACCCACACTTCTAGAGAATTCCAGGCACACAAATCTTTAAATAAATAATGCAATTTCTCAGTTGCGTCATGTCATCAGAAGCATGAAATTAAGCTAGTTATGCTTAACCTGTTAATAACCCTAAGAGAGGGGGAGAGAGAGAGAGAATGTTCTTTTGGTAATTTAAATTTCCTTAAATGAATCTATTTTCTCTGAGCTTTTATTTAGCTAAAAAAAAAGGTACTACAAATATTCTGTGCATTACAACAAATAAAAAGCAAGATGTTTGGTTTTTTATGTGCTCCAATCTTATATCAATGACTATAAAAGCTCTGCAAAACTGGTGGCAGAAATAAGATTTTTTGATATATCATATTATATACAGAATATTATTCTCATCTATAAGAACCATCACATCTGAATATGTGAATTAGTCTACTGCCTTTCTTTTAAATCCATGGCATTGACTATCCATGCGAGTGGGAAAATATCCAAGATATATTGGAGAAGGAACACACTAATACATCATTAGACTCAATATATCAAGATCACATTTCAATTGTCATTCATTTATTTAACAACAAACCACAGACAAGTTTTGTAAAGTTAGAGCTGCAGAAATATTATATGTAAAGAACAAGCACAGCATTTCAATCAGGTAACTTTGACAACCAGAGAATATCATACCAGTAGCAAAATCAAACATTGCACAAATATGAAACTTAATGTCTTAATCTCATTACAATTACTTTCATCACCTTTTGCAAAAGAACCCCAATCAAAGAATCCTAAGCAGTCAACTGATTTTGATAAGCTGACACCTAGAGATTTTCTATTGAAGTTTAAACACTGCAGTCTTGTTACCTTTGCAAGTTTGCTCTGGGGATTCCTAAACAAGGTGGTTTTGGCGGTAAAAAAACATTCCTCCAAGTCGTCATCCAAACTACAGTAGCCACTACTCATGCTGTTATGGACAGTCATCTGAGGAAGGGTTCCAAGATCTTCAGAACATGTCAACTCCAGGAAGCCAGACAGCCAGGTACCTCCGAGTCTCAGCTCACTGCAGCAAGAGTGCAGTTTCTCAATCGAGTTCCTGTGCAATCAACAGTGAGCACAGTAGTTTCATCTCCTCCAGCTTCCACTTGCCATGCCTTGTAACAGTTTGTTCTCATCAGCAAATCAGATAATGGGGTTGGCTTTTTTCTTTCTTTCTTTTAATAGAATAAGCAAGCAAGAGTGAAACAGAAAATCTTGCTAGGAGAAACTTTCTTTTCCTCCACCATCAAGCTCCCTTGTTTGACTGTTTTCCAGAAGCAAACTGGGCGCCAGGACCTAAGGGAATTTTCTTCTGCTCTTGACTCACAAACTTGCTCACCATCTGTGCGGCTTCGTTGGTCTCTCTGCAAGCTCAACTAAGCCTAATTGCGAGAGCAGTATCGTCCTTCCTCTCCACCCCCACTCTTTCCTGCTTCTTTTTCTCTTGAACCACTTCCTCTTGCAAGATTTCTGACACAGTTGTTAAAAGCATTGACAGTATCTCAATTGATTTTGAGTGTCACAACTTGGGAAAGGAAGAAAGAGAGAAACAGAATTATACTACCACGGGGGGAGAGAATAGACTGCTTCTTGCTCTCCTGTATCCATAGCAAACCTTTATCAAAGGGAGGGGCAAAGATGACAGTTGCTGATTAAATATGCATTACTTGACGTATGCTCCCAGGTAAACATCCTAAGACAGGTTTAAGGCATTTCTGATTGTAGTGAAAAGCATTCCAAAATTATATGTATTCATTCTCTGCTCAGCACCTATTTTAAGAAGTTCTTAAGAGAGAGATTGGGGGGGGGGAGAGAGAGGGAGAGAAAGAGTATTGCAGAATATTGATGAGATTCCACAAGGACTTCCAGAGAATTTTTTTAAAGTTGGGCCTCTGCTGGAGATGGTCTGTGACACCTGTTGTGATAAGCATCCTTGTATATTTCCTTCTTCATATATTGCAATATATCTGACAGACATACATGGTTAAAGGAAAGAAAGAAAAACAGATTCCCTAGCAACATTTCGATGCAGGAACCCATCTGTATTCTGTGCTAATTTTAGAACAGTCAGAAAGATTTTTTTCAGCATTCTTTGCTCCAAGAAGTGACTGCTTTTATCATAACCTTAGTAATCATCATCCCATCAGAGGTTTTTTTTAAAATTATTTGTCACCAACTGTTATGTTAGAAGCACTTTGCCACAATAATTTCAACGTTAGTCAAAAAGCCCAGAATATGTTTTTGTAATTTCCTTTGATTCCTCTAGGTTTAAGACTGAAATGCTGATCTTGGCTACCTTCTTCCAGTTTCTTGGTTCCAAGCTATCTTTCTCCAAGAATACTAATATTTGCTTGGAAAGAAAGTACTCTTCAAACAATTTTCTTTGCTACAACTTGTCCAATGCCTTGCTTGTAAAAATGCATTTTAAAATCTGTTCAACTCCATAGATTTTATTCTCACAACCTGTTTCCTTTCTGTATATTACCTTGCACATCTGAACCTGCTAAATTAACTATAGCTAAGGCACATATGCTTTTTAAAATAATATTTGTATTCCCTGCCAAAGAATAATAAAGTTTTAAAGCTGCAAGATTAGCAACTTTGGTTGGTTTGAGCAATATGCTGCGATAACTGACTTACTTGTGGTACAGTATACAAATATGATACAGGGACTTTTAAAAAATTAACATTCAAATGAAACCAGATTTCATTATTCATTATATCCAACAAATATAGTCAGTTAAAAAAGACACAAGGGAGATTGGTTTTGTATGTGGAAAGTACAGCAAGGCTACTTACCTTATGGAAAAGATGGGAAAATAATAAAAAAAAAAACTACCTAAAATGGACATTGGACTAACAATGACAAAACTAACAGAAATGACAAAAATGCTCTTTTTGATCAGGGTTAAAACTACAAGTACTTTCTTAAAAGATTGGAAGTTCTTCATTGATTTTTTGCTGAGAATAAAGTCAACAAAAATGACTTGATGATTTATGCATTTGCTGATTGAAAAAGGCTGAATATGGGAAGAAGTGAACTATATAATATAACCTTGATGGGAACATATTCTTCATATTATTGTCTAGAGCAATAGATAAGCATCCAGCTTATTCAGGACTCCCAGGTTTGCAACAGAGTTGGAAAGGAGTTCTTCTAGCTAGTCCAACCTTCTGCTCAGGAAACCCTATGCTATTTCAGACAAATGGTTGTCCAATCTCTTTTTTAAAACTTCCATTATTTTTATTTAGTTCCTAACCCTTAGGAATAATCTCAAGGTGCTTTTTCAAAAGGCAACTGGACTTTGTTTTGGAAAAACTTTGGGACAAGCATGATCTGGATGACTGAGAATCCCCATAGATCTTGGGAATAATAAGCCTTCCCAACCAGGTGGCCTCCAAATCTGGTGAATGAGAGCTCCCAGAATTCTCTATCAGCAAGGCCAGTATTAAGAGACAAAGCCATCCCAGGAAGGGTTGGGTGGGTAACTGAAGGGACTGACAGAAGCAGCACTGAATTGCAAGTTCTACCATTTTTGTGCACTCATCATGATATTATATGAACTGGGTGCAATGGAATGATGCTGCTTTTGTTATTCTGACAAAATCACTGGATTCCACAGTCACATCTACCTGGAGGTTGGGAAAGAATATATCATGTGTGCTTCATAATATTTACAGCTTCAGAATCAATTCATCTCTTTATAAGTCATTGCAAGCTTTGATAAGGTTAATAACTCTGACTGGCATAATATTTTTTTTTAAATGCCAATGAATATACATACCTGAAAGACCAAATCTACTCATTAAAACTACTTATACTCCTGCTCTGATAGTTCCTTACCCAAATTGCAATGACTTTTGAGATTTTCAAATTTATTCATCCCTAGAATTGTAACCAAAACAGGTTTTGTTTTGGTAAATATTGAACCAATAAACACCACAGTTTCTTCTGTCCAAAAGATAGTTGACACTGACAACATCACTTAAAAACTAAACAACAACCCAAAAAAACTGCACAGAGGAAGAAGATGTATAATCTACAGTAAAACAAAGTTTATCAGCAGGATAAGGCTATATTTTTACCTTGCCAGACACCTAAATATTTTAAAAATTAGCATGGAAGAAAAGGGTGGGACTCAAAACAGTGTTTCTTTCTTCACTGAGTAACATTTGACTAAAACTCTTTGTGGACAGAAAGATGAACAAGTCACAGTCTTCTTCTAAGCAAGCTTTAATACATGACACTAGTGATTTTTATCAGTTCACTTCATGATTTTATACACTAAAATCTTGATGTAGCTAGGTTTGCCTTAATGTGCATTATCATATCTCAAACATTTATGCTTAAATTGCCACCATCTATGTTATTTCCCAAAAAACATAATCACATTTAAACTTGCATTATGAATTTAAGATTAATTTACAATAATAACTTGTGTAACTTTATCATGTAAAATGTAGAGTCATTATCCTCCAAAACTATAAATAGCAGCTAAGAACCATACTTTCAAATGTATTTGGATGCCTGCCATTGAACAAGGCTATTTACCAAATCTAAATCCTTGAAAACTTTGATTTGATAGACCTAAAAAAAATCTCAAAGAAGGTATGGCAGAGGTGATCATCTCATTGCCCTACTGGTTAATCTGAATCATTATTGTATTCCTCTAAAAAGCATTAAAAAACATGCAGCACATAACCTTTGCACACTTATGCCAAGTGGCAATCAAAAATTACAGCAAGTTTTCTAGTTATCAGCACCTTTGGACCAGTTTAATCTCTTATTAAGTGGCAGATTTCAACAGTCATAGTTACATAAATACCTAGATTGAGTCGTATGATAAATGTATTTTCCTCCAACAAGATGCAGCAGTCCTGTTCATAATTCAGGTGACAGAAAAGGTGTTCCAAGTTTACTACGATTTTGCAAGTATGAAAAAACCTGTCTGCCTGCTTTTTTTGAGCACTGCCCAATAATCTTTGTTCCAGCATAATACTATCCTTAGTGAGCATGTGCTCTCAATTAAATTAATTTACCTTTCAGCTCCCCCAAGTGCTATTGATGGGTAAAACATTTAGTTATACAGGTATCTGTATCCTGACTGTCAGGATGGTGCCTGGTTCATGCACAGAAGCTAAATCCACTATAATTGTAGAAACTCTTAATACATTGCTAGACTTAACTGCCTCCAAGTAACTCCTCAACAGAAGCTTAATCAAAAACAAGCTAGCAGACTATCAAAAATAGACCATCAAGGTAATTCACAGCACCACTACATTTAATAAAAATTACAATTTCTGAATAGTAGCTTTCTAGATTAAATTGTTTACTCTTCAAATCAGCTAAATATAAATTATATAAGATACATAAACTGGTACAGCATCAGAAATTGATTCAGTCTTGTTATCTCAAGTTCATTTTCACAAAACACTGAGGAAGAAAGGTCTCCCTGTCATTGGTTCAATGTTGTTTAAACCTATAGGATTATTCTGACTGAAAAAAATTACTTACTCCTTTTGAAAGGCCTTACAAAACAGCATACAATAAATGTATTTGAACTTGATCATTTTTTTAGTTTCACTGACAACATTTTCCCAGTGAATAATACTTTTTCATATAAATACTCTGGAGAGACTGTGCTTTAATGTTTAACATATTTATTTTTCCTCAAGATCACATATGTATAGCCCAAAGTATTTTTGGGTGGGAGTGAAAGCTGCAATTTGTTTTTTGTGCCTGGTTCATTTCTTTTTTAACTTTGAACTTCAATAATGTTTGTTCAAGTTTTAACATTCTACAATGTCTACTGCAATTTTTCTTTAAAAGAAAAAAATGTGGGGTCTTTTAGAAAAAGGTAAGTAATACTACAAGAACAGTAATTAAGATTAAAATAAAAGAACCTAAAGTTTTAAGTATATCTTGGGGTGAGCTTATACTATATTTAAACTTACCATCAAACACCCAAACCTGTCGAGGGTTGCATTCCCTTAGAACAGCGGATTCTAACTTTGGCAACTTTAAGCCTGGCAGACTTCAACTTTCAGAATTCCCCAACCAGGTCTGCTTTCTGAGAGTTGAAGTCTGCCAGGCTTAAAGTTGCCAAGGTTGGAGACCCTCGTGTGATATTCAAGTCACATAAATCTTGAAGTCTACATATCATAAAGTTACTGGGGTTGAGAAACATTTCTGTAGACATTGTTGGTGTAAAAATGTGGTCTGAAGAGGGAAGAAGAAGTAAAACCAAAGTATCTTTGTCTTTGTCTTTTTACTGCAACCTTTCCTCTCAAGGCTTTTCCCCAACACACTTTTTTTACTAGAAGGATTTTGAAGTAATCTTCTGTTATTGTTGTTGTTGTTGTTGCTGTTGTTGTTGTTGTTATATCAAAAGCCACATGTTCCTTTTCAGATAGAACTTGCCTTGCCTTGTCCTAAGCAAAACTATTGATAATCACAGATAATGTGATATGGTTTTTTTTGTAAGACAAAAGGGAGGGGTTTTCCCCTAGTTATAAATATTTCCTGCACAAAATCTATTGAAAAGAATAAATGCACCATAGAAAACAACCATAAATTTAGAACATACACAGAAACAAAGGGTTCACACTTTTAATACTCAATGTGAAAGAGTAAAACCTCCAATATTTTCAAATTGATAACTGATTAAAAAGTGTTACAGGAAATTCAGCATTTCCCATGAGGCAAAAAATCAATTTCTCCACTAAATTTGTCTCCAATCCAATGGAAAAACAAAAGCAGAACACTCTGTTCAACCCCAGAAATCAAAAGAAGAAGCAGGCTTTTCAAAACCTATTTATTTTTCTTTTGTTATGAAAAAAAGAAAAAGTCTTGTAGCCTTTTAAAGACATTTTTCCTGGTATAATCTTTTATGATCAGATGAAATACATTTGAATCTTCAATGGCAAGGCTCTTTATTTTTCCTTGTATCTCTTAAATTTTCAGTTTCTGTTACTGAACGATCACTTTGAGTAACATATTAGTGGGACATGGTGTTAAATGAAATATACAGTCATGCATACATTTTTCCAGAAAACAAATAATTTTACTACAGAAGCGTCCTGCTAACATCAGGTTGAAACAACTTGGCTTTTAAAACTTTGCAATAAGGATCAACAGAGGGAGTGCAGACCAACACAGGTAGTCCTCAGCTTACAACCACAATTGAGCCCAACATTTCTATTGCTAAACAAGACAGTTGTTAAGTGAGTTTTGCCCCATTTTACGACCTTCTTTGTCACTGCAATTAACTCAAGAACAATTGTTAAGTGAATCTGACTTCCCCATTAACTTTGCTTGTCAGAAACTAGCAAAAGATTACCATGTGACCCCAGGACACTGCAACTGTCATAAATATATGTCAGCTGCCAAGCATCCACATTATGAACATGTGACTATGGGAATGCTGCAATGGTCTTAAGTGTGAAAAACAGTCAAAAGTCACTTTTTTTCCAGTGCTGTTGTAACTTCAAATGCTCACTGAACAAATGGTTGCAAGTTGAGGAGTACCTGTGCCAAAGATCAAGAGCCAATAACTCTGTCTTGCAGAGATACTTCAGTCAAAGAAATACTGTACCGGAACAAGAGGGCTATGGCTACAAGAATGGTTGTAGTTCAGATGAAAATCATGAACATATTGAGACCAAAACAAAAACAAAAAACAATTCATGGATCCAAATTCCAAAAATGGAGGTGTAAAGCAGACTAAAGTTATTGTCTAGAGTAGACAGCTCCCAACATCGCCCTCTTAAACTCTTGGCAATCAATGCCTCCCATCCCATTTCAGTGGTCTTTCTTCCCTTACACACCTCTTTTCTCACCTGACTCCTGGCCCAACAAGCAACCCAGACTGCCTTTGCTTATTCTTGCTTATTTATATTCTACTACCTTTTAAAATTATTTTGATTTTATAATATGAGCCCAGTGGTGGGATTCAAATATTTTACTACCGGTTCTGTGGGCGTGGCAGGGGAAGGATACTGCAAAATCTCCAGTCCGAGGTGGTGTTTGCCGGTTCTCCAAACTACTCCGCTACCAGTTCTTCAGAACTGGACAGGATCTGCTGAATACTACCTCTGTACGAGCCACCAAACATCAACTTGGAGGCAGGCTATACTTAAAATCTAAAAGTAATAATAAATTCTGACCTACTCCTCAGAGGAAAAGTTCAGGTCATGACTGAAAGCAGGATTGTAAAATACATCCTACTAATTTTGCCTCATTGTTGCAATGGTGACCAAACAATTTTTGATTTCACTTCCAACTTCTCTATGGAAGGTAATGCTTTAATATCACAGCAATAATCCCACTTTCTTTCATTTATATTAGTGCAACATTTCTAAAATACCACCTCTATAGTACCTTGAGATACTCTATGCATTTGTCTATTTTTTACAGGACAAGGGAGCATATTACCAGGAAAAAGTAATCTTCCTTTTATCTTCTAAGAATGCCTTTGGATGCTAATGTGGAACCCCTTGAGGCATACTTGAAAATTAAAATGCTGGTTGAAGTATTTTGCTTTGCAGGACATCAGCTTCTCTTGAAATTAAATATGGCAGGAATCTGGCAAGTGCCCAAAAAAATATCTATACGCTCTAATTGCTATCTCCTAACTTAGTCAAACATCTCTGTTTTACGTTCTTGTGGCCAAAAAGATTTGTCTCTTGTCAGCAGCCATTGTTGAAGACATGATGACTCAGTTCCTGCAAAAATTACCTGGTCATTATGAAATAGAACCTCATGAATTTCAATTCCATAGCAGATCCTGGCAGCATTCAATAATTACCTGTCTATTCCTTGCATGATCAACTTGTGCCACTAAAATGTAAACTATTTTCTGTTGTACTTCACAACCGCACAAAACCCCAGCTCCTTCCTTATGTTTTCTTTGATGTCTTCTCTTACATCAGTACTATTATCAAAATCTGCTGGTTCTGCACTAGAGATTACTAAATGTAGGCTACACATTAGCACAAAATGCCACTATTTTCATATGGTAAAATATATGAGCAGAGATACAAAACATAATCTTGTGAAAAGATACATGCCCACAATGGAAAAAAAAATCTACTAGAGAATGTAATATCCATACTTGGGGATGGGGAGAAATTTCAGATCTGAGAACATTTAGAAATGAATAAAATAATAATTAGAAGTCAGCATGGGTTTGTTAAAAACAAATCATACCAAACCAATCTTATTTCATTCTTTGACAAACTGACTAAATTAGTAGACCAACAAAGTTCTGTAGACAATAGTATATTTAGACTTCAGCAAGGCATTTGACAAAGTAGATCACAACCTACCCTGACAAAATGTCATTACTCCTCTCACCCACACAAGTGAACTATTCCTGTATTATCTCTTAGCTTCCAGAAAAGACTCAGTTCTGTTCCTATTTAGGTGGAGGTGCTACAGGTCATACCTGGCAATAGTTCTGTGTTAAGGTATTTTCTGGTGAAGGTTTGTTGTGGGTCTCTCCTTCCCGTTGGCTGCAATCCAGCTGGATGAGTCTTTTGCATTCCTGATGGCAGGTGTATTTGCAGTCTAGGGAGGAAGAATGAAATGAACTGTAATTAAGATATGGAATAAATACTAAGCACCATTTTTCCCCAATATGTGCATTTTGCAGCACTGAAGACACCGCAAAAGGTATAAACCAGTCTGAAAGATGGAGAATGATTAAATCCACAGGTTAAGCAAGCAGGATATCAGAAATCAAAAATGAAAAAGCAATAACAAATTGATGTCATTGATGAAAGTCTATCAACAATAAGACATAATTACTAAGAAAAAAAGTTAGTATCCTCTTCAAGGTTTGTTCAGCCACAGCTATCCATACTTTTACTGCATATATAAGATTGCACACTGGTACCTATCTGTATAATCAAACAATCCCCTGGAAAATAGCTCCCCAAAGCAATGTGTTGTAGCTTCTTAAAACAATGGCATAAACATAGGCCTCATTTCACACAAACATCAGATGAAATCTGTGCCTAGACTGTAGAATTGCATACCAAAGGTAAAGGAACTGCATGGCTGATATTTTTTTGCAGAAAGAAAAAAAATAACATCTGAGGCTACAGTTTATTCTCACTACATGGAAGAGATTTTGTATAAACAGTCAAAAGATGAAGACCACATCTGCACCTAAACTGATTCAGTCCAGAAAATACCTTTTATGTCATCTGTAATTTACTAGAAACAGATCACAAATCCCTGTAATGAAACCTGGAAATCATAATTCTGAGAAAAATTCTATGTTACTTTTTCTGTTCAAACAGTGTGGAACAGCAAATATTCGAGTGGTGAGGAAACAATTTAGTCACAGCACCTAAAATAACCTGATGGAATAAGATTTAATAAAGTAGACCCCTTATTCTCATAAATGAATAATCCATAGTATAAACATTTTATGTCAAAATCAATATTTATGCCATAAGACTCTCTGGGAAGCATTCTACTTGTTAGGGATAACATTGTTTACCATAACTGGTTTAGGTAAAATAATAAATATGTTATCATAGTTTGTTAGTTAAAGTGTCTGCAACTTTAAATATAGGAATGTAATTAAGGGAGTGGTTGTGAAAGCACCATAAAAGAAGCAAAGCAACTGCAGCTTGCTCTCTCTGGCTTTGATGATCCCTAATTACTGCATGGACTCAAGACTGCATTACTCGAACGGGAGAGAGACAAAGGACTGATTTGTAAGTGAACTGACATAGGATATTCCACACGGACTTTGCTAACTGAATATCCTTGAATGGACTGACTAAATGATACATGACTAATGGACTGTTATTTTGACTATGTTATAAATGGAATAAACTATATTTTTGATAGCACAAGCGTATCTGTTATTTTTACTGTATGTTAATAAACATACAAACTTATCTCACTCATTTATCTGTGTGCCTATCTGACTAATGCTGCACATTCTGTTTAGCTTGTCTCCTTAACCCTGGTTGGGGAACACAGGCTTAACACTACTTAAGGCCAACATCGTTATGTCTTAGCTCCATGTTTTAATTGTGATAGGGAGAAAAACCTCTTAGTTTTATTTTGTACATAATGCTAAGTACTTCAGCCACGTGGGTCTGGCTCACCATTCAAAGAGGAACTAGTGTGGTTTGTGATGTTGCGATAACAACACGTACAAAAGATGCTATATATGTTTTGGACTACAACTTGTGGATTCTCCAGTCATCAATGCCAAGAAACAGTTTGATGCCCCAAATATCTGATGAGCATCCGATTGCCTAAATAATAGCAACAAACTGATCTAATGTGTGTTTACAAACTGCAGCTAAAGCACTTTGACAATTAATAAAGCAATTCTTGTCTGCATAGCAGAATATAAAAATGCAGGTGATGCTATCTTTATATCTTTCTTAGAGCTGTCCCACTGGCATCTAACTGACCACTTTTGGAATCTGATGGACCTCCTAAGCCATTAGTTCAATCCAACACAACTCTTTTTATATTGGTTTGACTTAAGCAAGCTCTCAGGTAAAGTGGCCATGAGTCAAATAAGGCACCATTCATCACAAGGTTTATAGAAATTTCATCTTCAGATTAATCATTAATAGACAGTCTAACACTTTCTTTAAAACCATGACAGGAGCTGTGCCTAAAATGCTTCCCACAGCAGAAATCCTGGCCTAGTACAGCTATACTGCTTTAATATGAGATAACGTCAATGGCCTCAGCTGTCTTGCTCATATTATATTGTTATTCTTATTATACTAAGAGGCTGTTATTAGAGAACCAAATGTCTTGTGGACTACAGCACTTGGGATCCAATGTTATGAAGGGGAGAGAATAAAGAAATCAATTAAATCAAAAAGCCTGCATAGCATTGTAATTAAAAATGTAAATGTAAAAAGGCTGGCCACAGTGTATGGATGCCATTAAACCAAGCCTCCAGGGGAATAGCAATTCCTCTCATACACAGGTGATAATTTGGGGAGAAAGAATACTGCCAATTTTTAATACTGATTCGCAATACGTTAATACATATCTTTAGTTGGTCTGCATTCACACACATACATAAATGAGTTACACAAAACATTGCTGTAAGAATTATCTAGGAATATTAAGAAGTCAAGGTTTTTTGGGGAACAACAGACAAACACATTAACCAATGACAACAGGGACATTTAAATTGACTTATGGTTTGGGTAAAAAGGATTTCCTGGCTTTTGGGTAATGAAGGAAAAGGCTTGGGATGCCTAGGGTTTTTAAACTGTATTTTCCCTCAAGTGTGCCCAAGTTTGTCCTGTGAACCCCAGCAGCAGAAAAGTCCAATAGGATCTTCAGACACCTGGAGTAACTTCTTTTGAACACAGTTTGCCTTTTACAACAAATAGCAGCCAAGTCAGTCTTGGCTTCTTCCTCCTGTCCGCTCCAGTTGGATTAATTAAACTAACACACCTATCTTGCTTTGTTTTGGTGATGATTTGTTTAAGATACAAAACTCCTGTTTCTTTTTGTGTTAAGATTATATGAATATACATGATGTTTTATGTAATCATTTACAGAGAAAAAAGCTAAAGTACCAATACATTATGTACATATCATCATTTCCAGTTTTAAGTTCATTCAGCCACTGTATCATAATTTCATTCCCCTCAATACTATTTCCACTTAACAAACAGCACATGCCAAAAAGGAATTGGAGAAGAAACTCCGTCTCTATAATGACTTCTTCAGTTTGTAAAATATTTTCATTAAGTGGGCTTAAGATTGCCTGCAATTCCAAGGAGAATGAAGCATGTTCCATTTCATTAAATTATTGCAGAAGAAATATATATTTGAAAATGAAGTAACTTCATAATCCATTTGATTACATTTAAATCTTCTGCATACAAGTAGTGTGTCACAAAGAACTTCTCTTAGAATGGGAGTGTAGAACTATTGGCCACATGTAAACCATCATCAACCTTTCTGTAACCTCCAGAGCCCTCTTTAATGTCTGGGGGTTAAATGACAAAATAGGTATTAATTCTATATATGCCTACACCCTTGTAAAAACATAAGGAAGAACTCTTTCACCTTTTATCCATTCTGTCTCCAGCCTCTTCCACAAGAAGGTTCTGGAATGGGGTCCTCAAGCTGACAGAAGTTTATCAAACAATTCTGCTTAACAAATGACATCTGGTACCAGACTCTAAAATTCATTCTGAAAGAAACAGCACACCACCCAGTCTTTGAACACTACTATACTTAAAATAACTTTATATTTCACAATCTGCTTTACTTGTGAGACACTGCACCATGCACCGTTATCATACAAAGAAGAAAAATTAAACTAATATATCTAATTTTCTATGTAAACTTATGAAATTGATTAGGCCACCCTATCTGTCTAGGCTAGGTTGTAAAATTGACTTCTGAAAATTATTAAGTGAATAAGGGGACAGAAGGGAATGCTTCTGAGTACTTTTCCTCCTAGAGAATTGATGGGTGGGAGAAGAAGCACTTTAAAACAAAAACAATTAATTGCTTGAATAGGTGCATGTTTACAACATAAATTGAAGCCTGATTGTAGTTTATTAGTTACCAGCACCATAATGTTCTTCAAGCATCTCCTTTTACCCTTGTAATTATGGGATGCTGTAGCTTTGTGATGAAATGGCAAACATAACAGATCTTGCACGACATGATTCTTGAGTAGTATCTACGTTCTGGAAAATTCCTTCCTCCCTCCGTTTCATAGATGCAAATGTACACACATAGCCTGGATATTAAATACTGTAAACTATAAAATAACAGAAACAGTGTAAAAGGTTTGTTGTTGTTGTTGTTGTTGTATGGGTAATCTATGATTAAACATATAGTCCAAGTTTAATGGAAACTTAATAATTCAAGTCCAATAATAAGAATTATTAAGGTAGCCACTAAGAATATAGGAAGTTCCAAGCAGTGTGGGTTGTGAGTTTTTTCCCTGAAAGGGTGTTCAAGTTCAATAAATTAAATATTTCCAGATATTGGGAGGGTTCTTTAGGCCTTGCTCTGAGGGTTCAAATCCTGATATAAACAATGGACTTCATTTTCAGGAATGTTCAACTTCTATCTACAAGAGCCTTTATTTTTAATTGTTTCCAATTGTTTTTCATCAATCCAAGCATCACCCAGTATACCAGACTTTTTTTTTCTTTTCAATTGCTGTTATGAACAAGATGCCTGTCTGTTTGGATCTTAATTATCTGCTTATCTAATATATTTAAATAGATAATCCACATGGAAGTTCTCTACTTATTTGAAGGAAGGAGGCATACAATTGGGCTATCTCTATGGGAGATGCCCTCAGAAACATACTCTCATGGCTCCTGACCATTCAAAACAGCCTTTAGAGTTTTATGATTGTAAGATACATCACCTTGTATATTGTTTCAGGATGACTGCTGTGATTGGATTTTATTATGCAAATTATTGCTATGTACCATTCAGAATCTGATAAATTGAAGCAGCACAGAATTATTATGAGTATATTATTATTATTATTATTATTATTATTATTATTATTATTATCATCATCATCATCATCATCATCATCATTACCTTTATAGTCAGAGTACAGCATGTGTACAATGAGATTGGCTGAGCCTTCCTTCGTGCACCCACTCCAACACAACTCACAGTGAGGGCAGAAGTCCCTAACCCAGTCCCAATCTTATTACACTATGTGACCTTGGTGCACAATGCACTGGCCCCACAAGTCTATCATACTATGTTGACATGAAGTTATTTTCCGTTCAGAAGTCTGACAGCCCACAGGTAGAAACTGTTCTTCAGCCTGTTGGTGCAGCTGGCTATGCTTCTATATCTCCTACCCGATGGTAGGAGAGTGAAGAAATGCTGTCAGGGATGTGAGTTGTCCCTGAGAAGTTTCTTCACTCTTCTAAGGCAGCGAGCCCTAGAAAAGTCATCTAGTGGTATTAGGGAACAACCCACAATGTTTTGTGCTGTGTTTACCACCCTCTAATGTCTTTCTATCCATGGCTGTCAAGCCAGCATACCACACCTTAATGCAATATGAGAGGACGCTTCCTATTGTAAACTGGTAAAAGAAAACCATGAGTTGTTCCACTTTGTTCTTTTATAAGACCCTAAGGAAATGGAGCCTCTGTTGGGCCTTTCTGGCCACTTGGGTTGTGTTGATTTTCCATGTAAGATCTTCACTGAGATAGACTCAGATAAATAACTGAGCCTTTTTTAAAAAATCATATTCCCATTACTGGTGTTGGAGTGCCTTTATATTTGGAAAGAGAATTCACTTATTTGCTCAATAGCTATTTTATAGTCCCAGACTTTGGCTGCTACCTGTGTATAATGCTGTTTCAGAAGCTGCCTTTTTATTCTTTTCATCCATGTTGAATAAAATACATTAAAAATTGTAAGGGTACAATCATACAAATTTTGCATTTATTAATAATGGCAGAGGGAAAAGGTGGGGGAGGCAAATACTACTTTAAACCAAAGTGGAGATTAAACATTTAATGAAATGTGACAAGAGCATCTTTCTTATTCCATAAAAGGAAATATAACAATGGCACTGCATTATGAGGGAAGAAGGGCTAAAGAATACGTAGCAAAGTTGAATAGCTCAGCTACATATCAGCTAAAAAGGAATATGGAATTCAGAGAAGCAGAAGAATAAATCAGAAAAGAACACAGAAATGGCACATATATAATGGCTCTAAGCTTGTTAGGATATGGGGCTACACAACTTCTGGTTTGATATATTGCATGTCTGATCCAACTGGTAAAGGTAGAGGTTCCTCTCGCACATATGTGCTAGTCGTTCCTGATTCTAGGGAGCGGTGCTCATCTCCATTACAAAGCCAAAGAGCCAGCACTGTCTGAAGATGTCTCCATGGTCATGTGGCCGGCATGACTAAATACCAAAGGTGCATGGATACTGTTACCTTCCCACCAAAGTAGTTCCTATTTTTCTACTCACATTTTTACATGTTTTCGAACTGCTAGGTTGGCAGAAGCTGGGACAAGTAACAGGAGCTCACTCCATTACGCGGTGCTAGGGATTCAAACCACCGAACTGCCAACCTTTCTGATCAACAAGCTCAGCGTCTTAGTCACTGAGCCACCACATCAAACTGGTATCTGCACACATATCCCTCTCATCATGTTGAAGTTTTCAGAGGAAAGCCATGTTAATTTTTGTAATAGAAAGAACAAATGTGATACTTTAAGAACCAACACATTTATTATCACATTTAATTTTACTGAGAAAGGGCCAAGGAGCTATATTTATCACAAACTTGCAAATCAAAATACCTGCATTCTTTCCAAAAATTCTGCCAATTCACATCTTCTATAGAGGTAAAGATGAGAGAATTTAAATTGCTAAACACTCCTAGGAATATATTACTGTGCAAGCCAGCCAAAATTTCCAGTTTCTGGAATAATGATTAAAAAGAAGAAACTGGTCAGAAGGTTTGACCAGGAATCAAGCAGTTCTTATCAGGATCTGAATAGCTTTCAGAATGGAAAACATTGGGGTGGGGGGAGAAAGCAATTATGAGATTCTATCTGAACTCTTTTCATAAAAGCATACAGTATTAGCTCTACAATTGCAAAAATGTTTTTCTAATGCAAGACAACACATGGAAAGCACATTCTTATTGGGAAATGAAGAACATTTTATAAACATTTCAGGGATGGATTTTCCAGTTGTAGATGGCAGCCACTTTATCACCACTGGATGATAAAGATTTCCCCCCAAAAATGAAGAATAATTTTAAAAGCCCTAATGCTAGCTCTAGTCCTATTTAAGGTGCTATTTTACGGAAATGGTATCATCTAAAGGAAAGTAGAGGGTTACAAGAAAGCAAAAGCTAGTGGAGTAGACAGTAGAGCATTAAAATGCTAATTTAAAAGACTTTTGAGTTGAGAGGTCTGATTGGATCTTCTGCTCAGTTGCCATGAATCAACCTAATATAGACAAATCAGAAAGAAGGCAGGGACCAAAGTAATAGGGTGGGGCTTTGGGTATTTACTGGAATAGGGCTGACCCAGAATGGGGTTTGTGAACTGTTGCTACCTAATTTAAGGAGAACTGAGCAAGATTCTGGCAAGTGTCTGTATGAATTGAAAGGAGAACTGTACTTGGAAAGGAATGTCCCCAATACAAAGGCACAATTGTGATGACAGAGGCAAAGCCTAAGGACTCACCTTGGAAAATAAGTAAGAATCAGACTTTGTGAAATTATTAAAACAAGCTATATAGAGGGTAGGGCATTATAAACATGTCAAAACTCAATCAGATGCTTGAGTCATAAATGTTTGTTCTTCAAAATACTTTTACAATTTGAAATTTCTATGACTTTTCTCCATTCATGACTCCAATGTATGTTTAACTCTTTTTCTTTTCTTGCAACTGATCTCCTGGCTCCTAACATGTGGTTTCCTTATTAATTTCTATTATTATCCTCTGTCGAGCAGACATCAGAATATATTCCTTTAAACATCACTAATTAGTAAAAGATGGCCTTGTGAGTTAGTACCTTGCTCCATCATCTTAATTTTTTAATTAACATTATTATACATTGAGAAGCTGAATTTTCCTGCTGTTAATAATACTTTTGAAGGCTAGCCATGAATGCCAATCTTTTTAGACAGATCATCAAGCTTCAATAATTTTAACCAGTAGAACAGGGGTATTCAACTCACATCATCATGGCTGTGCCATGTGACATATTGGAATTTTTTTCCCCTTCACTAAACCAGGCATGGACATGGCCAGCACGGAACACATCCAGCCTACACGGCGGGAATTTGACAGCTCTGGAATAGAAGGTTCCTATCAGGATTTTGATGGAATTTTTTCAATGCTGTATATTTGAAGAACCTTTTTTTACTGTACTATAGCAGTTAGTTTTTGTTATATATCACTCTACATTTGCTTGCCCAAAAGTATTCTGTATGTTACTTTTTTCTTTCCTCATTCACCTAACACTAGCATCTATATCAAACAATACAGTTACAATGTTTCTATGCGTTAGAATGACAAGTTTACTATATAAGTATAAAATAACAATATTTGGATATCAGCCAACATATATGAAAGGCAAAAGCATATAATAGGAACAGATTTATTAATGATGCACAAGTGCAGTCCTCAATTACACAATAATGTTTCAGTCTGTGAACTGAACACTACTATCTTTAAGTGAGGCTTTCAGAACTAATGCAGGAAATCCATTGCTTCAATCACCACATTGGTCAAGTGCTTCAACAGTCAATTAAGCTTATTAATCAAGAGCGCCTCAGCAAAACTGAGACATATTGCATAGATCTGTTCTAATGCTTCTGAGCCTCCTTTTCCATTCTGTTGGGGTGTGTAGGCAAAAGACAGAATTTCACTTTCAAATGCATTTTTAATCAACTAATGGCCAAGAAAGATGGATTTACAGCTGCATATTGTTGTGCAACATATAATAGTCACCAAACATTTATTTTTCAGCTCTCCCATATCATTTTTAAGCCACAGTATTTTCATTTGAACCTTTTTCTTCCTCTGCAGAGTACAGTATAAGCAAAGGATCAGTTTCAGTGAGGGCAAACAGGATAGAAATATAAGTGCAAGTATGAATGTCTCAAAAGTGGTTTTTTTCAAGAGGAAACTGGACTTTGTTTTTTCTTTGAAAACAATTCACTTCTCATCGAAGAAGCTTCTTCAGCTCTGACTGGAGGGTGGGGGATGGAAGTATGAATATTTAATCATTAGAATGATCTCCTACGTATTTCCTTTTTTCTTTTTTATATCATAATTTGTGTTACTTCTTTTAATGTCTAATTGAACAGCTGCATATATTCCAGTGCAGGACCTGCTTCCTTTTGATTATATCACAGAGTATATCAACAATAGATGTTACAATATAGCCAGGGGTGGGATCCAACCGGTGTAACTACCAGTTCAGTGGTTTTACATTTTGCACGGACATAGTATGGACACAGTGTACTTAGACTTCAGTAAGGCATTTTACAAAGTAGAGCACAGTCTACTTCTTGGTAAGATAGAAATATGAGGGATGTATAGCATCTCCACCAGAAAAATTAATGAATGAATGACCACCACTGTTTTAGGTCCAGTATTCTAAGTAATATCTTCATAAACAGTTTAAATGAGGGGTTAAGAAGGGGAAATCATCAAATTTGCAGATGACATCAAGCTGAGGCAAATAGCCTACACCTTAGAAGATAGGCTCAAGATCCAGAAGGACTTTGGCAGAGTTGAATACTGGGCCCTATCCAACAAAATGCAATTCAGTGGTCAAGAAAAACCAAATGCACAAATACAGAATAGGTGGTACCTGGCTCAACAGCTATAACTATGAGAGGGATCTAGATGTCCTAGTGGATAACCACTTTTGCTGCAGCTGCAAAAAAAAGCTAACATAGTCCTGGGATGTATCAACAGAGTGATAGTTTCAAGATTATATGCTGGTACAGCTTTATATTGCACCGGTAAGATTCCACTTGGAATGCTGCCTCCAGTTTTAATCACCATGGAGCAATGGTTAAATACCACTCCATATACAAAAAAGATGTTGCGATTCTAGAAAGAGTGCAGAAAAGAGCAACAAAGATGATTAGAGAACTGGAGACTAAAGCACACAATAGCCAATCGTGGGAACTGGGTATTGTTCAAAGCAGCTGAGAGCAGGACAAGAAGGAATACTGTATATGGAAGCTTATCAAACACAGATCTAACCTAGCAACAGCAATCACATTTAGACTTCTATACCACTCCATAGTGCTTTTACAGAACTCTCTGATTTACACTGGCAGCATATTGCCCCCAACAATATGGCTCCTCATTTTACTGACCTCGGAAAGATGGAATGCTGAGACAACCTCGAGTTCCATTAGGATCAAACTTCAGTCTGTGGACAGAGTTAGCCTGCAATACTGCATTCTAACCACTGTGCCACCAGGACCCCTAGAACTAAGGAGAAAATTCTAGTTGCTGTCCTATCAGCGGGAACAATTTATCAGTGAAACAGCTTGCCTCCAGAAATTGTGGGTGCTCCATCACTAGAGGCTTTTAAGAAGAGACCGGACAACTATTTGTCTGGAATACTACAGGATCTCCTGCTTGAGCAGAGGATTGGACCAGAAGACCTCCAAGATCCCTTCCAACCCTGTTATTCTATATTTTGTATTCAGTTAGTATGATTGTGTGTTGCTGCTTAAACTAACAGTAAGAGATATGATTAGATTAGCAGCTGGATGGATAGGTTCTAGCAAAGTAGCCCAGTTGTTAAGTGAATCTGGCTTCTCCCATTGACTTTGCTTCTCAGAAGCTCCCTAGGAAGATTGGAAATTACAATCCCAGGACCCCAGGATGTTGTAACCATCGTAAATACAGGGTAGTTGCCAAGCACTTGAAGGCTGTAGGGATGCTGCAAGATCATAACTGTGAGAACTGGTCATAAGTCACTTTTTTCAGTGCCATTGTAACTTTGGTCATTAAATTAATAGTTTTAAGTCAACGACTACATGTATCTCCAAAAGATGTTTTTAATAAACTAAGGAACTCTTTAGAATTGACAAACAGAAGGAGACTCTTCAGGATTAATCTCATCAACCAGGGCATATATATCTTACTTCTGAGCTCCTCAAAAGTATGTTTAACCAGCTTTAGAACAGAATACTGAATTGCATAGATCTTTGGTCTGAGAAACCTCTTTGGTCATAGGTTTCTTTTCACATTATTGAGAACATGCTTTTAAGAACATAAATCCTTTCATTCCATGATTACATACACTGAGAAAGCCTCAGGTGCTTCAATTTAATTTGCTAGTTATAAGAGATCCCTCATCCTTGTCTAGCACTCATCTACAATGTTTTGTTTTATTTTTGAATGAAACAACAGGCAAATTATATGAGGAAAACAAGAAAAAAGCATGAGGACCACTTTCTGTTTAATTCATCTCAAAAGAAAGTGCTACAGATATAGTGGAAATGGTGATGGTCAGCAATTCATGGAATAAAAGAATAAAAGTTTATTTACATCATCTTCAAGGCCAGATATAATAAATACCAGGTGCTGCAAAATAAAATCATGGAAGACCAGCAGAGAAAGGCAGTTCTTCTCAGGTTCAAACTGATCACTGTGGGAAACAACATGCCAGAATAAGCAGCCCTTGGTCTGATCTGCCATCCTTCATATTTAGGTGATTTCAAAGCAGAGGTGGTATTCAGCATGTTCTGACCAGTTCTGCAGAACCGGTAGCAGAAATTTTGAGTAGTTCAGAGAACCAGAAAATTCCACCCCGACTGGTCCTGCCCCCATCTATTCTCTGCTTCCCAAGTCCCAGCTGATTGGCTGGGTCTTCTTTTGTTGTCCTACACAGGAGAACGGTGCTGGAAAGCAGGTTAGTGGGATGGGGAGGGAATGGGGATTTTGCAGTATCCTTCCCCTGCCACGTCCACCAAGATACGCCCACAGAACTGGTAGTAAAAAATTTTGAATCCCACCACTGCGGCAAAGTGAGGGCAATTTTGCTCCAGCACAAGAATATCCATTTTGGTCCATCCTGAAAAAGCTGCATCTTTCAGCTACATTAATGTCAATAATAGGGTGTGAGTGCACATATAGTTTAATCCTATCTTTAGGATCTAGTATTTTTAAGATTTGGGAGGATCTCTTCAAAGCTAGAAATTCTGGGATTTGTAATCCTCAAAACCTTGGAGGGCATCATGTTGGGCAAGACTATTCTAATATGTTTCTCCATCAAATAATATTAAAAATGAGGTTTTTTTCTGATTTTCATCTCAAACAGAAAACAACTGTTTATTATGCTTTTCTACAAAAGCAAAAGCATTTTTCTCCCGAGGCCAAGATTTTCCAAACAGCTATTAATTCAAAGCTTAAAGTTTCCTATTCGTTTAAAAGACACAGGGATTTATACACATAAAAACACACAGGCTTTCATGTTCTTTCTTTTCTAAAAGAACTGAAAGCTTGTTCTATTTATTGTTCTAAAATATATAATCCATTAATGTCTGATTCTGAATTTAGTATTTTGTCGGTTTGGCAGTCACCAATTGATTTCAATGCAAAGTTCTTTATATGGAAGAAACTGCTGGTTCATTGCTTTCTACGCTATGGATTAGTTGGGATGGCACCAACAGTGCATTTTTTTTTTTCATTTCAAGCCAATTTTGAATAAATTTTTAACTGTATACATGACACAATAATTAAGAGTGTGTCTAAGGCTCTTCAGAATTGACCTTTTTCTTGATTAAGATGACATGTTGATTTTTTTTTATTTACCGGTTTAGGTGTGTGACTGCAAATCTTCCACTATTCCCAGTCTACTTTGCTTCCATAAAATGAGCACTACCGACATACACCAGAATACTATGCAGCACAACTCAAATTGAAGCCAGAGACACAAACTGTAAAACAGAAGAACTATTTTTAATTATTTGCATTGTTTAATTGTCACTGAAAAATGCTTACAAGTATTAAATGAAAGTTTCCTTGGAAAAACAAGACCTGCAGAAAATTATTTGAAAATACTATTCTGATTCAAGGAAGCCTACACACCAATTCCAGCAAGTGCTTCCCTTCCTCTGCTGCATCAGGACAGCCTGTGCTTTTTATTATTGTTGTTGTTGTTGTTGATGATGATGATGTTGATGTTGATGTTGTTGTTACCACCAAACAGAAAATTTCTGTGAATTGCTGAAAACCATTTACCAGTTCAGATTTTACAGAAAACTATACTTTCAAATGGTAAGACTCTTTCTTATACAGAGAGGAAGAGGAAGAAGAGATGCACACTTGCACAAGACTTCTTGTAGTGTCATAGCAGAGAGAACTATCAGAGAAGGCAAATATCTTTTAAACCAGGTAGCATGAATTTTAACATCACAGGAAATTGCTCCTGGACCGCTTCCCCAATTTATCTTCTCCACATTAATTTTGACATAACCCCTGCATATTATTTGTTGTTTCCATACTGTACCTCAGCCCTAATTTTGCTAATAGCAAAAAGCATTTTTAAACCTCATCTATCTGGGCAAGAAATAATCCAGCTAAAGCAATGTATTTGTTAGAGCATTGTAACAGCTACCCTGCAACAAGTACCAGAAAGATATACAGAAAAGAAATCATAACATTGCGGCTCTTTCCAGGTGAAAAATCTTTTAACAATTACTTCAATAGCATGTAATGCATTAAGTGCTATCAGTCACTACAGTGACAACCAGGTAAAAATGTCCTTGAATCTTCTGCCTATCAGGACAATATGATTTGGCTGGCCTTGAAGACTATATCGGAACTGAGTTGCAACCTTGTATAGAAACCAGGATGCAACTAGCTATTAAACAACATTAGGACTTTCTGGCCCTTCAGCCAGATTTTTTCTTTCTGCAGCTACTGGAAGCTAAGGCATATTTCCCCATTATTTTCAATTGAAAACAGATGAAAACTGTGTTGTTTATTAGCTATGGGGAATGTCAGCCCTAAAACATATATATTATAATATAAAAAACCAACTACTTAAACTTTTCCCCAAACCATCCCACCTGCAGTGATGAGCTGCCATGACCTATGCAATGCTCAGACTCTTGAAAGATGAAGGATGGCCTTTTGCCACCAAAAGATCCCTGCATTCAAGAAATTTATAGAGAAGTCTGAATTTTGTTTTAATTTTGTCTGAATTTAAATCCTGTTTTCTACTTTTGCCAAGAAAATAATCCTTCCTACTTTTTCCTGTGATTGATGCCTTCCCGATGTCTTCTATCTCCCTTGGTTTCTCTCCACATAGACCTTTCAAGTAACTAACTTGCAACATGTATCTTGGCAGTCTTTCTGATTCTTCATCTGAGAATTAGCTAAAAATGAGTATGCCTATCTCAAAATCCTGATAATGTCCCACCATTTTTCTTACATTCAATTGTGAGGCCTGCAGTCATTAGGAATTTCTTTAGAGAAACTTTCTACAACTGTGTAACTTCAATATGTGTCACAAGATTTATTTCCAGAATTTTATGTCATGCTAGCTGGAAAATCTAGTACCTGCAATCCTTAAACATCTGGAGAATGCCAGAGTGGAGAGGCTCACTTATAGTTAAAAGTAGTACTCCCTATCACCTTCCAAATAGATGTAATGGCTTCAGTGACTGGATGAGAAAGCTAATTTTAGAAACTGAACAGCAGCTTTAGGTTGAAACAATATGACATAGCTCAGAAAGAACAACTAGTTTCAAGGCGAAACATATCACCTAACTCATAAATTTAACAAAATGAGAGCTTTTCTTACAATGCAACTTTAATAAAATATGCTATCTTTGCAGTTGTTCTGAATGTTTTATACTGATTAGAATTTAAATCTTTAATACTGTAAAATAAATACAGGCACAGTAAGTAAATCTTTCATCTAAGTCAGAAAAATCTCATAATTTGGAAATACTAACTTTCAGTGTTCCTGTTCCATGTTCATAACTAAACATGGTAGCCAAATCTTCATCAGAACAAATAGTACTTAATAGTAGTTTAGAGTTCAACCTCCATATATTTGTACATTAAATTCAATTGACCTAAATGGACAATTCAAAAGAAATTTGAATTTTAACTTATGCAAATGCAAAAGACTGCCAAATAAAATTAGTACAAACAACCTCCTAGACCAAATATGTCTTTTAAGCCACATTTGTCCATATCCTGTAAACGAGAACATAATAAAAGAAATATTCATATATAAGGGTAGTTATCATTGAACAATACAGTAAAATCTTTAAAAGATGTTATGCTCTCCTGCTCATCCACTTAAACAATGGGATACACTGACTTATTGCACTGAAATTCAATCACCGGGCAAAAATAATACCCCATAATTACTATAGTCAATGTGTAAAATAGAAGTCAGGGGGAAAAATGGCAATTCTTATAGAAGAGTGCCCCAGCTGGATGTCTCTGGATTACAGCTACCCTGCTGATCCTTGTTATGCTATCCATGCTTGATTGATTGTATTAAATCTATTTTTTCTCATCTTCAGAAAAGAGTAAGAAGAGAATAAAGGAAATATTTGGCCTCTTTGAAATAGCAAGCCAGTTCTCATTCCATGAAGTCAGCAGACCATCAGGATAACTCAGTATAGATTCTATCATGAGATAGCTTAAAGAAGAATGTTATAGCCAAAATACTACTGGGATATTTCTAATCTAAACTTGAATTAAAACAATATAGATAAGTCTTAAGTAAAACATGTAATTCTAAAATCTTTAGCACAATGTAGAATCCATACTGGTTAGTAAGTCTATTTTTCCCCATCAAAAATAATTTTAAAATCATAAAATAATTCTTTATACACCTAAAATACAGTAATCTTACAGTTGTTCACTTTATTTTATGAGCTTTTTGCCTCTAACAAATCTTTACAAAGGGAAGGCAAGTTTTGAAATTCCAAAGACTTTCTCTATGTTCACCATTTCAAAAAGTATGCTTATTTAAGCAAAAGAAAAAACATGCTATTTAAGTGCTACACTTCAAAATTTAACATTTGTACCCACATGATCAAAAAACAACAATATATCCAAATCTATAGGAGTGATGGGTTTTTTTTCAACTCACAAAAGCATTGCTAGAACACTATGCCATTTATACAGTAATGCATTTTGTTGTTATCAGTTATTACTAATTTCTGAGCTTGATGAAATAGTTCTCCATAGGGTACAGTTCTTTAATCATTAGATTGCTTAATCAACTCATAGAGTGTACATCCCACTGCCCAAGGAAAACTCAAAACTTCACCCCAAAAAAGTGTTGTATGAGTTCATCAAGACATTTCTATAAACAGTGTGTAAAGTAGCACTGGACATCTCCTGTCTCTTCATCAGTAACTAACGCCTCATATCTTTCAGTTAGCCAGGACATATTATATTTTTGCTCAAACCATTAGAACTTACCTTTGACCAATAAGACCGGTCTACTGGGCTTCTTAAGTTGGAGTTGAAGACGCTCTGACCATGATTTAGATTTAGGAAAATGTCTGAAGAGTTTGCGGATTCTCTTTGTTACTAATCCAAAGCAAGCCGCAGCTCCTGCTTCTCCTTCTCCCTCTGTCATTCTTCTAACAGAAGATCAATAGTTTCTTTGGGCACAGCAGACAGACAGGCAAGTGCTTGAATGCGGAATGTTACCAGCAAATGTTTTATCTCTACAATTTATTTATGTTACAAAATTCAGAGTTCTGCACTTGCAGTTTTCTCCTTGCCTTTTTGTCTCCTTTTCCCCCCCTTCAAACTAAAAGCAAACACTGCAATCCACAAACTTCCAGGGCAGCTTCTGTAATGCATGGAAAACTTTCTATTTCTGGGACTTTTTGCCTGATAAGATAAAGCAACATAACGGAAGAGGCTACAGTCAAGAGAGAGCCAGAAGCCATCTCTTTCTTTAGCAAGGCTTCTTTCAAATATCCTTAACTTTCACAATCCCTTTTTTAAAATTAAGATTATCTTAGACTATAATTAAACCAGTAATCTTAATATGCTGTATTTTTAAGGATATTAAACATTAAAACAGGCCTGTGTGTAATAATGCTATTATAAATAGATATTCAAAGTAATAATAGATTTAGACCCTCCTGACATCTTATTTTCAACCACAATTTCCCTTTGAACTGACAAAATAAAGACCTAGCCTGGAAAGAGCCCATATTTGTTTTAAAGTATAAATACGTATTTTCCATAACAACAGATAACAAAACCTCCAAATATATTGATGAGTATTTGTATAATCAAAACACATACAATTAAATATGGACATCTAATGGCGTAAATAAAAATGCTTCATGGATACCCATTGGTAACTAACTACTCATAATAGGTCTGTATTCATCTTCTACACATGCACAATTACCTTACAACATTCCCACCTGCTTCATTGTGAATTCTCTCTATGAACTAGAGTTAATGATTCAAGTACTAGAAATTGTGATCTGATGAACAGAATATTGATTGGGGCAGGGATTAGGAGAAATACAGTTTGCTATAGAGAAGGTGGCCAGAAAGACTCAATCACAAATAGTCCTTGTTTAACAACCAAAATTGGGGCTGGCAACTCAGTTGTCAGATGAAGCCATTGCTAAGTGAAACTGCAACTTTGCTTATGGTCTGACTTCAGGTATCCCCTGGAGTTGTAAATAGTCACAGTTTGTTTTCCATCACCATCAGAATTGTGAATGGTTGCTGCCAGAGACACTTGCTAAACAAGGATTGCTGTACTTTTATTTATATTTTAGTGTAAGCAAATCTTAACTACATTTGCCATTTTTGCTACTGATATTCAGAATGTACTGCAAAACATCATTTTACAAAGACAAAGGTAATTTCTGTAACTTCTAATTCTTTTTCAATTACTAAGGCTTTGGCTAGAGATTTAGTGGCTTGTCATCCAAATAGCAGATAAGAAGGCTGCATTAGAACATTCATCAAGTTGTTCATGAGATTTGTATATCTAGCTCATTAGTCATATTTTTCAGCTGGGGCAGAATGTATATAATACCATTTTGCACATCTGAATCTTATTTTTCTTCCCAGAAACTCTTAGGTTTATCTCACCATATTATCAGCACTGAAGGTAATTTAAAAGAAAGTCAGCAGGGTTGCAACTCAAATTTCTCACTTCATCATAACAAAATTCAATTTGCAATGCAATGCAATGCAATGCAATGCAATGCAATGCAATGCTATTCTATTCTATTCTATTCTATTCTATTCTATTCTATTCTATTCTATTCATTCATTCATTCATTCATTCATTCATTCATTCATTCATTCATTCATGAATCAGTTTAAATTCAGCACATATCTCTATAAAAATTCCCATCCATCTTGCAAAGGTCATAGCTGAACCTCTGACAGTTTTACACAATTTACTCTTAAATAAAAAAAAATTAAATACAATTGTCTTACCACATTTTGGAACTGTCCACCTCTCTCACAGAGGGACTCTGGGCAATGTATAATAAACAGCAATCACTGTATCCTGGAGGGAAATTATAGCTTCTTTGTCGAGATCAGAATATCTACTGAATACTCATCACTTTCTCCCCCTCTCATACACACACACACACACATACACACACACACACCTGTAATTACTGGACATGCATGATAATGTAGCTATATTCAGTATCTTAACACTATAAAATAGCTTTCAATTGGCAACTGAAACTACTATACTTGAGAAACCTGATTACATGAGCTAAGAAAACTCAGAAGAGAGTTTGCTAATTCACTAGCACAACTCATGTTGCAAAGTCACTATTAATCAATACTATAGCAAAAGAAAGATTTAAAATTCTATCAGTTGCTCTTAAAAATAATTTTAACATTATAACTTACTGCAATCAAAGTCCTAAAACCTGGCACACTGTGGAAATATATTGATTGTAGCTTCTTGTAAGCATTAATAATGTGAAGATGGGCCAAGCACAAAAAGAACAGCCATGAAGATCTGAGTAAAGATTAGTTGTGTGGATTTTGTCAGGAACGGAAATCCTATGAGTGAGGTTCAAACTCCTAAAGGTTCCTATGCATGACTCCACTTCCATTTGTACATTTGCAGTTTGACCTCTTCCTTCAATCAAGCACTAATAAAAGCTTACTTTGGAATATCCTTCTGAAATTGAATTTTAAAGGGGTGATAAGCCAATTGTTAGATTCCCAAAAACCACATCTATGCATTTATTAAAGCCAAGATGTCCACAGCAAGAATTGGCTGGATCCCAGTATGAACCGACTCTTCCATTTTCAGACCAACTTCCATTATTTCTGACAAATGTTCAGCTCCAACATTGAAACTTCAGCACAGCAGAAGAAACCATTAGCCCCAATGTCTGTATATTTATCATTTCTGGAGAGCCCATTTGGTCTAATGGTTAAGGTCCAGGCTAGAAAGCATGGAGACTGTGAGTTCAAATGCCGCTTCAGCCATAAAAGCCACCTGCGAGACTTTGAGCCTATCATCTCTCTCAGCCCAAATTACCTCACAGGGTTGTTGTTGTGGAGAACAGAGGAGGAAGGCGGCATTGAATCTGCTGCATTGAATTTTTTGTATAAATAATAAATGTGGATATATAAATAAATAAAGTAATTGCAGAAAAAGGGAATGTCATTGCAAACTCTGCTGTTTATAAAGATATTTGCTCATTGTTAACACCCATCATTTCCTGTCATGAACTATCTAAACAAGACCCTACCTGCTAAAGGAATGTGTTACTTTAAACACTTTGAAAAAAACAAAGCGATTAAAAAGTTATAAAGATCTATGAATCATATGGAAATGTAGCAACTACACTGCTTCCTCTGAAGAGTAATCAAGAGATAAAAGCAAAAAATAGTCGCCTGATATAAAAAGACCTAATTCTGAGGATAGCTTTAGTTTCTGCTATAGGTCTGCCTGATGGCAAACCCTTTCACCAGACCCTAGTATAAATTTGGCATTGAACCAGAAACACCCCTCCCTGTGGAGTAATCTGGGAAGAATTGCTTCTTTTCTTTGTTTGATTTCCAGAAAATCACCTTGTGATATTTAACTCACCGCAGTGGGCCTAACCTATTTAGAGTTAGTGAGGTAGAAATCTGATTCCCAAAATAATATTGTGGTACCAAATTGTCCTAATTCATCACTAACTTCTCTCTCCCTGCTATGAGACAGGCAAATCAAAGTGCATCTTCTATTTCCGAGAATACCTCTGGGCCCCACAAGTTTTTTTAAAAAAAATTTTTTTTAAGGGAATTCCATCCCAGTGTCTGTTTGGAAAAAGGACAAAAAGCAAGCAGGGATTAGGAAGGAATGTCCTGCCAGAAAAAGAGTTGTTAGGTAGTACTGTACTAAATAGTTCTTTTTCCATGGCAGATATTTTGTATATAAGCAAGCCTCACTGATTAGTTTTTTTTTGCAAAAGCCTTCACAACTTCCTTCTTATGACCCTGTAATCCCTTAATTCAGGATAGAGTGGGGTGACTGGATGGAGCTGAGTGTTTTACTGGCCAAATGCCCTTCCTGATGCCACCTGGCGTTCGCAGCAGATATTGTTCTTTGCACCCCAGGAGAGAATTGTCTGTCGCAACCTAGAATTAAACTCTCAACCTTCTAAGTGGGAGGCAAGCACCTTCATCACTAAGCCACCATGCTGCTCTTGCAAGAGCCGCCAGAACACCTGAAAATACTAAATCAGCCAACTAATCCAAAAACCTGGCCTGGATAAATGAGTCACTCAACTACTTACGCATTTTCTCAGATTCTTGCATTGATTTTTGGCAGCTATGGTTGGGCAATTGCCTGATTCTCAACTGAAGCAATTAAAATTTGCCCCTAATTCCAGTGAAGGACTCTGCCTTGACTTTGACTTGGCTTTGATGCTACATATTCTGTGATCCTTTACTATAAATATCTGATTTTCTTCTAAAAGTTAAGGGATATTTAACTATACTATTTCTGACATCAGGAATTGCTTTTATTTAACTGTTTTTTTTGAGACACAGTTTTATCCCTGACCTGAGAGATTTTAATGACACATCAAGCTGGGTTACCAGCTGCTTTGCAATTCATTTGCAAGCAACATGCCACTGACACTTAAGTAGCGCAATCATCATTTTACAGTCTCTCAAAATGCACCAGTTACACTTGGCTGGGCAGCCACCTGGGTCTGTTCAGAAGCAAAGCAATTCCACATCAGCATAAACCAGGAAAGGACAATTGGGAAGGCAAGCAACACAATACTGAAAGGAAGGCCAAAAAGAAATAATTCCAAGCATTTCATTTTTGGATTTCAAATAATATTATTTTGGAAGTAGCATTAATTTTGTCCACATTAAAGCCTAACTTAAAACCCTTTGCTGACCTTTATCTTTTATTATAGAAAAGAAATTCTCAGGACATTATTCCAAAATGAGGAAAAGATGATGTTATTTTAAAAAATCATTTTCAAAAATATCTACAGTAATTTGCATGTTGATTTCTCTGTGATTTATCAAAAGTCCATCAAAATCTCTGTTGTAATGTTCTCTGAACAAAATAAAATGGCAAGCTACTTTTATTGTCATGATTATACATGAAGAACAATATATCCTGTTCGCTTACATGGCATATAAATTTATTTTGTAGTACAGAATATAGAATCCAAGTGAATAAGGCACCAAGCTAAAAAATTGAGAAACTGAGTTCTAGCGTCACCTATTTCCTGGGTTCCAAGATCACCGCAGATGGGAACTACAGCCAAGAAATTAAAAGACACTTGTTCCTGGGGAGGAAAGCTATAGCAAATCTAGACAGCATTCTAAAAAGCAGAGACATCGCCCTGCCAACAAAAGTGTATATAGTCAAGGTTATGGTTTTCCCAGTTGCAATGTATGGCTGTGAATGTTGGCTGAGTGCCAAAGAACTGAGGCCTTTGAACTATGATGCTGGAGAAGACTCCTGCGAGTCCCTTGGACTGCAAGGCAATCAAACCAGTCAGTCCTAGAGGAGATCTACCCTGACGGCTCTTTAGAAGGCCAGATCCTGAAGATGAAACTCAAATACTTTGGCCACCTAATGGGAAGGAAGGACTCACTGGAGAAGAGCTGGGAAAAATTGAGGGCAAAATAAGATTAATGCTGGGAAAGATTGAGGGCAAAGGAAGAAGGGGATGACAGAGAATGAGGTGGCTGGATGGAGTCATGAAGCAGTAGGCTTCCGGAGGATGGTAGGGGACAGGAAGGCCTGGAGGAACGTTGTCCATGGGGTTGCAATGGGTTGGACATGACTCCACAACTAACAACAAGTGTCACCTTAGGCATGAAATCCAGCCAGGTGACTTTCTCTCAGCCCAATACACCTCACAGAATTGTCATATTGGGGAAAACAGGAGGAGGAAGGAATATTGGGTACGTTTGCTGCCTTGGTTATTTATAACAATAAAGGTGGTATACAAATAAGTAAGTAACTGAAGAGTGAACAAAGCAAGCAGGTCCCCCAATCTGCTCCTTCAAATCTGAAGGGGACAATCTTAATCCACTTTCCCTCCTACCTAACTTAACAAATCCCCATCTCCTGCCAATTTATTGGTGGCTCAAGATGATGGGAGTTGTAGTGCACTCGATCTGGTTATTCTCAGTTTTGAGAAGGCTTGGCTATTTAGCACTGGAATGCAATGAAAATGACAGGATTAGCCACCATGCTTGCAACCACAGCAGACAATTTTAACACTAAGTTCAGAAATTTCATTTTCTAATCACTTTTGAAACTTGCTCATTAACTACTAAGCTATTAGAAACCTTCAGAATGAAAAGTTTGAAAATGCAGGGTGTGTCTTTAATCCTGAACAAGAGAAAAATTTAATCATAATTTTAGCAATGTAAGGAAACTGAAATAAACAAAAAACTAAATAAGTTTTTAATTTTAAAAAGTTACAAATGGACTAAAGATCCAGATAAAGTTGGAATCTTTAAACTTTACAACAAGATTTTGGAATCAATTGCAAAATACCATTTCTAATAAGAAATAGATCCTGTTTGATTTTTACAAGACACAACATACATAATTTCAAAAACTGGACACTAGAAAAGACTAAAGATTTTAGGTACAAGAAAGATACACAACTCTGCAAGATGGTTCTGACAAAAAAAATACTAGAGGAGACTTCTTAAAAATTGAATCAGAAAATAGTAACCATGAGAATAACTTTGCTTATTTGAAGCCCCCTGGGAAGGTCACAAATGGCAATCACATGACCTTGGGATTCTGCAGCAATTGTAAATTCATGCTAGTTGCCAAGCGCCCAAATTTTGATCACATGATTATGATGACTGCACAATCCTAAGTGCAAGAACAAGTCATAAATCACTTTGTCTAGTGCCATTGTAACTTGGAATGATGTGGCTGTGATCAAAGCCACAGAGTATTGTAAGAGACTGATCATCGGAACTAGTTCTTAGTCCTGTATTTCTCAACCTTGCAATCTTCAAAATGTGTGGTGTTCAATTCCCAGAATTTTCCAGCCAGCATTGAATGTAAGTGGAATTGAAGTCCATACATCTTAAAGTTGCCAAGATTTAGAATTGCCAGATCAGCATATTTCATTCAGTATGTTTATCATCCCATTTCCAGTTAAATCTGTATTTTAATAAAAGTGTGACTGAACATTTATATATACATATTCCTCAAAAAATAATCACAGACTAGATCAGTTTCGATTCCTTCAAAATGCAGACCAAACAAGGTCTCTCAGCATCTATAGTAAAGAAAAAACAAGGATGGGAGGACTACCATCCTGATTCTAACTTAAACATTCAATTGTCATGTCATTTTAAAGTTGCTAAAACAATGTAGGTCTTTATTACAGGTTACATAAAACTTTATAAGCAAAAGAGTATCACACTTACATAGGGATTGTGGTAACGGTAATACAAAGATCTTCCATAGGATCAAAAATTTCATTTGCTGAAAAAAAATGACCAAATTTGACATATCTTTGCAACCAAATAAAAGGATTGGGCATAATCCTACAGCATTAATATGAGGCTGCAGAATCCAATGGAACTCTTTTTTTCTTCAACTTACTCTTCCCTTTTAAAATGTTCCACAAGAACAGATTTAAACCCCATTCATTCTTCTGCAGATTCAGTCCCACCAAAAAACAAACAAAAAATTAGCCCTTAATCAAGTATGAACTTGAAAACAAACCATTAAAATCATGGCAACAAAGAGAATCCAGGAAGGGAAATCTTGGATCTAGTAGAAGAAAGCTTTTCTGCTACTGAGAAGCAAATTGCAATACTGTCAAGATATCAAGGAAAATCCATGTCAGTTCTACAACTTGCCAGAAATGTGGGCTGTATAAGAGTACAACATTCAAAGTGGCAAGACTTTTCTGCAAAGGAATGAAAAAAACAACCATGCATCCTAGTTGCTACCAAGAGCAATTAAAATAAGGGATTATCTTTTCTTGATTATTAAATCCAAATTGTTTTATCCAAAGTTTACTATTATTAGGCCAAGTAAGAGTGTACAAATGCCACTTCTCTAGTTTTCAAAAAACAAAAAACTATTCACCCAGCAAAATGACTTTATAAACCCAGGGAGAAAAGGGAATGGAGAAAGTAAAAGTTTCAACTAAGTTACAGTTTTAGAGAGTTCGTCTGGATACCACACATGCAAAAGTGAGTCTGACTGATACAGAGATATGTAAGCTGCATCTATAATCACGCATACACACAAAAAAACTCTAGGATGAGCAAACATGCAAGAAACTACTAGTTGATTCTTTATTTTAGGAAAGCATAAAATTCCTTCTGCTAAAGTCAACTCTTTCCATTTTTTAGTGAGATAACAGATTGCTTGTAGCTGGGGGGAAAAGAAATCAGTGAATTTGGGTTTTTTATATTAATAAAGATGAGTATAATTTTAAGATGCTGTAACTTGCTTAGACTCAAAATTATCTTGTTATATTTCTTGTTAATGCTAAATACAACTGCTTTTGCTTTTCACACAGACACCTTAGTTACTCAAGAGAGTTGAGTAGTGCAGTAGTGTTTAGTGCAGGACAAAATACTTTGTTGCTAAGAAAGCTGGAATAAAAAGAAAATACATATGTATACTCTTTTCATAGAATCCCTCAGCGGAAAATCAAGGTGGCATGTTTATATTCAGATCTGAAGGTAAAATTTTAATTTTCATTAAAAGCTACACTCATTTCATTATTTCCATTAAATGATTAAAGCCTTACAGCACTACTTAAAGAGATGTGCTTGAAGCACACAGTTAGGATTTTTTTCCAACATATTTTCATACTGTCAATTCTAACTTACTTCTCAGATTATAAATGAGCATTTTTCCTTCAGTGAACAGTTTATGCAGTTACTGTAGAAAGTTGTTGATAAAATAACCCCACTGAAATATTAAAAGGTCAACCAGTCTTCAGCATTTATAGGAAGAATAGAGAACAGAAGCATGAAATACCCACAACAGAAATCCATGATTTATTCATAGCCAGTTTGGAGAACTGTATTTCTCCTAATCTGTAGGATAATTTAAAAATTCTTAAGACTGTGGGGGACTCCAGGAGCCTAGTCATAAGTCCTACTGAATTCAATGGCATCCTCTGAATAGCTCTGTGTAGGATTGCCTTGCTAGGTTTCAAGAAACAGCAAAGCCTTTAGATAAGCAATTGGATTTTGTTGCTAAGAGAATAGATTGTTATAAAGCCTACTTCAATCTAAAAGATACAAAATATTGTACAGTACATGATTCAACTACTAATTACTTTCTACTGTATATTAAATAGAATAGATTGGTTTTTTAAACAGGCCCTGAGCCTCAGTAATTCCCTTGAAGATGTATTGTGAATGAATGAATGTGTGTATACACGCACACACACACACAAAATTATTTTACTCTCTACATATTCTCTCATTTGTTTGGAAAAGAAAAGTTGATCAAATCAAGTCATGCACATATTGCAAATACCTATTATCCATACTATTTTTAAAAAGTGGCAAATGCATAAGTACATAGTAGCCAGCAGTGGGAACAGAATAGACTTTAGAATCACACAAATCACAAGAGGAGGGAAAACTGGCAAGTTTCAGCACTGGAGTGATTGCAAAAGATTCCCCAAAGGAACACAGAAAGAAAACAAAAAAGAAATTATCCATCCATTCCAAATAAGAATATTGTATTGTATTACTACTGTCATTTATCTGAAAAGCTGAACAGAGTGTCTAAAATTTACAGACTGTCAAGAACTCAGATCCATTGGATTTACCTTTTATTCCTAACATGGAACAGAACAGTAAACAGAGATCAAGTTGAACAAACTAAGGAACATAGATCAACACAATTCTGATAACAGCAGGGTGGCAGACTTATCTAATGATTGCCAAAATGGCCAAAATGCAGCCATTTCTAAAGGACATCCTCAAAAGGGAAGAAAACCTCAATTGTAAAAGAGATTGAAACAGAATGACATTCACCCAAATGTGGATTCAGGTCAACAGTCAAAAGCTAGTTCAATGTATCTTGCACAGTTTTAAAGCTTTCTGCTCTTAAGAAAATCAGTTCAAGTACCACAAAGTGATGGACCTCTGTGTCAGGCTTTCATGAGGGTGGAGACTGAATTCAATGAGGTTACACGGGCCCTGTCCTGGGTAATAACTTACATATGGAACAGAAACACACACATACACAACACACACACACACAACACACACACAACACACACACACACACACACATCACTCTGGGAGCATTCCCAGCCCGAAGTGCTGGAGGCAGTAACTGGAGCTGGCTCGAGATGAAACTGACCATGGAGAAGAACAAGATGATGGAGGCTTTCTGTTAAAGAAACAGGAAGAATAACAGGGCTGCTCTTCCATGGAGTGAAAGAGAACACCGCTGACGAGTAGCCACTTACTCCAACCCTGTAAAAGAAAGAGCAACCCAACGCCGGGGATGAAATAAGCAAGGAGGAGAGAGGATGAATCGGGTCCTCTCCAGTTATACCGCTTAGGGCCGGCAGGAAGAATATTTATGCCACCTGCCAAAGCCAGGTAAGACGGGTCAAACCCGGGACTTCATTCGCCTCTGCCATGTTAACGGGCAAAAAGGGCCGGGAGAAGCAGCAGGTCGGGTCGGGACGAGAGCAACTTACTGGCACAGCGCAGCGCCCGCTGCTGCACAGCCTCCCCGCACAGGTCGCACCAGCCCCTCCAGAGAGTGAAGCCTTGGAAGCGGTGCCCTTCTCCCTTCTCCTCTCGCACTCGGGGGTCCCGCGGCTGCTCGAAAATGGTGCGCACGTCGGGCAGGAGGCGAGGAGCTCCGGACCTCAGCCGGAGCCGCTGGTGGTGGTGGTGATGGTGGTGCTGTTGGCCGGAGCGGAAAGGCTTAGCCGCGGGGCCGGGAGAAGCGGGCAGCTCCCGGGGTATTAGCGCAGCCTCTTCTCCGGGAAGGATGGGAACCGCGCGAACCTCGGCTCCGTCCTCAGCCGCTTGCCCGACGGGCGCCTCAAGCTCGGCTTCCGCTGCGCTCCCGAGGGGCCTCCCGCGGCAAGAGGCGAAGGGCAAAGCTCCGCGGCACTCCGTAGGGTGCTCTCGCAGAGCCTCGGCGCGTCCCGCCTTCGCGGCCAGCAGAGCGTCCTTCTCCAGCCCGCTACCAACGTCCGCGCCCCACTGGGACATGGCCCCCGCAGCGCGGGGAGGCTGCGGCTCTTCTTGCTCCTGCGGCTGCCTCCGCCTTGGCGGCGGCGGAGGCAACAGCGGCGGCTTCATGTCATTGGAAGCGGAGCGCTTGAGGATCTTCTTCCGTTCGTTGGCGCTCAGGCTCTGCAGGAAGAGCTGCTGTTCCTTATCCAGCAGTAGCGGGTACGGGTACTGCCCGATGGCCGGGGAAGCCATGGCCCTGGCGAACGGGCGGCCGGCCCCAACAGCTGCGACCTGCCGGCGGGTGGCCAGCAGCGCAGGCGCTCTGAAGAGGGACCTGCGGAGGCTTGCGAAGGAGAGGGAGGGTGGAGCGGGAGAGGGAGGGAGGGGGCGGGCGAGCAGCCCCGCGTCGCGCAGCAAAATCTCCCAATGCTGGCTTGGCTCGGATTCTAAATTGGTTGGCCTCGCCAAACGGAGTCCCACGCTTCAATCCAGAATCCATCCTCTTTCCCCTGAGTTGAGCTGGCTGGAAAAATTGGGCCGTAGGAAAGGAGTGTCATTCTGTACGTGCTCAAAGGTAAGGGACGGGACCGGCTGTGGGCCAGGTTCTTCATTCTACAGCTCGGAAGATTTTCTTCCCCGACGTTTAGGACGAGTGAGGGGTGGGGTTAATCTGAGCCCTGGTTAATCTGAGCCCTAACTTCATCATCGAGGATTCATGAAATAATAGCTTTGCTGACACACAAGTTCCCCCGTTCTTACCTGTGGTACCACAAACAAAACACGTGCTCAGCCTCAGTCTTACAAGATTTGCAGATCAAATCAGTGGAAGCTCTTAAATTCATAGCTGGATAATATTCAAGGCTTAATAAAAGAGGTAGTGAGTAACAAGTAGTCCTAATCTTACAACTATTTGTAATTGCAATGGCACTGAAAAAAAGTGATTACAGGGACTTTTCACGCACAACTATTGCAGCATCCCTGGGATCATGTCATCAAAATTTGGACACTTGGCAACTGGCATGTATTATAATTGCAGCATCCTTGGGTCACGTGATAACCTTTTACATCTTCTGGGGAAGCCAGATTCATTTAACAGCTGCATTATTAACTTAAACAACTGAGTGATTCACTTTACAACAGTGTAAGTAAGAAAGGTCATTAAATGGGGCAAAACTCAACAAGTGCTTGCTTAGAAATGGAAACTTTGAGTTCAATTGTCGTAAGTCAGGGCTTACCTGTATTAAGCTTGATCATAATATCTAAGCACATTATGATTTGGTGTATTGTGTGAATACCCTGAATATTTTTTTAAAGAAGTGAGTTTAACTTTCAGTATATCCAAAATGCTTTCTCCTTTCCCATTTGGAATAATAGGACAGGTTTTCTGCTCTGGAATGTATATTGCCTTAAACAGAAACAGGAAAACCACAGTGCAGTGCAGTGTGTGACCCCAGCCTGAGTTATATTAAAAAAGCTGCAAGGACCTTATTCATAGAAGCTAGGCAGAAGTGCTGTGGTTGGGAAGATATATTGGCATTAAAGAATGTTGTGTTATGCAATTCAGAAACAACTCTGAACAATTGATACACGAGAAAGCATAGGCTGGGTTGATACACTGGGCTAAAGCATAATGAATTTAATTGGGAGAGTTATTTCACTGTATGAACCTAAAACTTATCAGTTGAATGCCGAACACTTTTGCGACAGGGATATACACAATCCAAGTCTGCTCCCTGTTTTCTTACTCTCATTGAGTGATTTCTGGAATTTGTCAGTTGTTTAATCTCAACTTCTTCTGGGGATTTTTGGAGAATCATGGCAGGGAAATTCCTGGCTGTATATCAGTATAAGGATGGAAGTCTCTGTCTTTCTAAGTTAACCTTTTGATTTCCCATCAAGAAGTGAAATTTTGTAGAAGGAACCAATAAACAGGCCACACAAAGAACAGTGTTGGGGCTTCAAGGACTCCAGCTGGACACTGATGCCCCAGAATGAACTCTTGGGAGGAAAAACAGTGAAAAGCAAATAAAAAGCAGCAAAAGCAAACAAAAAATTCAGGTAAAGGCCTGATCTAGATTGGGAACGTAATTTTTCAGCTTGGTGCCTCCTCAGCTAGGAATGGAAAATCAACATACCTAGAGAATTGCTGGAGTTGGTCATCACTTTAATGAGATGTACAAATTCAGCTAAAGTGGACTTTGGTTCTCTGAAGTTTAAGGATGGTTATAATTCCAAGAAACAGCTGGATCAATATACTACATCATTTATTAAACCATTCTAGACACAATTTAAATCCATGTCAGCACTTTGTCAAATCTAATTTGAATGTCTGCAGCTCTGTCCTTTCTGTTGAGTGTAAAACTGTTGTTAAATATACACATAATGGTTTGGTGTGGCATGTGAACCTAGTCAATTCTGGTCTATTCCTCAAATCATGATTAATCAAACTATAGCTTAATGAGATTTATGAATTCAGTATGTTTGTTAACTTCTGTAGGAAATATGCCTATAAAACATACTAATTTTTTTCATGCTAATTCTGCCATCCCAGATTTACTTTCTTATTTCAAATTTTACAGCCACATGTTCATGCCAGCTCTATGCCAAAGATCTCACAAAAAAACAAGTATGAAGATTATTCCTTGCTGCCATTTTCCTGTCTCCTCTTTGCCACAAATAGTTGAAAATGTACATGATCTCTCTGGAAAAGGGACACTAATCCCATTTTATAATACAGGTAGCTTCAAAAGCACAAATGAGCCCAAACTTTCTGTTGCTAAGTAAAACATTTGTTAAATGAGTTTTGCCCCATTTTATGACCTTTGTTGACATACTTGTTATGTAAATCACTGCAGTTATTAAGTTAGTGACAAGATTGTTAAGTGAATCTGGTTTCCTCATAGACTTTGCTTGTCAGATGGTCGCAAATGGTGATAACATGACTTCAGGACACTGCAGCCATCATAAATATGAATCAGTTGGCAAGTGTCTGACTTTTGATCACATGACCATAGGGATATCGCAACGGCCATAAGAGTGAAAAACACTGATATGTCATTTATTTCAGTGCCATTGTAACTTTGAATAGTCACTAAATGAACTGTTATAAGTTAAGGACTACCTGTATTCATTCACAATATTAGGAAGACAAGAATGGCCACACACATCTCAACTTCACATATAACACTAAGCCATAGTTGAGGTGTAGTTTATTGAACAAACCACAATTATCTGGATTAACATACTAAGACGTAAACCATGGTTCACAATTCACAAAATTTGGATTCATACAATAAGCTATACCTTCCCAAAAAACTAGTATACATTACATCTTAGCATGATGTATGAGTGCAATTGCAGGGCATGTAAGTATTGCATGTTGTATTTCCAAAGAATTCATCAATAGGGAGGTTAACAATTCTAAGGGTATGATGTAATGTAAACAGCAGGAAAATGTAAATCATGATTCATGTACATGCTAGAATTTCATGCATAAGCTCTGCGCAGAGTTGGTCAGAGGATTAAGCAATGGAGGATTGAGCATGTCAGAGAAATTATTTTACTGAAAGTCTATGGAGATTCGCAATCATCCAAGTCATGGTTGTCCCCATGGTTTGGGACATCCATGACCTGGATGACTGAGAATCTCCATAGACACAGAGGCACAGAGTTGAAGAAACTTCTTGGATGAGAAGCAAAATGTCTTCAAGAAAAACCAGAAAGTCCAGTTGCCTCTTGAAATTTTGGGACTACTTTACCAAAACACAATTTGAACCACATGGCCCTTAATTACCAGCATCAAGTCCTAAAAAATCCCAACAGCTAGGAAAACTTGGCAATATGTATATTATTCACCAGAGAACCAGTGTGGGGTAATGGTTAAGGCATCAGGCTAGAAACCAAGAGATGTGAATTCTAGTCCTGTCTTAGGCACCCAGCCAGCTAGTTATTTTCTCTCAGCCTTAGGAAGGAGGCAATGGCAAACTATTCTGAAAACCTCACCAAGAAAACTGCAGGCACTTAGTCTCCAAGATCAGACATGATTGAATGGAAGGGGGGAAAATCACAAAATGCAAAAATAAAGGAGATACAATGTTTAAACAAATGTAAACGCACACTTGGTTTCCCCAGTGACAATCTATGGAAACCAGTTCTTGGACTTCAGACAACCTGGATATAAAGAGTTTGAAACTTCTGAACTTTGGAATTGGACTCCAGAAAATATAATTAAATATATATTATAGTCAAAGTGAACAAATAGATGATTGAATAATTCACCAATGATGAGGCTCAAGTACTCTTACTCTGTGGACACTCTTTTGGTGTTTGTGTATGTGTGTGTGTAAATAGTCAAAAGGATGGTTGCAACCAAACTATCAAAATCCCTTCCCTTCTCAATGGGCTTCATACCAGCAATACATGTAAAAGTAAAAAACAACAAGATTTCAGTCATGTTGCAACATCCATCTTGACTTTTTTGACCACCTCAGAAATCACATCTGCCAGAGGGTCAGTTTTAGCATCATAAAATTGTTTCCTGAAAGCAGACCAAATGTTTTATTCCAAAGAAACAACTTGATGAATCCATAACAATTTAAGCCATAAATTAATTATAAAAGCATAAAAACAACATCATTTAATTTCTCAGAAGAGCTAACAAGCAAGTAGCAGATAAATTCCTCTCCTGTTATTGTTGTCTTGAAAATAATACATGGAGGCATGCTGCCAAAAAATACCACTGAATCTTCAAGAATAATAGCCAATGAAATCTGTATTCCTTCCATGAATTTATCACATCTCTTTTTAAAGCTATCCAAATTCAGCACCATCATCACATTTTGTTATTAATTCTACAGGTTAATTACATACTGTGTGAAGCTTTTTGTTCCTTGACCAGATGAAACAGCTCCTAACCAGCTTATTCAATTTCATGATTATTACAATCTCCTGATGCACTTTTCTGCATTCTACATGTAGTTTGGTCATTCTCAATCTTGTCTATTTTTACCAAATGAAGAATTCCTGATTATGTTGATTGTCCTCTTCTCACTTTTTTAAAATCTTTATTCTGTTCTTTTTCAAATGAAGACAGCAGAATTCTACACATTAATTTTAGATGTGGATGTATAATGTTAAGTTACAATGCCTATGTTCTTAGAACATTGTCAAAAATAAGAAATCTACATTAATGGAAAGTGAAAAGGAATATAACATAAATCAGGTTACATCCTGCCAGCACAAACTATTTAAGTTTAGAAAAATTAGTATCTTCCAAATCTCACTAACAAGTTGGTTTGTTAAATAGCAAGTTGCCCTTTAGACTGCAATTCTATGGAAGAAAGACAGTAATAGCCAACTTTAAAAAGATGGTTTAGCTAATCTAGAACAAAGAATTAATCATCTTATGAATCCATGTACAAATTAGTTTGGCTCCATCACTGTTTTACTTTTATACCACTTAAGAGTTCCTGGAATTGATGTGATTTAGAAGTTTCATAAATAGTGTGTTTGTAGATTTTGGAGCTTTAGAACAGATATTTTACCAATTTCTTTAAAAACAGCCAAAAACATTTTGTTACTGATATTTGGCATTTTTTTTCCTATGCATCATAACACAGAGTGGTGGGATCTCTGTGCTGCCTTTCCTAGTTCTTAAGCACAGTATATCAACTCAGACTTGTGAATTATTTAACAAATTATATTTAGAATCTTAGAGTTGTATGAATATTTAATTTGGAGATTCAGTGTAAAAGTGAATTAGATGAATTTCCAAATGGTATGAATTTTCCAAAGCAGAAGAGAAAGACACTTCATAATGTCAAACCAAATTGGAATATTGAAAAATTGAAACAATTGGGATAATTCTATACATGCATGGAACTGGCTTTTTAAGATCAATTTCAATTTAATGGACCCAATTAAACAATTTTGTCTGAACACGCTAATCAAATCAGGTTGATTTTATAAGGCAAATCAATAATTTAAATTAAATACCGCCTATAAAATGTACTGAACCAATATATTCAGTGAAGCCCATCCAATCCTCATCTGATTAAGCAGCAGACTTATTGGTGTAATTCAGCTCCACAAGGTCACACATTATCTATCCATTAGGCCAAAGTGACTTGAACTCTCAGTCAAATTATTCCAGGGCAAGAAAGATATCACTCCATTGTCATCAGATCCCATTTTGAATTTGGTGAGCCTATTCATCACACGTTTCAGCTTGTTACTTCCCTATTCTGGTTGTGAAGCATGGATTTTTCTGAACTTGTTTGTATGCAGAATAGATGAACGGGTAAGTGGAAGTAGTTTTATTTTCATTTCTCCATTTTAAAGGGAGATTTTAGGAAATTCCCAATTATTTCTCATATACACACGGCGCCCAGATTTCTATTACTACCCAGAGGAAATTCCCTCATTAGGAAAATCATTTCCACTGTTTGAAATGTCTTCTGCAGAAGTCTAACTTGAATACTTTTGTAGAGTCAACCCTTTCTACAGTATGCGGCAGTCTCTCTTATCTTGAGGTCTTCTTTGACTGCAGATCTCATTACCATGTTCAAGACAGTGATATGGGAGTTATAAGTCCCATATCACCCGTAAGTGAGTCCCAGTTCAGGGAATGGTGATCTAAGAAGAGAAGGCTGATCTAAGAGGAAACCCTTTCTGCAGGATGATTTTGCTCTGTCTTTAAATGCAGTGTTTAGAATTTTAGGACTCAGTATAGTCAAACTCTTTGGGATCCACAGGAAGAATACTGTAGATAGAAATAAATACCTTATGTCATAAATAAATTTATTTTATTTTATCTCAGCTTTCCTTTGGTTTCCAAAAGTATAATTTAGAGTTCTTCTACATATTTCATCTTTACAAAAACCCCGTGAAGTTGTTTAAGCTGAAAGCTAGTGGTTAGTCCTATGAAGATGATGATGATGGTGCTAGTGAATTTCCTGGCTGAACAGGGATCTGAAATCTGTTTCACTGTGCACTCCCTCCCAAAGTAAAGAACTCCTTTCCTTATAAATGGTGCTAGAAAAACAGTAAATATATTTACATTACCTACACAGAAAAGATATTCATGTATATCACTCATTAAAAGTTCTGTTGTATTCTTCTATTTTTGCTTGTTCTCCACACTTTTTCTCTTTAAAATGTGGAATGGAGAAACCTTTATCACAATTCAACTCACTGAAGCATAAGAATAAATTTAAAAAAAAAATTAACATGTAAAACGTAAATGACAGAACATGTTTTTAACTGTTGAGACCTATTGAATAAACAGTAAAATGAATTCCCAAGCAAATCTGTCAGCATTTAACATGAATACTTAAATAAGATATGTATTTTTGCCTAACCATTTCCCAGATAAGAAACAGGGTTTTTTTTCCCTCTTCATAAAAGCACATGCTCCTCCCTCCTGTAGTTTTCTATCATCCTCATGAAACACATAGGCATGCACACAAGTGCACACACAAAACTCTTGCTAAAACTCTGTGAATTCTTCCATTAGGTTAGGGATTTTTATTACATTTGCTTTTATTTTGCACAAAAGATCCAAATGATGCTTTAAAAACATCTCTGCCTACATTCTAAGAAAAATGGGTGGAATGAATTTCTGGTTAATTTATTTCAGCACGTGCAGCAGAGTCACAATGCACATTCATCGGTGAATAACAAATTTTAAAGAAACATGGGTGAAAACACCAATTGCACTAAAACAAAGAAGTGGAGAAACACAGAGGCACTTTTTGTCCAGGCATGCCAACATTTATCTGAGTCAGAATGATAATTACATGCTACGACAGGGTGATCATCCAGACCAACAAGCCAAATACACTCACCAAAGAAGACTCCCATTTCCTGTACATGGTAAAAGGCTTTTTGGCTGTTGTGGCATGCAGTGAAAGAGATTTAGGTCAGACTGTGCATTACTGTAAAAAGTGATATTATACCATGATTAAATATATACATTAAGCAATTTCTGTTTCATGTCCATAGAGCCATGACATAGTTGACAAAAAGGCTACTTTAAAAAGAGTGACTAAATGCAGCAGCATCTTTAAAAACAACAAAACCCTGTGTTAGAAATGTTAAAAATACAGGACCTGAGTTATGGTGAATGTTTTTTGCTTCGAGGCCAGAGATGGTATTCAGAAAGTTCTGAGCAGTTCTGGAGAACCGGTAGTGGAAATTTTGAGTAGTTCGGAGAACCAGCAAATATCACCTCTGGCTGTCCCTGTCCCCATCTATTCTCTGCCTTCTGAATCCCAGCTGATTGGCTGGGACTTCTTTTGTTTCCCTGCACACGAGAATGGAGCTGGAAAGCAGGTTAGTGGGGTGCGGAGAGAATACAGATTTTGCAGTAACCTTCCTCTGCCATGCCCACCAAGCCATGCCACACCTACCAAACCACATCCACAGAACCGGTAGAAAAAAAATTGAATCCCATCACTGTTGTAGGCTATCCACATCAGCCAACTGCTCTGCAATTTTTCTCTCTAGATGTGGAAGTCTACATCCAACATCTGGAGAGCATCAGGTTGGAAAAAGCCTACCTTTCCTATCTTCTTAGGTCTGACTAATATCACCCTTTTGGAGAGGCAGAATGAACAGGTGCCACAGGCTAGAGGTAGCAGATTAATTCCTCAGAGGTCTGCAAAAGCTTTGTATGTTTGGGAAGATTTCCATACAGATTCCTTCTTCCAAACAGATTGATGCTTGCTGGAGAATAACAGTGGACTAGAGGGAAAAACAACCAACAGATCTGCTATCAAAGTCCAGTGTGTTACTAGAGACTTTGAAAGAGAGAACTAAAGCCTAGTTCTCCAAGTCTATTGCACTTCAATACCCATCATGTCCAACCAGAATCTTACAGCCATTGCTCACTGAAAGTGATGGAAATTCAATGCTGAAAAAAGACCAATTTAAAAATCAAGAGAGCGAAAGTGAAATATAAGCGGGTTTCATTCATTACTGTAAATCGTGGTGTGGCGTGGTTTGATTTTGATTTAGCTTGAGGTAAATCAAGGCCCAACCATTGTTGTTTATAAGATTGTTATAGCTGATAAGCCATGGATAAAGCGTAGGTAAATGTTATATAAACCAGGTTAGTGTCATAAGAACTCATAATGAAACTTATTTTTGGTGTAGCACATATAAGCTCACTTCTTATGGTTTCCTGGTTATGTGTCAATAAGCTTTTGTTCAACAAATCATGTTTTTAAAAAATAAAAATATCCCAAGCTGAGCTTACTGAGCTAGGTTTTAGGCCAAGAGTGGATTTGAACCTAATTTCATGCCACTCCATTTGGTTTTAGCTTAATGGCAGATGCCAGCTCTGTGAATATTCATTGCCACTTAGCTGAGAAGTAGCATCACTTACACAGAAGGAAGATTAACAGTGCATGGATGGTGATTTATCTCTAAGGAGTGGTGAAAAGGATAGCCAAGGGAACGCCATTTTCTTTTCAACCATCACTTTCCTGAGCCTAAAATATTTATTCTAAAAAAAAAATGGGGATGCTACCCTGACATTCAACACAGCCGTTCCTTTTTCTATAGGTGATATTTATCACTGAAATTGTTTGTGCCATCTGCAGCTTGGAGATCCTGCAGTTTGGGGGGCGGGGGGGCGGGCAGGCAGGCAATAAATCACTTACCCAAGCAGGCTGAATCAGTTGCAAGGTTGGAATATTGCAGCTGCTTCTCCAGTGGCAAATAGCTTCCTGATATCATCTGAATGCTTGGCACTCCAGGGACCGGGTGATTCCTATATCATTGTATGACACATTGTGGCTGCTGGCATACAGCTGAGACAGCCTCTGGGGATTACATAGGCCCTTGCAAGGCCCAAGATTAAAAAATGGTGAGAGAGAGGGAGAGAGTTCTTGACAAATTCCTGAAGGCAACAATCAGAAAGCCCATATGGAATTTTTCATAATGGAGAAAATTGCCAGCCCCCACCAAAAAGGAACCATACCAAAAGAAAATAAACATATTACAAAATGTACTGAAGTAATAGTTTGTCCAATTTTCAGTGGTCTGATGAAGATCAGAGGTTGCGGATCTATGACATAACTCATCTTTAATGTTTTCTATAGCTTTCAGCTACACAGAAGATAAAAAACGTGTTCATCAAAATGACCTGGGAAATTTCTTTCCAATCTCATACTGGCAGAGTGTTAGAAAAGCAGTTCATTGCTATCCAAGTAGCCAGGAAGTCATGCAAGTCTGGTACAGACTGTCACCAAGTCATACATTATTTTTCTTTTTGATAAACAGAAATCTGAGCCTTTACAGGATTCAGTCTTCCCCCTTCCCCTGCCCCAATTTGAATTCTGCAAGAGGCTGACAAACCTTCTCTAAAACTTGAATTTGGGATCCTACTTGCAATAAATGCATCACACTCACTACATTTGCATACACTTTTTCAGCACATGTGCTCAAAATCATTTTTTCCTCCTCCTTCTTTAATACTGTAGTTTGTTGACCAAGACTGTTTTCATAAGGGTTATTTCAAACATTTGTTGTACCCTGTTGAGTCACAAACATGCCACAGGTACCAGAGTCTTTTTGTCATCCATAGACACAATTGTGATTGCCTCTTGGCATATTTAAGTTTTCCTTTAGGCAAAAATCAAACTGTATATAACATGGTAGCACAGACACTGCTGATTCCATGGAAAAGGTCATGTGCAGTTGTAAGGGCTACATGCTCAGTAAATGGTAGCACAAAGCCAATCTTGACTGATCTTGAAAAAGTTAAAGCTTAGTTTGTCCTGGGATGGAAGACATCCTAGAGACCTAGGGTGCAGACAATGACAAATCATTTTTGTACTTTAGCCAAGAAAACTATCTTTATAGAGGCAGCAAGAATCAAGCTAACTTAGGGAAATCGCTACGTGTTTAGGACAACTGAGCAGAAAAGCTCAGTGATTCTGTTGTGGTCTGATGTATACATAGGTTTACATATCTAGGAGGCCATACACTCAATGACATGTCAAAAGGTTCTGAGGTGCTGTAAGAAACTGGTGATATAGGATCCAGAGGGACCTCTTCCTATATATTAGATGGAACTCTCCAGGATCACTACTATACTGAATACCTCAGATTCTATCCAACTATCTTGTTTACTTAGTTATCTATAAAAAATGAACAAGTAGGAACAGTTAGCTTAATACTTGTGGAATACTCGTGGAATGAGAAGTGAAGGAAAATGAGGAAGAAAAATACAAACAAACCTGTAAGTTGAACATCTATCTGCATATCTTTTCATCCTTCTGTCCACTTTTGTTTGTTTGTCTGCAATAAACTGTCCAGCTAAATATAGTAAGATCTTCTCAAACCAATATAAAGCTAGGAAACTTTCCAGAATATTTTATTGAAGTGGTCTGTGTGGCTTGGATAACATACAAACCTTATTAAATCTGAAAACACAAACTTAACTTGTTCTGGCTGTCCTCCCTCTATATCTTGTATGAAGAGATGCCACAAATATGGAGAAACATCAACAGCCTGTTCTGTGAACTAAGCCCTCCTTAGAGCCCCACTATATAGATTTCACATGGGTCTTAAAAATGTCCCACTTTATGTTCAAATGACTTTATCCAAGATTTCCACTATTTTGCTCTAGCTTCCTGCCTATCAGGGTTTTGTTTTTTTGTTTTTTGTTTTGCTAACTGGTCCCTAAAAACAAAGGGCTAATTTAGCTCTGCTAAGGGGGAAAGGGCACTTAGAAGCTGCTGTGGTCAGGTGGCCATAACAGCAATCACTCAAAATCAAGAAAGCCAGGATGTCTGACCAACCATCTCCGATCCATGCACTCCTTCCAACCTTATCCCAAACATATCCCAGTACCTGAGGGATAAAGCAGCCCTTTATGACTTTCCAGAAGGTTAAAAGGAAGGGGGCACACTGGGTTTCAGATGAAAGGGTTCCACAGGTAGATGCTATTTAAAAAGGGCAGGTTGTGGATCAGAATCACTCTTCAACTATGAGTTAATTTCAAAATAGATGTATTTAGTAGCTCCTTCATAATCTACAAATTTACTTTTATTAACATTATATAGAAATCCCACATCAATTGCATGTAGTAATGCAAAGTCCGGAAGTATGTAAGCATCCATCTGGATTATTGATAGATAAGGAAAGTACTAATATTTATGTTAGAAAAAGAAAAGATATTATTGGATAAATGAAGAGTATATGCTTATACTAGGAGACTTGTTTACTACATTTCTTGGCAATTTTCTAAAAACCACCATTGCTACAAATGAAGCAACTGCTATCACTCACATGAGTTCTCTTTCTAGCAGAAGAACCGAATGCTTGCATAAGATTAGCAATCATCACCATGAGTCTATGAGGTTACTGCTTCTAATCCAATGGGAAATGTAAGTTAAAAGGTGATACATCATGTCATTTAGAGAACAACTCAGAGGACATCTGTGAACAACAGCCTAAGAGGTAACAGACCTCAAGAAATTATCAGTCAGTCCATCATAAATTATTACCGTAACTCAAAAAGAAGGGTACCTTGGGGACATTCCACATCTGTAATCCTTGATAAATGTTTTAATGCTTACATGCCCATATACCATATCTTGATGTTTTTGATTAAAGTAACCTTGTATAGATGTAAAAGATACAATTTTGCTTTGAAGCAGTCTTTGAGGCAACATATCCAAAGCCTGTAAAAATAAATAAGCAAAATAAAAACAATACAAATCACTACATCACACAACTCATAAATACATATTATAAAAAGAAAAAATATTTTATAAAAATACAAACTGAATAATATCCATAAATGAAGGCAAGGCTGAAACAAATACATTTACAGAAAATAAATATTTTGCTTTGAAAAGAAAAACTAATACTGGCTATACAGAATTTTTTTATGTACTAATCAAGATATACATAACTTATAATCTATGTTCTTTTAAAAAGCAACTTTTATTTTGTCTTACTTATATTGATTTAAGAAGATCTTACTATATTTAGCTGGACTTAAAGTTTATTGCAAGCCAAAAAAAACCCTCTCAGGCAATCTTCTCTTTCTTTACTTCCTTGTCTTATCATTATAACCTTTCACAAGGTCCTGGCATACAATGCGAGATCACCACACAGATAGTTTACCAGTAACCTGCTGTATCTCAAGCTATCCTTTAGTTCAGGGGTCTTCAACCTTGGCAACTTTAAGCCTGGAGGACTTCAACTTCCAGAATTCCCCAGCCAGCTTTCTGTCCTCCAGGCTTAAAGTTGCCAAGGTTGGAGACCCCTGCTTTAGTTATCTGCACCAGAAAAACCAATATCCTACTCAAGAGTTCACAATAAATTTCCTGAAAAGATAATTAATATGAGATAGTATGAAAAAGAGGAGAAGGGAAATACTGTTGGTCCTCAAAGAGATCTAAGACACTCCCATCTGAAGTGTTTATCATTCTTTTTATGCTACTTTACTTTACTTTTTACTTTACTTTACAATAGTAGTACTGATGCTATTCTATGCTATACTATGCTATGCTGCTTTATAATTCAAAATCCTCCCAAATCAAAGCCTATCCAAGATGCATAATTAAGCCAAATGAGCAAACCCAAACCAATTTCAATGCTGGAATTTTTTGCATAGGATTATTTTGCAATTTCAAGTATAACTTGGGCATTTTAAATAATACATGTTAAACAGATTAGAATTATACAGATTAAAAATAATCAATTCAATTCAAGTTGCTGTCAGGGAGAGGTTTGTAGTTATGTAAATGGGGAAAAATATCACCCTACTTTATTGAGACACTGCTGGCATCCCAACATTTCTGTACCTGCAGTTAAAGATCTATTCAGAATCTTCAGATGCTTCCTTATCTCGGATGCTTTCCTAAAAAAATAAAATGGCTACAATCAAATTGTTATTAATTCATTTTATACATCAATGGAGACTGTGTGGAAAGAGTTCATAGTTTTAAATTTCTAGGAACTCATATTTCCAACAACCTTACTTGGTCGGTCCACACTATGGCCGCTGCAAAGAAGGCCCAACAGTGCCTGCACTTTCTGAGGTTGCTGAAAAAAAATGGTTTGGGTGAGAAGTTGCTGGTTACTTTTTACTGGTCCACCATCGAGAGCATTTTGGCATACTGGTAACGGTGTGGCATGCTGGATGCTCTGCAGTGGATAAGAAGACACTCCAGAGAGTTATAAACACAGCACGAAAAATCATCGGTTGCTCTCTTTCTTCTTTGGAAGAGATTGCGAAGACCAGACTCCTATCTAGAACACTAAAAATCTCCATAGACCATTCTCATCCTGGACATTCATATTTGTTACCATTAGGGAGGCGTTGTAGGTGTCTTAAAATGAGGACTAATAGATTGAGAAACAGTTTCTTTTCCAAGGCAGTAATTGTCTTGAATCAAATAGTGCATTTGTGATTTAGTAGTCGTCGTCTTCTTCTTCTTCTTCTTCTTCTTCTTCTTCTTCTTATTATTATTATTATTATTATTATTATTATTATTATTAAAAAAAACTCTAGTGTGATTGTGATGTGGTGTTTGGGGCACTGTGTTTCATTGTATTCATGAAATGCAATGACAATAAAGGTATTCTATTCTATTTTGATATCTTAATGCTTTCCATTATTATTGTTCTTGGTACAAAGGTCAAACAGCTGATGTTTACCGCTAATGGTGCTAAATGTTGTAATATGAATATGTGATGTGGTCTATATAAAAGATAGTTTTCCCCCTCTGGGAAGATGTTTGGATAACAAAGTTTCCATTTCTAACAGCTCATGTCTACATGAAGATTCCTCATAATAAAAGGAAAAAACTAGGCCACTCAGAATATTTTTAAAAGTTTTAAAAATCACCTTAGGATGAAAGATCCTTAAATAAAATCCAAACCAATGCAAAATATTAAGAGAAATTATTTTATAAAAAGACATAACAAAGGAAAACTGAACAAATTCCACATTTTCCAATGTGTCTTGAGGTTACAGTGGAGAAAATTGGTGAGTTTTCTTTGCCGGGAACTACAGCAAAGACACACACAACAATGCTAGGAACTCTACTAGATTGCACGGTGATATGTAGACAAATGGGGTCTATGATGGTTGTCTCCATAGGAGAGCCATTTATTTTTTCAAATGTATATAGCCACCTATCTTAATCAAATAACTGAGTGAAAAGGCATAAAAACAAACATTCATTAAAAAACAATGGAAAACACAATAAAAGTCACAGGTGAAAATCATTAACTCATCAGTCCTTACAGGATAGAAACATAGTTCATCAATATTCTGGCCATAAAGCTTGAGAGAAGAATCAGATTTTTTAAACTTCACCAAGGCCCAAGATGGAGAGGTCATCCATACCCCCAAGAGGAGAAGCAGTTCCAAAGGGCAGGTGCCATGACAGAGAAAATACATTTCCTTGGTCTCAACAAACCACACTCTTCATGGAAAGGACCTGGTGTGTGTCCATCCTACCAGTTGTGATGGGATAGGCAGAAATCTGAAACAGCCTTGTCCCCCTTTCTAATACACTTAGATCTAAATGTTAAAAAGCAAAAAGCAATACAAAGAGCAGTTGTAGCCTATTACTCAGGGCAGCGTCTCCTCTATTTTATCTCCCTTCAGGAGAAGCTTGTGACTAGTTTCTTCTGAGTAATCTTCCTTGTCCTGACTGTCCTTTCAGAGTTGGCCAGTGAGACCTGTTCCTCCTGTGCCTTGTAGGTGATAATTTTCTTTGCCCTGTGCTGCTGTGCAACCAGACACTTTCCATTTGACACCTTCTAAGAAAGGCAGAGGATCTAAAATGACTGTCAGGTTTCAAATTTGGTCTTTATCAGTCCCTCTGATACTGATAAAGATCTAACTAATCACTACTCAAATAGATATCCACAGCCAACTAATGATGCTCTTTTTTTTTTTTAATGAGATCTACTGTTCAACATGAAAAGATCAAGAGCCAGCAGGACAAATAACATACAAGACATCAGACAAGCAGCCATTGCCATTACTGCTGTCTTACCTTCCTTGTGACTTTTAACTCTGCTTGTGTATGAAAGAGTCTGTGCGCACTTATGCTCACACAGAAATTGTATATGTGGAAGTGAGATGTTCTAGGAAGGCTTCGGTGTAATTCAATTTATCTTGAAAGCCTAGAACTGTGTTTCTCAAACTCATCAAATTTAAACATGTATGGACTTCACAAAATTCCCCAGCCAGCACTATTTGGGAAATTCTTGGAATCCACACATCTTGCTGAAGTTGAAAAAAAAGTCTTGGGCCCAGAGAATGAGGAAGTAGTGTGTGGGTTATTCTCCAGCAGAGGTTATTCGAGGGTCAGATCAGCATTGTACTTCTCCATGGTTTGGCCGGTGAGGGAGGAGATGGGGTGGACACCTTCTGCAGGACCTTGCCAGCCAAAATGGGGCATGCAGGGCCGCACATCCTCCCCATGTTCTGTTTTGGCCAGCAGGGTGTTGTAGGAGGCCATCCAGGCAGAAAACAGGGCATGGGCTGCCATTTTTGTTAAGTCCTGGGCATGGGCGTAAGAACGGAGACGAGACATTGGACTGTGACTTCAACTCTTTGTTTAACAGGAAAGACTCGAGCCAAAAACCCTGGGCAGCAGTAGCTCTTTTATAGAGCTTGCTGCCGTTAAACAACCAATGAACTGAGTCTATCACTTTCACAAGTATCCAATCAGGGGCTTCTGTTAACAGCCAATCAGACTGGCCAAGCCTGACCAATCGCGACTCGCTATTCACGGGCCAATAAGAATTGCAGGATTACAAGCCTGTTGTAAGATGAAGCTGGTTGTATCGCTGCGATGGTTTAATCCATAACACCCCTCCCCCCTTGGTTCCGTCTGAGGGGTGGGGTGACGTAATCACGCAGATAGGCAGGCCGCTTCACCTGTCTGCTTGACCTACGCTGTTCCACCGGGTTTCGTTCTGGTTCTGGTTCTGGCTCTGGTGGGCTGTTCGCTGGGCTGGATAGTGAAGCCTGTAGTTCTGGGTTGCCCTCGTCGGCGCTATCTTCCGGGTTCCCTGGATCCGCCTCCGTCGCGGTGTTGTCACATGGCGAGGCCACTCCCCGATCCGGTTCTCCCTCGGACAGTGAGTATCCCCTGGGCTGTTGGGTTTCGATTTCTTCTTCGTCCTCCTCCATGTTCCTTCCCCCCCGAGCTGGAGGTTCCGGCGCTAATCGGGAACGGAGTTGGTCTATGTGGCATTTCCACATCTTACCGTCTGCCATTAGTAGACGATATGATTGGGGTCCGTAAGTTGCATTATGGTAGCGGGGACCCACAATGGGTCACCCAAGAAGTTTTTTGCAAACACAAGGTCACCTTCCTGGAATGCCCAACACTTACTGCTGGATCCCGGGGGCTGTTCTGGGGTGTAGTATGGGTGGAGGCGATCAAGATGCGAGTGAAGTTTCCGGCCCATCAGGAGTTCTGCTGGGGTTTTGTTCGGGGTGCTGTTTGGGGTTATATGTTGAATAAAAAGCATTCGGTTTATTTTGTCATCAATGTGGCCGTGGTCCATTTTATGCAGGGTCTGTTTTACAAATTGAACCATTCACTCAGCCCTACCATTGGCTGCAGGGTGAGCTGGCGATGTTAAAGCATGGTGGATGCCCCGATCAGCCAGGTATTGTTCAAATGGCAGAGCAGTGAATTGGGGGCCATTATCTGAGACGAGGACATCAGGAAGTCCGTGGGTAGCGAATAGTTTATTCAATTTTTTAGTGACTGCGTCTGTGGTGGTGCTTTCCATTTTTTGGACTTCAAGCTAGTTTGAATAGGCATCCAGCGTTAAGAGGAAAGTGTGTCTTCTTGTGGGTCCCGCAAAATCGATGTGGATACGGGACCATGGACTTCGAGGCATTTCCCACTGAGTTGGGGGAGTCTTTGGAGGAGCGGGGCGAATCTCCTGGCATTTACTGCATTTTGCAACCCAAGTCTCTATCTGTTTATCTAAGCCAGGCCACCATGCGTAACTTCTGGCCAATGCCTTCATCTGCACGATGCCTGGATGGCCCTCGTGCAGCATTTTCAATACCCTATATTGTAGCTTTTCCGGAACTATGACTCTGTCTCCCCATACTATGCAACCTTTCTGGGAGAACAGTTCCGTTTGACGATTTTTAAATGACTTGAACGTGTCATCAGTTTCACTTATCGGCCAACCGCGCTCTACCCAGCTGAGGACTCGTGCCAAAACAGGGTCCTTTTTTGCCTCTAAGGCTATGTCTCGAGCGGTTAATGGCGGTGATTTGAGGGTTTCTATTTGTAGTACGGTAACGGTCGGAGAAGGGTCCTCTATAATGTCTGGTAGTGGCGAGTGGCTTAAAGCGTCAGCGTGGGGAATGGTTTTCCCCGGGCGATGTTGCAAATGGTAATCGTAGGCAGCTAAGAATTCTGACCAACGTGTCATTCTTGGTGATAAGATATGGGGAGTTGGTTTGTTTCCCGCCAAGATCCCAAGTAACAGCTTGTGGTCTGTAATTATGGTAAAGGGTCTCCCATATACATATTCATGGAAATGTTTAATTGCAGATACAAGAGGGCCTCTTTATCAAGTTGACTATAGTTCCTTTCGGTTTTAGACAAAGTTCTCGAAAAGAATGCAGTGGGTGCCTCATTTCCATTAGGGAGGACGTGGCTTAGGATGGCTCCTATTCCAAATGGTGAGGCATCACAGGTGACCGTCAAAGTGAGAGTTTCATTATACTGCATTAATACAGCATTGGAAGTAAAAAGGTCTTTTATCCCTTTGAATGCTTTCTCTTCACACCGTCCCCAAACCCAAGAACCTTTTTATCGAGAAGTCTATGTAGGGGTTTGGCTACGGTTGCCTTCTGGGGCAAAAAAATGTTATAAAAGTTAATGAGTCCCAGGAAGGCTTGGAGGTCTGTCTTATTCCTAGGTCTCAGGGCTTTTTTTATTGCGGTTAGTTTTTTTTTGGTGGGGTGGATTCCTTGTCTGTCAAGAAGGTATCCCAGGAACTCCACTTTCTCCGTGCAAAGCTGGCATTTGTCTCGTTTTACCTTAAGACCCACGTCTTTGAATTTCTGCAGGACTTTTCTGAGCCGTTGTACTAATACTTCTTTAGTGGGGGCAGCTATTAGGACGTTGTCAAAATAAGGCACGACGCCTTTTATGCCTTGTAATAGTCTCTCTATTAAACTTTGGAAAATGCCCGGTGCCACGCTTACTCCGAATTGGAGTCTGTTGCACTTAAAAGCGCCTCTATGTGTAACTATTGTCTGGGCTTCTGCAGTTGCTGCATCCACAGGGAGTTGCTGGTACGCCTGAGCTAAGTCCAATTTCGCAAATATTTTTCCGCCACCCAGGGAATGAAGAAGGTGTTGGATAAGGTACTGGATAAGGACTCTGTTGAAGAGCATGATTTAGGGTGGCCCGATAATCCCCGCAAATTCTTAACGAACCATCTGGCTTCATGGGCGTCACTATCGGCGTTTCCCAACAGGCGTGGTCAATCGGTTCCAATATGCCCTGGGCTATCAGTTTATCTAGCTGCTCGTTGATTTTAGGTTTTTAGGCAAAAGGTACTCGACAGGGTTTAAGCTGAATGGGAGCTACATCAGGGCTGAGATTAAACGATATAGGGGTCCCCTTGTACTTGCCTAATGTTTCTGTGAACACGTCCTGGAATTCCTGGATGAGGGCCTCTTCCCAGTCATCATTTCTGGTATGGTGTATGCCGGCTAGTTCAATTCCGAGTGGGGCGAATCACTGTAGTCCTAACAAGCTGGGTCGGTCACGATCGACAACAGTTAGGGGAAGCGTTGTTGCGCGGTCCTTGAATGATACTTGGACGTTGCTGGAACCGACAACTGGGATTCTGTTTCTCTGATAGTCTTTCAGGATGATTTGCTGCGTGCTGAGGTCCTGGCGGGAGATGGCAGGTATCAGTTGCTTGAGGGTTTTCCATGATACCATCAACAGGGACGATCCCGAATCGACTTCCATCATACATGGTCGATTCTCAATAGTGACCTTCACTCGTATTTTCTTTGCATCGAGTGACGAAGTGTGGCCGATGATAATGGTTTGGTGGGCCTCTTCTCATCTCGTTGAAAAGGCAGGTGCTTGGTTTCTGTAGTAGTAGTGGTTGTTCCATTGGTGGTTCAGATGGTCCCGGTTTTCAGGAGGTTTGCTTATCTCCCGATGGAGGTTGTTCTCCTTTTGGCTGGGACTGGATTCTCGTCTGCTTCTGCAGACCTTCGCGATGTGGCCTTTCTTTCCGCAGTTACAGCAGAGTGCGTCGAGGAATTTGCAGTCCGATTGCAGGAGGTTTGCCCCGCAACTCGCACGTTGGCGCGGACGTCGCTGGATCCTTTGCTCTCGTTCCGAGTGGAGCCGGTTGACCTCCTCTTCATCACTGTCTGAGGATGACTCGAGGTCTTCATGGTGGGTAGCAGTAGCGTGCTTCTCAGTGGCAAGTGGTGGCTCGTCAGTGAGTTGGCGAAGTGGTGCATTTGCTTGGCACATTCGAGCGGCTGACTTCCTGGTTGCTTCTGCTGCAGTAGCGTCAGCGATGACATCTGCAAGGCTGATGTTGCCTTTCGCCATCAGCTTACTCTGCACGTGTGGTGCATTTAAACCCAGAACTATTCGGTCTCTTAGGGCTTCCTCTAAATTTGCAAAACCACAAAGGCCTCCTAGGTTCCGGAGGTCAGCTACGAAATTACCAATGCTCTTGTCCTTCCATTGGTCCCTCTGGTAAAATTCATGTCTTCGTATCAGTGTAGTTAGGGCAGGTGCATAATGGGCCCTGAGGATTGGAGCGAGGGTGTCCCAATCCATGGTCTTCACTTCTGCCAATTTTGCTAGTGCTTTAGCCATCTTGAAAACAGCGGGGCCTCAATGAGTCAGGAATGTTGTGCATGTACCATAGTTAATAAAGTATGAGCTTGAGGTAAAGTGCAGGGTTCTGGCCCTGCACTTCTGATTGGCTGTTAGGCGGCCAGATCGGATTGGTTAGTTCTTAGGAATCCGATTGGCCCTTAACAGAGGATTATTATTGGTTAAAAGAGCTAGCATTCATAGCTCGCTATTGGACAATTCTCACAAGGGTTGCCTATATAAGGCAGAGTTCACTGTTGTTGTTTTGAGAAGTCACTATGCAATAAAGAGCTGAAAGTTCACATTCAGAGGCTGTCTCCATTTACTCCGACCCATGTCCAAGTACTTAACACTGGCGACGAAGGTGGGATTTGGAGACGTCTGAACCTAAGAAGTCAGGAAGCAAGACCGAGCACGTGGAAGACGATGCCAACAATGGAACCATGTCCAGCAGCATCGTACCACCCGCTCCGTTCGATCCAAACCAAGAGGATTGGGAATCCTACATGGATCGCTTCCAAATGTTTCTCGAGACGAATAACTTGAAGGACGCCACACCAGCAAAGAAGCGTGCACTGTTCCTGACGCATTGTGGCCCAACTGTATTTAAGATGGCTAAAGCACTCGCCAAACCTCGAGAAGTGAAAGCCATGAGCTGGGACAACCTCGAACCCATCCTGAGAGACCATTATGCGCCAACCGTGCCTACACTTGTGAGATGCCACTAGTTTTATCTGAGAAACCAATGAAAGGGAGAGAGCGTGGCCAATTTCGTGGCGGACCTCCGAAATTTAGGGGGCCTCTGTGGGTTCGCCGATTTAGAAGAAGCACAAAGAGATCGAGTAATTCTGGGATTAGATGAGCTAGGCGTGCAAAGCAAGCTGATGGCAAAAGGCAACATCAGCCTTGCTGACGCCATCGCCGAAGCCACGGCTGCAGAGATGACCAAAAAGTCGGCTGCACAATTACAGCGAAGCCGCACTCCAGCAACACCACCGACCGGCGAAATCTCACCCAACTCAGAAGGGCAGCTCTCAACAACGCACCACTCTTCGTCGTCAGACAGCGACAAAGAAAGGGTCCATCGACTGCGGTCCGACTGGGACCCTCGCCCTAAGCCCTTACACCCTTGCGCTGGCTGTGGAGCAAACCATGCCAGGGCCGAATGCAAATTCTGCGACGTACTCTGCCATGAGTGCGGGAAATGAGGCCACATCAGCTGGGTCTGCCGCAGCTTAACAGGACCCAGCCAGGCCTCAAGAGGGGCCAACTATTGCCAATCGACAGGAAACCGTCCTGTAAGGCGAGACCCAGTAAACCACTCCTACAGAAATCGAGCTTTGCAAAAAGAAGAGGCTTACCATACTATCACTATAGGTCACGCCTCAGTTTTGGACACTAAGAAAATCCGAGTCACGGTAGCCATCGAGAACCAGCCTTGCCACATGGAGGTCGACTCGGGATCATCCCTCTCGATGGTGTCTTGGAAGACACTCAAGCAACTTATCCCCACAATCCAACGCCAAGACCTCCAATTTCAACGCCTCATCCTCAAGGACTACCAAGGAAATCAAATCCCCGTTGTCGGGTCCTGCCGAGTTCGAGTCTCCTTCAAAAAGCATACAGCGTACTTACTTCTAATGATCATCGATAGAGATAGGCCTAGTCTATTAGGCCTCCAATGGTTCGCACCACTCGGCATCGAAGTGGCCGGCATGAACCGAGTCGGTGGTTGTGAGTGGGAGGAAGACCTTATTTCTGAGTTCAGCGATGTCTTCGCGGACCGTTTAGGCGAGTATAAGGGGACCCCAATCTCATTTAGTCTAGATCAAAAAGTAGCCCCTATTCGCTTGAAGCCCCATCGAGTTCCATTCGCTCTTAAAGCAAAGATCGACGAACAACTTGACAAACTAATTGCTCAAAGGGTGTTGAAGCCCATCGATCACTCTCCATGGGAAACCCCTATTGTAACACCCATTAAGCCAGACGGGTCAATCCAAATTTGTGGGGACTACCGGGCCACTTTTAACCACGCCCTGCAGCAGAATGTGTATCCAGTTCCGGTGGTGCAGCACCTCCTTCATTCCTTGGGGGGCGGAAAGGTTTTCGCTAAATTAGATTTAGCTCAAGCTTATCAACAATTACCAGTGGATGAAAAGACGGCCCAAGCCCAAACAATTGTAATGCACAGAGGTGCCTTTAAATGTATCCGATTGCAATTTGGGGTTAGTGTAGCCCCGGGGATATTCCAAAGCCTCATGGAAAGGTTGTTACAGGGAATCAAGGGCGTGGTTCCGTATTTTGATGATGTATTAATTGCAGCCCCTACCAAAAAAATCTTGCAGGATCGTTTGAAATGTGTTCTTAAAAAATTCCAAGACGCAGGACTTAAGGTGAAAAAAAATAAATGTCACTTATATACTGACAGTGTTGAGTTTCTAGGGTATCGGATTGATAGCCAGGGCATTCATCCTACCGAAAGTAAATTAAAGGCTATAAAAAATGCTCCCAGGCCACGAAACAAGGCCGATCTCCAGGCGTTCTTAGGTCTCATTAATTTCTATAATGTATTTTTACCGCACAAGGCGACTGTTGCTGAACCATTACACCGGTTATTAGATAAAAAAGCATTGTGGGTATGGGGTTACCGGGAAGAACAAGTGTTCCGGAATGTTAAAAAACTGCTCACATCTGACTCTGTACTTATGCAATATAACGAGACTTTACCATTAGTTATAACCTGCGATGCATCGCCTTTCGGGGTGGGCGCCATTTTGAGTCAATTACTGCCTAATGGGAACGAAGCCCCTGTTGCATACTTTTTGAAGACTCTTTCACAAGCAGAGCGGAACTATGGACAAATTGATAAAGAAGCTCTCGCAATCATTTCAGCTGTAAAGAAATTTCATGAATATGTGTATGGAAGGACATTTACCATGATAACTGACCACAAACCGTTGCTAGGGATAATAGCCGGGGACAAACCAACCCCCTACATATTATCTCCTAGAATGACCCAATGGTCAGAATTCCTAGCTGCTTATAATTATCGCCTGCAATATCACCCGGGGAAAGCCATTCCCCACGCCGACACATTAAGCCGAGCACCGCTTCCAGAGACTCTCGACGATCCGGCACCAACGGCAACTACGTTGCAGATCGAAAAACTCAACTCGCCGCATATGACCGCCCGAGACATCGCAAGAAAAACCAAATGAGACCACACCCTAGCTCGAGTCCTAGGCTGGGTAGAACGCGGATGGCCATTGGACCAAGTACCAAATGACTTCGCGCCATTCAAATCGCGACAGACTGAACTTTTTTCCCAAAAAGGCTGTATTATCTGGGGCGATAGAGTCGTTGTCCCAGAACAACTTCGGAAGATGCTGCTACAAATTCTGCACGAGGGCCATCCCGGCATCGTGCGGATGAAAGCGCTTGCACGAAGCTACGCATGGTGGCCGGGCATGGACCGGCAAATCGAGCAGTGGGTCAAAGCATGTACCAATTGCCAACAAGCCAGCAACGCCCAACCAAAAGCCATGCCTACTGAATGGGAGATGCCACGTGGACCCTGGTCCAGAATCCACCTGGATTTCGCGGGGCCAACCAAAGGATATACCTTCCTGCTGACAGTTGACGCATACTCCAATTGGTTAGAAATTCATCGTATGACGGCTACAACTTCTGAGGCAGTGATCAAGATCCTAAATAGACTCTTTGCAGCCCACGGATTGCCTGACATCCTGGTGTCCGATAATGGGCCACAGTTTACAGCACTAATGTTTGAGCAATACCTCGCTGACCGCGGCATCCGCCATGAGCTCACCTCGCCTGCGCACCCTGCGACCAATGGCTGAGCGGAATGCACGGTCCAATTTGTTAAAAAGACTTTGCAAAAAATAGACTATGACAATATTGATGACAAGGTCAACCAAATTCTCTTTTTGCAACACATAACTCCACATTGCGTTACCGGCAGAACTCCCGCCGAACTACTGATGGGATGAAGACTCCGTTCCCACCTCGACCGGTTGCACCCTGCTTACGAACCGGAGAAGCCAACAGGATCCAGTGGCCGCTATCGCACGTTCCAGGTAGGAGACCACGTTTACACACGAAATTTATCAGGCGATCCATTATGGATAGAGGCAACAGTAGTACGAGTGACTGGCCCCAAATCCTACGTAGTGAAATGCTGTGACAATAGACTGTGGAAACGGCATATCGACCAATTACGGTCACGACTCACAACGGCCAGTCAACAACTCCCCCATGACCAAACCGAGGGGGGGGAGGTACAGAAGAAGATGACGTTCCAGGGAACCTTATCAAAGGGAGCGACGAATTAACTGAGACTCAGGAAATGGAGCAGGAAGGAGAATTGTTTGCACCGCAAGAAATTGCACCTGAGCAAGAAGCAGATCCACTGCCAAACAACAATCTACCTCAACAGGATTGCAATCAACCAGTCCAACGAAAATCCGAAAGACTTAAAAGACAACCGTCCTATTTAAAGGACTATATAACTACACCGTAATCAAGAAACCAGGGGGAAGGGGTGTTGTGTATGTACCATAGTTAATAAAGTATGAGCTTGAGGTAAAGTGCAGGGTTTTGGCCCTGCACTTCTGATTGGCTGTTAGGCGGTCAAATCGGATTGGTTAGTTCTTAGGAATCTGATTGGCCCTTAACAGAGAATTATTATTGGTTAAAAGAGCTAGCGTTCATAGCTTGCTATTGGACAATTCTCACAAGGGTTGCCTATATAAGGCAGAGTTCACTGTTGTTGTTTTGAGAAGTCACTATGCAATAAAGAGCTGAAAGTTCACATTCAGAGGCTGTCTCCATTTACTCCGACCCATGTCCAAGTACTTAACAAGGAATACCGCTCATTTCTTGCTAGCCGTGGCATCTTTTAAATTGTTGGTCTCCATGAACATCTGGAAACGGTCTATATACGAGTCCCAGTCTTCAGTTGCTGGGTCAAATGGAGCAGGTGGTATGGCGCCGCTAGTCATCTTGTCATCTGTTTCGTGCGCTCTTTCGCCACGTGCTCTTTCTTTGTCCGAGATGTCCTAATCAGCTCTATCGTCTCCGCATCCCATCCTTGTCTCCAGTGTTAAGTCCTGGGCATGGGCGTAAGAATGGGGACGAGACATCGGACTGTGACTTCAACTCTTTATTTAACAGGAAAGACTGGAGCCAAAAACCCTGGGCAGCAGCAGCTCTTTTATAGAGCTTGCTGCTGTTAAACAACCAATGAACTGAGTCTATCGCTTTCATAAGCATCCAATCAGGGGCTTCCGTTAACAGCCAATCAGACTGGCCAAGCCTGACCAATCACGACTCGCTATTCATGGGCCAATAAGAATTGCAGGATTACAAGCCTGTTGTAAGATGAAGCTGGTTTTATTGCTGCGATGGTTTAATCCATAACAATTTTGGCTGCCAAAGACACCACGGGCCAGTCCTTTGCTATTTCCAGTTTGGCCTGTGGGCCAGAGTTAAGCACCCCGAGGCCAGATCCAGCCTTGAGCCTGGAGTTTGACACCCATGCTCAAGAGCTTCTAGTATTTTTTTAAAAAGTGTTTTCCTCCTGTTCTTTCTCTTTTAAGCAGGGGCATCTGAGCAGGGTGATGTCAAAAAAGTGAAAATCATGGCCACAATCATGCAATTGAAATTCCACCCTTTATGTGTGTGTGCAACACGCATACACATAAAAGGAGCATAGCTTCAAACACAAAAACTATAATCTCTATCTTTGCTTTTTGTCCTCTCCTGAAAATATCCCTGCTTTTAAATTCATTTTATTTTGTCTAAAATTAAAACATTTGATTTTATTTCATATGACAATCTGAGGCCCTAGGGAATAATCTGAAGTGGCAGAATGAACTAATTTAAAACGTTCATGTAATCTTCTAGAAAGCAGCAACCAGCCAGTCTCCTGTTAGTAGGCAGCATTACACTATCTCACTATAATATATAAAGGCAGCTGCTATTTCTTGGGGTATCATTCAAAAGGGAAATTATTTGTGCACCTGAAACAGGATTTTTAACATTTCATTCTGATCACTTGGCTTTTTCCTGAACCAATTCAAATGCAAAGACTTATGCTTCCCCAAGTAGTATAAAAATTAATAGTGATAACATTGTTGGTAATCTTAATATTTAGGTGAATCCAACAGAAAAAAATGACAGTGCTTTAAAAGCATTTTGCAATTAAAAAGAATAGCTACAGCTGTTACTATTTCCTTAAGTGACTGTACTTTTCTCAAATATAATAAGTCAATATATGGCTCTTGATCACCTGAGGATAATTTGCTCTTTGCATTATTCCCCAAACACTATTTAACATAAACTCATTCTTTCTAAGTGCAACTCTTTGTCTTAATAATGGCTCAATAATGGCAAGATAAGAAACCCACTTGATTCTTAAAACAAGAGACCATCAATATTTTTATTCCAAGGTTGGAAAATATTTACAATGTGAAGCCTTGTGAAAAGAGGGCCTATATCAATTCAACAGTGTAATTTCATTTATAATGTCTCAGTCATACATAACTTGTTTTCTAATGTTGTACCTCTTTATTATAAGGGGAAAAATAAAATCTCATATTTCAACATTTGAAAAACACATTAGATACTAATCAGAAAAAGAGATCTTATCAGAGCTGATGATTGATGACAAAGTTAGATACACAGCTTTAAAAGAAGCATGTCCATATTGAAACGTCATAGTAAATCACAAGCACTGTTTAAATGCCAGTGGTTGGATTTATTGAACACACTAAGCCAAAACTAAGCAAAGCACATCTTTTATTTTGTACAAACCAAAAGACCCCTGACTCATTTATTGATAGAGCATAACTAACTCCCATTTTGCCCCTAAACTGTAACTTTGGTTCAAGTAGTTCCATTTTGTCCAAAAATGTTTGTTTGATCCTACTTGTTAATAATAAAAAAAATGGAAAATTAACATAATAGTTTTGTAGGATGATTGTATACATGGACTTATATCAGTTCATATATAGAAATAATCTATAAATAATCCTGGAGACTAAAATATTAATGCTTTTTCAACAGCTAATGAAAGTATTCAAGGAGTATGTCAGTGTTGTACATTAGCATTTATTTACCTAACTGATGAATCCAATGTTCGTTGTAACTTAGACCTAGAAAGAAAAGAAAGAATTGGTATTATGGATTACATGTCAATAATATAATAATAACATACACATATATATAATAAAAAAATATGAGAGGGACTCTCGTAGAATATAAGATAGCTGAAGAATTAGGATGTACTGCATAGATTGCACATTCTTGAAAACTGAGGAATTTGGGAATTCAATTCTAAGGAGAGGAGGGGAAACTATCAGAAGATTTATTTTTTATAAGAACACCAGACACAGAGACAATCTAATAGCTAAAAGGTACAATACATTGCACTCTGACCAGTAACAGTCCTCTGTCTTGTCTAAGGTAGGATGCTGTTCTGCTATCTGTTGATGTGTGTTGATAAAAGACTAAAGACTAAAGTGCCAGATCAGCTGCCTTCTGCACATGGAGAGCATACTATCTTATTTTTTACTTTAGACAGCAAAATATATTGGGACTGAGCCAAGTATTAAGTTACTATGCAGTCTTGAGCATCATGTAGGTTTAGCAAAAGGCCAGAATTACAATAACGAACAGTTGAGAATGACCACTTTATTTTTCCACAGTTCCTTGAAGATGAATTTCATTTGAAGTACTGTAGGAAAATCTGTATGATTTCTAACTCATGCTTCTTGATGTTCTTTAAAAAGAGTCAATCATCATAGTTGGCTGCTGAGGATGATGCCACTCTTCCCATGGCTCAGAATATAACAGTTGTGCTGGCCACAAAAACTCAGAATGATTTCCTTTAATTTGTCCTTTTGCTTAGTTTCTAACCAATTTGTATATGTTTCCAAATTTTCTATTAAAGATGGAGACTCTAATCACTTCACTGTTATATGAAGGAAACTTAACAGGACCAAGATCGGATGCATGTTGCTTGAGGACAAGATTGTCTAAGGAACAAAGTTAGAAATAAAAAGAAATGAACACATCTGTTAAGCTGTGTTCCCCAACCAGGGTTAAGGAGACAAGCTAAACAGAATGTGCAGCGTTAGTCAGATAGGCACACAGATAAATGAGTGAGATAAGCTTGTATGTTTATTAACATACAGTAAAAATAACAGATACACTTGTGCTATCAAAAATATAGTTTATTCCATTTATAGCATAGTCAAAATAACAGTCCATTAGTCATGTATTATTTAGTCAGTCCATTCAAGGATATTCAGTTAGCAAAGTTCGTGTAGAATATCCTATGTCAGTTCACTTACAAATCAGTCCTTTGTCTCTCTCCCGTTCGAGTAATGCAGTCTTGAGTCCATGCAGTATTTAGGGATCATCAAAGCCAGAGAGAGAGCAAGCTGTCGTCTTGCTTCTTTTAAAGTGCTTTCACAACCACTCCCTTAATTACATTCCTATATTTAAAGTTGCAGACACTTTAACTTACAAACTATGATTACATATTTATTATTTTACCTAAACCAGTTAGGGTAAACAATGTTATCCCTAACAACATCTATTAAATTACTTCATAGACTGGAGACTTGGTGGTTTGTAATTATCAAGAGGCTTGATTCAGGAAGAAATGAATCAAAGGGAACATAAAGGCTGCAACAGTTGTGATGGCTAGTTTAGATCTTGATTTCATAAGCTGTAGGAAGATCTTAACCAGAAATTCTTTATCCGAATTAAATATTTTTTTAATGATTCAAGAATACCAGGCACACAGGGGAGCTAACTTTAGTTGGCAAGCAAGGTACATCACTGTACTATAATTGGCAGTTCTTGAGATTCTCCAATACAGTGGAATCTTTAACAATCAGCTACAAGCTCAGTATCAATTTATTACTGAATACAAGTGTGATGGTTTAGTGATAAAACACATGCCACCCAGAGACATATGTCCCTGACTCTTCCCATGTAGAGATGGGAAAAGTTCAAAGAGCTGTCACAGTCATTATTGATCACATGTAGCCAAGGCTGTCTTGGACACTCTGGCCCAATAAATTATATATTCAGAAAACTATGCTTTGCTGAAATACCACATAATTGTGGTATTACTGTGCCACGTAATTTAATACAAGGAAGGTAAATTTGTTCAGAGCATACATAATTATCGTTATCTTATGTAATCACAGAAATAATTACTCTATGCCCCCATTGATCACTTAATATGAACAATATATATTAGGTAATATTAATATATTTTATTTCAAAAGGGAAGACAGTTTCTAGCCACTCTAGGCATAAAATTGAAATTTGGTAGGAAAAAGGGATCAGTTGTCATACATACTGTGAAGTTCAGTATTGCCATACATCAACCATGCACACACCCCGAATCACCAGCATTTGTAATGTTAATGGGCAGGTATAAAGAGTGCATAGTGATAAAGAGAGTCAGGTAAATAGAATGAACAAATTCAATCACATAAGTGTACACTCCACCTACTGATAGTTTACAAAAGACTTCATTACTTATGAGTCTCATTCCTTAAGCAAAATTTATATTTTTATAGTAAATTAAAGCAGCCTTTCTTCCAAGGACAACTAAACATTTAAATTATGAATCAGGACTGAAACTCCTTTTTTTCCAAATATGATTTTCTATTTCCAGCTATTCTCCCAGATCATACCCCATTCATGTGATTGTCTCAGCAGACATAAGACCGCATCAGAATATAAATTTTGGTACTGGCAATTATATGTTGATTTTATAAACTGACCATTAGCATAATATCTGTTTTGCTATTCAAGATTTCAGCTGAATTTTTCTGACTCTGGTAGATAGCTATTGGCAAACCATGACTCATCAGGTCTGAAATTACAAATGGACATTTTATTTTTTAAATGTATATGTCTCCCATCTTACTATCCAAAGTGACAGTATGCCTTTTCTGGGCTACCTAACACAGCACCCTCTTTTTATTGCCTTTTACATTTTCACAGTGTTGCTTTGCTGTAATGTATCTCCCACAGCAGTCTTATTGACCATATGAGTTTTCATCATTGTGCTTAGGTGACTCACAAAATTTTTTTTCTTCACTGAATACAATTATTCTTTTTTGTTCCCTTCAGTTCTTGCTTACTAGGCTTCCTCCCATATCATATCATATTATTAATACTGGTCAGTAAAGAGCTTTTGTGACTTTTCTGTGAGGAACACACAGTCAAAGTAGGTGACACCATGGACACAGGCTGGATTAAACTTATGGGTGGGAAAAACCTTTCAAGGGCAATCTTTTTTTCTCTTCCATTTGAAAAAGCTTAGCAATCCCTGCCTTTACCAATAAGTAAAGCTATCCCTGGAAATCCATAATCCAAGCAAATGGTTTCTTCTCCTCCAGCTTTAGGTAAAAATAATTATGAGACTGGGTGGGGGGGAAGTATACATCGGTCTTACTAACTCATCCCTCTGGTAGCAGCTAATAGCACATTTTTGTTTCTGCTATGACACTCCATGCAGAAAATAGTTCCTTGTGAATAGTAAGAACCAAGAATTAATACAAACCACACTACCTGTACTTGTGGCCCAAATACACTCAGGAAATATAAAATCAAGTAGACAAATCCAAACAATGGTTATTGGCTTTCTGACTTGTAGTGAAGATGGGGAATGGGAGACACCAAAGGGTATATTAAATCTTGTGTGGTATGGAAAATTGGACAGGGACATTTTTTGCTTTCTGGGTCTTCCACTGGAACTCAATACAGGGGGATTTAGAGTCAATGCAAGAAAGAACTAATGTGCAGTTCGTGTCACTGTAGTGATGGTGACCTGTTGAAATATTTCTAAATGGGGACTGATCAGAAATACAGATTGGATAATAAATAGTTACTTGATTTAACTCCACTGGAATCACAAGCAGCTACCGTATCAGAGAGTAAATTATCTGCTCTATTATGACCTTCCCAAACATCCTGTTGAGCTTCTTAAATACATTTGGTTGGCCACTGTGGGTAATGAACAGAAGGAACAACTTTGAGGAACAGAAGGAAGGGACTCCCTTCCATCATTTTCATGAGAACTGGAGAAGATCTTGTCTGAGATGCTTACTTGGATTACAATTTTGCCCCTGTTAGGAATAACAAGGTTACCTAACTTAGTTTGTGTTAAGTCTGGAGCATGTGTGCGAATAATGGAGACGAGCCAGTAGAAACAGTGAATTTCAAACTCTTTATTTACATGGTGTGACAGCTCAAACTGGATGGCTGCTATAGCCTTCCTTATATAGGCAACTTATTAACTATTCAACCAATAGCAATCCGGGAGCGCTTGCTCCGTTAACCAATGAGAATGGTCTGTTAATGGCCAATCAGATGCTCCTGAACGGACCAATCCGATCTTGCCATTAACAGCCAATCAGAAGTGCAGGGCCAGAACCCTGCACTTGACTTCAAGCTCAAGATAACTTTATTTAACATTTATTCATTCACAACACCCCTTTCCCCCGGCTTCTGCTTACGGGGCGCGGTCACATAGTCCTTGAGGTAGGACGGTTGTTTTATCAGTCCCATTAGCAGCTCGGCGGGAGTTTTGTTGGTGACACTGTGAGGTGTGATGTGCTGTAGAAAAAGGATTCGGTTGATTTTCTCGGCGATGTTATCGTAGTCTATTTTTTGTAGCGTTCTCTTGACAAATTGTACTATGCGCTCAGCCCTACCATTGGCCGCAGGGTGCACAGGCAAAATGAGTGCATGTCGGATACCGCAGTCAGCCTGGTACTGTTCAAAAGACAGCACGGTAAATTGGGGCCCGTTGTCGGATGCCAGAACGTCTGGTAATCCGTGGGTTGCAAACAGTCCTTCCAGTCTTTTGATGATCGCTTCGGTGGTCGTGTTCCTCATTCGGTGATTCTCGAGCCAATTCGAGTAGGCGTCGATGGTTAGCAAGAATGTGTGGCCCTTGGTCAGCCCAGCAAAATCTAGATGGATACGAGACCAGGGTCCTCGCAGCGTCTCCCACTCGGTTGGGGTTGCCTTTGGTGGAGCATTGCTTACTTCTTGGCATCTCTTGCAAGTTTTAACCCACAATTCGATTTGTCTGTCTATGCCTGGCCACCATGCATAGCTACGTGCGAGGCCCTTCATGCGTACGATGCCAGGGTGGCCATCGTGCAAGGTTCTTAGCAGTGCCTGTTGGAGTCGTTCTGGGATAACAACTGTATCGCCCCAGATGATACAGCCCTTTTGCGAGAACACTCTGACAACTTTTGAATGGTGCAAAGTCGTCTGGGACTTGGTCCAATGGCCATCCGCGTTCCACCCATGTGAGGACTCGTGCTAAGATGGGGTCGCGTTTTGTTTCTCTCGCGATATCACGGGCAGTTAATGGCAGCGTATGAAGTGTCTCGATCTGCAACGTTGTCATCGTTGGTGCAGGATCGTTGATAGTTTCTGGGAGTGGTGCATGGCTCAATGCGTCGGCGTGGGGAATGGCTTTATCGGGGCGGTATTGTAGCTGATAATTGTAGGCAGCCAAGAATTCTGACCAGTGGGTCATCCTGGGAGAAAGTATGTAGAGAGTTGGCTTAACCCCAGTGATTATCCCCAGCAACGGTTTGTGGTCAGTTACTATAGTAAAAGCCCGGCCATACACGTACTCATGGAATCTTTTAACAGCTGATACAATTGCCAGGGCTTCTTTATCAATCTGGCTATAATTTCGCTAGATTTTCGAGAGCGTTTTTGAAAAATAAGCAACAGGGGCTTCGCTACCGTTAGGCAATACATGGCTCAAAATGGCGCCCACTCCAAACGGCGATGCATCACATGTGATATTCAACGGTAAAGTCTCATTGTACTGCATTAGTACAGTGTCAGAAGTCAGAAGTTTTTTTACATTACGGAACGTCTGCTCTTCTCTGTGACCCCATACCCAAATTGCTTTTTTATCTAGTAGGTGATGCAAAGGTTCAGCGACAGTCGCCTTGTGCAGCAAGAATACGTTATAGAAATTGATGAGGCCTAAGAACGCCTGGAGGTCGGCCTTGTTCCGGGGTCTGGGAGCGTTTTTTATTGCTCTCAATTTGCTATCGGTAGGGTGAATACCCTGACTGTCAATTAAGTACCCTAAGAATTCAACACGATCTATATACAGCTTGCACTTATTTTTCTTCACCTTCAGGCCTGCTTCTTGGAATTTTTGTAAAACCAGTCTTAAACGATCCCGTAAAATTTTTGGAGTGGGGGCAGCAATGAGCACATCGTCAAAGTAGGGGACAACGCCTTTGATCCCCTGCAAGAGTCTCTCCATTAGGCTCTGAAAGATCCCCAGGGCTACACTGAGTCCGAATTGGAGCCGCGTACACTTAAAGGCACCTCGGTGTGTTACGATAGTCTGTGCCTGTGCCATTTTTTCATCAACCGGCAGTTGCTGATAAGCCTGAACTAAGTCTAGTTTAGCGAAGACTTTTCCGCCCCCCAGGGAATGGAGGAGGTGTTGCACCACCGGCACCGGATATGGATTTTGTTGCAGGGTGTGGTTTAGGGTGGCTCGATAGTCCCCACAAATTCTAATGGAGCCGTCCGGCTTAATTGGTGTCACGATTGGGGTTTCCCATGGGGAGTGGTCGGTTGGCTTTAAAACTCCCTGGGCTATCAACTTATCAAGCTGTTCATCGATTTTCAGCTTTAGTGCGAATGGAACTCAACAAGGCTTAAGGCGGATGGGAGCTATCTTTGGATTAAGGCTAAAGGATATCGGGGTCCCCTTGTACTTGCCTAGCTTTTCCGCGAAGACATCCTTGAACTTGTGGGCGAGGTCCTCCTCCCAGTCACTGCCGCCGATTTGGTTAATGCCTGCCACTTCAATGCCGAGTGGTGCGAACCATTGTAGGCCTAACAGGCTAGGCCAGTCCTTGTTGATCACCGTCAGGGGTAAGTACGCTGTGCGGTTCTTGAACGCGACCCAGACTCGACTGGATCCTACTACTGGAATCCAGTTCCCCTGGTAGTCCTTTAACACGAGCCGTTGGAATTGAAGGTCTTGGCGCCGGATAGTGGGGATGAGTTGCTTGAGGGTCTTCCAAGAGACCATTGAAAGAGATGATCCTGAGTCAACTTCCATTTGGCAAGGCTGGTTTTCGATGTCCACTTTGACTCGAATTTTCTTGGCATCCAGTGAAGAGGCATGGCCGATAGTGAGTGTTTGGTGAGCCTCTTCCCATCTTGTTAGATGATTCACGGGTCGGTTTCTGTAGGAGTGGTCTGCTGGTTCTCGCCTTACAGGATGGTTTCCTGTCGATTGGCAGAGATTGGTACCCTTTGAGGTCTGGCTGGGTCTGAGGAGACTTCTGCAGACCCATCCGATATGGCCTCATTTCCCGCACTCGTGGCAGAGCGCGTCGTGGAATTTGCAATCGGAATGGTAATGCTTGGCCCCGCAGCCAGCGCACGATTGCTGGGATTTCAGGTAACGGTCCCGATCGGACCGCAGGTGATGGACCTCTCTTCGTCGCTGTCTGACGACGAAGAGAGGTCCTCATGGTGGGCCGTCGAAAGCTGTCCTTCCGACTTAGGTGAAAGTTCGCCGGCTGGTTGGTGTGCTGGAGCGCGATTCCGGCATAGTTGGGCAGCTGACTTCTTGGTCGCCTCCGCTGCCGTAGCCTCAGCGATGACATCAGCAAGGCTAATGTCACCCTTAGCCATTATTTTGCTCTGTACGTTTAGAGTGTCTAACCCTAGAACTACTCGGTCTCTCAAGGCCTCCTCTAGGTCGGCGAAATTGCAGAGGCCTCCCAAGTTCCGGAGGTCTGCAACGAAATCGGCAACACTTTCTCCTTTCCGCTGGTTTCTTTGGTAGAACTCGTGTCGTCTTACGAGTGTTGGAACAGTCGGTGCATAGTGGACCCTTAGTAGCGGTTCGAGGACGTCCCAGTCCATGGCCTTCACTTCAGCCGGTTTCGCTAACGCCTTGGCCATTTTGAATACTGTCGGCCCGCAGTGTGTTAGGAATACCGCCCGTTTCTTCCCAGTTGTGGCATCCTTCAGATTATTCGTTTCCAAAAACATTTGGAAACGGTCCATGTAGGACTCCCAGTCCTCTTGAGCTGGGTCGAACGGAGCGGGTGGTACTGCGCCACCGGACATGGTTCTGCCATTGTGCGTTTCAGCCACGTGCTTGGTTGTCTTTGTCGTTGTTTTAGTTAGCTCAGATGTCATCCAATCCCATCCTCATCTCCAGTGTTAAGTCTGGAGCATGGGTGCGAATAATGGAGACCAGCCGGTAGAAACAGTGAACTTCAAACTCTTTATTTACATGGTGTGACAGCTCAAACTGGATGGCTGCTATAGCCTTCCTTATATAGGCAACTTATTAACTATTCAACTAATAGCAATCCGGGAGCACTAGCTCCGTTAACCAATGAGAATGGCCTGTTAATGGCCAATCAGATGCTCCTGAATGGACCAATCCGATCTTGCCATTAACAGCCAATCAGAAGTGCAGGGCCAGAACCCTGCACTTGACTTCAAGCTCAAGATAACTTTATTTAACATTTATTCATTCACAACAGTTTGGGTAAAATAATATATATAAACTATGATTGTAAGTTAAAGTGTGTGTCACTTTAAACAGCAAAGCATGTAATTTTGGGTGCGGCTGTAAAACCGCCATAAGAGGGAGCAAGAAAGCTTACTGTATTGCTGGCTTACTTAATTGCTTGCTGACAATGATGGATTGATGGTTCCCTGCTGCTGCTGCTGCTGAAGGAAGAAAGGAGGTTTGAACTTCTTCATATCTCTACTGTGAGAAGATTTATTACTGGACTGATATTTGTAAGTTTACTGACCTCTTTTTCAACACTGGACTTTGCAATTGAATAATCCCCGGACGGACTGAACTAGTGAATGATATATGGACTGTCTGACTATGCTAAAACTCTTACTGGAATAAACTATTTAACTAGCACAGTGTATCTGTTTTACTGAGTGTAAGCTGCAAAAACATTTATCTCACATATTTTGCCTGCCTGCCTGACTGCCGTGCAGATTCTGCTAGGGTGTATCCCTAACAGCCCCAAACTCAGATTTGCTTTATCTAATTATTGTCATGATAGTAGCTCTTCCGCCTGTTCTTCAATTCGTTATTCCTTCTGCATATTATGTTGTATGACACAAAAAACCCTGAACTAGATGGTTTGATTTGGCAAGTCTCCTATCATGTGTTGACATAAGTGTTTTTACTAAAGAAAGCATATTGCTTTAACTATTTCTGAACAAATATAATTGTCTATCAGATATAACATGAGCCATCATGGCTTAAAAAATTTTCTGCTGCAGCCTTGTTTTCCAATATTAGCCAAGATATTTCTGAGAGGCTTACATTCAAGAAAAGAGCAGTCCCCTGTCTCTGTTTTCCAACAAGTATAATAGCAAGGAATGAGGTATCTGATATTGAAAGTAGTACAGTGATACTCTGAATATGAATCCATGGTAGACTTGTCTTATATATTTCCTCTAATGACTGCTGCATTAGAGTTTGGCATTATCAAAATCTTTTGGATTTTTGGGGTTGAGACAGTTAAAGAATGAGGATTCACACATCATGCTAAGCCATAGGGCTTTTTAAAATCATGTTGTTTTGATACAAACTGTAGTATTTTGTATAATATATAGCATTAGGTTATAAACTGTGAAGTATAAGCACAGTGGTTGGATTTACGGATCACACAAAACTAAAGAGAAATCTAAAAGAAATGTGATGCTTCAACAATAACAACCTCTTTTTTAAAAAAAAAATGCTGTTTTTTTTAATGTCAGCAAGGTTAGTTCCTGGGATAAAACTGAGTGATAGTTGTGTCACAGACTTTGAACAATGAACATTCCGTTCTACTAAACTTCTGTCATCTTTTATTTGAGTCTGTTCCTTTCCCATGTCAGGAAAATGCACCGCACTGTCACTTGGCATTCGGAGATGCTAAAGGCATATCTAGAAATGTCTTAATTAACCTGGACCAAATTAAAGATGATGGGGATGGGGTGAATAAAAAGAGGTGAGAGAACCTCTTTTTTACGGTAAGTGCATTAGAGAAAATATTGTATGTATGTGCATTATTTTGCAGAAGCCTGATCAAATATTCACATTTCAGATAGGATCACAAAAACACAATAATTCTTAACTGAAAGTCCTTTTGGTATCCTTTGAAATATAAAAACACTATCTTGACAATCCTATTCTTTGTTTTATTTGATATCCAAGATGGTTAGGATAAAAGAATATGAAGATTAAGATGGGGTGTCATTCTGAACCTGAAAAAATATGCAAATATAACAGGAAATATTATATAAATGCTTGTCTTACAGGATTTATTTTTTGGTCCAAAGTTTACCTATTTTCCCTCCAAGTAAAATAGGGTGAAATAAAAATCAATAATAAAAACATTCCCTAGTTTAAATTTATAAAGGCAAAATTGAGCTCTCCATCCACTATATTTGGGCCAATAGGAATAATTACTTTATATTTTCTGAAATGCTCATAATTCTTGGAAGCTGATTCTATTATTACTCCATTAGCTAGCATAGGAACCATTGCATCACCAGACTGAGAGAAATGTAGATCATACTGGAAAAGCCCAAGTTGTGTATCCCATTTAAAAAAAAGTTATTTAGTTTTTCCAATTGTTTCCATCCAACAGAAAAAAATATTGTAGTAAGTATTAGTGATCCTCAGCTGCCATCATTTATATATTATTGTTCTTGTTGCTAATGGTGGTTTTTATTTGAGTTCCAATTTTATGTTAGATATTCAGAATTGCTGTTGAGAAATTGACAATCCTATACATTTATGGAAATAAATGATAAAGAATAAATAATGGCAGAAGGAAGAGTCAGAGTGTAAGGTTTATTTTCTTATGACGTTGCAATCATTGCATGCAGCATCAATCGCACTAAAAGCCTACCTTGCCACTATAAGCTGTATTGCTCAGAAGCAGCACCTTGGCCAATCATCCCTCAGCCCCAGGTTCATGATCCAAGACAAGCTATTATCTTCTTTGACTCAATTTTGCATTCAAAAACCATTGCAAAGTGTAAAGAACTAAGAACACTAGAATCTATTATATCAAGGATGAGAAACCAGTTGCTTTTCAGAATTTATTGTGTTAGAGGTCTCAGCATCTCCCCATTGGCAATATTAGTTTGAATTGCTCAGTTTTAATTCAGCAACATCTGTTGGGCCAAATGTCCTCACCTATATATTTCATAAAGGCTAGAAATTATTTGTCAAATACATCATTCCCATTCACTAAATGGTTTTCTTTCATGGTGCAGAATTCAGTAGGTATCCGCCAACATCCTACTTTCCACCTCTATTTTGCTATTAGATACATATAATAGTTAAGGTTGTTATAAACCAGGGGTGTCAAACTCAAGGCTGGGGGGGGGGGCAGATCTGGTCCGCGGGCTGCTTAGATCTGTCCATGGGACCACCCTGGAAACAGTGAAGGTCTGTCCTGCAGTTCCTCTGCCAGCAAAAATGGAGCTCAGGAGGGCTGTGGGTGGCCCCTGTGAGCTCTGTTTTAATTGGCAGAGGGTTGCAGGAGGTTGTCGCAGCTGAAAACGGATCTTGGGAGCCCGTTTTCTCTGGCAGAGCACTCAGGCCACCACAAGTGCCTCCAACACAAGTGGTGGTGAGCTGGCCATGCCCACTCTGGCCCTCCAAGGTCAAACACAACCCTGATGTGGCCCTCAATGAAATTGAGTTTGACACCCCTGGAATAAACAAAGGTCTTTTGAGAATATCCATGCTAATCATTCAAGTGGTTCTGAGAAGCTGTGTGCTTTTTGATATAGAGGTGTATGTAATATGGATTGTTATAAACTCTTCTGTCTTTTTATTTCTGCTCTGTTGTTTGGGTCTGCTTTTTCCCTTTTGCCTGCTTTTGGTGCTCTTTGACTCATGTTCCTTTTTTGCCTACTGAACAGTGTTTTCCTACCAGTACATTTTGTGCACTAATGGTTATGTCTGCAGCAGGCAAAAACTTTTCAGATATGAGATTTTAACTCTAGTGGCAGGCAAAAAAAGTGTTAACAGTCTCCCGTTTTGCCAATTAACTTTTCTTATATATACTGTATATTTAATAATATACATCAAGCTATATTGTTTTCTGGATGAACTGAGCAGTATGTGTGCTTGCTCTGACCTACAAGGAATGATTGAGAATGTGCTAAGTGCAAACTAAATTGAAAATTACCCACAGTAATTTTCTAACATTATTAAAAGTGGCTTCTTATTTCAAGAAATAAGTTGAGTCAATACATGGAAATTCTACAGTGTTCAATTATCTTGGTCTGCCAGCACAGGTCTTGATAGCAGGGTCTGATAAAAAAAATTGTATAGCCACAAAAACCCATGTACCATGATTTTATCATCAACAACATTGCTACAGTCATACTATCATCATCAGTCAGGGGTTCATTGATGCTATAATATGCCGGTGATAAACAGTCGTTCTGCTCCCTTCTCCCTTCCAAACTTTCAGGTCTGGGTTCAGGCAGACTTTTTCATCTCTGGAATCCCCCCATGTTCAACAATAATCTCACACCTATTATGGGAAAAGAACAACAAGAACAAGGGCATCCTGGTTTTAATCAGTAACCAGTAGATTTGCAAAGTGACCAAAATAAGGAAAGAGTGTTTGGTGTATACAAGAACTAAGAATTCCATCAAAAGAAAGTTATAAAGAGTTTTCAGAATGTAGGAGGTGTTTTTCAGCCCTGACAAATTTAAGATGTGTGGACTTCAACTCCCAGAATTATCCAGCCAGAATTCTGGGAGTTGAAGTTCACACATATTAAAATTGGCAGTTTCATTACACTAGTCAATGAATACCTGCCTAACTGCAGTGGGCATTGGCTGCCATGTGTTGTGTTACAGTTCCACCTACCCAGGAGCACCTAAATGCTGTTTGCAAGCAAAGGGGAAAGAAATTTGGACATGCATACAAGTGAGAAAAAAAGGAAAGCCAAAGTTTAAGAATGTTAAGTAAAGAGCAAACCGAAAGAAAACAGGCCCAAATGAGATAAGAAGGCTGAATCTGGGAATCAGAAAAATGCAGCAAAATCTTGAGGAAGAAATAGGGAATCTAGAAATGCCAATTTGTTGAGCCATTTCATTGGATATGAGGGCATTTCTTGATATATGATGGCAATTTCTCAATGTTGCCTTTAAAAAAAAGAGAAAGAAATAAGTCATCTTCTTCCAATTTGCCCAAAGGGGGGAAATGTTGTTCTCTAACTTCATCCTTGTTGTTTCTCTATCTTGTTGAATTCTGTCATACAGAATCTATAAGAAACTGAAAAAGCCACTTCCTTAGTTTATTCTGAAGCCCACCCCTCTACTCCTGTGAATGCTCTCAAGGAGTCTAGGTTGTCCCCCCCCCCACTTTCTTATCTCAACTATATCCAAGGCCTCTCTTTGTCCTTAACAGTCTTGGCACAAGGTAGCAATAATGATTAGCAATTCTTGATGCACTTAGTAAACATTAATAGCTTCTGTTTATGGAAAATCTGATATCAAGGATTTTCATCTTGCTAGTTATTAACTTAAGACACCAATGGGCAAGCCAGATACTTTTCAGAAAAGGTGTCTTTTTAAAAAAAAAATTGCAGAACAATCTCACACTGAATGTGGATCACAAGCAGTGGTGGGATTCAAAATTTTTACTGCCAGTTCTGTGGGAGTGGCTTGGTGGGCGTGGCATTGCTTGGTGGATGTAGAAGGGGAAGGTTACTGCAAAATCCCCTCCCCACCCCATTAACCTACTTTTCAGCTCCGTTCTCCTTTGCAGGGTAACAAAAGAAGACCCAGCCAGGGCTCAGGAGGTAGAGAATAGATGGGGGAAGGGCCAGTCAGAGGTGATATTGGCTGGTTATCTAAACTACTCAACATTTCTGCTACCGGTTCTCTAGAACTGGTCAGAGCCTGCTGAATACCACTGGGACTCAGGAGGTAGAGAATAGATGGGGGAAGGGCCAGTCAGAGGTGATATTGGCTGGTTATCTAAACTACTCAACATTTCTGCTACCGGTTCTCTAGAACTGGTCAGCCTGCTGAATACCACTGGGACTCAGGAGGTAGAGAATAGATGGGGGAAGGGCCAGTCAGAGGTGATATTGGCTGGTTATCTAAACTACTCAACATTTCTGCTACCGGTTCTCTAGAACTGGTCAGAGCCTGCTGAATACCACCTCTGATCACAAGTCATTAATCTTTCTTGGCTGAGCTCAGCAGAACACTAACAATCACAAAAAGTTTTCCTATTTGAAAAATACAAACTGAATTTCTTGAGGTAATACTTCTAATCACTTTGAGATGAGAGCCAACCAGAAAACCCTCAAGCACATAATTCAAATATAATGTCATCCAATACTTTGAGACTAAAACTTCCATTATTCCTAGCCAAAAAGGTCATTAGCATGATGACAGCTGGAATCCTAGAACATCAAATTGAAAATAATGTTTGCTACTGGCATGTGGAACATTTTGTCTTAGCAAAGAGCTGTACCTTTCTTTAACTGATGTGGCTGGGGTCTGTACTCCAGAAGTAGGCAGGACCAGGATAAAAACAAACGTTGATTTAATTTTACTTTAAACATTTTGAAAATTAAATTAAATGCAGTTAAGAAGATTGCACCCATAATTTTAATTTCCATTATCCCCTTCAAACAAATTAGAAATAAAAACCTGGAGGCAAAATATAGAGAAACTCCATTTGGAGATGAGCTATTTACTAAGCATTTCTGTTTTTGTGACTAAGAAACAACTTTTAAGGATTGTTTCAACTGAGGAAGAAAGCAAAGTGCAAAATGGAGGAGCTAGGATGTAGAGCAGAGAAAAAAAATGGAAAGCTAAATATCAACAGACAAGGATTTTTGTTTGTGTTGGAGCAAAGCAATCCCCTGTCATGCAGCCTTCCAGCTGCTTTCCATTCAAGCACCCCTCAAAGTGATTGCTTTGAATTTGGGATCTTTTCTCTTCCTTCAGTCTGAATTAAAGTATGGAAAAACATTCTGCTGAAGAAAATAAGTTCCAGGCTAAATAGTAAGGTAATATGTGTGTCCTTTTGATACACAAATAGTAGCTATAGAAAAAGTACTTGCCTGAGGACTACAGTATATCCAAAGAATTTTACTTTTTTTTTCTTTTAAAATAATCAAGGAAGTGTTTGCCAAAATATATACAGTGGAGCAACAATTCCAAGCAAGTTGAAGTATTGTAGATGCACTGAAGAGTAACACTTACAGCCCTAGGATCTTCACCTGGAATCAAGACAAAGTTCTTACTTGAGACATAAACGATCAGGCTCCTATTATTCAAAAATCCAGCACTTTTGAAAAGTTTATAATGCTGGGAAAATGGAAGGGAAGAGAGAAGGAGGATGACTAATAGCAAAGTGAGTTAACAAAATTGCAAGAGCAATCAGTGTACCCTTCACTGAGACCTAAAAGGCCTGGTTTAGAATATACCATTCTGGAGAATTATCTATGTGGTTGCTAAGAGGAGACACCATTTCCAGCCCAATTTTGAGCATTGGCTATTGCTGTCCCAGGATAAATATGTAATCAAATCAGTTCTATCCTATATGGAAATGGGAGTTCAAATAACATTTCTACAGTACTGATCTAAAGTCTCTCTTGCAATGTTAGCACAAGCATTTTTGGGTTTAAGCTGCAAAAGACTATTCTTAGAATATCTTTATTAATAGTTAACTAGATTGTCCATAAAATACACAGAGAATTGTTTCTGGCCTGTTTTCTGGGTGAAGTTTCCTCTAACTCAGCTACTGTTTTCCACAATAACCATATGATCGTCTCTCTGCCTCATTTCTACATTTCAAAAGATAATTCCTGACATGTTGGAAATAATGACAATTTTAGCCACTGTTTCCATCTATAGGCCCAGTCAATATGAATGTCTGCACAAGTATAATCAGTAACTCAAAATTTCCAATTTCTATCTCTCTTTTTTTTTTTTTTTGCAAAATGAAGCAAATTTACAATATTTCTTCAATTAGTGAAAACGAAGTGAGAAGGAATGAATAGTGATCATTCCTTCCTTCTGAGTGAAATCAAATTTTGAAAATCCTAGACAGATTAATAGATAGATCAGATTCCTTATTTTATTTAGTATCCATATGGTTTATTATTGCCAATTCTGTTATGTTCGGAAGGTCGGGCTCATAAAGACGAGAGACTTCAGTTCAGTAACAACAGCTCTTTATTTATCAGCTGGAACAAGTTAAAAAGAATAGCAGCCGTGGCGGCTCTTTTATAGAGCTTGCCGCGGCTTGGCGGCCAATGACACTGCTTCAAGTCTCCCGCGCTTGGTTTTGACCAATCACGGCAGACTCTTAGCGAGCCAATCATGATTGCCCAGGCTGTCCAATCAGGTAGCGGTTGAAACAGACCAATGGGAATGCAGGGTTTCAAGTCTGCGAATATGGAACACCTCTCCCCTCTTGGTATCGTCCAAGGGGCGGGGTGACGTTGTCACGTAGGTAGGTGGGTCTCCGTACCTGCCTACTTGACCTGCACGCTTTATTTAGTCTTTCATCGTTGGCTGGTTCGGACGGGCTCCGCATCGCTCTCAAACCTCCTGATGGAACCACCTGGAAGGGTGAGCCAAGCCTATAGCTGAGATTCCCATCTGGTTCGCCCGGGTTGGTCGAGTCGTTCGCTCCGCTGCTCCCGCCTGGACTTTCTGGGCTGGTTGAGCTTGTCCTGCCACTCCTTTCAGGTGAAGCACCCGTCTGCAACGGCTCTGTGTTTTCAGGTGAGTATGGTTGGTTTATTGTTTGGCTTCTGTCTGGGGAGTGTTCTGCTTGCGCTGAGTTTTTTCCTTTTTCAATGTTTGGGGTTCCCCCCCCGATCTCTTTATTAAAGTCTGTGCTGGCTAGCCTTGACCGTAGCTGGTCAATGTGGTGCTTCCAGCTTCGTCCATCGGTTGTTTCTAGGCGGTATGACCGGGGTCCGGTTATTTGGGTGATGCGTGCGGGTACCCAGAGAGGGTCCCTGGTGAAACTTTTCGCAAAGACGGTGTCGCCAATGTTGAATGCACGATGTCAGCTAGTGGAACCTGGGGTTTCTCCGGATTATATGTGAGATGCAAATGGTCTAATGGCGAGCGGAGTCTTCTGCCCATGAGTAATTCTGCTGGGCATTTGTTAGTGGTTGTGTTAGGTGTGATATGTTGCATCAGTAGCATTTTATTGATTTTTTTCCTGGATATCGCTGTCTTCAATTTTTTGTATGGTTTTTTTTTTTTGTAAACTGAACCATTCGTTCCACCCACCCATTAGCTGCTTGGTGAGCGGGGGAAGTTAATCCATGTCTGATGCCTCGGGCAGCCAGGTATTGTTCAAATGCCAATGCCGTGAACTGTGGCCCATTGTCAGACACTATCACATCTGGCAACCCATGTGTGGCAAAAAGTTTGTTAAATTTAGCTATGATGGCCTCTGTGGTTGTTTTTTTCATAGTGCAAACTTCCAACCAATTTGAATAGGCATCGACGGTTATCAGAAATGTGTGTCCATGAGTGGGGCCGGGGAAATCAAGGTGGATTTGTGACCAGGGGCCTCTGGGTGTTTTCCATTCCAGGGGTGGTGCTGTGGGGGTGGTGGATCGCATTTGTTGACAACTGTTGCATGTGGCTACCCATGTTTCGATCTGCCTGTCCATCCCTGGTCACCAAACATAACTTCTTGCCAGGGCTCTCATCCAGACAATGCCTGGGTGCCCTTCATGCAGCATGTCCAATACTGTGGTTTGTAGTGTTTCTGGTATCACCAATCGATCTTCCCAAAGTATGCATCCTTTTTGAGCAAAGAGTTCAGTCTGCCGGTTCCTGAAGGCTTTAAAACATTCGTCTTTGCCATTTTCCAGCCAACCCCGTTCTACCCAGCTCAAGACTCGTACCAGCCGCCTGTCTTTTTTTGTCTCGTGGGCAATGTCTGGCGCAGTGAGGAGTGGGCTGGGTAGGGTTTCTATTTAGAGGACTTGTGTGGTAGGTGCTGGGTCATCTTGCACATCTGGAAGGGGTGAGCGGCTTAAGGCATCAGCGTGCAAAATGTTCTTGCCGGGGCGGTGTGTGAGCTGGTAATTATAGGCGGCCAAGAATTCAGACCACCTCACCATGTGAGGTAATAGGATGTTGGGGGTGGCCTTGTTGCCCGCCAATATGCCTAGCAGGGGTTTTTGGTCAGTAATGATTGAAAAGGTCCTACCATAGATGTATTCGTGGAACCTTTTCATTCCGGAGATGATCGCTAGGGCTTCCTTGTCCATCTGGCTGTAGTTTCTTTCTGGCTTGGACAGGGTTCTTGAAAAAAAGACAATGGGTGCCTCTTTTCCATCTGGTAAGGTATGACTAAGGATTGCCCCCACTCCAAAAGGTGATGCATCGCATGTCAACGTTAGTGGTAGAGTTTCACTATACTGGATGAGGACTGCGTCGGAAGTTAAGAGGTTTTTTATTTGTTGAAAGGCATTTTCCTCCCATTTTCCCCAAGTCCAGGAAGTGGTTTTGCCCATTAGTCTATGCAATGGTTCTGCCATGGTCACCTTTTGGGGTAGGAAAACATTATAAAAGTTAATGAGTCCTAAAAAAACCTGAAGTTCCACTTTGTTTTTTGGTCTGGGGGCTTCCTTGATGGCTTTAATTTTTTTCTCGGTGGGGTGAATTCCGTGCTTGTCTAGGAAGTACCCCAAAAACTCGACCCTCTCGATGCATAGTTGACATTTCTCTCTTTTAACTTTCAAGCTAGAGTCTTTAAATTTTTGGAGTACAGCCCTTAGGCATTTTTCTAGTTGTTTTTTATTGGCTGCTGCCACTAATACATCATCAAAGTACAGGACTACTCCTTTGATGCCTTGCAGCATCCTTTCTATGAGGCTTTGAAAGACCCCGGGCACTACGCTGATGCCGAATTGGAGATGGTTACATTTAAATGCCCCCCAGTGTGTTATACTCATCTGTGCCTTGGCAGTTTCTGCATTGACCGGTAGCTGTTGATAGGCTTGTGCCAGGTCGAGCTTTGCAAGGACCCAGCCTCCCCCCAGTGAGTGCAGGAGGAGTTGGACTACTGGCACAGGGTAGACACTTTGCTGCAGGGCATGGTAGAGGGTAGCCTTATAGTCACCACAGATTCTTATGGAGCCATCCAGTTTGATGGGGGTGACTATAGGCGTTTCCCAATGGGCGTGGTCAATAGGCTCCAATACCCCTTGGGTGATGAGCTTATTTAGTTGCTCATCTATTTTGGGCTTGAGTGCAAATGGCACTCACCGCGGTTTGAGGCGGATCGGGGCGACATCTGGGTTAAGATTGAAGGAGATTGGGGACCCCTTGTACTTGCCTAAAGTGTTGTCGAAGACCTCTTGGAAGTCCCATGCAAGGGCCACTTCCCAATCTTCTTCATTAGTGTGATGGATACCGGCCACTTCTATCCCTAGCAGCTCGAACCATTGTAGCCCAAGCAAGCTGGGATGGTCTTTGTCCACGATGAAGAGTGGCAGGATGTTGGTGCGGTCTTTGAATGTGTTTTTGAAGTGCCCGATGCCGGTTACGGGGATGCGGTTCCCTTGGTAGTCTCTGAGAATCAGCTTTTGGTCGCTTAGCTCGTGTCGGCATATGCTGGGTATTAGTTGCTTGATGGTATGCCAGGAGACATGGAGAGGTAGGATCCAGAATCTACTTCCATGGAGCATGGTTGGTTTTTGATGTTTACTGTTATGCATACTTTTCGGGCGTCTATGGTAGAAGAATGGCTGATGACAACCGTTTGATGGGTCTCTTCTTTCCGCGGTGCCTCGTTGAATCACTTGGTCCAGCCGTCTCAGCTCCATCAGCTGTCAGTCTGGTGATCCCGATGCTTTGGGAGGGTGCTGTCTCGTCGTCTAGGGCTGCTGCCTCGATGCCGGGGGCTGTGGTTGCGTTTATTTCAGCATACTTTTGCGATATGTCCCTGCTTTTTGCAATGCCAACAAATGGCATCAAGAAAACGGCATTCAGAGCAGGGGTGATTGTCTCCGCATCCGGTGCACTGGAACCCCGACTTACGACCCCGCCGGTCTTGTCGATCACGTTCCGACTGGAGCCGGTGGATTTCTTCCTCCTCATAGTCACTGTCAGAGGGGGATTCAATGTTGCCGTGGTGGGTGGAGGTGGTGTGTTTCTCCAATGTTGAAGCTGTTTCGTTGACAGGATGGCGGTCGGTTCTGTTTGATCGCTGTATTCGAGACGCTGATTTGCGGGTAGCTTCTGTGGCAGTTGCTTTGGCTATGGTGTCAGTGAGGGAGACACTGCCCTTTGCCATCAACTTGCTCTGTAGTGTGGGGTCTTTTAGGCCGAGGATGACCCGGTCTCACATGGCTTCTTCTAGGTCAGTGAATCCACACAACCCTCCTAGGTCCCTTAGATCAGCCACGAATTTGCTGATGCTCTCGCCCTCGCGCTGGTCTCTTTGGTAAAAGTCGTGCTGGCGAATGAGGGTGGGCACAGCTGGAGCATAGTGGTTTCGGAGGATGGGTGCAAGGTCGTCCCAGTCCATCGCCTTGACGTCTGCCATTTTGCCAAAGCCTTGGCCATTTTAAATACAGCGGGCCCGTAGTGTGTTAAAAATACGGCCCGTTTCCAGTTGCCGTTGGCATCCTTCAGGTTGCTGCATTCCAAAAACATCTGGAACCAATTGATGTAGGACTCCCAGTCCTCAGTGGCCGGATTAAAGGGAGCGGGGGGCATGGCATTGCTGGCCATCTTGATGGTTGTTTCGCGCCATTTGCCACGTGCTGGATTGTCTCATTGTCTTCTCTATCCCACCCTCGTTGCCAGTGTTATGTTTGGAAGGTCGGGCTCATAAAGACGAGAGACTTCAGTTCAGTAACAACAGCTCTTTATTTATCAGCTGGAACAAGTTAAAAAGAATAGCAGCCGCGGCGGCTCTTTTATAGAGCTTGCCGCGGCTTGGCGGCCAATGACACTGCTTCAAGTCTCCTGCGCTTGGTTTTGACCAATCACGGCAGACTCTTAGCGAGCCAATCATGATTGCGTAGGCTGTCCAACCAGGTAGCGGTTGAAACGGACCAATGGGAATGCAGGGTTTCAAGTCTGCGAATATGGAACATATTCTATATTTGTTTATTCCTTTGAAGTGTTTATATGTTGCCCAATAATAAAGATAATAACCCCGCTACAACATATAATATTGCCAGGTTCTGTGCAGCAGCATTTAAAATGCATCGGACGATGACCTGTGCCATAAATTAGTCTTTAATGAGCAACTCATTTATTATTCAAGACTGCTTTCTATTGCAACAGTTTTAGCTTGCTGTATATTAATCTTTATGCTCCCCTATACCCATTTAATGCCTCTACTCTTCCTTTCAGTCTTTCATTTTTTACATATAATTTTGTTTTATATGCATTAGCTTTTTTTTATTTTTTATCCTTTGAGGTATTTCCAGTGCTTTAATCCATCTTACTTATGTTGTTTGTTTTTACTGTGAAAAAAAGATTTGATTTGTTTCCCAACCTCAGCAACTTTAAAAATGTGGATTTCAACTCCCAGAATTTCCTAACCAGCATACTGTCTAGGGAATTCTAGGAGTTGAAGTCCACACATCTTAAAATTTCCAAGATTAAGAAGACTGCTTTAAAGTGGTAAAATGTGGTCTTAAGCAAGACCCTATATAACTCTTAAATCAACTCTGGATAGGGCAATACTTTCCCAACTATGGAACTGATATTTTGGATAGGAAATCCAAGTACTCTTCAGGGTTCTCAGTCAGTCTGTGTGCCACAGAAAAGCTAGTTTTGGGAAAAAAGCCTTAATTTGGGAGCCAATGGAACTTTTTATCTAGCTTAATTGCAATATAATTTGCACGTCTGCAACATTTTGACAACTAGAAAGAGAAATTTTATTTACTCTGAACCAGGATTCTATAAGCACAGAAATGATGGGGCAAGGTGAAGCTATCAGCTCAGTAACATTCATGCACAAATCATATAATTATGAACCAGAAACAGTACACAGAAACAAGGTAAATAAGACAACATAATCCTGATCCTATTCATGTGGTAATCAGGTATAGGAGAAAGAAGAAAAACAGGGAACTCCAAATGAAGGTGTCTCCTGCACTGGTAGTAAGCCATCAGAATGATCAAATTTTTGAAAATACTTCCTGTCTCATCAGGTAATACATGACCGATACAAGAGTATGGAAATTTGCATGCTATAAGCTATTTGGAAAAATGAGAAGATAATAAAAAGTGCAAGGCTGATTTGAAGACATTTAAGAAATTTCAAGATTGAGATGTCTTAACCAAATTAATGTCTGATTTCTTGTTCACAAAGCAGAAGCAGGAGACATTTTATTTACTTTATCAAATACAGATCTCTGACAATGAGTTCTTGACATTGCAGAAATGAATGAGGAGATGCCCTTAAAGTTTGGTGAGTTGCTGTGAAGACATCCTAAAACATCCTAAAATATATAACATTTGTTCAGACAGTATGCAATTATAGACCACAACAAAGAATGCACATGATTTTTCACTCACAAGTGTTATAGTTCCTTTTTCCTAATACACCAAGATTTTGTCTTTTTTCCCCAGTTACAAACTGTATCCAAAGTTGTTTCAATGGTTTTGTGTATTGAAGCACAAATAGTATCTTGTAAAAATTCAAACTGTATGAAGTTTTCTACATCCAACCCATTTATCATTTATAATCAAAAGCTTTTCCAGGTATACGTTTTAAATATTTAATAGGCATTTTCCAAATCAGCAACAGGACAGGACAGTACAAGACGGGACTAAAAATTGTTATGGAACTGAAAAGGCATTGCTGCAGAAGAAAGGAAGAAGTAAGTCAGCACAGGCTATTCCCTCCTGTGGTCTTTTCAGAGAAACTCATAGCAGAGAGGGATTGATTGGCTTAGGATGAGTGATAATGGGGTGGAGCAAAGAAAAGATGAAGAGGGAGAAACAAGAAAGTTTTTTCAATCTTCAATAACTCTTTCTTTGAAACCAGCTTCAATATACATGGATAGTGCAAGGAAGGGGAAGACTGGCCTCACTCTTCACCGATTAATTTGATATATTATGTAATGGATTCTTATTCAAGTGTAAACATGTGGTTTCAAGAAGCAGAAATAACTCCCTCTTTTAAACTAATAGTCATGCCATTGACCAGAAGACATGCCAAAATTTAATTTACCTGGTGTAAATATACCACATCAACATGACAATTATTCACTTTTGTTTAAATGCCAGCCATTACAAAAAAGGCCATGTATTTCTTACCGCTATCAATAACATATTTGAAGCAGTTTTCAAAACACTCAACTTCTATGTTAATTTTCACTTATATTTTTAAAGGGATATTCCTAACTCAAGTATGTTTCAAAAAGCTTTGCTCCATTTTCATCATAGTAAATTCTTCAGAAGGAAAGATGCATATGAGAAAAAGACTACAATGTAACATAATGGCTTTTTTGCCTACCATTGTTTTGGAAACTTGTTAACTTTGATTCACTCAGCATAGTTTCTATTACTTATGGTTTTACTATGCAGTCAACCCCAGAGTAAAACAGTTATAGTATGAGTTTGGAGTTAGCTTGGACATTGTTTCCCTACTATTTTGCAGCCTTTCTTATCACATGAGCCTCTTGTGGTTCATATTGATATTTTTCTCTTTTCCCTTTCTTGACCAAAGGCTCCCAAACATCTTTAGTAAAAGTCCTATCAAAAAAGTAATAGCAGAGGAAGAATAGCTCAAGAAACCTTGCCAACTATTGCTGAATTTTAAACTTCTTAATGTAGGCCCACCAATCAAATCCCTTTAATTACTACATAGGTGACTAGGTGAAAAACAAGTAATTTTTTTTATCCTGGAACAAAAATATATCTTGCTGTGTGGACAGCAACTTTGGGAGAGAATTTGGGAAATTCCAAGGATGCTGGAGAAAAGAAATTAAAGTGTATGTGATACTTCTCTTCAGGATTGCTAATAATAACATCATCATTTACAGTCAACCAATATATATTTTCTATGATTTGGGAGAATAAAAGTTTTGACCTAAGACATCTGGAAAGAGGCAAGTTAGAGAAGACTGCCTACCATAGTAACCATTCATGCAAAATTTGTCCATTAAATTCTGTACTTGTAGAGCTGCAGTGACATCTAGCGCCCATGCTATATCATTTACAAATAATGCTATATACAACATAGAATGATCTATATAGTGTTATAGCAAATCCAGTGCATCATAGCTTGTGGCAAAGAGAGCACATGGATTATTGTTCTATGCAAGATGTCACTGGTTTTGGGGGGGGGGGAAATCTGGTCAAATCCCCAACTTCCAAAATGTTTGAAAGAATTGTGACAAGCTCACATTTCAAACCACTGTACAGAAGGAAACACAGATGTTATTTCAGTACATGATTACTGGCTGGAATTAACATATCATGCCTCCTTATGTTGTTAACAATATGTTCCAGTTACACAGTTCCCTGGGCATAAATTACTTGCATATGAATTTGTGTACCTGAACACATAACTGGATGGAAAAAAATAAGTGAAGATTATATGTATAAACTAACCTTGAAAATGGAAATATGTGCAGTGCAAACATACATAGTTTATTTAGAAAACAATCCTATGTTTATAATGATTTGCTCTGTAGTAATTGTTCCTAGTTATCAGCCTAAAGAACTCAAAAATTATGGGAAAATGTACTGTAGAGTCACTCAGAAAAGTAGTTTTAACATCTGTAGTGATTCACTCATCCAATTCCTTACTACTCACAGAGAAAGTCAGCATGTAACTGGAAGTTCATAGGACCACACAGTGGCCCATTCTCTTGCGCTTGGTTATCATCTGTGGCTCCTGAAGGTTTATCAGTTGTTATTTTGTACCTGGGCAGTAAAGAATCATCAGCAAATAAGAAAAGTGGGATACCTATGCTTACCAGATTTAAATCATCTTTGTTTTTTCCTCTTTCAAGGAAGAGAAGATTGCTTCCATTGCTAAGAGACAGGAGATGAATCGATTATAAGCTAAGCAGGCCACTATTTTCCAGCAGGAAATGGTAGTCTTTGTTGGATGGAAAGATTACATTCATGTTCCATGCTGGATGGAAAAGAAGTTTTATTTTATTTTCTCCCTACCCACACAAATGCACAAGATTGCCCTTCCCTTATCCTGTTAGCAATGAGGAAACTGTAATCTGATAAAAGATCTCCTTAACAAATGACTATTTCCATGGATGAGAGGAGAGATTCTAGACATGAACTCATCCCTGCAAAAGGTTTATGGAAAGGGGAACAAGACAGGTTCTTTGAGATGAATGAAACAGAAAGGAAAGATAAGGTGGGGGAGGAATTAAAATGGCCACCATGGTGGTGAGATTAAAGCTCTGCTTTATATGTGCTGTGGACCTTCAGCTGCACTCTTCAGGCACCATACCCTCTAGACATTCCTGGTTATAGACCACAGACAAGACTGTAGGTTTTTTCCTTTAGTTACAAAGGAGATTTTATTGCTCCGAAGTAATAACTGTTGCCTAAACAACATTTATAATGACTATTTCTAATCCTTATCACTGTGCCTATTTCTCTAAGTGCTCTGTGTCTACTTCTAAAGATTCTTATCCAGAATTCATATGATTTTTCATCAATTTATTTTCCCTTTTCAGTTTTGTAAGCAGGCTTCAATTGCTTACTTCAGTGCAAAGTAACAGGCTTAATTAGCCTTATCCTTGTGACTCTGACCTGTGGATTGAAGAGAAAATGGCTCAGCTGGGGTTATAGTCAAACCTTAGCCATCTTAGATTTGCCTGGATTTATTGCTGGCTGATGTTCTAGTGACTTCAGCCAAGTACTAATTGCTGTCATCTTGAACAACTTTATCCCCTTTCTCACCACTAACATTCTGCCTTCCCACACAATTGTAATCTTCTCAATCACATAGATAGCCATCCCTAAATGCAGAGTTGGAGCACAGGTGTGGTCCAGGCATTCACCCTTTCTTAAAGTCCCAGAGGGAGGCAGGGAAAGAAAAAGGGAAGGAAAGGCTGCTGCTAATATTGTTAAAACTCTCCTTCCTCAGGGAGCAACATAACCACCCATACACAATACTGTTTTACTCTGAGAAAAGGACATTTCTAAAAAGAAAATTGCAACACAATATGCATTGTTCTTGCAAGGTTATTAAAAGGATAAATGGAAAATGGCCTGTGGCTATATGATAAAAAGTTACTCCAATACTCTACAGATTTATAGCACACCATATATCTTCAGTTGAGGCTTCTTCCACACTACTCCCTTATATACATCTGGGTACTGCAAGTAAAAAAAATGCTTTTTAGGTTAAGCACTAATATTATCTAGTTTAAAATACAAAGTTATAGAATAAAACATGCTAAAATTAAATCTATAATATTCAATTGACTGATTATATTAACTCTTCAATCAGTTACACAAAGGATTCCGTAGTAATTGGTTTAAAACTTTTTAAATTTAATTTTAAAAAAGTTATACAGATGGAACATATAGCTTTAAGAGATATTCTCCACAATCTTACATATTGAAATCCTCAGCAGGTTTGAGAGAAGTAAGAAGCTGTAATTCAGCAACTACTAAAAGGAACTATTGTTGTAATGATGTTTGTGCATAACCTGAACACATGGAAAATGTAATGCAGCAACATCTGGAGAATAGCATTCTACTTTGGAAATGTATCTCTATGTTCATGTGTATATATTTATAACATGTTATATTATAAATAACCTAATTCATTAAATCCGGTAGACAATTCTTTACTTGGATCCCTACTCTGACTGAAAAACAAAGCACCATGAGCTAGAAGTAGCCTGTTATTGTTTCTAAAGCATTTCTTTCCTCAAGGCAGTCAAAACAAAACACAAACAAGTCTGACTGGTTTAAGGAAGAAAAAATAAATGCAGATAAATCTCATGCAGCAACTCTGTCCATAATATTTAAGATAGATTCAATTGTAGTCAGATGAGCATTGCCATCACTGAAGAGTCGGTGAGCTTTGTACTGTAGACACACAGCATAAAATTGTTTATGGAAAAAGCAAGATGAAAAAAACATAGCAAAAATCAGCTTGATTCTCCAACAAGATAGAAATGCTACCTTTGTAGAACAGCCTGAAATAGCTAAGATGTGAACTGGAGGGAATTTTAGAAGGATGTTACCAATGAGGGGTTCTTGGTTGTTTTCTTGCACATGTTTCATTACCCAAACTAGGTAACATCATCAGTGTTAGTCCTCAGGGACCACCAAGGACTCCTCATTTCAACGCTGAGTTACAAATATTCCACTAATTTTCCATTAGTGGAAATTACCAATTTAGTAATCCATCTGATATTACTTTTGATTGTGTTCTCAATGCTATTAAAAAGCCAAACTTAAACTATTGTTTTTTGAAATTGAATACAATTGAAAAAACAATTGTATTTGAAATGTATTTACCTTCCCATTACATGTGAAGTTGAATGCTCTTGAAGATTAGCTAGTACTAAATTTATCATTTTGCAGTATCTAAATGGTGTTTCTCTTTATTTTATTGTCCAATTATCTCTTCTTCTCTCCTCACTGCCACCCTTTTCTTTTCCATCCCTACTCATCAGAGCTAACTCTTCTCCACATCCCTTCTTCCAGTTTCGCTAAAAAGACGGAACGAATGTGTATGTGTACCCTTGTTATCGACTATCAGTGGTTTATTAGCAATAGTGTGAATGGGGAGTATATATAGATGGGAGTTAAACTGTAACTAATTGTATTAATTACAGTTTATTAATATTCATAGGTACTTCTGAATTTTACATTTTTGTTCTGGCTTTGTCTCTCCAGTTCCTAAACCCTGGTCCCCGTACTAGCACTGGGCCTCGGCTTGCCAGAAACTGGGCCACACAAACAAACAAAGCCCCATCTGTGGGATGAAGGCAGCATGTGAAACCACACCTGTTATGGACTAAGCCAACACAGCGATACAACCCTCAACAGCTTCGTCTTACAGCAGGCTTGTAATCCTGCACTTCTCATTGGCCCGTAGATAGCGAGTCGTGATTGGTCGGGTTTGGCCAGTCTGATTGGCTGTTAACGGGACCCCCTGATTGGACGCTTGTGAAAGCAATAGACTCAGTTCATTGGTTGTTTTGACGGCAGCAAGCTCTATAAAAGAGCTTCTGCTGCTCAGATATTTTGCTCCGTTCTTTCTTGTTAATAAAGAGTTGAAGTCACCGTCTGATGTCTCGTCTCCGTTCCTTGCGCCCATGCCCAGGACTTAACAACACCCATTCCAGTCTATGGAAAAACCTCTCTCCGAGGAACCCATCGCTGATGCCCAAAAGTTTGGGGCCGCTGCTTTAGAAAGAAAGTATTCTGAAAGAAATACATTAAAATGTGAGTGGCACATAGACATATTTATGGAAGTGGAAGACATCTCTAACACTAATTTTAGGGTTGAAAAGCTGTTTTCAAGATGAGAAATGGATTTTGTATAGATTTTAGGGTTATGTTTATAATTGTTTCCTGTCTACTCTTCCTTTTCTTAAATTCAGGGTCATTATCCTTTTGAGGAAGTATGATATTTTCTAAATATTTACTGCTGTGTTTTTATTTTATAATACCTTTTCTGCATAAAGACTGTTAGAAAATGAAATTATTTTTGTAAAAATAATTAAATAAGCAGTCCACATGTTTTACTCTGATCCATTAGATTACAAAGTTGCAAATTCAAATTCAGATCTCTTATTAAGCATTAAGCAACTCCAACTTGGGAGTTGTATATAATCATAATAAAAATTAAGGTTTATATTATTCACAATGAATTGATCAAACTCTCATTATCAAATCCATTCTCAAACTCACAGAGGTGTATTCTATAGGTGCTTGGAAGAATTAATTCTGCCTCCCCCTGGCCAATTGTATTAGATGACCGAGAGAACAGTTTCAATACAACAGGTGATTCAATTTCTATTTCCCTCTGTGCATGGGGAAACCTATTAGGCTCACTTTGGAAATCAGTTAAGCTGTTTTCTTTGGTGATTCAATTTTTCTGCTATAACCAGAAAATCAAAAAAGGAATAAAGCAGCTGTGGATTTTATTTGCAATTGTATTTTTCTCCCAGAACAATCCCTTTATAAAAATGGTCTTTATTAGTTAAAAAAATTCTGTGTTCTACTTTAGTCTCAAAATATTCTTTTGTCCTATGAATTGATTCAAAGTTTTCATTATCATCCAGTTCTGGGGCAGTCCCAAAGTTAATTTGTGTATATGCTGCCCATTTTCTGCTGTTTTCCTCATGATGTTTCCTGTTTGATATCTCTGTCGACCACTCCATTTTCATATGTAGATGATTCACACCAATACTGGAAAGGGAAAAGTGTAAATTATATTTTCATTGTAAAGGACTGAAATGGATTAGAATTTTGTAGATGATGCAATAAGATCATCTGACCAACCTTTTCACTACAGAAAGTAAAATGAAAATAACCTGGATCTAGGCTTTTTTTTTTTTGAAAGCACAATTTTGGACATATGAGCAGACAAAATGTAGCACCAATGAATTTTTCATGGAGCACAACATGAATATCTTTTCTCCCTTGTAATGTTTCAATCCTTGTCTGGCTGTGTTCTTTTTTCACTGCCTTCTCTTCTTAAAAACCAAAACTAAACTAAAAATGTCGCGCTGAATTTGAATTGTTTTCATTAAAATATGTACCCAGATAGAATGTATATAGTGTTCCAGATATACCGTTTTCTTAAAACTGGAACTCAGGCTATCATGAATTTTTCAATGGAGCAAGAGCTCAAATCAAATGAAGAAATCTATTGGTCTTCCAGTGATATTTTGCAAGACCCTACAGAGTACAAACATGACGGAAGATATTGGTATCTCCCAATAAGCAATGGACAATTCATAGCCGTTTCTTTATTTCTATTGTTTACTATTTTTGAAGTATGAGATGCCCAGAGTCATTTGGAAGTGGGTGGCCTCTAAACCACATTAAAAAATTAAAAAAAATTATTTGTTCTTCATTTCAGCATATATCTGGCCTTCCTGCACATAGCCAACAGGAATAAATGCATGTGTTCATCATGCACACTGTCACACTATTTTTTCAGGAGGAACCAATGTTATACAAAGCACTAAATGGGAATTAGAAATAGCCAAGCAACTAAAGGCTTGAGATCAGAAAACGAAAAGAAATAGTTACATCAGTAGAGCACTCTATACAATTCTGTGCAAAGCATCTTTAACTTTCATATACCAATTCATGGATTATATTTTGTTGTTTAAATTTTTCATGTTTTTGAGGCTGTATCTTATCAACTCCATTCTACCATTACTTCATAATAACAGAAGGAGATTATAAATATCAGTAGGACCAAGCTTGGTCAGGTATAACAATAATAATTTATATACTGCATAACTCCCAGCAATTCATCAATTGAGCTAACTCTTATATGTACCAAACTTAGAATGTTAAATGTGTTCTGCAATGTAAGAACATTCTATGGAAAAAATTAGGATGGATTAAAATGGTGAAACTACTTAATTTGTTATGATTTAAAAACATCTTCATAACAGTAAAGAGATTCTACACAATACAGAATGTTATTTCTCAAAGTTTCTGAATTTAAACTTATCAGCCAAAAGATAAAAATGAAGTTGCTATCTATGTTTCAATAGGAAATAGGTGATTGAATAAAGTTTGGGATATTGTTAAACTATATTGTTATAGTGTAAATGGGAAACTATTTTTCTTTGTCTTTTTTGGTCAAAAAGCCTTATGAAGTGAAACGTTTAAAAGAACTTTCTAGACATTTTTATCCTGAGGATCAGTGCCAGCATTACTATTGTTGACTGCCAGTAGGGGGCATAAAACATTAGCCTAATTTAAGAGTTACTGGCAGAGTTGTGTTCTTCAATGACTTATGGATTGTTTAGACTCACCAGTCAGATGATGTTCATTCTATAAACCAGGGCTATCAAACTCATGGCCTGTGGGCCAGATGCGTCATGCACTTGCCACGCCCATGCCCAGTTTAGCAAGGGAGACACCGTGACAATGCAAGTTTCACATTCCTGCTATAAACTATAGCTTAATACCATGATTTAGCACATGGGAAGACTCTCATGGGCTTTTAGCAATGCACTGCTTGTTTACAGAAGGGTAAAACTAATGAATCAGACAAGGAAGGGTAAAACTAATGAATCAGACAAGGAAACTCTGTGAAACTTTTTTTTTCTTTGATTTTCCTTTTGATGTTTTCATTTTGGAACCATTGAGAAACATTCATTTGAAGCTTCATTGAGGTGTATCAACACTGCATTTTATCATCAATGCTGAATACTTCTGCATCAAAGCCAGTACAAAATGCTTGCAGCTGGATGGAGTCAACAGAGGCAAGGGCCTTTTGCAAATGCTACAAGCCAAATGATTGCAAAACAGCAAGTGAAAGAAGAAATGCAAGGCTTTGTTTTCTTTCCACCTAAAGAAAAGTACATTTCCTGAGTTGCAGAATCTGTCATACTTAAACTTTATCTCATCAGATTTCTTAAAGTGTGGTACTTTCCCAGGATCCGTGTTCTACACAAACATTGTATGCTAACCTTTATGCTTTCAGGCATCTGCAAACAGTCTTGAATAATTATAAAAATAATCTGATAATAATGCCATTCTGAATCCAAACCTATGCATTGGTATTTTAGTTTTTAAATTATTATATTTTTAGTTTTATATTATTATTATATCAAATATGCAACAGTTTCAGAGATACGATAATAAATTATGATTTCAAAAACTATTTTGAACCAGGCATTTAAGGAATCTGCTCATCATATAGTGCAATTTTTAAAGGAGCTGCATCTTTTTATCTGAGCTCATACAGAAATCCGAAAAAAGCCAAACTGCTTTGAGAAATAGCCAAGAGTTGCTGTTGTGCTTATGAAACAAAACACTTTTCCTTAATTCTTTTTGAAGTGTACAACTTAAGAGAACAATGTAAGGGGGGGCAGTTTGAAAAAACAATATTCTGCAAGGAGGTGGCAATTAGAGCCCTGCAAGTTTGAGAACTGGTGACATAGATTTAAAAATAGTGTCTGCAAGAGATATATTCAGTCTTGCCCAAAGTTAATCCCAAATCATTTTAGTTGTGATAGTGCGTTGATCGTTATAAGTTGATTTACAGGGAGAGAGTGGACTTGGGTCAAAGTTGACAACTCCTGGTCTAAAGTTGACCCCTCCAAAAGGAAGACTGACAGGGCCCTCTCCTGCATCCAGGAAAATCCATCAATGTGTTCATTTACATAAACAGTATTAGATGATTTGGAAAGATCTGCTCCCTCCATACCGTTCAGCATCTGTCTCTTTTTAGAAAACATCTCTATCTGTAATTCTTACATTGCCTAAAACAAGTCATCATTAGTTTGTTTTAACTTACATTGTCTAAAACAAGCTATCATTAATGAAAGTGGTTTGAGAACTACAGTCTACTTCTTCACACATCACACTAAAAGGGCCATACTAAGTCCCTTTTACCACAATCTGGAATCTACAATGTTATGTATTAAAATGGACTACTCGAAATCCCTGCGCCTTGATTGGCTAAGGCGCGGGGATTTCTGATTGGCCAGGCGAGCCGCGCCGATTGGCCCGATTGAAGTCTCCCGCGATTGGTTCAAACCAAGAGCGGGAGACTTGAATCGCTGCCATTGGTCGCGGCCGCCGCGGCAAAAGGTATAAAAGCCGGAGGCTTTTTGCCTTTTGCCGGTTCGGTTCAACTAGTAGTAATAAAGAGCTGTTAATGAAAGTCACCGACTCAGAACCTTTTTTCGCGGACACGACACTGGCGACGAGGATGGGATCTCGCCCCTGAACCGAACCCCGTGTCCATCTAAGAACTAGCGACAGCAAAATGGCGAAGATAGCACCGCCCACCCCCTTCAACCCCGCCGCCGAGGACTGGGAATCGTACTCGGATAGATTCCGTATGTACCTGGAATGTGCCGGCATGAAGGACGCCCCGGGCCCGCTAAAACGCGCCGTCTTCCTTACGCATTGTGGACCAGAGGTTCTCCAGATGGCCAAGGCATTGGCCAAACCGGCAGACGCGACTGCCATGGATTGGGACGTCCTCGAACCCATACTGAGGCGCCATTACGCCCCCGAGGTCCCCATCCTAATACGACGAAATGAATTTTACCGAAGAAACCAGAGACCAGACGAAAAACTGAGCGACTTCGTCGCTGAATTAAAGCGCCTAGGTGGACTCTGTGAGTTTGAAGGATTGAACAGTCTCATAAGAGACCGTTTCGTACTCGGATTGTGGGATCCGACACTCCAGAGCCGACTTATGGCCAAAGGCGACATCAGCCTAGCCGATGCCCTCACCGCAGCCGCAGCCGCAGAAGCAACCCGCACGTCAGCAGACACCATGCGAAGATCCGACGCGAAGGGCGGAAACAACAACCCCGCGAGGTCGGCCGACGCAAGAAACGAAGCAACCGCACACTACGGCGACTACCAGTCAACCTCCAGCACGTCAGATGATGAGGAGGACATACATCGCGTGCAGACGGGACGCGGAAACCAACGAAGCCAAAACAGTCGTAGGTCGAGGACCAACTGCGCCGGGTGTGGCGGCGACCACCCCAGGTCTGAATGCCGTTTCTTTGATGCTATCTGCAGGCATTGCGACCGAAGGGGCCACATCGCTCGAGTTTGCCGCCAAAAGAAGACCCGCAGCCCGCCAAGATGGGAACAGCAGGACAGAAGAAAGGAGAACTCCCCGCCCAGAGCCAGAGAGCGCCAGCCAGCAAGTACATGGGACCAGAAACAACGACCTCAAAGAAGCGGCGACGGTCGGCGGAAAGAAGAAACCCACCAGACGGTGACCATCGGCCACGCCATCTCCGACGGCGCCAGAAAGGTACACGTAGAAGTCCACATCGAAGGCCGGCCATGCAAAATGGAAGTGGACTCCGGGTCCTACCTTTCCATGATTGCATGGCGCGAAATAAAAAAACTAGTGCCTACTCTACAAAGAAAAAACGTGCTTGCCCAGAAAATCATCATAAAAGACTACCAAGGTAATCGCGTTCCGGTAGTGGGCACCAAGAACTTTAACATAACCTACAAAGGCCACACCGAACAACTGCCACTCACAATAGTCGATCGTGACCGCCCGAGCCTGCTGGGTCTGCAATGGTTCGCCGCGCTTAACATCGCGCTGACAGGTGTCAACCAAGTCTCCATTGAAGCCTGGGAACAGCAGCTAGTCCAGGAGTTCCAGGAGGTCTTCGATGGAGGCTTGGGCAAGTACAAGGGGCCCCCTATCTCGTTTGATTTAGACCCAAGGGTTCCCCCCAAGCGGCTTAAACCTAGAAGGGTGCCCTTTGCTTTAAAGCCAAAAATTGACGAGCAGATCAACAAACTCGTCAAACAAGGGGTATTAAAACCGGTAGACCACGCCAGATGGGAGACCCCTATAGTGACCCCAGTAAAGCCAGACGGGTCCGTGAGAATCTGCGGGGACTATAAGGCCACCCTAAACAGCGCGCTACAGCAAAGCGCCTACCCAGTTCCAATAGTGCAACATTTACTGCACTCACTGGGAGGGGGAAAAATTTTTGCCAAGCTCGACCTCGCCCAGGCATACCAGCAACTGCCTGTGGACGAGGAAACGGCAGAAGCCCAAACAATTGTGACACACCGGGGGGCTTTCAAGTGTAACAGACTCCAATTTGGAGTCAGCGTGGCACCAGGCATCTTCCAGAGCCTGATGGAACGTTTACTACAGGGCATCAAGGGGGTGGTGCCCTATTTCGATGACGTATTAATAGCGGCGCCAAACGAAGCCGAATTAGAAAACCGATTAAGACAAGTCTTAACAAAATTTAAAGAAACAGGACTTAAAGTCAAACGCGAAAAATGCCAACTTTGTACACAGCAAATAGAGTTTTTGGGTTACCTCCTAGACCGGCAGGGCATCCACCCTACAACTAAAAAAGTTAAAGCCATCAAGGAAGCCCCCACCCCGAAGTCCAAAACAGAACTACAAGCATTCCTAGGCTTACTAAATTTTTATAATGTCTTCCTACCTCAGAAGGCAACGGCGGCGGAACCTTTACATAGACTCCTAGACAAGAGGGCAGCATGGACTTGGGGGAGACGAGAACAAGCCGCTTTTCAGAAAACCAAAGACCTCCTCACCTCCGACGCCGTCCTGATGCAATTCAGTGAGACTTTGCCCTTAGCTGTCACTTGCGACGCATCACCTTTCGGCGTCGGCGCTGTCCTCAGCCATACCCTCCCAGACCAGAGAGAAGCACCTATCGCATTTTTTTCCAGAACTCTGACTAAACCGGAACGGAACTATAGCCAGCTGGACAAAGAGGCTTTGGCTATAGTTGCCGCCGTTAAGCGTTTCCACGAGTACCTGTACGGCCGCCCATTCAAAATAGTCACTGATCATAAACCACTGCTGGGCATCCTCGCTGGAAACCGTGCTACACCAAACATCTTGTCGCCCCGCATGACAAGATGGTCTGAATTCCTGGCAGCCTACAGCTACGAACTGTTACACAAGCCAGGTAAGAAAATTTCACACGCGGACGCTTTAAGCCGCTCGCCCTTGCCGGAATCTGACCCTGACCCCGCACCAACAACAAACACCCTGAGTATCGAGAGTTTGCCCATAACTGCATCTGATATTGCCAGAGAAACCGTTAGGGACAGACAATTGGCGCAAGTCTTACATTGGTTAGAAAAAGGCTGGCCGGAAAGAGACATTGACGAGACTTTTAAAACATTCCGGCAGCGCCAGACTGAACTTTCACTGTTAAGAGGTTGCATCCTGTGGGGTGATCGGGTGGTAATTCCGGGTAAATTGCAAAACAGGGTCCTAGAGATGTTACACGAGGGTCATCCTGGCATCGTCAGGACAAAAGCCCTGGCCAGGAGTTACGCTTGGTGGCCAGGGATGGACAAACAAATTGAAGCATGGGTAGCCAAATGCCACCGGTGTCAGGAAACCAGATCCAGCCCACCCACAGCACCTATCCGGGACTGGGAAATACCACGGGGACCCTGGTCCAGAATCCACTTAGACTTTGCTGGCCCCACAAATGGACACACTTTTCTAATCACAGTCGATGCATACTCAAATTGGTTAGAGGTGGCTGACATGAAATCCACCACCACAGAGGCTGTCATTAAAGAGCTATGTAAACTGTTCTCCACACATGGCCTCCCAGACGTCATTGTCTCAGACAACGGGCCCCAATTCACCTCCATCGAATTCGAACGGTTCCTGGCCGAGAAGGGTATCCGCCACGCATTGACAGCACCGGCGCATCCGGCGGCGAACGGTAGGGCGGAACGGATGGTCCAGTTTACAAAAAAGACCCTCCGGAAAATGGACCACGGGGAGATCAACGAAAAAATCAACAAACTACTTTTCATACAGCACATCACACCCAATACCACAACCAACAAAAGCCCTGCAGAGCTCCTGATGGGCAGAAAGCTGCGGTCCCCACTCGATCGTCTGCACCCAACCTATAACCCGGAGCGACCCCCAGACTCAAGCTCCAGGTACCGGACTTTTGAACCAGGCGACTTGGTCTACGCCAAAAACATGACGGGGGACCCCCTATGGATCCCAACCGTCATAACCCAAATCACCGGCCCGCGGTCGTACCGGCTCCAAACCATCGATGGGCGAGCCTGGAAACGACACATCGACCAGCTCCGGTCGCGAGCAATGACTGACCTCAACCCCCAAGACACGAACCAAGGGGGGAGGGAATACCCGGTAAGACAAACGCAGGAGAAAATTAAATTTAAAAACTCACCAGAACGCAGCCTTCGCGAGTCCCATCCGGAGAAGAGCCGTCCGGCCAACTCTACCGACTCGGAGAAGCCAAGCGGGAGCGGCGAAATCCGTGACTCAACCGACCCGGTAGGCCCAGGCGGGAGCCACGGCGAGAGAACCGGCCCGATCATCCAGCCGGTTCTCACAGAGCCAGGAGCAGCCAAAAAGATGACCGCTCCGGCCGAGTTACAACAAGGAAGTGAGCTGCGCAGGTCAACTAGGACCCGACGGAGCCCCGCCTACCTGCGTGATTACACCACGTGAAAGACCGTACCAAGAGGGGAGGGGTGTTATGTATTAAAATGGACTACTCGAAATCCCTGCGCCTTGATTGGCTAAGGCGCGGGGATTTCTGATTGGCCAGGCGAGCCGCGCCGATTGGCCCGATTGAAGTCTCCCGCGATTGGTTCAAACCAAGAGCGGGAGACTTGAATCGCTGCCATTTGTCGCGGCCGCCGCGGCAAAAGGTATAAAAGCCGGAGGCTTTTTGCCTTTTGCCGGTTCGGTTCAACTAGTAGTAATAAAGAGCTGTTAATGAAAGTCACCGACTCAGAACCTTTTTTCGCGGACACGACATACAACATCTGGGTTTAAGGGGGAAAATGGATTCACTTATTACCCCAAGCCACAAAATTGTCAGTTTGGTTGTCTCAGCACAACCTTGGCTATTTGTTAAAACAAATCATGACTTTGTGTCATACATGAATCCAAATACTGAGTATTTTATTTGAAAGATCATATAATGCAGTGGTTCCCGGAAACTGTTGGTTCAACATAATCATTTCGCTAGTGCTGTTAAGAAAACTTTTTACTTCCTTATGAGGGTTAACAGGAAATTAATTCACAGCAATGTATCCTGCCCTATGAATAATTGTGGTGATGATAGACTCAACTAAACTGATAGATCCTGTCTTCTCTGTTGTGTAGATCAAGGGGCATTTAGGTTTTAAAAATAGGAACAGCTTTCAGTTTGAAAGTTCTGTATAAAGTTGTTTGTGACATCACAAAGAAAACTTATACATATACTATGCAGATTCATGTTTTATGAGATGGGCAGCGATATAAATATCCATCCATCCTCATCCCCACCCTATATATTTATATGTTTCATTGACAAACAACACTGCCGCAAATTAGAAAAAAAAAATAGTTCCAATTTATCTGCCTCTTTCTTTCCTTCTTTTTCTTTCTTTGGTTTTTAAATAAGCAGGGAATGAAAAACAATTCCAGAGCTGGTTGTTCAGCTAGCTGCTGAAATTAAATCTCAAATAAAAATTGATAGCAGGGTATAATAGAAACCAGGAAAAACCCATACAAAATCTATTTATAAAATTTCCTATAATTCTCCTGTTTGACAGTAAAGTCAGGAAACAGGATATAATAGAAGGAAAAGATAGTTGGGGAAGGAACCAACGCAATTTATAGATTAGTAATAATGGCTTGTTGGACTATAGTTCCCATTCTCCATACAACACAGCCAGCAAGTTAGATGATGAACCCTAGGCAGAGCAGTGCCCAGGTTAAAACATTCTTATAAAATTTTCCATGTAAGGAAAATTCTTGAAAACATCCATTTTAGAGATGGAAAATGTCAAAACTTAGGATACCCTTTGTTAACTAGAGGAGGGGTGTCAAACTCATGTCATCGTGGTGGTGTCATGTGACGTATTGGGACTTTCCCCCCTTTGCTAAACTGGGTGGGGGCAGGGTCAGTACGTGATGCATCCAGCCTGTGGGTCGTGAATTTGACACCCCTGAACTAGAGGAATGTATGATAAAAGAAACCAGCGATTGCAGAAGCTACGTTTGTTTAAAGAATTAAGCATTTAGTTTCATTGAACCAAACATTCAGATGACTTTTGGCTCAGATTCTAATAGGAAGTGACCAGACTTTGCAAGCTGTAGGAGAGATCAGAATCAGAGCCTCAGGCTATTTTTGATCAGTGGTGTTTATTTTTGCAGTTGGTGTTTATTTAAAAATAGTGTTTATTTTTGCAGTTCATTTCTTCTGGGCTTTCTTCAAGTGCAGCATTTAGCATGTTCAGATCTTCTATCTCTTCATTCAGAGGTTACAGCAACACCCCCAGTGAAGATTTAAAAGCCTTAAGGAGGAAATACAGTTCCCTATTTTCAGTTTTAAGGGAAAACAGAAAAAAAGATACACTACCACCTAAGCAAGGGAATTGATGCAAGATGTTGAGGAATAAAAAAACCCTCTGCTTTGAAACCTACTGTTGAGAAAGCACAGATGGGCAGCATACTCAGGCCAATATTATCCAACCTAATATTGCAATTAAAAATAAATCATACCACAAGGTGGCAGCTTGAGTTCAGATCTAAGAGTTGGAGAAAGAAGATTGAGTAGACTTGAAGGTACAAGCTTGGGAAACTGAAAAATCTAAAACAATTGGTGAATACTGAATTTAATTCAGATGCTCAATAGGGTATAAACCCAAGTCAAGGAATAATACTGCAGTATCAAAGTAATGAACAATTACTACCACTCAGAATGAAAGTGGACCAATAAGGTAGATCTTTGTTTATGTTCATATTGTCACTCAGAGAGTGAATCACAGATTATACTGAAGCATACCAAAGCCAATAATATTGTACATTGCTTTTCTTTGGGAAAGGTGGAATGCAGACTTAATGCAGATTTAAAAAATCCAATGTGCTGAATGAAAAGATTGTATTCATTGATTTAAAAAGGGGGAGGAAGCTGCTCTGTACTGCATCAGACAAGTTATAGGTAGTCCTCAATTTATAACAGTTTGTTCAGTGACTGTTCAAAATTACAGTGGCACTGAAAAAGTGACTTTTGACCATTTTACACACTTATGACCATTGCAGCATCCCCATGGTCATGGGATTTACATTTGGATGCTTAACAACTGACTCACTGACTTGCTGTTTCCCAGGGTCTTGTGCGACCTTCTGACAAAGTCAATGGGGAAAGCAGATTTACTTAACAACTGTGCTACTAATTAAACAACTGCAGTGATTCACTGAACAACTGTAGCAAGAAAAGTCATAAAAAGATCTTGGAGTGGACAACCAGCTAAATATGAGCCAGCAGTGTGCAGCAGCAGCCAAAAAAGCTAAGACATTCCTAAATTGCATTAACAGAGGGATACAATCAAGATCAAGGGTGTAGTGTCCGTTCGGCAAGGAGACCAGGAGGCAGTGACTGCGGTTTCAGCTCTTTATTCAGCCCCCGGAACCGATCTGGCTCCAAGGGAAAACTTGCAACTTTTTATTCTCAAGCCGCGGCGGCCGCGGCCAATGGCACTGCTTTGAATTTCCCGCGATCCGTATCCGCCAATCGTGGGAGATTCTTAGCGGGCCAATCAGCGTGGCTCGCTAAACCAATCAGATCACCCCGCGCTTTGACCAATCAAAACGTGGGGTTTCAAGAATGCAAATGAAGGTACAGAACACCCCTCCCCTTTTGGTTTGGTCCGACATAACGTAGTCCCGTAAGTAGGCGGGGCTCCGCACTTGCCTACTGGACCTGCGCAGGTCAGTCATTGGTTGGCTCCCGGCCGGTTCAGTCGGGTTCTCTGTGTCTCTCGGACTCGTCAATGGAACCGCCTGGTAGGCCTTGCCGGGCCGCTTGTCGCAGCTCCCTCCTGGTCTACCCAGGCTGTTTGAGCTGCGGTTTTTGCCGCTCCCGCCCGGTCTTTCAGCAGCTGGCCTGGCTGCTTCTCCCTGGTGAGGCTTCGAGCTGGCTGCTTGCTGGTGAGTATGGTCGGTTTTCTGGGTTTTGGTTCCCGGGGTATTTCCTCCCCTCTTGGCTTGTGTTAAGGGGATTTTCTGTGTCTGGTTGCATGTCGGTTGTGTTTCTTGTGGCCGTTCTTGATCTTATTTGATCGATGTGGCGTTTCCATGCTCGTCCGTCGGTTGTTTGCAGCCGGTACGAGTGGGAATCTGTCAGTTGGTTATGGTTGCTGGTACCCATAGTGGGTCTCCGGTTAGATTTCTTGCGTAGACGGCGTCGCCTGGTGCAAAAGACCAGTGCTTGCTGGAGGAGTTTGGGGGGTTTTCCAGGTTGTATGTGGGGTGTTGCCTGTCGAGTGGGGACCTTATTTTTCTCCCCATTAGTAGCTCTGCTGGGCTTTTGTTCGTTGTTGTGTTTGGGGTTATATGTTAGATAAAAAGCATTTTATTTATTTTGTCTTGGATTTCCCCGTGTTCGATTTTCTGGATGGTTTTTTTCGTGAATTGAACCATCCGTTCTGCCCTTCCGTTCACTGCCGGATGCGCCGGAGCTGTCAGTGCGTGTCATATGCCCCGCTCCGCTAGGAATTTTTCAAATTCCAGCAAGGTGAATTGGGGCCCGTTGTCTGACACGATGACATCAGGGAGGCCGTGGGTTGTGAATAGTTTGCAAAGTTCCTTGGTTACGGCCTCTGTGGTGGTGGATTTCATGTTGCTTACCTCCAGCCAGTTGGAGTAAGCATCAACGGTTACTAGAAATGTATGCCCCTTGGTGGGCCCGGCAAAGTCTATGTGGACCCTAGACCAAGGTCCCCTGGGGGTTTCCCATTCCAGGATCGGTGCCGCGGGAGGGCTCGGTCTGGTTTCTTGGCAGCGTTGACACTTTGCCACCCAGGCCTCGATTTGCTTATCCATCCCTGGCCACCAAGCGTAACTTCTGGCCAGGGCTTTCATTCTAACTATACCCGGGTGCCCCTCGTGTAACAAACCCAATACCTTCCCTTGCAGTTTTTCTGGGATAACCACCCTATCCCCCCACAGTACACACGCTTTTTGCAGTGAGAGTTCCGTTTGCCGGTTCCAGAATGTTTTGAATGCTTCGTTGTCCTTTTCTGGCCACCCTTTCTCTATCCAATGTAACACCCGCACCAGACATTTGTCTTTATTGGTTTCTCGGGCAATGTCTGACGCGGTTATGGGTAGATTGGGCAGAGTCATTATGCTGAGGGTGCTCATTGTGGGTGCTGGGTCAGTGTCTAGATCGGGTAGCAGCGAGCGGCTCAAAGCGGCTCAATGTGTGATAGTCTTACCGGGTCGATGTGTGAGTCGGTAGCTGTAGGCGGCAAGGAATTCGGACCACCTTGTCATCCTGGGAGATAAAATGTTTGGGGTGGCCCTGTTCCCTGCCAGGATGCCCAGCAACGGCTTGTGATCCGTGATGATTGCGAAGGTGCGGCCGTAGAGGTAATCGTGGAACCTCTTCACTGCTGCGACGATGGCTAGGGCCTCCTTGTCCAGCTGGCTATAGTTCCACTCCGGTTTGGTGAGTGTCCTGAAGAAGAAAGTGATGGGTGCTTCTCTTCCATCCAGGATTGTGTGACTGAGGACAGCGCCGATGCCGAAGGGTGAGGCGTCGCATGTGACAGCGAGTGGTAGGGTCTCATTGTATTGGATGAGGACAGCATCCAAGGTGAGCAGGTCCTTGGTTTTCCTGAAGGCGGCTTCCTCGCATTTCCCCCAAGTCCAGGTAGCCTCCTTATCCAAGAGCCTATGCAAAGGCTCCGCTGCGGTTGCCTTCTGGGTCAGGAAAACATTGTAAAAATTAAGCAGTCCCAGAAATGCCTGCAATTCTGTTTTAGTCCTGGGTGTGGGGGCCTCCTTAATGGCTTTGATTTTGGTCGCGGTAGGGTGGATGCCGTGCCGGTCTAGGAGGTACCCCAGAAATTCGACCCACTCTGTGTAAAGTTGGCACTTTTCCCTCTTCACTTTTAGCCCGGTTTCCTTGAATTTGGTTAACACCTCCCTTAGCCGGCCCTCTAGTTCTTGCTAGTTGGTTGCCAACACCAGCACATCGTCGAAGTAGGGCACCACCCCCTTGATGCCTTGCAAGAGTCTCTCCATGAGGCTCTGGAAAATTCCAGGCGCCACGCTGACTCCAAATTGGAGTCGGTTACATCGGAAAGCTCCCCGGTGGGTGACTATGGTTTGTGCCTCCGCGGTTTCTGCATCGACCGGCAGCTGTTGGTATGCTTGGGCCAGGTTGAGTTTTGCAAAAACCTTGCCTCCCCCCAGTGAGTGTAGAAGATGCTGCACTACTGGGACGGGGAAGGCGCTTTGTTGTAAGGCGCAATTTAGGGTGGCCTTATAGTCCCCGCAGATTCTCACTGACCCATCGGGCTTGACTGGGGTGACTATTGGGGTCTCCCACTGGGCATGATCAATTGGTTGTAGGACCCCTTGCTTGACGAGCTTGTCAATTGGCTCGTCTATTTTTGGCTGGAGTGCAAAAGGTACCCGCCGTGACTTTAGGTGTCTTGGGGGAATGTTAGGGTCTAGGCTGAAAGAGATGGGGGACCCTCGGTACTTGCCTAGGGTGCCGTCAAACACTTCCTGGAAGTCCCGTGCCAGTTGCTGCTCCCAATCGGTCTCGGTGATGTGGTTGATGCCCGTGACTTCGATGCCGAGCGGCGCGAACCATTGCAGTCCCAAAAGGCTGGGTCAGTCTTGGTCCACGATTGTCAGGGGAAGCTTCGCCGTGCGGCCCTTAAATGTCACTTTGAATTGTCTGGTTCTGACTACCAGGATGTGGTTTCCCTGGTAGTCTTTGATGATTAGTCTCTAGTTCTCCAGTTCCTTCTTGTGGATGGTAGGCACCAAGCGTTTGATTTCTTGCCAGGCGACCATGGAGAGGTAGGACCCGGAGTCCACCTCCATTTTGCATGGCTCGCCTTCGATGCCTACCTCCACGTAGACTTTTCGGGCATCGGTGGTTGATGCATGGCCGATGATGACCGTCCGGTGGGTTTCCTCCTTCCACTGGGTCTTGCCACCTCATCGGGTTCACCCGCTCTGGTCCCATCGGCTATCGGCTGGGCGATCTCTGGCTCTGGGGGGTGTGCTGTCCCATCTCTGCTCGCTGTGGTCCCGCTGTCTGGGGCTGTAGGCTTTCTTCAGTTGGCAGACGCAGGCGATGTGACGCTTTTTGTCGCAGTGCTGGCAGACTGCATCGAAGAAATGGCACTCTGATCTCGGGTGGTCCCCGACTTACGACCCCGCCGATTGCGCTGGTCGCGTCCCGCCTGCAGCCGGTGGATTTCCTCCTCGTCGTCTGAGGTGTTGGAGGCGGAATGGAATTCGCCATGGTGTGTGGTGGTCTCACGGTGACTTGCTTCCAGTTGGATCTCGGTCGCCTGTCCAGAGTCAGTGGTCGCGGTGAGGTCCCCTTTGTCCAATCTCCACATGCGGTTCGCCGACTTCCGGGTAGCCTCGGCTGCGGTGGCTTCAGCGATGGCGTCGGCGAGGGCAATGTCGCCTTTGGCCATCAGCCGACTCTGGAGGACTGGATCCCGAAGTCCAAGCACGACTCGGTCCTGTAGGGCCTCGTCCATGTCAGAGAATCCGCACATGCCTCCTAGGTTCCGCAGCTCGGCAACAAAGTCGCTGATGCTTTCGCCCAGTCTCTGGTCCCGCTGGTAGAAGTTGTGCCGCCTGATGAGGGTGGGCACGGCGGGGGCGTAGTGGTTGCGGAGCAAGGGCTCGAGGTCGTCCCAGTCCATCGCTTTGACGTCATCGGGTTTCGTGAGGGCTTTCGCCATCTTGAACACTGCAGGCCCGCAGTTTGTCAGGAAGACGGCTCGTTTTTTCGGCCCAGTGGCGTTCTTCATGTTGCTGCATTCGAGGAACATGAGGAATCTGTCCATGTAGGATTCCCAGTCCTCGCTAGCGGGGTTGAAGGGCACGGGCAGAGCAATGCTGGCCATCTCGTCGGTCTTGCTTCCGTCGGACACGTGCTCGATGGGGTTCAGCCTTGGGATCCCACCTTCATCGCCAGTGTCGTGTCCGTTCGGCAAGGAGACCAGGAGGCAGTGACTGCGGTTTCAGCTCTTTATTCAGGCCCTGGAACTGATCTGGCTCCAATGGAAAACTTGCGGCTTTCTCAAGCCGCGGTGGCCGCAGCCAATGGCACCACTTTGAATCTCCTGCGATTCGTATCCGCCAATCGTGGGAGATTCTTAGCAGGCCAATTAGTGCGGCTCGCTAAACCAATCAGATCACCCCGCGCTTTGACCAATCAAAACGCGGGGTTTCAAGAATGCAAATGAAGGTACAGAACAAAGGGAGGTACTAATACCACTCTATAAAGCCTTAGTAAGATCACACCTAGAGTACTGCATCCAGTTTTGGTCACCACATCATAAAAAAGATGTTGAGACTCTAGAAAAAGTACAGAGAAGAGCAACCAGGATGATTAGGGGACTGGAGACTAAAACATACAAAGAACAGTTACAGGAACTGGGCTTGGTTAGTCTACTGAAGAGAAGGACCAGGGTGGGAGCGGGGAGATGTCAGCTATGGAATTTATTGCTGCCACACAGTTGGGAGGCGGTTGTTAGGGATAACATTGTTTGCCCTAACTGGTTTAGGTAAAATAATAACTATGTAATCATAGTTTATAAGTTAAAGTGTCTGCAACTTTAAATATGGGAATGTAATTAGGGGAGTGGTTGTGAAAGCACTTTAAAAGAAGCAAGACGACAGCTTGCTCTCTCTCTGGCTTTGATGATCCCTAATTACTGCAAGGACTCAAGACTGCATTGCTCGAACGGGAGATAAACAAAGGACTGATTTGTAAGTGAACTGACATAGGATATTCTACACGGACTTTGCTAACTGAATATCCCTGAATGGACTGACTAAATGATACATGACTATTGGACTGTTATTTTGACTATGCTATGAACTCATAATGGAATAAACTATATTTTTGATAGCACAAGCGTATCTGTTATTTTTACTGTATGTTAATAAACATACAAGCTTAGCTCACTCATTTATCTGTGTGCCTATCTGACTAATGCTGCACATTCTGTTTAGCTTGTCTCCCTAACCCTGGTTGGGGAACCCAGGCTTAACACTGGTTATGGGCCCAGTCTTAACACTGGTTATGGGCCCAGAGGCTGCAAAGTCAGTTTAACTAGGATAAAACAGATTTATGTAAAAGTGAGAGTTTGTGTTGTTATACATTACAGTAAACAGACAGCTGTGTTTTATTAATTATAGTTTTATATCCATACAAAGAAAACATGGCACAAGTCAATCTACAAAGTTTGTCCCTTATATCCAAGTTGGATGGAACTATGTATCATGGTCTATGAAATGTAGTCTGCTTCTACGAAGAGAAGGTTTGTGGAACATAATTGAAAATCCACCAGACGTAGAGGAATGGGATCCAGAGGATGATGAAGATAGACTAAAGATAGAAGAATTTATGCATAAAAATCAACATGCTATTTGCATAATTGGGTTAACCTTAACTGACCAACAGCTTGTTCATATCTACGGAGAGCAAACGGCTGTTGGGTGTTGGCAGAAGCTGAAGAGGATTTATGTTCGAGATAACGTTGGTGCACACATAAATCTAACACGAAAGCTTTTCAGTACGCATCTCCAGAAGAATGGTGATATGCTGAGTCATTTGAAAACTATGCAAAGCATTTTTCAAGAATTGCACGAGAAAGAGCTTATTTTCTCTGAACTACACCAAGTCTACATAATTCTATCTTCCCTTGATGAAAGTTATGACAACTACGTAACTTCCCTTGAAATTTTGCCTAAGGAAAGCCTAACTTTAACTGATATAACTGGCAGATTGATTGAAGAGGCCAGAAGAAGGCTTGAAAGAAATGAATTAAGGAAGGAACAACCTCAAAAAGAAGATAATGAATCTTCTACTGCATATGCAATTAAAAAGTGTTTTAATTGTGGAGGAAGAGGACATTTGGCAAGATTTTGTAAAAAAGCAAAGTGCCAGAACGCTGGCCAGAATACTAAAAGTCATCAAAAGATAAATAAAAATTTAGAGTTAGCCATGTATAGTTACGGAGCTGTAAAAAATAATTTATGGGTGGTTGACAGTGGAGCATCCCACTGTATAACAAATGATAACAGAAATTTTATTAAAATGTCCAAGAGTACACAGCAGATATCGTTAACCAATGGCTGAAAACTGAAAGCTAAAGGTCAAGGTATAGCATATTGTTCTTTTATAAAAGAGAATGTAAAAATGTTATATGTACCACAACTTAAGTTTAATTTAATTTCAGTTAGAATTTTGGTTAAACTAGGATATGTAGTTACTTTTAAAGGAGATAATTGCATAATTGAGAAAGAAGATAAGAAAATTACTGCATCTTTAAGAGGTGAATTATATGTGTTAAATGATAATGGTTTAAAGGTGGCTAACACAGTTTATGAAAATAAGAAACCTCATGATGAATGTATTCACTTGTTACACCGAAGGCTAGGGCATTTAAATTTTAAAATTCCTAAAAAAAATGTTGAATTATCTAAGGGAATAAGTTTGAAACCTTGTAATAAGTATTTGCAATGTAATGCCTGCAATCAAAGTAAGAGCAGGGTCATACCGGCTAATAGAGTTGATGGATTTACTACCAAAGAGCCTTTAGAAGTAGTATTTGCAGATTTAATAGGTCCGAAAAAACCAAGTGTAGGAGGAGCTCGTTACATACTAAGTATAATTGACCACTATTCTAGATATGGGTTTTGCTATTTAATGAAGAGCAAAACAGAAACGTATCAAAATCTCTTTAATTGGATTAAATTTGCTGAAAGGAAAACTAAAAAGAAATTAGTAACTCTTATAACAGATAATGGTACGGAATTTACAAATAATAAATTCCAGAATAGACTAAGAATGTTAGGTATTCAACATAAAAAGTCTGCACCATATAGGCCACAACATAATGCCTTTATAGAGAGAAGAGGCCAAACATTACAATCAATGACACGAACTATGATGTCTGATTCAGGATTACCTGACAATTTATGGGGAGAAGCAATAATGTGTGGTAATCATATATTAAATAATATTGTTAATTCAACAACAGGTGAATTACCATTCACATTGTGCCATGGTACAAAACCTGATTTAAGTTACATGCACACATTTGGAGCACCAGCATGGGTGCATATCCCTACACAACTTAGACACAAAGGACAGCATAGAGCTAAAAGATTATATTTTGTAGGATATACATCTAATCATAGATCTTATAGATTCTGGGAACCAGGTACATCTAGAGTTTACACCAGTGCTAGTGCTAAATTCCTAGAACATGTAGGATGGAATAGATTAGAGCGAGATTTAAATAATGAAGTAATTATTGAACCCTACAAAAGGCAGAAAGATCAGACTAGTTATAAGAAGAGTCCAATTAAAGAAGAAGTCCATGAAGAACAAATAGGACCAGAACAAGAGGAAACTGTTGATCAGGAAGAGTTAGATAATCAAAAAGAGTTAATAAATGAAAGTCCACCTGTAAGTCCTGTAATACCTAGACGTACTACACGTGTAACTAGACCACCTGATAGATATCAAGCAAGTATAGTTTGCCAAGTAACTAAAGTTCCAACTAGTGTAGATGAACTTAAGATGTATCCTGCTAAGGAACAGGAGAATTGGCAAAAGGCAATGGAAAAAGAACTAAATTCATTAAAGGTAATGAAAATATATGAAGATGCCATATTACCTCCAGGAGAAAAATCCATTGGGTGCAAATGGATATTTAAAGTAAAAACTGGAAATGATGGGACTGTTACCCATAAGGCTAGGTTAGTAGCTCAAGGATTTAATCAAACTGCATCTGATTACGATGAAGTTTTTGCACCAAGCCTTAAAGCAACATCTTTAAGAGCAGCATTAGTGTGGGCAGCTAAGAAAAACTATGTCATTAACCATTTAGATGTAGAAACTGCTTATCTGCATGCACCATTGCAGCACACTATATATTTAAGAAAACCAGTAGGTATAAAGGATAAAGTAAATAGTAATGATTGTTGGAAACTCAAAAAGAGTCTTTACGGGTTGAAACAATCTGGGTTTGAGTGGAACCAATATATTGTGAAAGAGTTAAACAATATAGGTTTTAAATCTGGTTTTGCAGATCCATGTGTGTTTAAAAGAGAAAATAATGGAAGGGTGTCATTATTGTTATTATTTAGAAATGATATTGCTTTGATAACTAAGACTAATAATGAAGCTAATAAGATTATATCATTATTAGCTAAAAAGATAAAATTAAAGCATTTAGGTGAAATTAAAAAGTATCTAGGATTGACAATTAACAAAACAAAAAATGGTTTTAAGATATCTCAAGAAGATAAAATTTGCCAATTAATTAAAACATATAAAATGGAACTTTGTAAACCGGCAAAGACTCCAATGAATCAGGAAGTTTGCCAAACTGATGATCAAAGTCCCAAATTTGATAAGTCTATATATCAATCTTTGATTGGTAGCTTATCATATATAAGCAATTGGTCTAGACCAGATATAGCTTATAGTGTAAATCAGCTGGCATGTTTTAATTCGGATCCACATCAATGTCATTGGCAATCATTAAAGAGAATTTTAAGATATCTTAAAGGAACAATGAACCATGTATTGTATATAGAACCAAAGGGTGATTCGAGTCTTAGTGCCTATGCAAATGCAAGTTTTGCAACTGATATAAACACTAGAAAATCAACATCTGGGATGGCTATATTATTTGGTAAGACACTAATAGGGTGGAGGTCAATCAGACAACAGCATATCAGCTTGTCCACGATGGAAGCGGAATTTTCATCTCTGTCATTACTATGCACTGACTTAATTTTGTACAAACAGTTATTATTAGACATGGGTATAACTGTTAAAGATTCCATTATTGTGTACAAGGACAGCCAGGCAGCCATAAAATTAGCTACTGGTATTGCTGTAAAAACTAGATCAAAACATACTGATTTAAGATGCTTAAATGTTAGAGAATCTGTAAAGAATGGGCTAATTAAATTGGAATACTGCATGACAGAAGAAAACATTGCAGACCAATTTACAAAAGCTCAAGGAATAAGCAAATTTAAAGAGAGTTGTAACAAATATAATTTAAAAGTGTAAATAGTTATATTTATTATTATTTCCTAAAAGGGGAGAATGTTAGGGATAACATTGTTTGCCCTAACTGGTTTAGGTAAAATAATAACTATGTAATCATAGTTTATAAGTTAAAGTGTCTGCAACTTTAAATATGGGAATGTAATTAGGGGAGTGGTTGTGAAAGCACTTTAAAAGAAGCAAGACGACAGCTTGCTCTCTCTCTGGCTTTGATGATCCCTAATTACTGCAAGGACTCAAGACTGCATTGCTCGAACGGGAGATAAACAAAGGACTGATTTGTAAGTGAACTGACATAGGATATTCTACATGGACTTTGCTAACTGAATATCCCTGAATGGACTGACTAAATGATACATGACTATTGGACTGTTATTTTGACTATGCTATGAACTCATAATGGAATAAACTATATTTTTGATAGCACAAGCGTATCTGTTATTTTTACTGTATGTTAATAAACATACAAGCTTAGCTCACTCATTTATCTGTGTGCCTATCTGACTAATGCTGCACATTCTGTTTAGCTTGTCTCCCTAACCCTGGTTGGGGAACCCAGGCTTAACAGCGGTGATGTAAATTGAGTAGCTCTTAGTAGACAAAATATATTATTTTGATAGTTCAAGGTTACAGAGTGTGGTGTGGAGAAGAATAAATTTTACTGTGGGATTGGTGCATGTGATCTGGTGATGAGTGGGAGAAAAAAGTGGGAGTTGTGGCTTGGGACTGTGTGGGGAAGCTGGGGAAAATCAGTTCCAGACTTCCCCGGTATGTGCCAGGTACTGTTCCAATAAAAGTACTTTAAGATGGCTTGTGTCTTGGAGTTACTGGAAGGAATGGGTTTTCTCTGGAATGCTGACAGGAGATATGACAGCAATCTTCCAATATTTGAGGAGCTGCCACAGAGAGGAAGGGGTCAAGCTATTTTCCAAAGTATCCGAAGGCCAGACAAGGAATAATGGATGGAAACTGAACAAGGAGAACTTTAACCTGGAAATAAGAAACTTTCTGATAGTGAGAACAACCAACCAATGGAACAGCTTGTCCTCGGAAGTTGTGGGAGTGCCATCACTTGAAACTTTCAAGAAGTGATTGGACCCCCATCTGTCAGAAATGGTGTAGGGTCTCCTGCTTGGGCAGGGGGTTGGACTAGATGACCTATAAGGTCCCTTCCAACTCTGATTATCTGTTATCTGTTATGGGGCAAAACTCACTTAACACATTTCTCACTTAACAAAATACATTTTGGGCTGAATTGTGATTGCAAGTTGAGGGCTACCTGTATTCAGTCTGGCTCAGTATTGCCTTGAGTTATAAAACAGTTCTCAAATTTCACATAGATTTCTAACAGCTCTTCTTAGAAAGTAACTAGGCAACATTTGCATGCACATTTTGCACCGTATAGATGAGAAGCCATGCCTAAGAGCAAAGGCTTATACGGAAGAGCAAACCCAGTTAAATCTCTTCAATGTTCTATAAAGCTCAAGCTGTCTTCTAAGATTCAAAAATGATAGGAGGAAGATTTGGATCCACTGAATACTGAGGGAGTTCAGGAATTGTAATCTGATGGGTATCAAGTTAAAACTCATCCTGCTGTGTTGTTTCTTTACTGGAAGGAGGAGCAGCTGTAGGAAAACATTTATAAATTGCCTTAGAGAAAGCAGATTATTGAATCTGGAACTCAAGCTTAAGACAGAGAGTAAAATAACATGGCTCCCTTTGATGGATGAACTTCATGGGGACTTTAGTGCGGGAGCCTACATCTCCCAGTCCTTTTTGAGCTCTCAGCAGCATTGGTCAATCATGGTATTCTTCTGGGCTGGAAGTTGGAAATAGTCTTTGGGAGAGAGCAGGATGCTCAGAAAATAACCAGCACCTGTGCTGTTTTCTTCCCTTCTCTTTATACTTTATTCCCAGCATCAGCATGGCCAGGTTAACTATAAAAGATTTGCCGAGAAACAGCTGAGGGTATTTGTGGGAGAGAGAAAGAGAAGGTGTGTGTGTGGAAATAAAACAGCCAGAAAGGAATGTTTTTCTCTAGCAATACTCATAAGGAGTAGCAGAAGTAGGAGTAGCAATGGGAAAAGTGGAAAAGAGTGAATAATAAGAGTATGTGAGTATGTGTGGTATCTAGGTACTTGTGTTGTTAGCTCTTTGTACCTTAAGTCCACCAAATTGGGTCCCCCACAGAGGCGTGATTGGCACAAACTTGAGGAATTCATTAAGTTCTCTGTATGAACAGAAAACCTTAGCTGAAAAAAGGAAGGGAATAATGGAATAACAGAATTGGAAGGGACCCTGGAGGTTTTCTAGTCCAACCCTTGCTCAAGCAGGAGGCCCCGTATCATTCCACACAAATAGCTGTCCAATCTCTTCCTGAAAGCCTCCAATGATGGAACACCCATAACTTCTGAAGGCAAGCTGTTCTGATTGTTTTAATTGATAGTTCCAGTTAGGGCCTTGCAGAACTCATATTTTACAGGCAATCACCAACATCTAGTAGAAGAAACAGACCTCTCACTAGAACTTACACCAAGCAAACAGGGAAGATAGCCTGGATTGGAAAAAGGATGAAAGAAAGGCAGAGAGAAGAGTTAGGAGGTTGAAAGACTTAAAGGGTCCAGTCACCAGGAAAGAGACATTCATCTCTAGAATTTTCAGAGCATTTAGAGAGGGGAGGAAACCTCAGATATAAAAATAGCTAGGTTAACAGAGAAGATACAGGAGCTATTTTACTATGTTTGAAAGAGTTGCTACTGCTTGTATATAGTCTGAAAGTTAATGGGTGACCAGATGAATATCTCTAAGGGCTTATTGTAGTCTTCCAGCTAGGGAAGTAATGGAGTATTACTATGTTAAAAAGAATCATATACAGGGATGATGTAACTCCTTATACTAGGCAAATATTTAGGATCTACACATATGACAAACTTGAAGGAATTTGTGAATTGTGGGCAACATTGGAAGATCTAAGTATGAAATGTTTGAGGCCAGATGAAAGGAACAAACAAAAAGTGTTACAGGAAGTAATTTTTTAAAAGTTTCTATATATCTTACCAAAATAGGACCTTGACTGCAAGAAGCCCACCCAGAAATGGGTCAAAGGACAGGAGACTTGGCTAAAAAATATCTGGCAGCAAAAAAGTCAGAGGCTGTTTGGAATGAAGACCTAGAAGGAAAATAGTAAAGCCTATTCCAGAAAGTACGAACCATAAAGAACTGGAAAGTTTAAAGAAAAAGGTGTAAAGAAGCCTTTGGCTCCTGCCCAAATGAAAGGAAAGCATCTAGAGAGACCAATAATTGTTATAACTGTGGAAAAGTGGACAATTAAAATATTGTAAAGGCCAGGAAAGAAAAAATGTCTACAGTTGTCCAAGCACCTCTGGGGAAAACAATTATGATCCTAGCAAAGGTTAATGGGGTGACTGTTAAATGCCTAATGGATACTGGCAGTAGATGGACATTAAGTACATCCTCCTTTAGTTAAAAAAAGCAATATCTATAGAAAGAACCCCTTAAAGGTGTATTTGGGCAAACTGAGATGGTCCCATTGGTTAAAGCCAGAGTATAGGCATAGGAAAATGAACAGGTAATGGTAGTAGGAGTAATTCCTAACTTAGCATGTGACCTAGTGACTGGAACAGATTTTCCACTTGCTGAGGGTTGGAGTTGGATAAAAAGATTCAAAGAATAGGCTAAGACAATGGGAGTAATCACAAGAGCCCAATCAAAGGCAAAAGTGAGGGTGGAGCAGAAGTAGGAAGGGAAGGCACCTGGGATCCTTCCTAACCCTACTGATTCAATAAGAGAAATGGGATGGCCTGGGAGGGAGAAAGTCTCTTGGAAAACACCAACAAAGCCAGGGGTGAATCCATAGAGATAGTCACTCCTGAAATGGGAATAAGATTCTTACAAAAGAAAGACAAAATGTTAAAACATTGTTGGTTAGCAGTAGAAAAGGAGGAAATGGAGAAACAACACTCAGTTTCTAAGAAAAATCAGGATTGCTGTTCCATATTAAACAACCATATACAAAGGAATAAATTGAAAAATTGAATAAATTGTGTTCTGTACGGTCATTTACATTCTTGTAGATGCCGCGCTGTGATTGGTCAAAGCGCGTAGGGATCCGATTGGTCGAGCGAGCTGCTCTGATTGGCCCGCTGAGGATCTCCCGCGATTGATAGAAACTAATCGTGGGAGATTCAAAGTGGTGCCATTGGCCGCGGCCGCCGCGGCTTGGGAATAAAAAGCCGCAGTTTTTCCCCCGGAACCCGAGCCGTTCTTGGGACCAATAAATGAGCTGAACCAAGTCACTGAGTCATGGTCTCCTTGCCGCGCTGGACATAACACTGGCGACGAAGGTGGGATACCAAGGCTAATTCCCCACCAACACGTGTCCGTAGGAAGCGAGACCGACGAGATGGCCAGCATCGCACCGCCCGCGCCCTTCAATCACGCTACCAAGGACTGGGAATCATACACAGACAGATTCCTCATGTTCCTCAAATGTAGCAACATAAAGGATGCCACCGGGCCAAAGAAAAGAGCCATCTTCCTGACACACTGTGGGCCCGCAGTGTTCAAGATGGCAAAAGCTCTAGCGAAACCCGCGGACGTCAAGGAGATGGACTGGGCCGACCTTGAACCATTGCTCTGGAACCACCCCCCCGTTGTGCCCACCCTCATCAGGTGGCACGATTTCTACCGGCGGGACCAGAAAGCAGGTGAGAGCATCAGCGATTTTGTGCCTGAACTGCAAAGCCTAGGGGGGCATGTGCGGGTTCTTGGACATGGATGAGGCCTTAAGGGACTGCGTCGTACTCGGACTCCGAGACCCAGTCCTACAGACCCGACTGATGGCCAAAGGAGACATCGCCCTCACCGGGACGTGACCAGCGAAATCGGCGGGGTCGTAAGTCGGGGACCGCATGTGCCTGGTGCGGAGGTGACCACCCTCGAGCAGAGTGCTGTTTCTTCGATGCAGTCTGCCGGCACTGCGACAAAAAGGGTCACATCGCCCGAGTCTGCCGATTGAGGAAGGCCTACAGCCCCAGATGGCGGGACAACAGCAAGCGGAGATGGGACAGCACACCCCCCAGAGCCAGAGATCGCCAAGCTGACAGCCGATGGGACCAGAGTGGATGGAACCGACGAGGTGGCGAAACCTGGTGGAAGGAGGAAACCCACCAGACGGTCATCATTGGCCACGCATCAACCACCGACGCCCGAAAAGTCTACGTGGAGGTAGGCATCGAAGGCGAGCCATGCAAAATGGAGGTGGACTCCGGGTCCTACCTCTCCATGGTCGCCTGGCAAGAAATCAAACGCTTGGTGCCTACCATCCACAAGAAGGGGCTGGAGAACCAGAGACTAATAATCAAGGACTACCAGGGAAACCGCATCCCGGTAGTTGGAAGCAGACAATTAAAGGTAACATTCAAGGGCCACACTGCAAAGCTTCCCCTGACGATCGTGGACCGAGACCGACCCAGCCTTTTGGGACTGCAATGGTTCGCACAGCTTGGCATCGAAGTCACGGGCATCAACCACACCGCCGAGACCAATTGGCAACAGCAACTGGCACGGGACTTCCAGGAAGTGTTCGATGGCACCCTAGGCAAGTACCGAGGGCCCCCCATCTCCTTCAGCCTAGACTCCAACATTCCCCCGATACGTCTAAAACCAAGGCGGGTACCCTTTGCACTCAGGCCAAAAATAGACGAGCAAATTGACAAGCTCGTCAAGCAAGGGGTCCTACAACCAATTGACCACGTCCAGTGGGAGACCCCAATAGTCACGCCAGTCAAGCCCGATGGGTCGGAAAGAATCTGCGGGGACTATAAGGCCACTCTAAATTGCGCCTTACAACAAAGCTCCTACCCCGTCCCAGTAGTGCAGCACCTTCTACACTCACTGGGGGGAGGCAACGTTTTTGCGAAGCTTGACCTGGCACAAGCATACCAACAGCTGCCGGTCAACACAGAAACCACTGAGGCGCAAACCATAGTCACCCACCGGGGAGCGTTTCGCTGTAACAGACTCCAGTTTGGAGTCAGCGTGACGCCTGGAATTTTCCAGAGCCTCATGGAGAGGCTTTTGCAAGGAATTAAGGGGGTGGTGCCCTACTTCGACGACGTGCTGGTGTCGGCAACCAACCAGCTAGAACTAGAGGGTCAGCTAAGGGAGGTGCTAACAAAATTCAAGGAAACCAGGCTATAAGTGAAGAGAGAAAAATGCCAGCTTTACACAGAGCGGGTCGAGTTCCTGGGGTACCTCCTAGACCGGCATGGCATCCACCCAACTGCAAACAAAATCAGAGCCATTAAGAAGGCCACCACACCCAGGAATAAAACGGAACTGCAGGCATTTCTGGGACTGCTTAATTTTTACAATATTTTCCTGCCCCAAAAGGCGACCGCGGCGGAGCCTTTGCATAGGCTTTTGGACAAGGCGGCCACCTGGACTTGGGGGAAACGCGAGGAAGCCGCCTTCAGGAAAACCAAGGACCTGCTCACTTTGGATGCCGTCCTCATCCAATACAATGAGACCCTACCACTCGCCGTCACATGTGACGCCTCACCCTTTGGCGTCGGCACTGTCCTCAGCCACACAATCCCGGATGGAAGCGAAGCACCCGTCGCTTTCTTCTCGAGGACACTCACCAAACCAGAGAGGAACTATAGCCAGCTGGACAAGAAGACCCTAGCCATCGTCATAGCAGTGAAGAGGTTCCACGAGTACCTCTATGGCCGCACGTTCACCATTATCACAGACCACAAGCTGCTGCTGGGCATCCTGGCAGGGAATCGGGCCACCCCGAACATCCTATCTCCCAGAATGACAAGGTGGTCCAAATTCCTTGCCGCCTACAGCTACCGGCTCACACACCGGCTCGGTAAGACTATCACCCACGCAGATGCCTTGAGCCGCTCGCCGTTACCCGACCTAGACACCAACCCAGCACTCACGACGAGCACCCTCAGCATAGAGACTCTGCCCGATCTACCCATAACCGCATCAGACATTGCCTGAGAAACTAATAAAGACAAACGTCTGGCGCGGGTGTTACATTGGGTAGAAAAAGGGTGGCCGGAAAAAGACGACGAAGCATTCAAGACATTCCAGAACCGGCAAACAGAACTCTCGCTACAAAAAGAGTGTGTACTGTGGGGGGATAGGGTTGTTATTGTGGAAAAACTACAAGGGAAGGTATTGGGGTTGTTACACAAGGGGCACCCGGGCATAGTTAGAACGAAAGCCCTGGCCAGAAGTTATGCTTGGTGGCCAGGGATGGACAAGCAAATCGAGGCCTGGCTGGCAAGATGTGAACGCTGCCAAGAAACCAGACCGAGCCCTCCCACGGCACCGATCCTGGAATGGGAAACCCCCAGGGGACCATGGTCCAGGATCCACATAGATTTTGCCGGGCCCACTAAGGAACATACATTCCTTGTAATGGTAGATGCTTACTCCAACTGGTTGGAGGTAAGCAACATGAAAACCACCACCACGGAGGCCGTGACCAAGGAACTTAGCAAGCTATTCGCAACCCACGGCCTCCCAGACGTCATCATGTCAGACAATGGGCCCTAATTCACCTTGCTAGAATTTGAAAAATTCCTAGTGAAACGGGGCATACGACACGCATTGACAGCTCTGGCACATCCGGCGGCAAACGGAAGGGCAGAATGGATGGTTCAATTTACGAAAAAAACCATCCAAAAAACCGAACACAGGGAAATCCAAGAAAAAATAAATAAAATGCTCTTCATACAACATATAACCCCAAACACAACAACAAACAAAAGCCTGGTAGAGCTACTAATGGGGAGGAAAATATGGTCCCCACTAGACAGGCTGCACCCCACATACAACCTGGAGAAACCCCTCAACTCCTCTAGCAAGCACCGGTCCTTTGCACCAGGCGACACCGTCTACGCAAAGAACCTAACTAGAGACCCACTATGGGTGCCAGCAACCATAACCCAACTGACAGGCCCCCGCTTGTACCAGCTGAAAACAACCGACGGACGAGCCTGGAAACGCCACATCGATCAACTAAGATCGAGAACAATCACAGGAAACACAACCAACACGCAACCAAACACAGACAACCCCCCTAATACAAGCCAAGAGGGGAGGGAATACCCCGGGAACCAGAACCCAATAGAAAGAAACCAGCAACACTTACCGACGGACAGCCAGCTCGAAGTCTCACTAGGAAGAAGCAGCCAGGCCAGCTCAGCCAGCCCAGAAAGACTAGGTGGGAGCGGCAGAAACCGCAGCTCAACCAGCCCGGGTAGACCGTGAGGGAGCTGTGACAAAAGGCCCAGCGAGACCTTCCAGCCGGTTCCATCGACGAGGTTGAGAGCAACAGAGAACCCAACTGAACCGGCTGGGAGCCAAGCAACAACTGACCTGCGCAGGTCCAGTAGGCAAGTACAGAGCCCCACCTACTTATGGGACTACGTCACGTAGGACCGAACCAAGAGGGGAGGGGTGTTCTGTACGGTCATTTACATTCTTGTAGATGCTGCGCTGTGATTGGTCAAAGCGCACAGGGATCCGATTGGTCGAGCGAGCCACTCTGATTGGCCTGCTGCGGATCTCCTGCGATTGGTGGAAACTAATCGCGGGAGATTCAAAGCGGTGCTATTGGCCGTTCTCGGGACCAATAAATGAGCTGAACCAAGTCACTGAGTCATGATCTTCTTGCCATGCCGGACACAACACTGGCGACGAAGGTGGGATACCAAGGCTAATTCCCCACCAACACGTGTCCGGAGGAAGCGAGACTGACGAGATGAGTCATGGTCTCCTTGCCGCGCCAGACATAACAAATTGAATAAATGATAAATTGAAAAGTTAAAAATACTGCAAGGTTATGTTGGAATTGGTCCATAAAAATTCATGGTCTGGACATATGGGTAGAGATAGTAAAACATTCAGAATATTAAATAGATTTTATTGGTCAGGAATTTTAAAGATGGGAAAGGGGGGAAAATTTCTAGCAGAATTGACGAGTAGCAGTAGGGAGGAATGGAGAAGAACACGTAGCAAGTTATAATATGGATCTGTGTTATCTATAAATCATCCAGGTGTAGTTTTAAAACTGGTTCTCCCACATTTATTGGTGATAAGAGAAATTAAGATCTATTCAAAATATTGAAGTCTACTTCATCAACAGAAATTCTCTTCTGAGATTATTATATGGAAAAGAAAGGAATGATGTGAGAAAAGAGAGGAAACAACCCAACCATGTAATAAATAAATTGGAAGCTGGCCACTTAAAGCAATATTTTCTATATCCTTATTCCATCAGTGTAGCTTGTGTAGGTTGCCTGAAACCTATTTCAGGCAATCACACTATGTCATAGGAGATTGTGGGAGGGTTGTAGAGAAACACAAAATTGTGATGGAATAAAGGAACACAATAGTTTCAGTATAGCTATATAGAAAGGTGAGCTTCATCTAAAGCAAATGTCTCTCAATCTCAGCTACTTTAAGATGTGTGGACTTTAACTCTCGGAACTGAGACTGGCTGGCTGTGGAATTCTGGGAGTTGAGGTCCCAAACTTTAAAACTGCTGAGGTTGAAAAGCACATATAGACTTCAGCTGAGGCAAGAAAATAGCCTGCACGGATAATGAAAGAGTTCAGTGCACTGGATTATGAAGTTGATTTTGGTCTCCCAGCTCAATTTATCTCAACTGGGTGGTGCTTTGAGCTCCTCAGAGGAAGACAAGCTATCAGTATTATAAATGAGTCAAAACATTTTCACACTGTGGGGAGTGAATACATTCATAAATGAAAGAGAAGCACACCAGCAACCAGGAAGTCATGCCTTCCTGTGTTTCAAAAAAACTACCCAAACTTTTCTTAACTGCTGTTTTATTTTCAGATGAGTATCAGTTAAATCATTATCTGAATTAGAGGGAAAAACAGCTCTATGCATTGCAGATGGAGTGTTTTGGAGATAATGTGGAGGATAGGAGAGGAAAACCAGCACTGTACAAGTTTAGACTCAGAAGAAAAAAATATGTTTCAGCTGCATTAGAAGGCAGCTCTGACTGTAGCCATGTTGTTAAAAAAAAGTTACACATGGCTTCACTTCAGAAATTTCCTATGTATGAAGAAACTTCCAATTAATTTTGAGCCCCTTTTATGGAAAACAAAATCATCTGTAGCCACATTGCCAGCTAGGAAGGGCAAAGGACTTCATGTCCCTCAGGACATCACTCAAAATGCAAATTGTGTAATTTAAGTGATGTCTTGAGGTACATGATTTTATCATGGCTTATGTGAGACTTTTATGTCAGACCAGCATAACAGTCTGGTTTGCTATGCAAATCATGGTCACAGAAGCTTCTGAATGATCTGGACAAAACTCTTGGGCTGATAGCACATGTTTACTCCATCCTGCCAACATTGTCAGAACAAATCATGACATCCTCAGTCCTTGTGAAACCAGAGACAGAAGAAAAATGTGTTGCAACCAGCTGAATTTCAAGCCTGCAAAAGAACAGTTTGATTAAACATCAAAAGCCTTCACTTTTCCCAAAATGGAAATTTACTGTAAATAATTAACTCCCGGAAACATACACACAGGAGATTTTTTAGAGCCTTAATTATAAAAATATGATGTGGTTATCCCCAGTCGAAAACAAAATAAGAGATAAAGGGGAAAAACGTGGGAGGGAGGGAAGGAAAACTCCAACTGAATTAGGAAACATTTCCTTTGCGTGCTTCTTTCCAGCTGAGGTGACTTGGAGGAATGCTGGCCTCTAAATCTAATTGCAGGCTCTCTTCAGCCCTGCATTAACTTGAACCTTTGTGGAATTGAGACAATAGGAGGCAGCCATTCTCAACCATTTCCTCTTAGCAGCTGGACAAGTGTGGGTAATCAAAGATGGATGAGAGCTGAGAAAACATGGAAGATGCTAAAAGCAGCAGTTCATTCAACCCTTAGTTAAGATTAAGGCTGATTGAGGGAATAAGTTAAATCCTTTGGGGTTTCAGAAGAAGAACCCTGACAATCAGATTTATTGTTATAAAAAGTATCAGGCATGCCTACTGTTCTGTACTGCACATTAGCATTCTTGTAAATACCCCGTCCTGATTGGCCAGGGCGCACCGCAATTGGATTGGCTGAGTGAATTGCACTGATTGGCCGCTGCGAATCCCCCGCGATTGGAGGAAACCGATTGCAGGATATTCGAAGCGGTGTCTTTGGCTGCGGCTGGCGAAGCCAGTTCAATATAAGCCGCCACCAATCTCCTAGAGCTGAGTCGATCTCGGGACTAATAAAAGAGCTGAAAAACAGTCACTGACTCCCGCGTCTTCTTTCGATCGGCATACATGACACTGGCGATGAAGGTGGGATCGCAGAACTGATACCCACTGAGCACGTGGCACCGAAACGGACGTAACCAGCAAGATGGCCAGTATCACGCCACCCGCACCTTTTAACCAGGCTACTGAGGACTGGGAATCATACATTGATCGGTTCCTGATGTTCCTGGAGAGTAGCAGTCTCAAAGAGGTGAATGGGCAGAAAAAAAGGGCCGTATTCCTGACACACTGCGGGCCTGCAGTGTTTAAGATGGCGAAAGCCCTTGCAAATCCTGAAGATGTAAAAGCGATGGACTGGGTTGACCTCGAGCTGCTGTTGCGAAGCCACTATGCCCCCGCCGTGCCTACCCTCATCAGGCGGCACGACTTCTGCCGACATGACCAGAGAGAGGGTGAGACCATCAGCGATTTCGTGGCTGAACTGCAAAATCTGGGGGGCATGTGCGGCTTCACAGACATGGACGAGACCGCGTCGTCCTCGGGCTCAGAGACCCTGTCCTACAAAGCCGATTGATGGCGTGACATCTCCCTCACGGATGCCCTTGCCAAGGCCACTGAGGTCAAGGCAACCCGGAAATCAGCAGCCCGAATGCGATGGCCCAATGCGGGGGACCGAGCCGAAACCACCACGACGACCCCAACGACCGAGACGCAACCAGAGGCGAGCCGCCGAGCGACCACCACCACCCACCATGGTGACCTCGACTCCCCCTCCGACACCACGGATGAAGAGGAGGACATCCACCAACTCCAAGCGGAATGAGACTGGCACGAGCGGTGGAGTCGTAAGTCGGGGCTGAACTGCGCCGGGTGTGGGGGTGACCATCCTTGGTTGGAATGCCGGTTTTTCAACGCAATCTGCCGGCAATGTGACAAGAGAGGCCACATTGCCCGAGTCTGCCGACACAAGCGAACCTACAGCCCCCGACGGTGAGACAGCAGTGGCAAGAGACGGGACGGCACCCCCCCAAGGGCAAGGGACTGCCAAGCTGAGAGCCAGTTGGGCCGAAACGGTGAGAACCGACAAAGGGAAGAGACCCACCAGACGGTCATCATTGGCTACTCGTCTAGCTGGGATGCCCGCAAAGTGCACGTGGAAGTGGGCATTGAGGGCAAACCATGCAAAATGGAGGTGGACTCCGGGTCCTACCTCTCCATGGTTGCATGGCAAGAAATCAAGCGCCTGGTGCTCACCATACAGAAGAGGGAGCTGGAAAGCCAGAAGTTAATCCTAAAGGACTACCAAGGGAACCGCATCCCCGTAGTTGGAACAGGACACTTTGAGATCACATTCAAGGGGTGCACAGAAAGACTCCCCCTGACGATCCTAGACAGAGACCAACCCAGACTCTTGGGACTACAGTGGTTCGCGCCACTTGGGATTGAAGTAACGGCATTCACCACGTCGCCGAGGGAGACTGGGAGGAACAACTCGTGAAGGACTTCCAGGAGGTGTTCGACAGCAGCCTAGGCAAGTACCGAGGGCCCCCCATTTCCTTCAGTTTAGACCCAGCGTTCCCCTGATCCGCCTCAAACCGCGACGAGTGCCTTTCACACTAAAACCCAAGATTGATGAGCAGATAGACAAGCTCATCAAATGGGGTACTAGAGCCAACCGATCACGCCCGGTGGGAGACCCCAATAGACACCTCAGTCAAGCCAGATGGGTCGGTGAGAATCTGTGGGGACTATAAAGCCACCCTCAACTGCACCTTGCAACAAAGCACTTACCTCGTCCCAATAGTACAGCACCTTCTGCACTCACTGGGGGGAGGCAAGGTTTTTGCGAAACTCGACCTGGCGCAAGCCTACCAACAATTGCCGGTTGACGTGGAAACCGCCAAGGTACAGACCATAGTAACCCACCTTCTGCTGCAAGAGACTCCAGTTTGGAGTCAGCATAGTGCCAGGAATATTCCAGACCCTAATGGAGAGGCTCCTGCAAGGAATCAAGGGGGTAGTGCCCTACTTTGATGACGTGCTGGTACCAGCGGCCAACCAAAAACAACTGGAAGGCCACCTGAGGGAGGTACTACAAAGGTTCAAAGAATTGGGGTTAAAAGTCAAAAAAGAAAAATGTCAGCTTCATACCGAGAAGGTCGAGTTCCTAGGGTACCTCCTAGACCAGCACGGGATCCACCCAACGGAAAAAAAAATCAGAGCCATCAAGGAAGCCCCCAGGCCAAGGAATAAAACAGAACTGCAAGCATTTCTGGGACTGATTAACTTCTATAATGTTTTCCTGCCCCAAAAGGCAACCGCGATGGAACCGCTACATAGGCTGCTGGACAAAACAGCCACCTGGATCTGGGGGAAGCGAGAGGAAGCTGCATTCAACTGAACCAAGGACCTTCTCACATCAGATGCCGTCCTCATCCAATACAACGAGACCCTCCCATTAACAGTAACGTGCAACGCATCACTGTTCGGCATCAGGGCTATCCTCAGCCACACACTTCCAAACGGACACGAAGCACCCATTGGCTTTTACTCAAGAACCCTGTCAAAGCCGGAAAGAAACTATAGTCAACTAGATAAGGAAGCCTTGGCAATCATCGCCGCTGTAAAGAGGTTCCACGAGTACCTCTACGGCAGAACATTCACCATCATCACTGACCACAAACCGCTGTTGGGCATCCTGGCAGGGAACAAGGCCACACCGAACATTCTATCCCCGAGAATGACAAGGTGGTCTGAATTCCTTGCCGCCTACAGCTACTGGCTGACCCACCGACCGGGTAAGACAATCTCTCACACAGACGTCTTGAGCCACACACCGCTACCCGACCTGGACACCGACCTGGCACCCACAACATCCACCCTGAGCATAGAGACTTTACCCAACCTCCCCCTAACCGCCTCAGACATTGCCCGCGAAACCAATAAAAACAAACGTCTGGCGCGGGTATTACAATGGGTAGAGAAAGGGTGGCCAGAAAAAGAAAACTTCAGGACTTTTTGAAACCTTTTGTTTTTGCAAAAAGGTTGTGTAATATGGGGGACAGGGTTGTTATCCCGGAAAAATTACAAAAAAGGGTCTTGGAGTTATTACATGAGGGGCACCCAGGCATCGTCAGGTCAAAAGCCCTGGCCAGAAGCTACGCCTGGTGGCCAGGGATGGACAAACAAATTGAAGCCTGGGTGGCAAGCTGTAGGCAATGCCAAGAATCCAGGCCAAGCCCACCCGCTGCCCCAATCCTGGAATGGGAAACCCCTAGAGGGCCATGGTCCAGGATATACATAGACTTCGTGGGGCCCACAAAAGGGCACATGTTCCTCATAACGGTAGACGCTGACTCCAACTGGCTGGAGGTAAGCAACATGAGAACAACCACCACCGAGGCCGTCATCAAAGAACTTAACAAACTATTCTCAACCCACGGTCTCCCAGATGTAATTGTATCAGATAATGGCCTACAGTTCACCGCGCTGGAATTTGAGAAATTCCAGAAAGGAATACGGCATGGCCTGACAGCGCTGGCACATCCGGCGGTGAATGGGAGGGAGGAACGAATGGTCCAGCCAAAAAAACAATTCAAAAAATCAAAACTGGGGAAACACAAGAAAAGATAAATAAACTGCTTTTTATCCAGCACATAACGCCAAACACAATGACCAAAAAAAGCCCAGCAGAGCTGTTAATGGGGAGGAAACTAAGATTCCCCCTAGACAGGCTGCACCCACATACAACCCCGAAACCCCCCACAATTCGTCAAGTAAACACAGGACGTTCACACCAGGAGACGCAGTATACGCAAAAAACCTTAGAGGGAACCCCCTCTGGGTACCAGCTACAATAACCCAGGTGACAGGTCCCCGCTCGTATAGGCTGCAAACAGACGATGGGCGAGCATGGAAACGACACATCGATCAACTAAGATCAAGAACAGCCACGGAAAACACAACCGACACGCAAGCAGACAGAAACATAAACCCAGGAAGGGAAAGGGAGCACCCAAACACCAACCAAGAGGGGAGGGAGAACCCCGGAAACCAAAACAGTCAACCCCCACAAGAAGGAAACCAAGTATACTGACCAACCGAAACAGGAACAGATAACCAGCTCGAAGCCTCGCCTGGAAGAAATAGCCAAACCAGCTCAACCAGCCCGGAAAGACCAGACAGGAGCAGCAAAACCAGAAGCTCGACCGACTCAGGTAGACCGGGAGGGAGCTATGGCGGAAGGCCCAGCTCACCCTTCCAGGCGGTTCCATCGATGAGGCAGAGAGCAACACAGGAACCGACCGAACCGCTCGAAGACCAGACGCAAACTAACCTGCGCAGGTCCAGTAGGCAAGTACGGAGCCCTGCCTACTTACGGGACTACATCACGTAGGACCATACCAAGAGGGGAGGGGTGTTCTGTACTGCACATTAGCATTCTTGTAAACACCCCGTCCTGATTGGCCTGGACACATGGCAATCAGATTGGCTGAGTGAACCGCACTGATTGGCTGCTGTGAATTCCCCGCGATTGGAGGAAACCGATCACGGGAGATTCAAAGCAGTGTCATTGGCTGCGAAGCCAGTTCAATATAAGCCACCACCGATCTCCTAGAGCCGAGTCAATCTCGGGACTAAGAGCTGAAAAAAAGTCACTGACTCCCATGCCTTCTTTCGATCGGCATACATGACACCTACATACCTATCAGGATATTTACCTTCTAGGGAAAGCATTGTTATGCAAAGTCCAGAAAGGGAATAAATAGACAAAAATATTAAAAGGCACTAGAAAAGAAAGGGAAACATAGCTAAACCTAATTTATATCACACTTTATTTTTTTGCAAACCAACCTTATTTCCATAAGGTACATACTACTTCATATATTGTATTTTATTCCAGCTTTCATCTATTTTTAAAGGATCTTGGCAATTCAACCTCTTCTATGTCTTTTTCAATCTTTGTCTTGATTCATTTCTTCTTTCATATTTTGTAATTCAATCCTTATTCTTTCAATATGACCAAAAGCTTCCCTGCTGGTTTCTCACTTCTGCATACAATCTATTCAACATCCATTCATTCTTAATCCTGGAATTTTCCTGTGTTAGCCTGCTCATTTAAGTAGTCCATTCATATTATATTCACCTTTTGCTTCTCCTGACATAGCCAGTTGTCATCTGCCCACAATATGTGGGCTGAAATATTACATCCATTTTAATTTATTCTGGTAAACATTCATCACAACAAACTTCATCTACTAACTACCTTTCTATCAGCATTTGCACATCATAAAATTTCTCCAATCTTTTTTTATATCTTTGTTAAACATGTTACCAAAGTAACATTCTAATACTCAAGTTTTCATGTTTATGTATTACTAAATCATTCATTTCCTTTTACTTCTCAAACTATCTTCTGTTCAGTTCTATTCACCCCATTTTCCTTCTCAAACAAATGTAAGGTACTAAAGACCAACTATCTTGGTTTCCAGTACCTTACATTTTAATTTTGTATGCCTTGTTGCATTTTACAATCTATTTAACATTTCATGCATCATCTGCCTATTATACATATATTAACATTAATAGACCTCTATCATCACCACAAGCTCTCCTTATATATCTATTAATAAATTGAGGCAAGGATATGTCACATGCTTTTCTTACTCCTGCTCCAAGGTGAATGATATGCTGAGCATGCTGTTCTAATAAATGTTTCAATTTTATTATATACCACTGTTAATATATTCTGCAACCAATCAACTGAAGACATCTCTCTTTCTCTCACACACACATACAGGTATTTATATATATATATATGGCATTCAGCTTTGTTCGGGTATTTTCCCACGTCATAGTAGTAGTGCTTTTAAAGTTGTAGCAATGTTTCAGCAGAATCTCATCTGCCATCATCATACTATGACGTGGGAAAATACCCAAACAAAGCTGAATGCCATACATGTAAGTACCCGCGAAAACTTAAGAAAACAAATATATATATTTAAGATCCACACACACACATATATATATATATATATGTTTTCTGAGGTTCTCGCGGGTACTTGTATGTGGATCTTTGGTTATTCGGGTTTTCTCCCGCGTAAGATTGGAAGTATCTGGGCAACGTTTCGATGAAGTCTCATTCATCATCTTCAGGCTTGGTCTTCAGCTCTGTGCTTCTCAGAGTGATGTGAGCTTGCAGCTGCTTCATCCTTTTAACTGCTAGTGGGGGTGTGACTTGATTGGGTGGGGGCTTGGCTGTGTTCTGATTGGGTGGAGGTGTGTTCTCATTGGTTGGGGGTTTGGCTGTGTTCTGATTGGTTGGGGGGTTGGCTGTGTTCTGATTGGCTGGAGGCGTGTTCTGTTCAGATGGGGGCTTGATTGTGCTCAGGTTAGTCTTAGTTGCTGGAGGGTTTGAGCTGGTGAGCTGTGATCTTGCTGTTTGGCTTCGAGTTCGTGGTCGTGCTGCATCTTCATGGTGGAGGTCAGTTCGCTTCATGTATGGCTCAGAGGGGTTTGAGGTGGGTAATGATGCATCTGCAGTGCGGCTTCTGGTCCGTGGTCGTGTTTCATCTTCTGTGTGGGTGTGAGTCTGCTTTCTACATGGAAGTGTGGTGGTGGCATCTTGTGTGGCTCTCAGGGGTGTGGGTCTGGTGTCATTCTTCATGTTAGGTACGCGTCTGTTCATGAGGGCGGGTTTCCAAATGGCTGGTAGGCGGTAGGTATCATCTCGTTTATTCATGCTGTGTGGGCGTTTTTCTATCTCTATGGCTTCTCTGATGATTCTGCTGCTGAAGTGTTCGGTTTTGGCGATAGTTCTGGTATTTTTAAAGTCAATCTCATGTCCTGTGGCTTTGAGGTGTTGGACCAGGGAAGAGGTCGGTTCTTCCTTTTTGATTGAGTTCTTATGTTCTTCAATGCGTGCACCTATTCTTCTGTTAGTCTGTCCAATGTATGTGGTGGGGCAGGCAGTGCAAGGGATTTCGTATACTCCTTGATTTTCTAACTCGATTCTGTCCTTAGGGTTTCTTAGGATGGTGGATATCTTTCTGTTTGTGCAGAATGCTGTCTTAATGTTGTGTTTTTGGAGGATCTTGCTAATTTTGTCCGTAGTGCCTTTTATATATGGGAGGAGGGCTTTGCCATTCTCTTGTTCTTTGTCTTGGATTTTGGCTGGGGTTTCTTTTTGGATTAGGTGGGTGATCTTCTTTCTTTGGAATCCATTGGCTGTCAGCACGCCGGTGAGAGTGTGTAGTTCGGTCTCTAGGTGTTGTTCATCGGCTAAGCATTTTGTTCTGGAGATGAGTGTCTCAGCTACGGAATTGATCTGTGCTGGGTGATGGTGTGAGAGTGCATGTAGATAGCGGTTTGTATGTGTTTTCTTCTGGTAGATGGTGTGTCCTAGGGAGCCATTGGATTTTTTGTATACCAAGACATCTAGGAAGGGAAGTTGGTTGTAGCTGAGACACTCATCATGAAGATGCAGCACGACCACGAACTCGAAGCCAAACAGCAAGATCACAGCTCACCAGCTCAAACCCTCCAGCAACTAAGACTAACCTGAGCACAATCAAGCCCCCACCTGAACAGAACACGCCTCCAGCCAATCAGAACACAGCCAACCCCCCAACCAATCAGAACACAGCCAAACCCCCAACCAATGAGAACACACCTCCACCCAATCAGAACACAGCCAAGCCCCCACCCAATCAAGTCACATCCCCACTAGCAGTTAAAAGGATGAAGCAGCTGCAAGCTCACATCACTCTGAGAAGCACAGAGCTGAAGACCAAGCCTGAAGATGATGAATGAGACTTCATCGAAACGTTGCCTAGATACTTCCAATCTTACGCGGGAGAAAACCCGAATAACCAAAGATCCATATATATGTATATGTATATGTATATGTATATGTATATGTATATGTATATGTATATATATGTGTGTGTGTGTATGTATGTATGTATATTTGCCTGTTGTTATAGCTTCCACTTGAAATAAGATATCGAGGGAGTAGGAAGAAGTGTTCTGAAAAATCATATGAGTCAATGTACACCCAGTTCCAGAGCTGCACAGTACAAATCACATTGCTCACTTTTGGCATAGTTGGTGCCTGAATCAATTATAATATAGCACTACTATTTGTGAACCAAATCATTATGGGTTATTTAAAGCATGATTTAATTCAACCATGGCTTAGCAAAACAGCCTAGCGTTTTATGTAAACCTAGGATCTAATTATGTTGCCCACTCTTTCCTTCTGTCTTCACTATGGCTCCATGTCGTCAGCATGAAGGGACTGGGTTATTTCTCTGGCTATTCTGTTTGAAAAATTAACTTGATCTGTTATTATTTTTAAAACTGTCTTCCCAGAAGTAGATTGTCATTTCTAGATACAGAATCACATCTTGCCGTAATGCATATTGTGAAATACCTAAGAAAATACTGTATGCTACTGTTTTTATGTTTAAGGATTGCTTTCCCTATTGTTCAATCTAAGCATCAACCAACTGCTTGGATTGGACTAAAAGGAACAAGGCTATGCTATATATTCACATTAACTTCTCAGTGTGTGGGTTGATTGACATTCAAAGATTTTGAATGTCAGTGCAAAGAATTTTTTCTACAAAAATGAGACACATACACTCTACCATTTCACTCAGATGGTCTTCCTAAAATGTCTTCTGTAACAGCATGGGAACTAGATAATTGACAGAGATGTTGAAATCAGGGAAACTTCCTGGGGATGATTTAATATCCCCAGATATAATTAAGGACAATATAAAGTGGGAGGCTGTGTTGAAAATTCATTCATCCACCCAGAGTCCTTCTGGATTGAGGGAGTTAATAAATCATATAAATAAGCAACAAACTGTGGAAATCCTCAAGTCCTGGCTGATTTTAACTTGCCTTTTGATTTCATCCCACATTCAAGGCTTTGGAGGAAATAAATGAAATCTTCATAGCCAAATATTTACTCCCACTTAGATGGGAAGAGCATGAAAATATATAATTAAGAATTTTATATTCCCAACAAGGGCCTTTTATGGAAGTGGTTCAAATGCAGAGAGGAATGAAACACAATTATATTTTGACATGCTTTTTATTTATTAGAGCTATGCAGCGATTTGAATTTGATTTAGAACCATGCACTGGAACAAGTGGGAATATGAACACAGCATGTATCTGTGACTCATTAAAACAGCTGCCTCTTTTCCAGAGAACATATGTCTGCTGAAAAGGTTTTCTGAATTTATTTGATCTGAATGCATTGCGCTATCATCATATACAGACCTATCATGTCACTTCTCCATACATGGTATGGAGATATTTAAACAACACAATTGATGTGGAAAATCTTTCTCTTTCATGTGATAGATTGAGTAGAGTTTTATGCTGATGTTCCTACTGCAGAATGACTTTTTTATCAATAGCCAAAAAAATGAAAGGGAAGGAAAAGGAAGAAGAAAATTATTATTTTTGGTGGAAAATTACAAAGACTGAACAAGTGAGGATTATAAATATCTTGAGTTGTTTCATTTATTCAGCATCACAAAAATGAGACATGTATATTGTTGAGTTGAAAATACCATAGGAAGATGACACTACTAGGACCAAAATAAATTGGTTTGTGGTCCTCAGTGAGAAAGTTTCATGGTGAAATATTGAATTCAATTTATAAAACACTCCATTTATTTTTCAATGTATTATTTATAAAGTGTGTTGTGTTATTTAGGGCCATATTAATAAAAAAAATTAAAAATGAGTTTTCTGACAATAAAAGTAGCAATCAAGTAATCCTATACTTATCTATTCAGAAGAAATATTAAGTTCAGTAGGATTCATTCCTTGGTTAGTATACATAGGAATAAATAAGAACTAGGTTAGTGTAAAGAATACTTAGGGCTTATACAAATTAACCCAACCCTGTTCAGGCATTCAGTCCACAAGGTAATATATAAGTTTACTTACAAAAATTGTATTGAAGTTCAATTAATACAGCTAGTCTTTGTTTAGTGAGTGACTCATTTAGCAACTATTTGCAGATACAATTGTGATGAAAAAGTAACTCTGTGATCAATCTTCTCATTTATTATCTTCACAGGCCTGAAGTAAGGTCATAAGCACAGTTGTGGTTTCACTTAGTGACTGCTTTGCTTACTACCAAGTTGCCAATCCCAGTTGTGATTGCTAAATGAGAACTATTGGTAATAACTATAACAGTATTGAAATTATACCAAGTTGTAAATGTTCCACCATTAATATAAACGTTACATCTACCTGTCCCATCAGGTCTAGTAGGAAGGGCATGTTGCTGGTTCCCATCAATCAAAGATGGGAACCAATCAGGACCCAGGAGGAGAATCTTTTCTACCATGGCACCTGCCCCTTGGAATATATGGCTGTCCCAATATAGCTCTTTTATTGGAAAGCAAGGTGAAAAATAAGGCCTCCTTCAAGTCAAGCTTGACTTCAAGGATATGTTGGTGTTATTCTAATGGTAACAATAAAAAAATAGTTTGTCTCTGCTTTCTTCTTGGGTACAGCTCAAAATACCCACTTTAATATTTCCTGGTAACTTCCCATGAAATACTAAATTGAAGTAATTTAACTTCTGAGCCTGGAGAAAGTTAACCAGATGCTATAACCCACTTTAGCTTTGGAGAGCAGGGAAGATAATGACCCAGCTCTGAACATCCAGATGGTCACAGTCAGCAAAGAATCTTAATTGTTTATTAAAATGGTAAGGGAGATCTTAGTCATTTTTATTATGATTTGCAGAATGGCAGAGATGATAATCCATTTCCTACCAATTGTGTGGGCACAAAGAGCCTCTTATCCCTTTAGGCATTAGGAGTTGCAGTTAGAAAGGTGTTAATTGAAAAGAGATTGCTGTACCAACTGCAGATAAGTTATGCATATCAAAAGTGGTCTCTCCCTAATGTCTCTCCATAATCATGGGAAAATATATGTGCTTTGGGAGGGAATCTATTGCAATTTTATTGGTCAATAGAAAGGCAGACACTATCACATCATTAACTCAGGACTTTAATCTCCTCCTCCAAAATATTTAAAATTGTTTACTGATCTCCAGAAATATTTGTCTTTAATTAATAAATTAGAAATGCTGAAATGATGCCAGATTGTTATCTCTTTCTATGACATCTCATGAGATTGGCAATTTCTTTTATATTTTAAAATATTATTTTTTATATATAACACATGCTGAGATATAGACTTTATATGGACAGTAATTATGAAATATAGAATTCATTTATACAAAATACAATAGATTAAAAACATATTTCTAAGTTATACATGTCATAAGTACTTAAATGATAACTATAAATTGTAACTATTTTTGTGTGATGCTGTTTTTTCCTTCATTGCACATTTTTAATTTTTTAGCACATAGTACTTTCTATGTGTATATTTTTCTCTTTGACAATGTATTTGTTTTTTGTTGTTATTTTAAAAGTGAGAAATAAATAAATACATAGAACACATGTTGACTTTCTGGGAGTTGACACCCATGCATTTTAAAGTTGTTGAGGTTGAGAAACACTATTGTAAAGATACCAGCAGTGAATTGGCATCATATATTCACCCTAAGGGGAAATCAAGCAGAAGATGAAATTTGTATTACATCACCTGTTTTAACAGTTAATGTTCTCCATTGGCCAAGGGTGCAGCGGTAGTTTGTTTGACCATTATGGCCAATCATTACATAGAAGTTATGCTCTGTGCTATTAGATCTTATATTTCCAGCTCTTCTTTGTCTTGGAGGACTACATAGGAAAACTAGGGCAAAAGACTGGGAATTAGCATCCCCAAAGGGAATTAGCACCCCCAAACAAACTTAAAAACAACAGGTCCTCTTGGATTCGTGAGTCTTGGCCAATGAGCTGGTGGCAAATATGACCAGGAGGGCCTTTGAACAATTTTGTGTTGTGCACTAGCTGCCCCCATTCCTGGATGGTGAGGCTCTGCCAGTTACTCTTTGAAGGGACCAATATGAGCCTTTTCTGCCGCAGCACCCGCCCTTTGGGACATCATCCCTCTTGAGGTGAGGCCACCCTCAAACTTTATGGCTTTCCAGAAAGCTTAAAAAAAAAAAAATTCCCCTATCAAACCTTAGGATCTTCTGGTACCAGGGAGCCCACGCAATGGCTTCATCATGCATAACATTCTGATTTTGACCCTCTCACAATCTTGGCTTTAGCAATTAGTTTGAATTGGTTTTTATTTGGTTGAAAATGTACAAGAGGGAACAATTACCAAAATTTGTGAAGTGCAGTGTGGCTTTATGCCAGGATGTATGCAAAGCAGATTCTTGTCTTTAACGGCTTATGAAGAAATGTATGAATATAACAAGGGAAGTGTAATAATATAGTGGATCCTGCCTTTCTCTGCAATGCGGAAAAAGCCACCAAGTTGTTCTATATTTATATTCCCCTCAGAATTAAAACCACTGAGAAACAATGTCCTTTCCAATTTAGATTGCAGGAAGAATATTGCCTATTTCAGCAATCCTTCTGTATGTAATTCAGAACTAAGAAAGCTGGCATGTGAAGGGGAAAAAGTAGGCTATTACACCCTACTTTCTTATCAGTGTGGAACTGATGGGTCTGTAGTAGTTGAATACTATTTTGAAATAACTGTGAATAAACTCATCTAGGGACTTTAACCCAGTTAAATGTATCAAAGTGTTTGCATATTAAAATATTTGTTTCTTCTTCCTTCGCCTTTCCATTTTGTCATTTTTAAAATAAAAAAACACTTTCCACACAGAACATTTTACAAATTGCTCATATTTCCAGTAATACGGATTTCAAAACGGAAATCTTCTGTGCTTACAATATTTTATTTCCATGATAAAAAAAATTGGTAAATTTGGCACAGTTTGCAGGGACCTACTTAGAATATAGTGGCAATTCTCACCAACACACAGCTTACTCTCTTGTATCTTTTGCAGAAATTAGACAGCACACAATTTTATCTGTAGGCCACCACTTCCACCATACCCAAACATTTATTTCTCCAAAACTATTGCTAATGACGACAAATATTAGTTTTACTTCAGGAAGCATTTAACAGTTCCAACACGTTTACTCTTCTAATACTGTACCAAAAGAAAGAAGAGATGTACCTCCATATTGTACATAATAGTATATACAAAGTACAAGTTTCTTGTTTTGCTTTTTGATTTGACAGGAAAATATATACACCGTATGGAGAGATTGGTGTAGAAGATAAAGAACAATTGAAAATTGCTTTTAAAATAAAAATATTTCATTCCAAACCCATTACAGCTGCAATTAATTAAAAATGCACTGTGTGGACTCAAACCTGACTTCACAGGATTAAATTTTAACACAAAAACTGAAAATTGCTTCAGTGTGCAACTGAACTGTGTTACATACAGTAGAATAAAGACAGCACTGCCCTTCTTTTTCAAATACGTTTACTTCAGCATTTGCTGGGTTTTGGCTACATGGATTTCAGTCTGTCTTTTCTGTTACCTGTTTGTATTTTAAATATATTGCTCTAACATTTTGGCACTCACAGAGCCCGATCCATGAAGCTCTCTGTGGGCAGATTACTCCCTCCTACTTTCAGAGACAGAGTGATTAAGCAGCAAAAATCCTTTAAAAAATTATTAGAATGCTGCTACAGTAATGAAGAAAATTTTCACTTCACTTGTTTAGAAGCAAAAATGGCCCAAAAGATACATATACATATATATAGATATATATTTAAATATACAATCTGTTCTTGCAGTGTTAAATTGTTTTAAAAAACTATCTCAAAAGTTTAAATATTTTTCCACCCCATGCTTGCATGATCACCTCAGATGGAAACATTGATTAAATATTTTTCCTTTCCATTTAAAAGCAAGTGAATTGGAAGAGTTGTTAATATTTTTAAAAGCAGCTACTGCTCATGCATAGTTATTATTTGTGTGCTACACAGCAGAGAAAAGGTAGGCTATTTCTCCATGCCTTGTGCAGTCTGAACATGATTTCAGATTGGCTGAAGTTGGAAACATTTCTGAGAACTGTAAAGCTGTAAGCAATATAGAATGCTTGCTGTGAATAAAATGTATTAGTATTCACCAGTTGTGGGAGATTATTCAGCACCATGTTCATGCCAACACTGGGAAAATAACTCCCCACATGCATTGTCTCTTTGAGAAATTACACCCTAAGGCCACCGCTTGATATTTCATAAATTGCAAACCTGACTGAAGGCTCATAATCAGAACAACTAGCTGCTTTTCTTCCTGTTTCTTAATTTTTTAAATTAAATTTCTGTAGTTACTTAAAGCCATCTTAAATTTGTACACTGCTTTCTAGAAAAGGTTCAGTGGAAATCAGTTTTAGCCCTGAAGTTTTCAATCCTTGAAGCTATGGTCCATCTAGAAATGTGCTTAGAAATAAGCAAATTGGCTGTTAAGGAGTTTGCATGCATCTATTATGCTCAGATGCTTTCTGGAATCAAGAACAAATCAGAACTTGGAAACTGGTGGCTTTAGAATTTACTGTTTTTTATGTTATTGTCAGGCCTCAATAATCAAGCCTTTCTCTTGAAACTACTCAGAAAACTGGAGACATCCACCAAAGCAAAAGAAATATAAAAATAGATTTTTATATTTCTGGTATAATCCTTCCTCAGCTGCCTTCTTCAGATAGCAGAGAAAAGTAGGAATGGTGATGGTAATTGACGAGTGGGCTTGTCTGTCTTCCACTAAATTTTGATTAATCTAGAGGTGGCTAGCTGGGACAAGGAAGGATTAAGATCGGTTGTGAAATAAAAACTCAAGTTAGAGTTTCAAGTAGGCAAGTAAAAGTTTGAACTGACATGCAGTCATGATCCTGTAGGACAGGGGTGTCAAACTCAATGTCTGTGGACTAGATGCAGCCTTAGATTTGTGCTTAGATTTGACCTTGGGGCCACCCCAGAAACAACGAAGAACCAGCCTGTGGTGCCTCTGCCAGTGAAAATGTAATCTAGGAGGCCCACATACGGCCACCCAAGCTCCATTTTCGGCCGTGACAGCCTCCTGCATCCCTTTGCCAGCAAAAACAGAGCTCAGAAACCTCCATTTTTTGCTGGCAGAGGATTGTAGAAGGCAGTTATAGCCAAAAATGGAGCCTGGGCAGCCGCATGAGGCCTCCCCGAGCTCCGTTTTCACTGCCAAAGGTCTGCAGGAGGCCAAAAAGAGCCTTGACAAGTAACATTGAGCTGGCCACACCCACTCTGACCATGTCCATCCCAACAACATACACCCCGGCCCTGAGGTGAAACACAACTCTGATGCGGCCCTCAATTAAATTGAGTTTGACACCCCTGTTGTAGGAAATATCAGTTAGTCAAGAATTATTCTAGGGTCTCATTATAAGTTGCCTATTCTTGAAGGGTCAAAACTGAAAAAGTTCCTGCTTTGCCTGCTCTACTTCCATGTCAAGGGCAAGTCTATTACCTTAATAGAACAATATTTAAATGAAGAATGGTAGAGTAGTAAGAAAAACGATGATGGTTCATGCTCACAGTAACCAGCATTTTCCAGGCTTTTTCACAATATGAGTAGCAAAAAGAGTATTATTTTATTGTTCAGAATTCTGCTCAGAAAAGTAACAGCTAGCTGTCTTTCTTTCAAATGTCTGCTTAGATTACTTTCATATGTTTATCAGGTGATACTTTCATAGAAGACACTACTTAAAAATCATGGTTCCAGTTATCAATATTTGGCTTTAAAATTCAGGAAGATTTTAATTAAAAAAAGCACAAAACTATGGGTAAGATTCCAGTTCCATAAAACAGTTTACGGGCAACTTGTGTTGCAAAAACTGGATAATCCTGTTTACTTTGCAGGAAATGCTATTAAGTTTGATGGGAGTTGTTTTCTAATTTTACCTGAATTTGGCTACAAAATATGATAAATGCAATGCATTTGTAGACATCTTATATTGAGAATGATTTATTACATGTTACACAGATTTATTACAGTAGCTAAAAAGAGTTATTAATACGTCTAGTCATAAAAGTTTCTGTATCACTGCTTAATTTAGATTACATTGCTTATGGCATGACTTTGTTCATAGTAGCAGCCAAAAACAATCAAAAGTTCTTGGCTGAAAGTTCTGTACTTCATCTGTTCCTGCTGGTAAAAGACCTTCCAGATATAAGTTGCCATTATATATATTGATGGATACTGACAAAAGAAACATTAATGTGTCATCTAATCATTTCTGGCCATTAGCACCAAAGTTAGAATTGTGCCAATTACTTTAAGAAATCTTCTCTTCTATCCTCTGAACAACATCAGCACTTTCTTCTATGAATAGGTAGAAATAGAAATTTCCAAGCATCTTAAGAATTTCACCAAAGTAGAATGATGGAAATCCATGACTATTAATTACAAAACAATCAATGAAGATTTGTCATGTCAATGTGACGCAACTTAATCACCTCTCTTTCTGCAACACTCTGCTCATCATATATCTGGGGAAAGCATTTTACATTTGAATGTGTAGTGGAAGTTATCCCCATCCCTATTTTAAGATAGGTGATTTAAATATTTATATATGCAAAATAAACCTCTGTGTACACTTAGATTCTAGTTGAGGGACACTTAATTTATGTAAATTGAGAATTCTGCCAGTGGAGAGTGGGGGAAGGAGGAGAGAAAATACATACCAAAAGGACAGTTAAATAGACAAAAATTGCCAACTGCTACCTGCATAAAAACATTCTTAATGCACACACACATACACACACAACCCAGTTGGGTAACTGGAATCTTTCCAGGGGAACAAAGCATGGTATAAACCTAGTAAAAATGAAGTGTAATATACTTGAGTTATTTTGATTAGCAAGGTTGCCCATCACCTTGCAAAATGAGATATGCCTGTTCATACCATGTGCTAAGGCTTTTCATGTGCTCTTAATGAAAGGGAGACTTTCAGTAGGCATTGGGGGTTTATTAGTATCAGTGCTCCAGGAGAGAGACATAATGGTGATCCTCCTTCTGGCCACCACAGGCAAAAAAACCCAAACAAACCCTCTGCCTTAAAAATTAGTATAATCTTTTAAAAATAGTATACTAAAATATCCAGTAGTTTTGCCTGAATGAAACATAATAGGAAGGAAGGAGTTCTGACCAATCCTGAGAGTTAATTTCAGACTGAAGTACTCAAGTCTAAAAATTCAAGATGTAGAGGAAATGTGGACTCACAAAGAGGGAAAAAATGATCCCCCAAATCCACATGGTTTGATCTGAGATTGTGAGGCCTTTTACAGGCAATTAAATATCCAAGCATTGGGGGGAGAGGAGCAAGAAAATAAAAAGAAAAGATCAGTTTAAATAATAGCCATAATCCGAAAAAAAAAACCTCTGTCAATTTGTTCACAGAATTATTTCAAAAAATTGATTATAATCATAAGAAAAACAGGCTGGAATTGGCAACCTAGAGCATTAAACAAACACATTTCAGTTCTTTATCTCAGCATCACTTGACAATTGGAGAAGTGGGATAAAATCCATTTTAATTCAAAATCCTTCTTTTGTTTTTAGGATGGTCCTATCTTGAATAGGAATTTATTTTCCAATAAATGAAAACCAAAGTCTTTGTCATTTTTTGGAATTTGGAACCATCATAGAAAATATAACATTAAGCTGATACATTGGATAATCTGTGAAATACTTGAGGAAAGGTAATCTATCCCAGAAATATGGTGCGTACTGGACCATAACCTCAAGACTGCTGGTTTTCTTAAATTTAGGCTGTCAATTATATCTCAGACACATGGCAGACTGGGTGAGAAAAACAAAATGAACTGTAATAGCTTGTTTTAAATTTTTAACATTTCTTCAGTTTGTTTTAAATTTTTAACATTTCTTCAGTTTGTCTGCTGGGTCCTCATGAAAAAAGGCTATTTAATTGAAATCTCATTCTGAAATATTTGGGTTTCCTTATGTTCTGGAAGCACCATGGAAATATATACAGTAAATAGAAAGTGTTTTATGTGTGTAAGATCTCATACTTTTTCTTTTTCCCATAAAATTAGTTTAACTTTAAATGAACATACATGTCTGTATATAAACATGCCTTATTAGCCCAGGCACATATTTCATAAGGATTTTCAACCTAGGATTGAAACCACTGAACCTAGTGTTTGAGAAGGGTATGCCTGAAAAGAGACCAAAGAGAATGGAAAATTAATACATCTTGTAGCACTATTGAGGACTGAAGTCATGCGCAAAACCCACTTACCAGTGGCAACAAAAGCATCCATCAATAACAAACACCTTATTGTTTTCCCTGTAGTGGTTGAAGCAAGAAAATCCTTTCTACTAATATCCAAGTCATGTGGTCATTGAAACGTCTCCCAGCGACCAGACACTTGAACAAAGCATTGATTAGTTACCAGTAATAGGCTAATTAATTGTGCCTTTCCCTCATTGATTTCACAAGGACCTCAGGCTTTCTGTCTCAGGTTACACAGACTTTTGACACCCTAGTAAATGCCAAGGGTGGTGTAATGCGAGGCTTAATTAGCTGGATCTTTCTTGGTGGGAACATTCCTGGCACCAGTAACTTATGAACTAATCTTTAGTAGAAGTTCAATACTAATTAAATAGAAATTGTAAGGTCTCCTTAACAGAGTTTCCTAAGCTGAAACAAAAATTCTGTATTCACAGTAGGCTTTTCAGTTTTACACAGTACAAGACTTGTCAGTAGACTGTTGAGAAGCTGAGGCAACTGCAGCGCTTGAGGAGTTTGTTTTGGGGAAAACTGCTGGCTTTGGCCTAGTGGCTGGAGGTTTGACCTGGGCAGCCATTTTGACAGATTTTGCTGGCCTGAAGGCACAGGGAATGTCGCTTGCTGTGCTGGCACTCCGCTGAAAGGCTGGTTCTGGGTCCTTGAGGATTTGAGTATGCAAAGGGCTGGAAGGCTCAGAGGTGGGTGCAACTACAGGGGACATTTTTAATGGCTCCAGCGTATCAAGAACAACATCTGGTGTGTGTTTCACATTGCTTTGCCTTTCCAGCTCCCGCAACTCATTCAGAGCAGAATTCATAGTAGCTTCGATATCCTGCAAAAAATAAAAAAAAAGTTGGATGTGACAACTAGAAGCTGGTTTGACCAATTGTCAATAGTGAATAGGAAATATGAAGCAAAATGGACAGTGGTAGACGCAAAGGCATGGAAGGACTTGGAGCCAATATTAATCCCCTTGGCAAGACTAGTATCATCCTTGCCTTGAAACTAGAATACTGCTAATAATATCTAAAAACCTGTCCTTAGGGTTTTAGATGGCAGACAGCTTAGTTGGCCATGCAAGTTTTCATATAATTTCTATAAATGAGCTGTAGATATTTTCTTTGAACTTCATTAACATTCTCAGTCTCCTTTTTAATCCTTCAAACTAAAATTCAGAAAACCAGTGAATTCCATGGTTTTACTCTGATTCTAAATGATGGTTTTTAAATGGAAGCTTTTTTTAAAAAAAGCTTTTAATTAGTAAAACTACAGCAGCAAAAAATCTTGAACAGATTATAACAGAAGTCAAAAGGGCACACTGATCTATATTTTCCTCAAATCTGTTTCCTCAGTCTATAGAAAAGGAGAAATTACCCACATTTTGAGTATTTTTTATCCATTCCTTTGGTATACCAAGCTGAACCTTGAGAGTGCTGAGATTCCTGAAAAGAATGGAAACATGCTTAGCTGCATGCTAGCTTCATGGTTAATGAGTGGTATTCCACTTTGCATCTGGAGCATGGCGTATCTCAGCATCTCCTCATTGATGCTACATATTTTATGGCATTTTAAACATCCATAAGCTCTGGAGATGTATGAAAAATGTTGCTCACATGATACTTGTCTCTTTAATGCAAGAAATAATGCAGAGACAAGTAGGGAAATGTGTCAGGCAAATCTCTTCTCTTGTTTCAGTTTTAAGTCCACAAATTTACTTAGCATTTCAGCTATGGATGTGGATTTGCCTGGCATAATAGATTTTTGGACAGCTGAAATGATTTAACATTTCCATGACTCACAGTTTGGCTACAACATTGTAAGTTTCCTCATAGATATTTTAAAGGCACTGGGGAGGTAAATCAGTCCAGGAGGAGAAAGAGGAGGAAGCAAAGACAGTAACCCAATGCCTCTGATTGCAGTCTGAAAAGATTTTAAAGCTAAATACAGATCTTGGAGAGATAGTGATGTCAAATGAAAGATGAGTATTTGAAATCAGACCTGGGAGGATATGAAAGGACAGCTATAATTTAATGTAACCTTTTTTAGTTTTATTGATCAGATTCCTTTATGGAAACAATGAATTACATTTTGGCAGAAAGAGGAGAGAGGATAAAAGTAGATTTTAATTGAAAGCAAAAATATATAAACCATTAAAAACTTTGTAAAGAGATATCAAGGCAAAAATATCCAAGTATATGGAAAGGATAAAACACATTTGTGAAGAAGAGAACCATAACAAATATTAACAATTAGACTACAGAACAGGAAATAAAGAAGTTGACTCTTGCCCAAGCTGGTAAAAACCAAGCCATAACATCTACCTATTTGCTGGCCAAAATCATAGAATTGGAAATGATGTTAATATTAATTTATTGAAATAAGTATTATTTCAATTAATTTGAAATAAGTAATGTAATACATGATTAGTATACGGTTATATTCCAATTGTTATCTGCTTATATCTTTTGCTAATTTTCAGCATGTCAACACAACTTGAAAAGAATAACAAGTAAGAATTTCTTATGTTTAGATTCTATCCTTTGAGAGTGGCATAAGATTCTACTTGAATGGCTGCATCTTGCTGCTCTCAAAAATCATTAAGCAAGGTCAGAACTGGTTAGTATGAGAGACATCAAGAAAAACCCATGGTTGTTGGCTATATTGGGAAGTTGGGAAAGAAGGTACTGTAATGGTAGGCCACTTTTATACTGTTGCAAAGAAATTACATGAATGTCCCTCAGAAATTTGCTCAAAGCCTGCAAAATTAGGCAGGAAAAACACATGAAATAGCTAGGAGTTAAAGGCTGTGGCTTAGCCAATTAAATATAAGTACTGCTGCTATCTCAAAACCTCCTTTTCTGTGTGCTGCCTTTTAGAATATGACATTATGACTTTCCCCCTCAATTCCAGTATAATTTCAATTTTGGAATGCATTGCTTTGCACTGCAATATTCTCATGTTTTTTGTTACAAACTGATCACATATTGGAAAAGGAAAAACTGGCCAAAAATCCAAGCATAACTGAAGAAGAAACATTAATGAAAAACTACTCTCTATGTGTAGTACAATATTGGTAAACTTAGCTGTGCTGTTGTTTATGGATATTGGAAGTTTTTTAAAATATTCTATCTGCTTTAGTATTGCTGATTTCTAATGTCTTTAAAATGTGGGCAGAGCTGCTGAAAAGAATTAATTGAGCAAAACTGGATACAAGACCCTCCTGATGAACTTAAATTTTTTTATAGTATGTTTATATTGGCTTGTATCTCATGCTGGACTATTTTAACCAGAATGCTGGACTATTGACCTTTTATGAAAGCAATACATCAATAGTGAAGAGAAGGAGAGCCCCATGTTTGTGCACGTTTTAAATCTGGCTTCACCATCCAGCTTGGGAGAAAGTTCTAGCTAAGAGACAAGGTATTTTCCTGTGTGGACTTGGTTTAAATGTTTCAGCATCCATATCCTGTCACAGCTGTGTATACACACATGCAGAGAATACCAGCCCATATTTCTGCCAACAGAAACAAAGTGAGCCGCTTTGTTCAAAGGATAGCTTCTTATCACAGACAGACACTGAGCAAGCAAAAAGGAAAAAAAAAGTCCTAAAAAAACAAGGCAGGTGGCTGTTCTTCTAGACGTCTTCTCTTGTGACTCTTCAACATCTAACCGGCCAAGCACACACAAAATTGACTACAGTTTGAAAACAATGATGAAGAAAGCCCTGCTTTTCTAACATTTTGTTCTCAGAGATTCAAATACTATTGATAGAAAAGATGCTGGAACCTTATTATCTTATATCTTATCATTAAGAAGTGCCTCAGATTCCATAAGGTTCTTGCAAATATTTTCCCAGATGATTTATGAGAAGTAAAATGACATAGTAAAGCTTTATGAATAATAACAGTGATCAGAAAGCCACAGATTGAAGAAATAAATCAAATTTCAATTCAAATAGTTATTCTACAAAATAAGAGGAGCTATACTGGTGAGAGTGATTAGGATGCTACTATGGAGTTCATTCCCTCACTGCTGGTCTCATTAGGACCTCACTTTATTAGCTGCAGAAAACTAGAGAAGGGATGTAAAAATTTTCAGATCTATTTACAGTTCATTTTATTAAGCTAGATTATATAAGTGATAAGAGATTATCTTTGATTATATAGGATAAAATCCAATTAAAAAGCATACACTATGTAAAATGTAAGATTTGCTGAATCTGTTTATAGGTAACTACAGTTCCATGATGTTAAATATTTGAACAATGTAAGGAGAAAGAACTGATTTTCTATTTACAGTGCTACTTTAGTTAAAGGGAACATGAAAATCTGGCCAGTTCCCTCAACAGTATTGACTATGGAAACTTTTTCTGTTATATTACATATAATAGAGAACTTATTTTTAGCATTTGGGTTTACCTCCAGAAACAGAATAAGCTTCTCTCAAAGTTTAGGAAGTTACAAAGTTCTCAATAAAATATGTATGTCTGTATTTAATGGAGATGCTTTTCAGCTCACGATATGGTTCTTTTTCAGCCTCCTTGAATCTGTGAATATTGATCCTACACAGACAAAATGTAGTAATTGTTTCATGCTTTTGGGACTGATTAAACATGCAGCAATCACAAACTGAGCTGATGTTTTAGAAGTGAAAAACAGACTTTCAATTTTTTAAAAAACTGTAAAATATTCAGATTTGAATTTGAAATTCAAAATCAAAGGTTACCTCATAATTCAAAACTTGACTTGTTTTGATCACCTCTAAGGGGACGTTTCCTGATCTGAAGCAAATACTGAAGCAAAATATACATTATTGACATCAAATAATACTTGTTGCCCACATCAAAATATTCAGAGAATATCTGGAAAATATTTTGAGTATTCTATGAATGTAATGAATATCAACATCAAACTCACCAAAGAGATTTTAAAATGATTGCAGGAAATGAAAGGATCGATTTGGTATTCTTTTAAGATCACCCTGACCTAGAATTTCATTACCTGTGCAATGACTTCAGGATCCATGGGTCGGTGGTTATTAAAGCTCTTTGACCTTCCTGCAGTCACATTCTTCCGGATATGGGGGCTATCTATTCTGTTCTTTAGAGAGGCATGCCGACTGAGAGAATTGAGGCTCCCATGGCCACTGATAGAGCATGCATCTGGGACTGGTACATCCTTTGGGAGGCTTTGGCTCATAATGGGTTGTGAGGAAGGACGAGGACTGGCTATAGCTCCAGATGGTGTGGGTTCCCCCAGTGAGCTGGGTAATCCATGGCTGTCACTCTGACGGAATGCTCTTCGTATACTCCCTGACTCAGGCTTTTTTCTTTGTCTGTCATTATAAAAGCAATAAAAATGCATTTTTCAAACAACTTGGGTAGAAATAACTTCTGGACAAAGGCAATTTCAGAAGTGAAAGAAAGTTGCTCAATGAGCATTCTGCAGAATACTACCACTTTACTTTAGTTGTTAACAATAATGAACAATACCTTTCTAGAATGCTTTCAAAATCTTTGCTTTTCAAACACCTGTTTCACATTGAAACTCAGACATTTTAAATGGATGGAGTATATTTCATTCGCAGAACAGGTTGCGTGTGCAACTTTTGCATATCCATATTACATTGCACACAGTAAGAAACAGACACTTTATCTAACCCAAACTTGATTTTTATATTTCAGGATTTAAATAAAAAGCAATATTAAATAGGAACTGCTATATCATATAATCATGTGAACTACTCTATGTGGAACCCTTATAATAAATAAATCAAATAAATAAAAGATTTTATAGTTCTGTACATGTGATTTTACAGAAGCTTATCACCCTGGGAAAATTATATAAATGCGAACAAAAGAGCACAGGCCATGAAGAAAATAAGGTGAGTCCTTCTTTGTTTGACACTGATGGGAGAACACAGAATCAAGCGGTGCTAAAAGGTATATCCTAAATAGTTGAAAAATTAATGTCTCATCAACATTATAGGTTTGGAGATCATAATAGCACGTGACTATTTTCACTTCACAAGAAATAGTACTTTCTTCCTAGCCAATGGACCATTTTTATGCTATAAAGAAATGCTGATATAGCTTACTTATTGATATTTGCAAGATAAATGTCAGCCACGTGGCTGCCGCTTGGACAATTTGAACCAGCTCTGGCTGTCACTTTTTCTTCAGGTGGCTCGGAATTTATTTCTACTTCAGATTTTGGGCTTGATCTTTCAGACATCCCATCCTCACTAGGAAAGAAAAAACATACAACAACTCTATGTTATATCCTTAAGCTGCATTATTAGGGTATAAAACATAGGTGCCCATGGAAATTTTATCAACACAATTCTTTTACTTCCTTGCTTAAAGGGATCTTCCATGGAGTAGCCAAAAAGCAGTTTGCAAAACTATTGAGGAAGATTTTATTGATAAGTTCAGAAACATAAAACATAGAAGCAACATTTCAGAGCACTCTACATGAACAAATGAAAAGCATTTCAATGAATCATCTTCAGAAATAATGTTAAATTGATTCCTGCTTTTCTAAACACACAACTGTAAGAAATAACATACGTGTCCTGGACAACAATGTACTGATGAGGGATCAAACCGTCAATGCCGTTGTGACGGCCTTCCCACCAGTCGTCAGAAGCCCGGTGATAAAGCAGGAGAGAAGCCCCCTTTTTGAAGGACAGCTCGCGTGCAGTTCTGCCCGAGTAGTCAAATTTGGCTATTGCTTCAATGGGTTCACATTCTAGAACAAAATGAGAAAATTTGAATTTGTATCCTGTGTGTGTGTGTCTATACATGCATGCGCAGGTTTATAGACAATGTCCTACAGGCTCCATATAAAGACATTAACAGAAGCACAATTTTATAACCCAGTGATCATTTTATAATCAGTTAAGTATCATCAACCTTAAACAAAGGGAAAGGTAATGTAAATATTAGCAGTTAACAGAATGACAGCAGATTTTGAGAGCAAGTACAGCAAAGGTAATGCATGTCATCCCTTCTCTCCGCTTTTTTTAGCACCTTCCTGGTGTCCTTTCCCACCGGCCACCAAATTTCCCAAACTTAGCAGCACCTTCTCTTCCTTCTATTTCCTCAAATACTGCTTCCATCAATGTGCTGGTTTATGCTCCCATTCCTTATTGCAATGATCTAAGGAGTATGGAACAGACTCTCAATGTAACAATGGTCCATCAGCCCATCTACCCCTAAAGTCTTGAAGTGTTTCCCTTTCTTTCCTTTTCATGTGCATCTGCCAATATCCTTGGCTTTTCCTCTTCTTACCCTCCTGAACAATTTGTTTGCTGCCCATAACTAGAACAAAACACTTTTCATTTTGTCCCATCACATCCAAACTGTTTTGATTCAGGTGCAACCCATCCCAAAACAGTTGTTCCATACACAAAACAATTTGTGCACAGAATGTTCTGCACATCTTTAACTAAAACACTTATAAATTTAATACTGATGTCCGGTGTGTTAAATGTTTGTTGTCATGAGATAAAATGTGTGAATCTAAAAATATGTGCTAATTGCCCAATAGCAGTGGAATGAAAAGAACATTATTGCAAAAGGAATATAATGGAATTTCTCTTACAGCTTATTTTTCAGAATTCATAATGATATTTTTCAAGTTTTGTGCAATACCCACAATAATGTTCTTCCAAGATGATATTTCAATGTTTCATTCCAAATATGTGAAAAAACAGGACTGTGGAAGAATCTGTCAGACACAGCTTACCATCATCACTTGTATGGGGTTCAATAGTTATATCCTGAGTGGCATCTTCTGTGGAGGCAGTCTCTCCATGAGGACTTTCACTGCAGAAGAAAGAAATGCACAGAAGGTTAGTTTATGGCTGCCATCTTTGTCGTAACCACAATAATTAAAATGGTATGTGGCACCTTTTCACCTAACAGTATTTAATCTTTATTTAATTCAGTTTTGAAAAGCACTGTTGGAATAAAGCTGTGTATTATCATGTACTTCAAACTAAATATGCTGATAGTTGACTGACTGATCATTTTTCTCTTTGATTTTATTTCTGAATGGGAAAAGAAGCTCCTTCGTGACACTGGAGGATAGAGATTAAGTGCTTCAGATAGCCAGAACATACCCTTTTGTGATATCCTGAAATAAGTGAGGTAGATGGTGAAAAATATTATTAATAGTAGCAATAGTGATCACCTGAATTTCCCTTAGTCTGATCCAAATCATTGGTCCACATATCTCATATGGTCTATTCTTTATGCCTAATAATTTTAAATTTAAATTTAAATCTGTGGCGTATGAGCTCTGTTGGTAAATTTTAACTTCTCTAACATTTTGCTGATATAACAAACATGTTTCAAATATGAAATGTTGGAGGCAAGAATCTTCAATTCAGTATTGCTTTATTCAGAAAAAAAAATACTTGTTAAGGTTGTGATAATCCTATGAGGACTCAGCTATTTCAAGAAGTGCTCTCCCATCCCCTCCTGCTGAATTCCTTTTCCCTCAGACATGAAAAAAGATCTCTGTAGTTAATGGAAGGTGGTAGAGAGAAAAAGTCAAATGCAGAAGTCCCACGGCAAAATGCCACTTGAAGTTGGAGATTCCACGTTCCTTCTGTTATAATACAAAGGATTTTTCAAAAATGTATGATATTGTTAGGTTTTGTTACAACATGAAATAACTCTATTAATTAAAAAAGGGACATATATCTTGCAAGAATTTTGCTATATGGTAAATATATATTTCTTTCTGTAATATCAATATAAGTCCAAGGGCTCACAAATAATTTGCTATGGAAAGGCAAGTAAATACTTCAACTATGTTGCCTCACATATCAATCTCTCTTTCCAAAATCATAATGATAATAAAAATGTCTGTTTTCAAACACCCTGGTATGTATGTATGTGCATATGTGTGTGTGTTTATATTTTGCATTGCTTAACTGCCCATCACTCTCAGAATAGCTTTCGTCTTCTATTTTTCAGCTGATTATTTAAAAAAAAGTTCTAAAATCACATGTGAATATACAGTGTGCTTGGTACAAATTTGAAAAAGAGAGGTTGAAAGGATATTAAAAGTGTAACAGATGACATTGGTTTGATTCAAGACTCTGGAGGCAGAAAACCAAATCAGAACCAAATACTGTCATTTTCCAAACTGTGGTGGTGGATTAGATATTATCAGGGTCAAAGCTCTGGAGATCAGTATTTCTGATTCAACTGAGCAGACAAAGGCAGAGGTACTCAATCTTTTTCAGTACATAAAAGAAGGGGCTGCTTTCCCCTATCTTAGTATTGGGGGGGGGGGAGAGAAAGCTTGTTAATTGATCATAAGATAACAAAGACCAGCTCTTTTCCATTGTGCAAAGTCCTGTTTTTCTTGTGATAGACTCACATGCAAGCATGAGACTTTCTTGTTTAGGCAATTATGAAGATGGGGAGGCTTAGGCATTCCTCCCACATTTCATTTCAACTTCCTTCTCTTTGTGAAGGAGCTCATTTCTGTTGTTCTAGTAAGAAATAGGGGCAGAAGCATATACTTTGATGAATGTTTGTATCTGCAGAGGAAAAGAAAGACAGGACTCTGATATGGGAATGTTTCTGTCTGTCGGCACGATTCCTACTGTGGAACAGATCAGCTTTATATTTTCCAAGGATAAACAGAAAGAAGAATGTGACAACAACTGATATTTTTAAAAATCTCAATAAATAGGAGATATCAATTCATGTAGTATCAAAATACATTTTTATCCTTTGTGCAAATGTTAAAGTTGTTAAGGTCACTCAATTCCAAGAAGACTTTGTGTGGTCTAGAATAAGTCCAATGCATACATTAAAAACACATTAAAAACCACATAATTGCCCAGACCAATTCCTCCCTTCATTTTTTTAAAAAGCTAAATGGATATAATATCTTAAAGCTCCCAAGTCTTATGACCAATATATCCTTTAATCTTGCTAAAATCAAGCTTATTTTCTCTGTTTAAAAAGTTTAAAAGGCAAGGCTGCTTAGAGTTGATTGATTGGAGTGGCCTTTTAAGTATTATAACAATAATAAGAAAAGAATGAGATTTTGCAGTATTTCAGGCATCCATTTTGCCTCTTTGCTGAGGAAATAAAAAATATTGGTCTCCATACTCTATTCTGGGGGACATCATGTACCTTGGGTGTAAAAGAAAAACTCAAAGAGCTCATCCTTCATACCATCATTATAAACTGATTTTTTTCAATTAACAATTTATAGTAACATACTTCCTACTGTACTGTTACACATTTTTTTTTGTTTTTAAATAAAAGTGTATATATTAGCATTTGCACACAAATTTAATAAAGTTTACTTGAAATTACTCAATAGAAACTCACAAAATTTTAGTTTCCCTTAAGTTCTAAACTGAATTGTTAAATTATGTATTAAATTATGTTTCTATATTTTCCAAGGCAGAATAGACATTTTACTGAGAAATGGTCCCTTTCTCTAAAGATATATTTTCTTTCTTACATGATTTATAAGCTGATATGTAAGAATAACAAACAGAAATTACAAGTGGAAAAATATGGGGTTTTTTGTTTAAAGCAAATTTGTTTAGCTATTACCAGACTCTTGCTGCAAGACTACAATATCCAAGCAGTGTTATAATTATGAGGCATCACAGATGGTAACCAGTTACTAAAGTTGATAATTCTCCAAATTCAATTACTTTGTACAGAAGAAATATCCTTAATTTCTTAATCTTTGAAGAAAGAGTTGTAGAATGTAGAATGTGTTCATATGTTTAAGCTTCCTTCTAGGAATATAGTAGTCTTTCTTCTCATCTTAAAGTTGTGTTGGGTAACTGCACACTTGTATCCATGGACATTACAACTTCCACATAGACTAAACCCACCATTTTCACAAGATTGTCAGAATCAAAACATTACAATTTGTTCCATAAATATTGAGTAAGTGCATAAAGTTGCCATGTTTATGGATATATGTGGTACCTGGGGAAAAATTGTGATATTATTACCACCCTCCAAGTGAAAGAAACTAATGCTATATAATCTAAAATGCAGGAAAAAGACAAAAATGCAGTATGAAAAGACCCTTCATAATCAGAGTTAAAATACTGCTTCATTTAGTTGTCTATCTTCATTAACTACTTTTTGTGTATCTAGAGCTTAAGAAAGTTTTGATAAAAAATTTGCTCAAACTTTGCATTTTTCACTTAGGGATCATATATATATATATATTTGTTTTTAATCTTCAGTTAAAATTGGTTGATTTATGAATTCAGCAAACTAAAGGCATCTCTAGAAATACTCCTTACTGCTCTTTCTGAACTTTCCCTCGCCAACAGAAAGGATTAGACACCAAACCTCAGGTTCTACACTATTTCTTAATCTTCTTACCATATGGGAAAAAATAAACATAGAAAATTAGATCTCTCTTGCTTCAAGAGCGTATTAAACCTGATAGTGTCAGCTCGATGCTTTGGCCTATTTAACAATTCAGCATATATTGTAGAGAATTAGAGCCCCAAAATGGTAACCCGCTGTGAGTGCTAATCACTGCAAGGTTTAGGGAAGACTAAAGAAATTCAGAATCCACAAATGCATCAGCAGCAAAATAGTTGTAGGTGGCCTGGGAGAAAGAGAATACATGTTTCATCAGCAAGCAGGGGAGAAGTGAAATAATTCCTCATGCATTTGGCAGCCATTAAGTCTCACTGCAAGAAGATGGTTCTTGTTTAACGTTAACTTCGTGGTCCCAAGAAGCAAAATGCTTCTCAAGAACTCCTTGATCTACTGTTGAAAAAGAGTTATTCAGGGAAGATCCCACAATGATTTGGACTTGTGATTTATCCAGTTCTGAGATATTAAGATTCAGTGTCTCATTTCTCTCTCATAGCTATTACCTTTTTTTTTGTGGGGAGCAAACATATTGCATCCAAGATCTTACAAATGCAAATTGAGCAGAACATAAACCATGGAGAATAATGGAAATTAAATTGCTTTTGAAACTACCATTTAGAGAGACTCAGCTTGCAAAAAACACACAAAAATATTAAATATTTTATATTGGCCTCCAATTATTTTTTTCAAAAATGTATTTTATTTTCTTAATATAGTATATACAGGTAAATATCAAGCCAGAAAGAACATTACAACTAAGCAAATTTATTTACATAACATTTAGAATGTCTTGGCAAACCTCTTTGGAAGATTTAATTCTATTCCAGTGCAATGAGAAGAGTCTTCAACTGTCCATACTTATAATCTATTTACCCAAAAGAAATTTTTGAGCCAATTGTTCACAGTAGGTGTTTCAGTTTCTTTTACCGCTTTTCATAATTTAGAACATTTGTTAAAACTTGAACAGCTGAAGCAGTAGAAACCCATATTCCAGACCTTGTTTCCCTGCTGAGGATGCACGATATCCTACAGGCTCCAAATAAAAACATTACCAGAAGCTCGTTTTTATAGCTCTGTGACCATTTTATAATCAACATAGGGACATTAATCTTTAAACAAGGGGAAAGGCAATAGAAATAAAGAAAATTAAGATTGGCAGCTAAAAGAGTGGCTCCAGCTTGGCGGAATGGGTTTCTTTTGTGGAAAATGTGAAAATAATTTTTTTTTGCAGTCTTGGGATGGTACTTCAGCAGAAGAAAAATGAAACCAACCTAATTGACTGCCCAAAGGTGCAACTGAATCAGTTGGGGGAGAGGATCATTTAAACGGTCTTCCTTTCAATGAGTGGTGTATACAATTCCCTTCCTGTTTATAACTGCAATATCTCCCTCCGCATCACCAACCCTGGTGAAAAAGGTTACTCCTGCTGAATTGTTTGCAATGTTGGCTTCAGAACAAAGGCACAAACAGGCCTCTTCTGTGTGGTAGTAGAAAGAAAATACGCTTTTCTTCCTTGTAAATGCTGCCTTGATATTAAACCATTTTTGAGCTTTCTTGGCTCACCTGCTATCAACTTTGCTTCTGAAGGAAAGCTGCACAAGACATGCTGAGCAAAGTGATGGATGTCAATGATGGATTCAGGCAGTGTGCCGGTACAATATTTTCACAATCTGGCTATGGTAATGACCATAATATCATTAGATAGTTTCATGAACAAGTCTGACTGGATTACTTTTCTACAATATAATAATGTGTAATCATGCCAGATACCTTCTGCCGAATCCAAGAGGTCTATATTTTTAGTGTGGGAAATCTGGTTGTGTTTAAGTCTCTCAACTCCAGCCCTTTTGTCTTTACACAATACAGATAACAAAAACAGGATAAATCTTAGAATCAGCACTTTGAAGAAGCACACTGCTCCCTTCACTTCTTTCCCTTTACATCCTACCGTACCAGTAATCCTCAGTGCTTCCACCCCTGGTGTATACAGATCCCTCCAGCTCTCTTGGTCCTGGGAAGACATTCTCATGTTGTATGATTATAGTTTTGATGAGCTCATTAACATGAGCTTGGCAGGAGACCTGATCATGGCCTTCAGGCACTGACATCAGTGTGGGACCAAAGCAGATGGCTAAATTATAGGGGTCCATCATGTTCTCTTCACTGAACTGAGATAAACTGTAGGAAAAAAAAAGAAAACAGAGTGGTAATAGAGAACAGTATCCCAAACTCTCCAGATATTTTCTATAATCGAAATCTGATCTAAAGTAGCAAGAGTGTCTTGAGACTACTTAACTAAAGTTATGCTTAAAATCGACTACACACAGAAGATCGAAATGCTTTTCTGCATTTGATACCTTATAACAAATTTAATTTTCTTTGTAAGGATGATGTTTCTCTAGCAGAAGATGTTCAGAACATTTTACTACTGTATAGCACATGGATTTCTTTAATTAATAGTGGGAACAATTTTCGTTTTATGTTCAATTAACACAGAGAACATTTGTTAAAAGTGTATGTGTGCATCTAGCTTCATTTTAGTGCAGACTGCACATTATTGCCAGCATTTTTTTGGCATTTGTTCCATGCCCCCTGCTTAGAGAACAGCTGCATCAGCCACACCTCATAAACAGCCAAGAAGCAGATGAAAGTGTGACTGCATACAATGTTGCATGGTTCACAGCACAACACTATAAGGATTCTATACACCCCTTTGATTCCTCCCCATTTGCATCCATTCTTCACAGCCAAAATATATTTCTTTTTCAAAGAGAACACTAAAAGCTTCACACCAATACTCAATATGGAATATCAATCATATGCATTTGAAGCATTGGTCAGTGTGACACATTAAATATTTTCTGAAGGTAACAAAAAGGCTCAGAAGAACAGCTTTGCTTTAAAGGTTGGGAAAGTTTACCCCTACATCCTCCATACTCCACTACTGTCATTTATAAAATAGTGTTTTACACTGCCCAGAACACAGTTCATTTGCTGATGTTTCACCTTTCAAACTCCAAAGAATAAAGGGAGATGCACTCTTACCCCACTCTTAGACAGTAATCTTTGAGTCACTTGAAAGCATTTCATAACCTTTCAATAAGAACTGGGTTTGACAGTCTGAAATCAGGACTTAGCCGAGAAAAACATGTTCAGTGTAAAAAGTAATTTTACTTGAATAATTTGTCATATTTTTAACTGTAACTCTCCCTACAAAGCATGCAGAGAAGGCATGCCAGAAATCCAGTACATTACTATTTATTTATCGTTAAGAATAAAATAAATTTGGCTAGCTAACAAAATTCAGTATCTAGCACTTGACCTTAAGCTTCTCCCATGCATAAGCCTACTTCACTCCATGTTCTTTAATTAGAATATCTGTAGAATATTTTAAAGGCAGAATGAAGTAGTTCTTTCAGAAGAACAAAATGATTCTGCCTTCTGAAATTGAGGGGATGGACTCGATGACCCAATCCCTAGGGAATATACTGTCCCAATAATTGTAGCCCCCCCCCCACATTTCTATCTTTTGATAAAAGTACAAAGATATAGATTTTTAGTGCAGCATTTGAAGTCTAAGAGCTTGCTACATGACTCATTAACTCTATTTTAATCTTGTGGGTTAGTTTCATCTCTGGAGCAGGGTAAATATGAAGATTTAATAAACAATATAAACATTAGAGGATATATGTAAAAGAGAAATCCCTTAGCTGTATCCCTGGATTATATACCAGCAGCCACCTCTCATGTGTTTAAGAAAATATCTTTCCCAGCAGTCTGCTTAGCGGTATTTATTTGCTTAAAGGTGAAACATCCTTTAAATTGAGATCACCTCCTGATGATTTTATAAATATATCCAAATATATCCAAGAAATATGTCTGTCTATTTTGAAGATATTTGGTACTTTCTAATCTGTTATTTCCTAAGGGTCTCCCATTCAAGGAATCCTATTTGTTTGTTTCTCCAAAACTAATCAAGATCAGTTAGACACTATCTTCTATCTAGGCACTGATTTATTTTCTTACACAAATTATTTCAGTAAAAGCATCTAACTTAGCTATCTAGAAATATATAAATTCTCCAATGACAGCCCTAAAATGAATAAATAAGTTATTAAAGTATTAAATTAAAAATATTAAAAAATATTTTTTTATTTTCTCCCCTCTGCCCTTTTCAGCATGAATTATATGCTCCTAAGCCATGCCATAACATGTACTGTCAATATTAACACCCCCAAAATTTGGACCAGGGTGCAAATGATAGGAAAGATAGTGATAGTATGAAAATGGCCTATTTGGAGAAAGAGTACAGAAATTCCCTTTATGAAAACTTTTATAGAAATCATTTTAGTATATATAGTAGAGTGAGGAAGGTGCTCATCATATTTTAAGCACAAATTCCAATATTGTACCTCATTTAAATACTCATAAAAAGACAGAATAAATGCATAGAGGTATCTCCGTATAGGTGAGATATATGAAACCAACCAAACAATATTCCAAATACAAAATACAGTCTACAAACAGCAGAATTGTACACATTCCCCATGCAGAAAACTGGTTAATGGATACATACATTAGAATGTCAGCCTGCCCTTTTCTCTTAAAATAAGACTCTTAGCTGTAAATGCAGAACTGAAATCACATGCATCTAGCTAGTGAAATCTCAGGAATTAAAAGGGTAACATTAAAGCAAGTCAAACATGGGTGTATATTTGTAGTGTCTGCAAAATTATTTTTTCCTGATCCTAGTACTAGAAGGAAAATACTTGCTATAAGATGACCTTTCTAACTAAGCAGGATATAAAATTCTGATGCAACTTCTGAGAATGGGTTAACACACCACAACAGTGAAATGGTCATTACAATTTCTATATATTACACTTTCTAATATTCATATTGTTCGGTTCCTGAAGCCAATTAAATGGGAAATTTTGGAATTCAACAAAACAATTCTAAGGGACCATATTTATGATAGTTAACTTTTCAGATTATCTTGCAGCCCTATAAAAGAGGATTTTAATGCACCTTAATTACTGGTAGAAAGGATTTTAGGTGAAACTTATAAAAGAATCCTTAATTCAAAGAAGAAGAAGAAATAATAATAAAACCATCAGCAGGAAGTTGAGCGAATCCTTTCACAATGAAGATCTTTAAGCTGAGGAAGAACAACTTTCGGTTGGAGGTGCTTTAGCTATGAAGTTCATGCAAGAAATAGGTGTGAGATTAGACACCCCCCCCCCCAATTGTCTTTCAACTTTAAGGTTCTAATATTTTCCTCCAAAATATCTATGTAACAGCTACAATAGACAATTACTTGAACACTTACTGGCTGAGGAATGTAAAGAGGTATCTCATTACAATCAATGTGGTTTTAGGCAATGTCAGCAGGACTTTTCGGATGTGCAGAGCTCTCTCTTGCAGGTTGTCCATTGCTAAAGAAAAAGAGAACAACTACATGGACATTTGTTCAGACCATATGATAAAACTGAATAACTTAGTCACACTTTAGTTTACTACTCTAAGTTCTGGTTGACATATTCAGAGGTATGAGAATAATCTGATTTTTAAATGTTTTTATGTTTGAACGTGTGTAAATATTACTTTATCACACGCTGAGGCATTGAGAATTCACAGCAGAGCAGAAGTGTTATAGATACAGATGGGTTTTTTTTTTTGCATCTTAGCAATGTGATTATGAAGGTTAAAAAAAAGAGACTTGCCCTAGATAATCCATTTCATCCAGGATCCTCTGTAGCTGCCAGGCCACCACCTTTTCTACAACCCTCCCTAAGAATGGAAGGTTGCAAACTAGATGAAATTTGTCCAGGCAGGTGGTATCCAACTATGTTTTCTTTTATGGAAGGAGTAAACCAGGGCTTGCTTAAAAGCATCCTGAAATGTTCCCTCCTCTAGTGATACATTGATCATTGCCTGGACCCATCCGGTAGTCACTATCCTAGAAGCTTTCACTATCCAGGAGGAACAAGGATCTAACTGACAGTATCAAGGGCCCTGTCCAGTTCATCAGGGCCAATTGGATCAAACTGTTTCCAGATAACAAAGCAAGACCTCTCCCCGGGAATCTCACACAGACTATCTCCACGTATGGGGTCCAATGAATGCGAGCGACTTTGTCCATTGGGTGCTGAACTCTGCCTGGCCAGATCCCGACTTTAAAGGGAATTCAACAAGTTTAACTGGTGCAGGGCAGAATGTGGTTGCCCCAATGATATTGTTGAGGTTGAATGCTACACAATGCCAACTGCACCGAGCCTACTTTAATGTGGTGATTTAAATTTTAAAACTAATATTTGGAACCAAATTATATGATGTAATCCCTGCCTCCTTATCAGCCTGTCTGTTCTTTAAGGAGATCAACAGAAAATTCCTCTTACATGTCTGCTTGCTGAAAGCAATAAGAATTGTAGGTACAAGGAAAGAACTTCTGCAATGGCTCCTACATCTCAAGAATGCATTGCCAGGAATGTCTGACATAGGCTTTTTGAAAAACATCAAAGAACCATTTGTTTTTGGTGGCTTTTCTTGAATTTTTATTGGATTGCCCAATGCATTATATGATTTCTGATGGTATTTGGGGAGTGGGGATATTTCTTTTTACTCAGCACCATTATTTTCATTACTATTTAACTTTGAAGTGTCTTTTATTTATTTTGGAGAGTTCTTTGCTTCTGCTCTTATCCTTAATGGTAGTCTATAAGTATTTTTCAAATAGAAAAATAAATATAAAATGCAGAATATGGTTGAATGATATCATCTATATGTAACCCCTCCTTCATTCCTTCCCTTATGGTCACCTCCTCCACCAGGCTTCGCATCCAAGCAGAATGCTTATTTATTGTTACATTTGTTTATTATTAATTTTAGGGAACAAGCTGCAATGCCTCATTTCCAAAAATGTTTTGGAACACTGTATATGCTATAGAAGCAGGTTTTTGGGAGAAGTTGATTAGGATTGACAGCCTACTGCTTTCTATGGAAATATGTCAACTAGAACAGGGGAACGGGAAAGATAAAACATAAAAATGAATCACCAGTCTCAATTTGCTATTAATGAAGCAATGCAATCACTTTTTAAATTCTTACCATCTAGAATGTTAAAGTTGCTTAAAATATGGAATGCTACGTAATTTAAAACCAGAGAACTCTCTTCCCCCAATTCAAATCAAAGCTAACAGGCTTTCCTGAAAATTTGCTTGGTCCTCTTTAAAGTACTACAATGAGATAAGAGAATAATCTTGAGGAACAGGAAGAGCCGCAATCCAGAAAAAAGTCAGAAATCTGAATCCAAAATAGGAATGTAATTTGAGGAAGTCTCTCAAACTCAACCCTCCCCAAACCTTCTCCTTATTCAGTAACCACAATTCATTTGTTAAATCAAAAAAATGGTTGCAAAGCAAATACATATGAGAGAGAGAGAGAGAGAGGGAGGCGGAGGGAGAGGGAGAGAGAGGGGGTGGGAGAGAGAGAGATGCTGCCAAAAACAGTGGCTGTTGCCGTTTTGTTCAGGTAAAGTTCTCATAAAAGCTACATCAGCATTGGTCTCCCTCTGGAGAGGGAGGGGCACACATTTGGATGTTAAGTGCATGCGTTGGTCAGAAAAGGATTTTTTTTTAAAAAAATACTGTGTTATCAAATGGTCACTAAAGGAAGCCACTAAACAGTGAGTATAGTTCTCTTGAAAATAAAGGCAGAAAGAGGAAAGGCACTTTCAGACTTGCAAGATTCTGATACAATAATCTTATAATAAAAGTAGTATTTTAAATTTGAACTCCTGGTCTGGACTACCTTGAAGGGCTGGCAGTTGCTATTTTCTCTTCAATCAATTCCATCAATTAATTTAAAGCCAACTATAAAAAATAGTCAAAGCTAGTAATACATAATTTTATACTATCTTACACTACACTATCAGTCTGTTTCTAAACTGAGTTTAAAGGATTATAATCAAATTGGTAGATATTAACATCTTTCGATCAGTGTCCATTTTAGCAGAAAGTTTTGACAATCTGAAATAATTACACAATAATCTTTAGTAATTAATACAAGTATGGCTTTTATGACCTTTTAAATAATTTTTCTTAGGATATACAAAATAAAGCAACACAAGAAATTAATGAAATATTTTGTATTGGTTGGCAAGTTACCTATAACAAAGCATTTGAAAACTGAAGTGCATATTTCTACGGTTTGCTTGTATTTTTAAAGAATTGAATAAAAATCAGTATATCAGCAAAACATTAAAGAATTCCCAAATATTGGTTTCCAATCTTTTTGTGAAATCAAAAGAATATTCTTCATAAATCACCTTCATATATACAGATGAATATGGATATGGAAAAATATCTAAACCCACAACTTCATTAGGATTACAGTTAAAAATATAATGTCTTAATATTATTCCCATCTGGGACAAATCACATATCTATGTTTTATGCTTCTGCTTTTATGCATTATAATCACCCTCACTGCTTCATTGGTTTTATTTTTTTATTTTAAAAAAAGCCATACTGAGATAGGAGGAAGCATTCTTGAATGCAAAGGGTAGTGGCAGAGAGCACCCTCATAATTTTGCTTTTGGTAATTGGACATTTTTCTATCCAAATTTCAGAATGGAACTACTGAGAATTATAGTTTTAGAATACTTCACTTATGTGAAGATGTATGAAACATATAATTATATTCTGGGTTAACAGAACAGGACATGAAAATCTGAAGCTGGTCAAGTGTGGAAGTACTGAATACTATCCATTGTCGCAATTACATCAGATAGTCTATTACACTTAGTTTCTTAAGGTGGGTGTTTCAAAAGAAATCTTTAGCTTAATATTCCACAGGCAGATTAGCATTCCTGAATGATGAGACAAAGAGCTATGTCTACAGCAATATAATGGGAAAAAAGTGGGCAGCACAAAGCCTTGGCTTTGGAAGTTCAGAATTATTTGGCAACAAGCTACTCTTTTCATCTAACAGAGTTGAACTGTGTAGACTCATTTATTGTGAAAATGAAACTGCAGATCTTTTTAAGAGGAGCTCTCCTATATCTTACTTCAAAGGCTTTTTCCATCATGGTCCTTCTTATGCTCTGACAATGAATTCACTGTTTGCTACAGAAGTGAGTCAGCACCAAGATGTTCACTGTAAACCTATCAGTCCCAGGGAAAGTATTAATACCCTTGAAATGATGAGGTATAAGTTACCAGCTTAATTTGTTTCCTATATGCTGCAGAAAAATACTGTGAGGATTGTCTAATATCTTTAAGGAAGATGCTGACCAGCAGACAGCAGTTAGCTGTCTTTCTGTTTCTCAGATAAATAATTAAGTAAATGATGAAATCATATTGATCCTACACTGCCTTCAAATGATAAAGACAAAAAAGGACAAAACAATTCCTTAAAGGGCTCCCCTCAAAGTAAAAATGTTCTTCATTGGATTATTTTTAGTTTACAAATTTACCTAGCCAGTCACTTTTCTTTAGCATAATCAAATGAAATGACATTGGGAAGGTTAAGCTAATAATATGGCGGGATGGATGGGGGAGTCAAGAAGGATTGGATCAAACCACCAAACAGGCAAATGTTTCAATATTTTTAAAAAAGCCTTTGTTTAAAAAGAGAGACTGATCTTTATGTCTTAAAATCTATATCCTTAATCTTATTATTGTCTTACAAGCTATGATTATCACATTAGAGTCTACTGGGGCAGCACACAGTATCACCCTTTTAATCAGTTTATCAAAATGGAAGCCCAAGATTAACAGCAATGTGTGATGGGATTCAGATGAATATTAAGGGAAATACTAATTGTTCCACTAGCTTATGACCTAGTGAGAGGCAAACAATGATATTTTATTCTGATTTTGTATATTTACTATCTCAGAAGCAAACTGACATGTTTCAGATCTCTTAGTCTCCTGTGAGATACTGTCAGGATTAGGGAATATTCTGAGAAGCTAGTGGTACAGTTTCTAAAAGATAGCATTAAATCACAGAAACACAGGATTGAAGAAAAGATACTCAGCAGAGATAAATAGGATGGCAATATATCACAGAGTAGAGATTAGATATAATCACTATTTCATGAGAAAATAAGCAGGGGAAGAAAATAATTTCTACTTCAAATATTCAAAGATCTTCATTTGTTTGAATCTATTTATAGGTCAGTATTAATACACACAGACACACATATAAATTATTTCATTTCCTTGCAATATTGCTAACTGGCTTGTCATTTTTGTGCTACTTACTGACACAGGCAATCAGATCATGAAAAATTTCCTTGGGGAAGAGGGGATGTTCTAGACCACGGAAATAGAGCTTTAGGACACCTGCTATTGAATCCATATCATGGTCATTTTGGTCTCCAGCCAGTGGATCTTCCCCTGGTTACCACAAAACAAAGACAACAACAACACAGAATAAATAGGACATTTGCACATTTTAAAAAACAAACTGCAAAATATGGGAGGAAGGAAAATTAAATAAGTTTTTGTTTTGAAAATGAAAACAGACATTTAGCTCAAAAATAAATATAGTTAAAAAATTAATACCCATTCTTAAAAGTGGCATCCAGCCTAAGGCTAACACTATTGTAGCACTATTATTATCCTTATTTTCTCTACTACCTGCTCTTATTGGTATCATTATTATGATTATTTGCCCTGTTGCTTTGTATATACACTGAGAGCTTCTGCACTGTAGAAAAATTCCTTGTATGTCTAATCACACTTCACCAAAAATGCTTCTCTACTCTACTCTACTCTACTCTACTCTACTCTACTCTACTCTACTCTACTCTACTCTACTCTACTCTACTCTACTCTTAGCAACATGGTTCAAGCTAGTAGATGTTATGGAGTGACAACCCAGGCAATTCACAATCTAAGGGGATACACAGTAATGGAAAGGCTGATTTGGGGCAAAGGAGTTTAAAATGGAACAAGTTCTATTTTGAGAAGTTCTGGTTTCAGTATGTTTGCAAAAATGTCAAATGAACAATGCCAATAATCAGTCATTCCTAAAAAGCATAATTAATTAGAGAACTTTCCTCAATATTCTAATCCTCAGCCTTTTGATGGAACAAGAAATCTTAATAGAATTTACTGTTTTAGTACTGCATGTGCTTTGACAAGACCATGAGAAATGGATATAGAAAAGTTAGTGTTTTATACTACACTGTCATCAAAGAAAGGTGATCTGGAATCCTTTCACTGAAAGATCAGATAGAAGAAGAATTGCTTCCATGACTGCATTGTCAGTTAATATATGATAGATCTTCCATTTTATAGGTAAACTATTTACTTTTCTTTTAGTTAAATACACTGCTCAAAAAAATAAAGGGAACACTTAAACAACACAATGTAACTCCAAGTCAATCACACTTCTGTGAAATCAAACTGTCCACTTAGGTAGCAACACTGATTGACAATTAATTTCACATGCTCCTGTGCAAATGGAATAAACAACAGGTTGAAAACATAGGCAGTTAACAAGACATCCCCAATAAAGGAGTGGTTCTGCAGGTGATGACCACAGACCACTTCTCAGTTGCTATGCTTTCTGGCTGATGGTTTGGTCACTTTTGAATGCTGGGGTGCTTTCATTCTAGTGGTAGCATGAGACGGAGTCTAAAACCCGCACAAGTGGCTCAGGTAGTGCAGCTTATCCAGGATGGCACATCAATGCAAATTGTGGCAAGAAGGTTTGCTGTGTCTGTCAGCGTAGTGTCCAGAGCAGGCCGTAGGAGGGCAACAACCCAGCAACAATCTTGCCTTTGTGCAATGAGGGACAGAAGGAGCACTGCCAAAGCCCTGCAAAATGACCTCCGGCAGGCCACAAATGTGCATGTGGCTGCTCAAATGGTCAGAAACAGACTCCATGAGAGTGGTATGAGGGCCCAACATCCACAGGTGGGGGTTGTGCTTACAGCCTAACACCGTGCAGGACGTTTGGCATTTGCCAGAGAACACCAAGATTGGCAAATTCGCCACTGGTGCCCTGTACTCTTCACAGATGAAAGCAGGTTCACACTGAGCACATGTGGCAGACAAGACAGGGTCTGGAGACACCATGGAGAATGTTCTGCTGCCTGCAACATCCTCCAGCATGACTGGTTTGGCAGTGGGTCAGTAATGGTATGGGGTGGCATTTCTTTAGGGGGGCCCACAGCCCTCCATGTGCTCACCAGAGGTAGCCTGACTGCCATTAGGTACCGAGATGAGACCCTCAGACCCCTTGTGAGACCATATGCTGGTGCGGTTGGCCCTGGGTTCCTCCTAATGCAAGACAATGCTAGACCACATGTGGCTAGAGTGTGTCAGCAGTTCCTGCAAAACAAAGGCATTGATGCTATGGACTGTCCCGCCTGTTCCCCACACCTGAATCCAATTGAGCACATCTGGGTCATCAGATCTCGCTCCATCCACCAATGCCATGTTGCACCACAGACTGTTTAGGAGTTGGGGGATGCTTTAGTCCATGTGTGGGAGGAGATCCCTCAGGAGACCATCTGCCACCACATCAGGAGCATGCCCAGGCATTGTAGGGAGGTCACAGTGACATGTGGAGGCCACACACACTACTGAGCCTCATTTTGACTTGTTTTAAGGAGATTACATCAAAGTTGGATCAGCCTGTAGTGTTTTTTTCTACTTTAATTTTGAGTGTAACTCCAAATCCAGACCTCCATGGGTTGCTAAATTTGATTCCACTGATAATTTTTGTGTGATTTTGTTGTCAGCACATTCAACTATGTAATGAACAAAGTATTTAATAATAATATTTCATTCATTCAGATCTAGGATGTCTTATTTTTGTGTTCCCTTTATTATTTTGAGCAGTGTATAATATTTACATAATAATGCTAAAACAGTTTGATGTGTCTCTAAGAAGCTTGGGAAGCTTGTTGTTGAACTCAATGGTCCTTATCCTTGGCTATGTTTATTGGGGATGTTGAAAGGTGTAAGATTTATACTTTGCATACATTTACCTTCTGTCTCACAGACAAAAATCCCATCTTTCCATGACCATATTTATTAAGGAAAATATTGAATTCAATTAATTTAAATGATTTATACATCAACCACAACATCATGGTGAAAAGCAATACAAACAGACAGCAAAAGCACAGCATATTCAAAATCTTAAACCATTTTTTCAAACAACTTCATTCCTAATTCTCCCCTCCTGAAATTACTTGTGTTTAAAAAAAAGGCACAACCATACACTGAATGGTTTTCTTTTCATTGTAGGAAGGCATTCTTTTCCTTACAGAAAATTCTTAGATTGCATCCAACGACTTTTGTGGGACAAAATATGTGAGGAAACCTATCTCAGATCTGAAGAGTTCTCCCTTCAATCACTTCCACTGAACTTTCCCCTCATTAACTTCCTGCTGTCACTATCCCATTTACTTATGAAAATGTCATAACTTAAAGTAATTTAAAATAATTTATAAGGCCTTTTAGAATCTAATTCCATGCACCTTCAGTCTGAAATGTTTATATAGTGATGTGACAAGAAGCAGAAACCTAAGGGATTTAGATGCCAAAGATTACTGAGCATTGGAAAGTGGGAGAGGCAAGGATATGGAGAATATACTCATTACAGCAAGCATGATAAACTTGGAAAAGAAGATCTTGTCTTCATTTGTAACTTCAGTCTTAGCATCTCTTAAATCCTGAAGCACAAAGAAAATGCAGAGGCAATCATAACTGCTCTTACCTCTCTCAAATGCATTTTTTATATCATTCACTTCAACCTGAGATCCAGATACCCTGAATATTCCTTCATGCTGAAGTCCTGGGAAGAAAATAGGAAGAATCCATGAAAACTGAAGGAACTACCACAAATGATACCCTTCCACCTTTTTTGGTAGAGGAAACGATGACAGTCACCAATTATAGCATTCAATGATTTTGTACTTTAAATAAATTGAAACAAAATGTCTTCCAGAACAGATTTAGAGAATTGTTACACATATGTTGTACACAAATATTACATATATGTATATATGCATATTTGTATATATGTATGTTGATATGTGAATGCATATCAACACAATAAATACATACAGATATACTGAATAATTTTTCAATCACTTCCAAACTTGAAATGATTGACATTTTTTACATCAACTAAGCCATTTTGAGTAATAAATCCAGTCCAAAAACATTCTTTGGATCTTATGATTCCTATCCCTGTTTAGACATTGTGGGTCCTCAACATCTGTGGAGGTTCTCCACCATCCAGGTCATGGTTGTCCCAAAAGTGCTTTTTCAAATGGCAACTGGACTTTTGCTTCTTGTCCAAGAAACTTCTTCAGCTCTGACTGAATGATGGAGGATGGAAAGATTTATATTCCTTGCAGCCATCTAGTCATTAGCACTCTTTCTGAAAGTCATTGAGGCCACTAGGAAGTTTATCTGTGCCTCAGGGTCACATAAATTGTGCATATGGGTGTGGAACATTCTTGGAACTGCTGAAAGGACTCTTTGGTAAACAGGAGATAGACAGAGTTATATTCCTCACCTTCTGTTGAGAGAAGGCTGGGCTGTTCAATCTTAAATGTAAATGTCCTCTTTGACCCGTCTTTCAAACCAGAACTCTTCTCTGTCCAGAATATGGACATTGCTGTCTTCAAAAGAGTGACATTTGTCTTTCTAATGCAGGTGGACTGTTGAATCCTATCCTGATGAGTTTGTTCTCCTACGTTGTGCCATACGTTTGTAAAGTGGTTGTTGTGTTTCTGCAATGTACAGATCTATATATGTCTTGTTAGGGATAACATTGTTTACCCTAACTGGTTTAGGTAAAATAATAAATATGTTATCATGGTTTGTTAGTTAAAGTGTCTGCAACTTTAACTGTAGGAATGTAATTAAGGGAGTGGTTGTAATAGCACAATAAAAGAAGCAAGACAACGGCAGCTTGCTCTCTCTGGCTTTATGATCCTTAATTACTGGATGGATTCAAGACTGCGTTTTTCCCCTACTGGAACGGGAGAGAGAAAGGACTGATTTTTTTGTAAGTGAACTGACATTGGATATTCTACACAGACTTTGCAAATTGAATATCCTTGAATGGACTGACTAAAATGATACATGACTAATGGACTGTTATTTTGACTATGCTATAAACTCTAAATGGAATAAACTATATTTTTGATAGCACAAGCGTATCTGTTATTTTTACTGTATGTTAACAAACATACAAACTTATCTCACACATTTATCTGTGTGCCTATCTGACTAACGCTGCACATTCTGTTTAGCTTGTCTCCTTAACCCTGGTTGGGTTCACTGCACAGAACTGCATATATGTGGGTCCTCAACATGTCTCTCTGTACACTGCCTCAGTTTTTAGATCTGTCAGAGATTGTTATGAAGATTTGCACATTACATGTAGACACAAGATAAATAATTTGGTTCTCTGATTGTGGTGACCTCTCTATGTGAAGGCCTAGCCTGTACCAATGTTTATTTGGTTAGAGTGCAATTCATCTAAGGTTTGTGGTTTCTGTGACAGTCCAGCCTCTATATAGCTTTTAATAATAGTTGCTTTTCTTCTTGCTTTTTCTTTTTTTCCATTGACTGAATCCTGTTAGAGATTTATTACTATAAGGTGAGTTTAAAATAAACAATATTTAAATAGAAAACAGACTAAATATTGATGTTCAGTTGTATATGGAATATCGACCAATTTGTAATGCATAGTATGATTAAATTATTATACTAATTTCAAAATTGCTTGAATTTACTACTCAATCCCTGGTGAGCCTTTCAGGTTAGATTAATCAGGAGACATTTGAAAGTAAATCAGTCAAATCTTCCTTTAAGCAGCATATATATATATACTGTACATGCAATCCAAGAGATTGAGATACATGGTATATTATTTGGTCTATTATACATGATTTAGATCTACAATCTTTGATTTTTTTTAAATGAAAGAATCCTTTGATACAAAATAGAGAACTTCTATTTATAGAATGAATACTCTGGACCCAGAAATATCTAAGTCTCCCACAAAAGATTTTTCATAATAGAAGTTGTACTTCTTCTATGGATATAGTGGTATGCTTGCATTGGCTTAGAAGGAAATTAGAACAAAAACCTCTACAGAAAATGCACAGCTTTGATCTGAGGCCATTTATTTTAACATTGGATTATCTCTAATTTTATTATATTTCTCTTTTCCTCCATTGTTTTTCAATTATGTGAAAGGATACCTTATTTCCTGTGAATTAGTATTTGTTCCATGCATCATTTAACTTGTGACAGCCTACAGATGTAAACAAATAGTTCTTTATTATGTAGATAAATGCATTCTTCCCACTCTGATTGGAGCAAGTATATATGTGGGTAGTGCCTGATGAAACTTTAAATTTGGAAGGAGTTTCTTATATGTCATTAAGTGACAAAGAGCCATTTCTTTCACAGTTAACTTATTACTTCTTGATTATTACAAATTACTTTTGAAATCTTTGAAGCAAAATTTAAGTATGTTGGCAAAACACAACATAACAAAGCATGTTTCTCTGAACAGGACAGGACAGAACAGAAAAACAGAGTTGGAACGGACCTTGAAGGTCTTCTTGTCCAACCCCTTGCTTAAGCAGGAAACCTTATACCATTTCAAACAAGTGGTTGTCCAATCTCCTTTTAAAAACTTCCAGTGTTGGAGCATTTACAACTTCTGGAAGCAAGTTGTTCCACTGATTAGTTGTTCTAACTGTCAGGAAATTTATCCTTAGTTCTAAGTTGCATCTCTTCTTGATTAGTTTCCATCTATTGCTTCTTGTCCAGCCTTCAGGTGCTTTGGAGAATAGCTTGATACCCTCTTCTTTGTAGCAACCCCTGAGATATTGGAACAGTGCTATCATGTCACCCCTAGCCTTATTTTCATTAAACAATTCCAGCAACCATTCTTCATACGTTTTAGCCTCCAGTTCTCTAATTATATTTGTTGGTCTGCTCTGCAGTCTTTCTAGAATCTCAACATCTTTTTTATATCAGGTGGTGACCAAAACTGGATGTGGTATTCCAAGTGTGGTCTTACCAAGGCATTAAAGAATGGTATTAAAATTTCACATGATCTTGAATCTATCCCTGTTAATGCCGCCTAGGACTACATCATATACATATATATGTTTTCTTAAGTTTTCGCGGGTACTTACATGTATGGTATTCAGCTTTGTTCGGGTATTTTCCCATGTCATTATAGTTGTGCTTTTAAAGTTGTAGCAACGTTTCGGCAGAATCTCATCTGCCATCATCAGGCTTCTGTATTGTGTTAGTCTGTGAGTCAGACTTTTACAGTTGTTTCAGTTTTAAATTTGGGGCTAGCCTACTGCTGTGCCAGAATGGTTTTTTCTTCATCTTGATTGATTGGAAATCTTGGTCTGTGTTTATTAGTCTTGGAGTTTGCTGTGTTCTGCTTGATTGGTGTTTCTAATATCTTCTGTCTGTTTTTTGGCTCTTTTTGTATCTTGATTGGCTGGCAACACTGTGTTACTTTATTGGAGGCCTTTAGTGCAGCTTGGCTCCGAGTAAATGGACGACTATCATTTGTTAGGAAGCTAGGTTTCATCTCGGTGCCTGGTTGGGGTGTGCTTGAGCTGGAGGTATCAGGGGGGATCTGTTTGTGCCCAGGTGTTTGCCAGGCTAGTGGTGTGGAGATTTTTTTGTTTGTGAGTGCAGGCTTCCAAATAATTGACAGTCTGGTGGAATCATCTCTTCTATTCATGCTTTCAGGTCTTTTTTCAATCTCTATGGCTTCTCTGATAATTCTGTGGCTGGGGTTTTCTATAGTGGCTAGGGTTTGGTGCCATTGAAGTTGATGCTATGACCTGTGGCTTTCATGTGTTGGACTAGTGAGGAAGTGTGTTCCAGATTTTTTACTGCATTTTTGTGTTCATCCAAGCGGGTACTTATTCTTCTATTGGTCTGTCCAATGTATGTGGCCGGGCATGATGCACAGGGGACTTCATATATGCCTTGGTTTTCCAGGTCAATTTTATCTTTGGGGTTTCTAAGGATGGCTGCTATTTTTCTGTCTGTTTTGAAGGCAGTCTTGATGTGCTGTCTGTGTAGTATCTTACTGATTTTGTCTGTAGTACCTCTTATGTAGGGCAGGACAGCTGTTTCATAGGTCTGTTCATCTTCTAGGTCTCCATTATATCTCAGTGTGTTTTTGTGGATCAAGCCGGTTATTTTGCTTTTGTGGAAGCCGTTGGCTGTCAGTACTTCAGTCAGGGTGCATAGTTCAGTCTTTATGTGTGTCTTGTCTGCCAGGTGTTTGGTTCTAGCAATTAGTGTTTTGGCCATGGAGTTTATCTGTGCTGGGTGGTGGTGGGATTGGGCGCTGAGGTAGCGGTTGGTGTGTGTGTTCTTCTGGTATATGGTGTGTCCTAGTGTGCCATCTGTTTTTTTGTAGATTAGTACATCTAGGAATAGTAGTTGTTTGTTTGTTTCTGTTTCCATGGTGAATTTGATTTTGGGTATGTGCTGTTTAGGTGTGTTAGGAAATTGTTTGGGTTTTCTTTTCCATGGGGCCAAATCATAAATGTGTCATCGATGTATCTTAACCATAGTTTGGGTTTGTGGATGACATTAGCCAGGGCTCTGGATTCGAATTCTTCCATGAACAGGTTTGCAATGACGGGTGACAGTGGTGATCCCACAGGGACTCCTTCAATTTGCTTGTATCTTTGTATCTTTGTCCTTTGTATATGAAATATGTGTTGGTTAAACAGTGTTCTGTTAATTTTATGAGGTGTTTAGCTGGTTGGTATTTATTTTTGATGATTTCAAAAGTTTCTTTTATTGGGACTTGAGTGAACAGTGAGACCACGTCGAAACTTACAAGCAGATCTTCTTGTTCCACATGTAGATCTTTGATCATTTCCAAGAAGTGGTATGAGTTTTGTACATGTGAAGCTGCTGTTTCAGCATGGGGCTGTAGCTGTTTTGCTAAGTGTTTAGCTAGGTTTTGTAGTGGTGCTCCTCTGGAGTTGACTATGGGTCTGAGAGGTATGCCTTCTTTGTGTATTTTTGGGAGGCTGTATAGTTTGGGGCATCTGGAAGATTTGTGTTCGAACACAATACAGAAGCCTGATGATAGCAGATGAGATTCTGCCGAAACGTTGCTACAATTTTAAAAGCACAACTATAATGACGTGGGAAAATACCCGAACAAAGCTGAATACCATACATGTAAGTACCTGTGAAAACTTAAGAATATGTATGTGTGTGTGTGTGTGTGTGTGTATGTATGTATGTATGTGTATATATACATACATATCTATATCTATACATACACATCTATATCTATATCTATATCTATATCTATATCTATATCTATATCTATCTATATATATGGCATTCAGTTTTTTTCGGGTATTTTCCCACGTCATAGTAGTTGTGCTTTTAAAGTTTTAGCAACGTTTCGGCAGAATCTCATCTGCCATCATCAGGCTCCTGTATAGTGTTCATCTGTGAGTCAGACTTTTATAGTTGTTTCAGTTTTTAATTTGGGGCAGCCTATTGCTGTGCCAGAATGTTTTTTTCTTCATCCTGATTGGTTGGGAGTCTTGGTCTGTGTTTATTAGTCTTGGAGTTTGCTGTGTTCTGCTTGATTGGTGTTTCTAATATTTTCTGTCTGTTTTTTGGCTCTTTTTGAATCTTGATTGGCTGGCAACATTGTTACTTTATTGGAGGCCTTTAGTGCAGCTTGGCTCCGGGTAAATGGATGGCTATCATTAGTTAGGAAGCTAGGTTTCATCTGGGTGCCTGGTTGGGGTATCAGGAGGGATCTGTTTGTGTTGGAGGTATCAGGCGGGATCTGTTTGTGCCCAGGTGTTTGCCTGGCTTGTGGTGTGGAGATTTTTATTATTTATAAAGTAACACAATGTTGCCAGCCAATCAAGATACAAAAAGAGCCAAAAAACAGACAGAAGATATTAGAACCACCAATCAAGCAGAACACAGCAAACTCCAAGACCAATAAACACAGACCAAGACTCCCAACCAATCAGGATGAAGAAAAAACCATTCTGGCACAGCAATAGGCTGCCCCAAATTTAAATCTGAAACCACTGTAAAAGTCTGACTCACAGATGAACACTATACAGAAGCCTGATGATGGCAAATGAGATTCTGCCGAAACATTGCTACAACTTTAAAAGCACAACTACTATGACGTGGGAAAATACCCGAACAAAACTGAATGCCATACATGTAAGTACCCGCGAAAACTTAAGAATATACATACATACATACATACATATATATATTCGTAGATTTTCATGGGTACAGGTATGCAGATCTTGGCGTGTTCAGGTCTTTTCCCATGTAAGATTGAGATCTCAATCTTACATGGGAAAAGACCCGAACATGCCAAGATCTGCATATATATATATATATATATAGACCAGAAAGCATGAACAGAAGAGATGATTCCACCAGGCTGTCAATCATTTGGAAGCCTGCACTCACAAACAAAAAAAAAATCTCCACACCACAAGCTAGGCAAACACCTGGGTACAAACAGATCCCACCTGATACCTCCAGCTCAAACACACCCCAACCAGGCACCCAGATGAAACCCAGCTTCCTAACTAATGATAGCCATCCATTTACCCGAAGCCAAGCTGCACTAAAGGCCTCCAATAAAGTAACACAATGTTGCCAGCCAATCAAGATACAAAAAGAGCCAAAAAAACAGACAGAAGATATTAGAAGCAGAACACAGCAAACTCCAAGACCAATAAACACAGACCAAGACTCTCAACCAGTCAGGATGAAGAAAAAAACCATTCTGTCACAGCAATAGGCTGCCCCAAATTTAAATCTGAAACCACTGTAAAAGTCTAATTCACAGATGAACACTATACAGCAGCCTGATGATGGCAGATGAGATTCTGCTGAAACGTTGCTAAAACTTTAAAAGCACCACTACTATGACGTGGGAAAATACCTGAACAAAGCTGAATGCCAGACATGTAAGTACCCGCGAAAACTTTAGAAAACATATATATGAATATATATATACGAATAACCATCCACTGATAATTATCTCAACAGTCAAATGCTATCTAATTAGGAGCATTTTTATTGGCCAGTAAAGGCTAAAAAAGGGAAAAGACCAGGTAAATGACTGCAAACTGCATTTTTGAGCTGCATTTGGCAGAGATGTTAAGTCAAAGAAATCCTAAGACTTAACAGAGGAAGTCATGAATAAAAAAGTGACAATACTGCACACACTCTCTCTTTCAGACTTTTGTTTATAAATACCTTAAACTGTGTCATAATCCTCAACAATAAAGTAAAATCCTGTGATTTTGTTTCCTTTTCACACTTACCATGTCTGCTAATGAATCGTATGCAGCTCTCTACCACCAAAGGAATTGCGTGGCTGGAATCCTGGATGACAAAATGTGATAAAGAAGAAAGAGAAAGAAAGAATTTTTGAACATCATATATTTTGAAATAGTCTGCCAAGGGACATCTATTTCTAAATGTAAGATTGCTATACAGTGAGTCTCATGCAAAATGTATTATTCAATAAATACACATACTGGGAAGCTGGGAATAGACACATATTTATATATATGGTCAATGGTGTTTAATGACTATAACGGTAACACCCAAAAGAATAGTTTTACAGGAAAAAACTCCGCAATATACTACTAAATAAAATTAAGGCAGAATTTTAAGATTTTTTTTCCTTAAGAAATTTTTTTGACGATAACTATCAGGATATTTAAATACATATTGTTTCTACATATAGTCAGCTTCTTTAACAGTATCTCTGCCCAGTAACCCAAGATCTTTCCATGTATCATAACACCATTTGTCTTACAGATCTGATGTCATCAACCCAGGAAAGATATGTCTCTTTTTCCATTATTTTTAGACTGCTTTAGTCTGATAGAGAAAATAGAATCCCCATTTTGGAACAGAGCTTCCCTATGTTTTTCTCAAACTGATAAGATATTTTGCTATTTTAAAATAAGTTGCCAGTATGGTCATTAGTAAAAGAAAAAGACAAATAATCATTGCTTATATTACAGAATTGACTGGGGAATAGAAAAATAGAAATTTCTGGACAAAATAATTAAGACTTCTATATGCTTTATTGTAAGCTAATAATTAAATGACAACAAACTACAAGTGAAGCCTCAAATCAAAGATGTTCTTGAAGAGGAAAAAAAAAAGAAACTCCAATTTCTCACTTTACTGTGAACATAAGTTATATATGTTATAGCTTCTAGGGTTCTATAAAGCATGCCGAGAGGTCTTTTGCAAAGTATGACAGTGTGCAACATTAAAGATGTTCCTCCTCTGGAAGGATCAGCATTGCTGCTTTGAATATTGCCCTTGGTGGTTTGTGTGCGTGTGTGTATGTGTATGTGTATGCACGCATGTACAGATAACACTTTTGCTGTGACCATCCGTGAAGCAATGCAGCTGTATATGTACACACAGGGACAAAGAAACAGAATAGCTTCCTTTAACCCTTCAAATAAGGAATATTTTGTACTAGTAAGCATTGTACTAGTAAGCATTTTCTGAATGCAATTTTACACCCTACTAGTTTTTCCAATAGCATGTTAAAAATTACCATGCCAAAAGTCATCAGATAGGGACAAAAAGACACTGGAATTTCTCTTATGGCCACAGCACATCTCCCTCCTCCCTTCCCGATACTCTCTCTCTCCCTCCCCCTCTCTCTCCTTCCCCTCCCCTCTCTCTCCTACCTAACAAACCAGAAAATAATGCAAGAGTGCTGACAGTAGTGCTGAAACACACAATTACAGTGAAATGGAGCAGTTAAGTTGTGAGTTATAAAGGTGAACCAAAGTGGAAAAGAACAAACTGCTCGGGTAAGTTCCAGCCATTAGAGGGCAACAGCTTCAAGTTCAAAAATTCCAAGCAGGAAGAGATAAGGAAACAATGTATATGGACCCATTCACAGACACATTTGTTCTGTGCAAATAAAAAAAAATCAACTATAGATAAATGATAGCCTCAAATGAAGTTCAGCAAACTTTAGCCTCAAAACGAATCAACAGATAATTTGCAGGGGGCTTTAGTTTGCCTGAGTATTCATCTCCCTCCAGGTCCTCTAATGTTATATGCACAGCAACAACTGGACACAGAATGGTGCAATTTGGTTGATATATTACTTCAAACTGGAAATTCACCCTAAATTGCACCCTAAATTGTAATGAAGGTAACTGACTTTCATTCATAAATACCTGGTCACCAATAAAGCTTGGAGAACAGGAGGAGGCAGGGAAACCTGTATAAAATATAGATTCTGAGCTATTCTCCACCAAGTGATATTGATGATCCTGATGAAACTTTATCTCTAAATAGGTTTCAATATTGTTGCTAATAATTTGTGAGATAAATTCTAACATAGGGTAAGCATTAATTGATTTCTCAGGAATCTAGTATCAGGTTATGCCTCATTCCGACAAATGTCCTTAGGCAGTTTTAGAAGAATGTTCCTTTTACCTTCTATGTAGCAGCTTTTTTGTTGATACATATTAGAAAAGGGATTATTGATCTGCAAACTTCACTGGATATTCTTTTGTGCTTGAGTTTTCGCTTGAAGCACTTTAGTAAAGGAGAATTTGTCGTAATATATGGCAGCCTATTTTACTGTGAATAGCTCAAACAGTCAGCAAATGCTGAAATACCTTTCTTCTAGTTTTAATTCAATGTTTCTGACCCTATCCCCCATGGCAATGGAAAATAAATCATCGTCTGTGTGACAACCCTTCAATATTTGAAAACTGCTTTCATATTTCACCTTAGTTGTTCTTCTTATAAGATCCTTGTTCTTGAACTACTCTGGGTTTGGTTTCCTTCACTATCTTGGTTGTGCTCTGCTGAACTTACTTGAATTGGTCATCATTCTTTCAGAGATGCAGTGCTCAGAACCAGACAGAATATTTCATGTGGGGTCTGACCCAGGCAAAGGAGAATTACTAATTAACAATTGTTTTCCATGTTCTGGACTCTCTGCTCCTTTTAAAGCCACCCATAAAATATTGCTGCAAAAAAGACCAGAGTCCAGGCACAACTGACAGCAACAGCAAGTTCAGTAACAGCTGACAACTATAGAGTGGTTTTATTGTCATTTAAATAACTTTCTTACCTGCTTTCTTATAGCAGAACTGCGTCTGCTGTTGATCCAAGAATTCACATGAACCATTATCAACAGATGAGGGAGAACAGGAAGAGAAAGCAAAAGCATGTTTCAAATAAATCATTTACAACCAAAGTATCAGTTTATTTTAAATATAAATAGTTCATCAGTGAATGGTGATAGAGAAGAAACAAAGTCAAGAAATAGTTCCATTAATTTATTTCAAGTTTTAAAATCTAATTTAAAATAAAAGTACTATAATGGTCAAACAGGCACAGCAGGGTGTATTGCTAACAGAAGGCTATACTTAACCTTTTACTTCCAATCTTAGAGAGCTTCACTATAAAGCTCCTTCTTTCTGTAATGTCATTTAGAAATTATTTAAAGGCAGTCCCATGCTAAGAAATGCATACTCTTCTGGGTAATTTACAACAAGGATGAAGAAAATTCAAATTATTTTCTCTGAAACAAATTCAAACTTAATGGCACTTTATTAAAACATGTCTTCAATAAAAAAAGTAGCAGGATTGAAGTAACAAGATCAAATACAAACCATCTCATAAATGTGTTTGTGATTTCTTATATATTACTGGGAGACTCAGAAAGAGTCAAATGGTCATTAAAACATGTGTTTAGGTGTTCTTATGTGGAACACCTTGTCACTCATTTTAAATATATTGGAGTACAATCATATCTGCTGAGACTGTCACTTGAAGCAAAGGATTAATGGGTTTCTCAATTTTCAATGACCAAGGAATGTAGTGATATTAGAAGTCAGCTAGAGATTTATGCAGTGTATCTATGGTGGCAGCTAACCTAATGATATTTCTCAGGAGTCCTTAAGACCCACAGAAGTTTAGTTTGTCTTTATAATTTATCTACAGATCCAAGGCACTTCAACTTAATCATTTAGATGGCTCTCCTGAGGACCTGTGGAACTACACCTTGAACTGATGTGATTGAAATCCTTCCTATGGGAAAACCGAGTTGGCGCTAGACTGACTTATGACTTCTAAAATAACTCTGAAGGAAAAAAACTGGAATACATGACACTCACTCCATACGTTTTTTTGGATGAGATAACAGTTAATACTAGTATTTGTTGTATATAGAAAGTCTAATTTCAGGTAATAACTTTTCTAGGTAAACTATCACAGAAAGAGTCACTACTTAGCTGAAGTAAACACCTCCAGATAAGATACAGCAGGAGTGTCCAATCCTTGGTCTGTGGATCAGCCCCACTCCATGGAATACCAGAAACCAGATTGCACAAACAAGTGAAGCCCCATCCATGGGATGCAGGCAGCACATGAAACCATGCCTCTCTGGTCCACGGAAAAACCTTTCTCCATGGAACCAGGCCCTGTTGCCCAAAAGATTGAGGGCCACTGATACAGAGCAGTAGTCTGTCAAAAAATAAGATAGTTTTCCATTTCCATTTCCTTCTTCTGTTTGTTTCCTGCGCTGGTGTCCTATCAACCTTAGCATATAAATACAATGCACATCTTTTAAAATCTTACATATTTACACCCAATTTTCTTATTTTGACAACAGTTCCATAATGGTTAACAATAAATAGTTAACCTAATGTTATTGCCCCAAATCAGAGATGAATGACACACACACAAAAAGATTGATCTTAATTACTGCCTATTTGTATATACTATTATATGCTTATTTACACCTACAGTGGACAAATAGATGCTTGCAATTACAATGTTTTTAATGAAGTTTATTTAGAAGCCCAGGATGCTCACTTTTCCCTATTATCCTTTAATTGAAAGCAACAGTTAATAGAAGCCCTTCTCTACTGTTTATGTTGTCAGATAAATAGTAATTTTGATAAAGAAGATTGACAGGGATGGACAAAAATGTATGAATTAAATCTTGTTTACTTCTTAGTCTCCTGTTTGAGATATCAATGGAAAGTATCATTAGGGTGTGAGATAACATAAATGATAGAGTTTATATATTATGGCTAGCCAGAATATGATTGATTTGCTTTGGTGTTAACTTCCTGTGTTGCTTGGCAAACAAACTAAGCTTTAAATATCATGGTCTAGTGGAAAGTGAGAACTCAGTCATTATAACAAATACAGAGAACACAAAGGACACTGTTCTTCCAATTCAATTCAGAACATTGGTCCTTAGAATGGTCTATGCTGGCTGGCAGAAGCCACCTATTCAGATTCAACCATTTTTTCCCCAAATTCTCCTTAAAATGAAGCAATTTTCCTATAGCTGTGCAACATTGGTAGAAGGCAACACTTAGCAAGGATTAGTAGTCAACATACTTAATCTCAAACATATAATATAAATGGATTCTCTAAAAATGTTGACAACTTTCTCTTAGAATTCGGTGAACTTGAAATGACAAATATGGAATATTGTGGCAATATACTATTGAGATAATTAGGCTAGATATGAACTATCAGCCTGCCATTCATTTGCCATCCTGCTCGTTGTTCTTTGATTCTATAATTAAAATCTGTTTTCAGCTGTCCATGTTCAACTCAACTTGAAAGTAATGGAAGCAACTGGTGATAGGTCAAACTGACTGATGTGTTGTTTGCAGTGTTTTTCAGGGTATGGTTTTATCACTTTATGAATGTAATTCACCTAGAACCATAAGGGGGTGGCATACGAATGGCGGCATCATTAAATAAATAATAGCAAAAAGGAGCATCCCATTTTATCTTTTTGGAAATCAGCTCTGGTAGACTCCCCCCTGCTTTTGCTTTCAATTCAGTTATTTTTGCTTCCAATTCAGTTATTCCTATTCTGACAAATGAATTCCTGGAAATAAAAGTTACTGGAAAAAATAGTATATAATTCAACTACTTGCCAAAACAGATGCAGGATGAATTTGAAAGAAAATCAACCTTTCTTGTGCTTAAGAAACATTTTTAATTTTGTGGGTTTTTTTTTTTTAAATCAAGACTCAAGAAAGACTCCAGATGCTTCCTCTGTTGTTGTTCTCTCATGTGCTGTATTTTATCTGTGTTTTTTTATTCTTTGTTTTTATACCTTTTGATAATTGTAAGTAATGAGAATTGTAGAAGACACCAGTAATTGCTGGTGTCTTGTTGTTGTGGTTATTATTATTATTATTATTATTGTTGTTGTTGTTGTTATTATTATTATTATTATTATTATTATTATTATTATTATTATTATTATTGGATTGGAATAGCAATGACATTCCAATATAGTCCCAATAATAGCTGAATTATTATTAATAATGAATGAAAATGGCGGTGATGCAGGTTCCCCTTACAGGCAATTTAAGGTATTTTCAAATGTTGATCTTACTACCACCATTATATTTAATACTGTACCACAATGAATTATATTTCATTACTGCAAGTGTCAGTTCTCAATTAGGAACTATCAGCTGAGCTTGATTTTTTATTGTATTTATATACTTGATTTATATCCGATCTTTCTTTCCACAGGGATATATAAATCAAAGTAATTATTCCAGAACAGCTAACCTTTTTTAAAAAATACAAACATGTGCCATATGGACATACATCTTTGCTTCTAGGCCAACAATAATGGAAATTTGGAGATTTGTAACATTCCACAGAAGACCAATAAAAAGTCATTTTTTTCAATTATCATTTCCGCATCTGAGGTGGCATTTATGATAGAATGATTGATGTTGGGCCCAGTTATAACAAAACGTTTGTTCTCTTCACTGATTTAATCCAATTCTCTGTCAGACCAGATGGGGTCAGTGGGGTAAAATGCAAGAAAACCTCTGTATGATTGATCTCTCCCCTCCTCTGTTAGGCAATCAAAAGCACTTCAATATTTTGTTTTCAGGGCTTTTTATCCTACTGGATAGAGATGAATTTAGCAGAGCAGAGTGCTAGCCTGAGAAAATCTGGAGAACCTAAGATATATTATTGGCTAAATAAACAAATCATAGGCTGGGTTCACAATGAGCTAAACCAGAATTAAACCAATCAACCATTATGGTTTGTAAGGTTCATGGCTTAGCATGATGTGAGAACTCAACCAGTTAAAAAATGCAGCACAGTAAAATGTTATTAATCTGAATCTCTTTTTCTTTCTCAAGTGCATTTGGTAATTGGAACATGATGTGGGACTCTCCCAAGTTAAATTTTGCTTTTCATTTAATTTGGAATTCCTTAACGATGTTTCCTTCTGAGAAGGCTACGACATACTACTTCTATATCTTTGACAAGAAAATGTACAGACATATCTGTTACATATCTAAGTCAATCTGAAGAGGACTTTATCTTTTAAAGATATGTCTCATTTTCTACCAGCAAAAAGTTCTGAAGCAAAGGTGAGGAAACAAATGGTATTATGGTCTCAAAATACTTATACAATTATCACAATTTTTTGTGGCTAGGTGGACCTAGAGATATCCACTGCTAGTGTAAAGCCATTATCAAATGTAATAGCTCCTTCTAACCTTATACTGACAGTCAAATGATATGATCAATACTATGCAAATCTCTGTAACGATCTAGTTATAATCCATCAAAATTCCAAATTCAACAATGCATACCAAAGGGAATACATGGCATGACAACAATTTTTCACTCTGAACCATAGCCAATTCTTTTGTTTCTGATGAATATTCTAGTTTACAAATGGCCTCATCGCCTAATATCAGGGGGTTGTGTTTTTTTTTTTTGTTTTTTTTTTGGGGGGGGGGCTGCTCCAAAGATTTCTAAACGAAACCAACATTTCCATGAACATTTTATAAAAGAGAATTAAAATGATTGTTTGGAGTTGAATTAGTTAACATTTGGTTTTCAGGAAACTCCTCTTTTGCCTGTTGGAAGATACTCAAACAAGGAAGCTGCCACACCTACCTCGCAAGAGAGCAGTCGCTCCTTTGACCTGTGATGAGAAAAATGAAAACAATTATGTTTTTAAACAGAGGGGAAAATTTTTGCAGGAGAAAAAGGCATGTGAAAAAATTTGAAAGGGAACTGGAAGAAACTACAGTATTATGGGAGGGAGAAGACACACAGTGGCTGATTTCCCTTTAGATCAATCATTTTTATCAAGAAGATAAGCAGCAAATTAGGTAATATGGAGTTCTTAGTGCTCTGACCTTGGTCTACTAGCTTTACTCTACAGTGGTAGAGTAAATATTTATATTACATATAAATAGGCAGCAAATGTCACTCCCATTCATACTCATGTTACCTAGTTGAATAATGAAAGGCAACAATAATGAAAGCTCAGGGAACACCAAAATCTCAAAAGTTCAAACTTAGTTACTGATATTTTTTTCTACTAGATCAGGAAATGTACAAAATAGTTCTTAGCTGTCTGAGGACTTGCCTTGCTCTTTAGACACTGACTTGCTATACCTGCTAGAATTGTTCAAGTGTAATAAGACATGGCAGGAAGTATGGCATTTCTTTCTCTTTCTCAGCAAGAGATTACTATTTTTCAGAAATCACTCAGAAAATGTGCACAACATTTTTAGATTTATTAGCATGGAATGTTCTGTCAAATCTGGTCACGCTGGCTGTGGATTAACTGATCTTTCACACCATATCTCTGGAGAGCTGCTGGTTGCTCTACAAGGTACAATGTACTAGCAGACTAGCTAGTTCAGAAGTCTATAGTTTTATTATTTCCTGTCTTTTTATTTATTTATTTTTAAATCCATAACTATTTCAAATGAGGAAAAAGACACCAAACTTCAATGCCCGGGGCATTATGGGCAATATTTAAAAGGATCTCAACTTACAGTGATAGAGAAGACACACGTTATTTGACAGATAACAAAACTAAGATAGCTTTCTCTGTTGCAATGGTATTGATTTATATTGGCTATAATATTTCCCCCAAGATCAGAAATGAAACTAATCAAATACGGCCAATTGTTAATCATGGACAATAAATAACACATTTTAAACAATCACTTTCCTACTCCCAAGAAAAAAACTTAATTATTCAAAGCAGTTCATATTTTATAATAACATTACATTAAACTAGAGTTTTTTACCCTTTGCCCCATTTCTATTACAGAATATTAATATGAATATAACTACATGGCTTTAACAATGTCAAAAGGCTTTAGTATTAAATTAATAAATGCAGGTAAAAGATAGGAAATAATTATTCTGTACCAAAGAAACCTACTGATATTTTCTATTAATGGAAACTACCATGTCCAGAGTAAAATAATTTACAAGTCAGAAATAGAATGGGGCAGAGAAAACAAATCAATACTGTTTGCCCCAAAGCTAGATAACCAGTAGTATTTTGCAGTCTGTTGAGCAATCACTAACAAAGAAACAATGCCAAAGATTTCAAGCAAGCAGTTTCTGGTCCTACAACATTTATCAATAATGGTTAAGATTAACATCTAAACCAGGGGTCTCCAACCTTGGCTCCTGGAAGCCTGGCGGACTTCAACTCCCAGAGTTCCACAGCCAGCAAAGCTGGCTGTGGAATTCTGGGAGTTGAAGTCCGCCAGGCTTCCAGGGGCCAAGGTTGGAGACCCCTGATTCTAAACCCACTTCAATTTATAACATTTTGCTTCCAACATTCTTGCCAACTCAGATAATTCCATTTATCTCTTTTTAAATAGCTTAGATTCAGGACTGGGATCTTTGTGAGCAACGTGAATTCACAAAAGCTTTACTAAGGACCAGAAAAAGAGGTTTTCTGATTTTATGAAATCAGGCAAAAAATACCTTCGGTGTTTTTGATGCTCTCCGGGCAGGGAGTCAGTTAAAGGGACAAGCAAGTTAAGAGAAGCAGTATGTTCGAATGCAGAAATCAGCAGTGATTCAAGAATGTGGTTTGTCACAGGGTCAGCTTGAGTATTATATGGTAATACTCAAAGGGAGGGAAAATGCTCAAAGAAAATAACCTTTCTGACTTGTTTTACTTTACATGATAGCGGAATAATTCCTTTAACTGAAAAAATCTTTTTTTAAAAATATGCATACTGCTTCATTTGACTTCAAGTGGGATGAAGAAGAATTTTGGTTTATGTTTTTGGTTAAAAATAACAAATATTTTCATCCAATAATTTGTGTATTCAGTCCACAGAGCCCTTTCCAAGTCATCTGCATTACTTCTCCTAGACTTCTTCACAGTCTGAAGAAATAAAAATGTCAAGTTTCTATAATAATTCCCTAAATATAAAATATATATTTAAAGCTGCCTGTGCTCGGCCAGGGGAACCTAGCCATATGGCTCAGGGAAGGATTTTATAAAAATCAAAGAAAGTTCTGCAAAATATTGGTTCACTGCAATTTAGAATAAATTTTGTGATTTACATTTTCTCTCCAAAGACTTGAATGCTGTAAGTGGAACCAGATCAATATGAAGAGCTACTTTATTGTTTGGACTTGATTCTTGCAGTTAAATTAAAAGTGAATGCTATTCTGCCAATTTATTTAAATTATCTATCCTTGCTCTTCTCAGATTATGAAATGGCATCTTTGATTCGGTCACTGGCACCAGACAATTAATTCCAACAATAACCATTGCTAATCCATTCATTTTATTAAAGTGCCAATAGGCTAGATGCATGCCAAAGTACTTTTTAATTCTACTTGAAAACACCCAATTTTCCTCTGTGACTGAAAAATCCACACAGACATGGAAAGCAATCTAATTCAACAATAAAAATGCTTCCCTAATGATAGAATATTTGCACACCATGAGGAAAAAAAGGATTAATTGAAAGAATTTACCTAATTTGATTCTGTAGATATGCTGAAATGAGAGGGGAAGGGAGAGAAAATGGTTTCACTTAAACAAATAGATGTTGCACATTATTGGCTCATTAAGCACTTCCCTTTTGCCATTACTTAAGCAGCACTGCAGGGATGGAATAATAAATCCATAAAACATGACTTTGTCCACTTAGCATTGATAATCCAAGATTGTTATGCTCAGTCAGCTGCCTAATTTAGTAATTACAAAGGCTGGGCTGACACACTGACAAGCAAATCTCATGCTTACTTTCTCCCAAAGTCTTCTGGAGGAGATCATGCTTGGCCTGGAGCTTGGTGATGAGATTCCTCCCTTCCAGATATTCCTTCAATTTCTAAAATAAAAAAGAAAGAAAGAAAAATATCTCTGAAGAATTAAAATTTATTTCACAAATATTTTGGAGCAATAAACCAAGGAATCAGAAAGACTTAAAAAGAGTCAATATTCTGCCATGTTTCCATTTGAAAACTATTATGTGAGAAAGAATTTGGAACAAATTAACCACTGTATTTGGTGTTACATAATTAAAACCAATATAATTACATTTTTTTCAATCAGACATCCCTTGATGGCACAGTAATGTAAGCAAACTTTTGTGGATCAGATCAGAGATGGCAGGCAGTGTTGCTTCATGTAGGAAGAACCAATCAACACTGGTAACCTTAATGTCTGTCCTTCATTGAATGATTTCATATTTATTTCCTCTGCCTTATTCTGTGGCGTTTAAAATAGGATTAATAGTAATAATAGTAATTAATTCAGACTAAGAATGGTAAAGTGTACAGGTATAACCCCATTAATAATGAAGCAAAGATATCTGTATGCTGACTGAATTCCTTTTTCTTAAAAAAGAGCCCCATGTAATCCAAATTAAACATACAATGCTTTAAAAGAAAATATATATAATCCCTGGAATATCATATATCACAAGGATACTTGAGACAAAGCCCTCTCAGATCATTGAGGATTCATCTAATCCAGCATTCAATTAGCACTCAATTGTTTCTGGAAGAACATAAACTGTAGCTGCTATTCAATAATGGAAGATATGCTGCCTATTTAGGAGGTTGCCCTGATACCCAAAGGTGCAGAGTTTCCAGAGTGATTTTTGTCATTTTGGTGAAAGTAGTGAGTTCCTATGGAACCTGCTGGATCTACCCTCTCGTTGCATTTTGTGTAATTTGTGTGATGATATTATTAACAAGTAACATAAATGGATACAAATGATTTTATTTACTTATTTTTATGTACATTTGCTAAAATTTGCTGTTCAAGCAATAAAAACATAAAAGAACAAATTACAAGAAAAGAGAAATCAGTTCTGAATATAATAACCTCCGGCATCTTTACTGTAATGGACAATATTACTTCAACAGTTAATGAAATAGTTAATATGGAAAATATCTTTAATTTTACAATTTATTAAAGGATGTCTGGAGGAAGGAATTCCAGAAAATGAGGTCCATCACAGAGAAATACTGTCTACAGTTTACATCAATCTCACCTCTGATAAATATGGGATACTCAGCACCATAACTAAGACAAATATATTTGGCAGTTGTGTTATATGTACAGAATAAGATCTTTAAGATATGCAGAGCTTTAAAAACTAAAGCCAATACTTAAAATTGTAAATGTTGCTATAAATCAGAAAACTACAAAAACGAGTGTGAACATAAAATATGCATACATTAACACCACGTCAGAATTTGTAAAGCACTGAAGATTTGGATATGTTCCAACTCCTGGGAGATGTGAGGTTAGATAGCTTGTTGACAGATTTTTCCTCAATTGCTTTGTTTAAATTTATTCTTGGCAACCATTGTATGATTTTACCTTACTATTTTTAACATGTTGTTAGCTTCCCAGATTCAAATTTGTGAAATCCACAACCATATAAATTGTTTTAATACACACATACATACATTTAGGCCATACTGGTCAAATTGAAATTTCAATTAATCCCCCAGTGAAAAGAAGCTGACACAACCTCTGCATTTAGAGTTAATGCAGTATTTGTCAGTATTAAACAACAACTTCCTAATTTTGCTATGTGAACAATTTACACAAATACCTAAACCCACGACCCCACCTCTTTAAGTACAATTAAAGTAAATTATCATTTGAATAAAATGTGACACCTGATGATAATGTGGACAAGTCAATGAATTTTTCTTGGCAGCAACATAGATTGCCACTTCTTTCTCCCCAGAAAGGTTTACTACCCTCCCCAATCTAGCCTGCAACTCTGGTTTTTTCAGGTGGCCTTCTATCAAGTACTAGACTGGTCCCATTTTACTTAGCTTATTTCCCTTTTTTCAGAGATCAAGGGATATACATGGGGGTTTATTATATTTTATTCTTTCAACAACAATCTTATTAGATTGAGAAACAGTAACAAGACTAAAATTGTTCAGTGCTTTTTCACTGAATGAGTTTTCTCAGTCTTAACAACTTAACACCTATATAAAAATAATTATTTACAAACAAAATTTTATCCTACACGAGGACAAAATCACCATAGAATCTAGCTTGTCATTCCTTATGAACAGATATGCCAATTCAGATCATGAGAGAAGCATGAGGAAGTGCTAGAGTTGCCTCATCCAACAGATTTTCCATAGTAATAAGCTCCAGGGATTTATTTCTAAGGTTTTACTCAGTCATTTTAATCCTTGGTAAGATCTTGAAGATCTACAGTATTCGGATTATACTTTGCATGTACCCATTTATATGCTGATCTTCTTATAAAGAGCTCAAGGCAGCTTCACAACAACAACTCTATGACAATCTGAAAGTGGACTTAAACTTGGATGTCCCTGATTTAAGCCTACATCTTAACTATAATATAGAAAAATATATTGTGATGACCATCTGAGACCATCTCTAAAGGACCCCATAAAACTAGGCTGGTTAAAAATTTCATATGACTCACTTTAAATATTTGAAATTACTTTCCTAGAACTTCAAGGTTACAGTTCTTTTCTTACAGTATGTATGAAAAAGTTATATGAATTTCAAAAGAACATAAAAGGTTTATGCCCTATTCAAGTAAAGTGTTCTTGAAAAGTGCTCAATGGAAACTCCTTAATCTTCTTAGCTGACACAGACTTCATTAAATACTAGAGGTGTCTAAGTATCTACACTGTTGACATTTTGATGTGTGTATTCTTTATTCAATATTAGTTTAAATGTTTTATATTTCAGTGAACTGATTAATTACAGAATTACAGGTGATGGGTTTTCAAATTGATGGCTAAACAAATAGGGTTAACCCCACTGCTTTAAAAGCAAATTGCCAAAAATCAGAGCAATTAGGTTTTTAAAAGGGAGTAGAAATACATTTTTGAATAAAACAAAACAAAATTTGTATATTGTGTAATGCAAAATTAAAACAATTCTCAAGATAAGGATAAATGAACACTAAAGCAATCTGCACTTCCCTGAGAGATTTAGGAAACAGTTTGCCAAAGCAGTGATTGGAGCAACTTTCAGCATTGATATGTTCACAGTTCAATGGCTTACTCCCTGCTGTCAGTCAAGACTCCATTAAAATAAATACCCACCTGATAATAAGGCAGTACAATTGCCTGCCTGGAGCCAATTTAAATTGAAAGTGATATTCTGAACCCTCAACTATTAGGTCACCTTAGGAAGATATTTTTAAAAGCCCACAATGGACTCCTATTATTCCAAACATTTTGCTTCCAAATAATACATAAACCTGATGCTGGTTTATAAGTAAATGAGGCCTGAGAAAAAGTAAATCATACTGTGTCCCATTTTGGGAAAGCAACAAATTAAGATTCACACCTAACGAGAACAATAGTGTTTTCTGATTCTTTCCCCACCCACAAAGAAAAACTTAAACCTATTTCCAATCTAAGATGTTACGTTCATCTGACATGCAACTTTGAAAAATATTTGGAACCCAACACTTCTTCCCCTTTAAAATGGGACTGATCAATGTTTCAAAATGAAAAGATAGATTATATTCACTTTGAAGGACAGGACAGGACTAGGGCCTGAAACTGGTCAGCAGGAATTTTTGTGTCTCTAGCCAAAGACAGAAATTTTATAAACAAGGGACAGAAAGCAGAAATTAGACTTGGAAATGAGTAACCAAATGGCTATTGATACAAAAAGCAAGATTCACACATAAAAGAGGCTATCTTTGTCAAAATTGAATAGCCCCTCACTCAACAGGGAGGAGGGGAGATATGGCATCATCTATCTCCAGTCTACAACACAGACCTTTCAATAGTTCCAAGAAGGCTCCACACCCATTTGCACTACTCAGGTGACATTGACAACACAGATAAACCTCCAGGTGGCCTTAATAACTTGCTAAAAGAATGCAAATGACCAGCTGTCTGCAAGGAGTATAAATAGGGCGTTGGTACTTACCTGACACGCCTATTCTCTTTGAGTTGTGAAGAGCGTCCAGTAGTGGGAGGTGCTTCAGTCTCTGCATGTCTAGGCTGGCTTAATTTGTGGAATGCTCCTCCTCCCAGCGTTCCCCAGTTTTGGCAAAGATGAGAGAAATAAACACCCTCGTCCTCAATGCCCTAACAATTCATTGTCCGAAACAGGACCCCACCAGATGGAAAAAGGGTGGGGCTGGATGCTCTTCACAGCTCAAAGAGAACGGGCGTGTCAGGTAAGTACCAACGCCCTTTCTCCCATGAGCTGTTCAGAGCATCCAGTTGTGGAACATACCAAAGCTTGGCCTGTCCTATGGGAGGGACTCTGTCTGGCTTGGAATCCCCTCCTGATCCTTGTGGACCCGTTGCAGAACTCTTCTGCCAAAGGAGGCCTCAGTGGATGCAAACACGTCTATTTTATAATGCCTAATGAAGGGCGATGGAGAGGCCCAGGTTGTGGCTTGACAAATTTCAGTTATTGGTGCCTGTGTGGCCCACGCTGCCGATGTTGCGGCGCTCCTTGTTGAATGAGCTGTTATGCCCCTGGGCACCAGTAGTGATTGAGTCTGATACGTTCATTATCGCGGCCCATAGCAAACGGCCTATTGTGGAAGATGAGACCTTGCATCCCTGAGTGTTGGGCTGAAACGACACAAATAAGGCTTCTGTTTTTCTGAAAGTCGCTGTGCGGTGAATATATATTTGCAATGCTCACCTCACATCAAGCTGATGCCATTGTAGTTCTAACCCTTGGGGTGGTTTGGGACAAAAATTAGGAAGTATCAGCTCTTGTGCCCTGTGAAAAGCCAAATTAATTTTGGGTATAAACGTAGGATCAGGACGAAGGACCACCTGGTCAGAATGGAAGACACAAAGATCTTGTCTGATCGACAAAGCTGCAAGTTCCGAAATACGACGAGCAGAAGTGATCGCTACGAGGAAAACTACTTTATACGTCAGAAATTGGAGACTTCATGATTTCAAGGGTTCGAAAGGGCACTTAGTGAGTGCAAGAAGGACGTTGTTAAAGTCCCAGATGGGATAATGGTGAACCGCTGGTGGGCATAAATTTGTGGCTCCTCGAAGGAAACTCCGTATGTGTGGGTGATGGGAAAGAGATAGTACACCTTCACAAGTGATAACTGATGCCAAGGCTGCCACCTGTCTTTTCAATGTATTAGGAGATAATCCCTTATCAAGCCCCTCTTGTAAGAACTCTAGGATTTGAGCCACAGATGGATGGGATCAATTTGAGACTTGGTATACCATTTCCAGAAACTGGATCACGTGGCATTGTAAATGCGAGTTGTTGAGGGGCGTCTGGCGGCTTGGATGGTGGTGATAACTCTGTTGGAAAACTTTTCACTCTTCAGACAACTCCGCTCAACCTCCAGACAGTGAGGTGCAACCATTGAGGGTCCGGATGTTGAAGGGGTCCCTGGGTTAGCAAGACCCTGTCCGGCAGAATTCTCCATGGTGCAGAGGTTTGCAAACCAAGGCCACCTGGGCCAGTAAGGAGCTACTAGAAGCAGCTCCGCCCCCCCCCCTCATCTAGCAGCTTCTGGATGACCTTGGGAAGCAGTGGAAGTGACGGGAATGAGTACAGAAGTCCCAGGGGCCAACGGCAGTGGAGCGCATTGAAGTTCTCCGCTCCTTGCAAGGGGTACCTGGAAAAAAATATCGGGAGTGGTGAGTGCTGAGGGGCGAAGTGAACAGTTCTACCACTGGCTGTCCAAATGTCCTGACAGCCTCTTGAAACAGGGTCGGATGGAGGCGCCACTCTGATTGATCAATCGTGGCCCTGCTTAGCCAGTCTGTCTGTGTATTCGACAGTCCCGAAATGTGCTCTGCTCTGATGTAAAGTAGGTTGCTCTCCACCCAGAATCGCTCCACTTCCCACATGAGGTGTTTCGACTGTGTGTCCACCTGTTTGTTTATGTGAGCTTTTGCTGTTATGTTGTCAGTCAATATTAGTATGTATTGATTGCCTACCTGTGGAAGGACGCTGCGGACAGCCAGGTGTACTGCTCGAAGCTCCGGCCAGTTTATGCTCTACGACTGTTCTATGAAGGACCAGCAGCCTTGGGCTGTGAGCGACTGAAAGTGAGCTCCCCATCCAAACAGGCTGGTGGTGATGGTAAGTCTGTGAGGCTCTTTGAAGAGGCAACCTCTGTTTATGACTGGTCTGGTCTACCAGTGGAGAGATATGAGGACCTTTGATGGAACCTTGACCTTGTATTTGGAGTTGCTTCTGCCGGATCGCTGGTAAGGGGGCAGGAACCACTGGAGAGATTTAGCGTGGAGGCAGGCCCAAGGAATAATAGATATACATGAGATCATCTTGCCTAACAATTTTGATAGGTCAGCTAGGGTACCCTTTTTTGAACTCTGATCACCTTAACTAATTGAAGGATGCTGTTTTGTCTATCTGGTGACAGGAAAATTTGCCTTCCACCATATCTATGATTGCCCCCAGATGGATTAAGCAAGTTGATGGTGTTAATTGACTCTTTTTCCAATTGATTGAGAACCCGTGTAGTTGTAGGGATTGTAATGTGGTCTGAGTATTTCTGAGTGCTTGATGAATGGAAGATGACAAAATTAATATATCATCAAGGTAACATTGGAGTCGTACAGGTACACCCCGGAGATGAGCAGTAAAAGCTGAAAGAACCTTTTGAAGGTCCTGGGGGCAGATGCTAGTCCGAAAGGAAGAGCCACATATTCGAAATGGTGGTTATTATAACAGAATCGTAGAAATTTATAGTGGGAAGCCTGAATAGGAATATGTAAGTACGCCTTCGTCAGATCTATGGATATAAGGATGTCACAGTTTCTGATGCCGAGTAAGATGAATTGCAGGGTGTGCATTTTAAAATTGCGATATACTAAGAATTGGTTAAGACGTTTCAAATCTAAAATTGCCCTCCACCTCCCCCCCGAACTTTTGGAAACAATAAAAAGATGTGAATAGAAACCTCGCCCTTGGTTGGATGGCTCGTATGTCCAGTAGATGTTGGATAGCTGTTTCCATAAGATTTCGTTTAACCAGATCTCTGGAAAGAGGGCAGGACATAAAGAAGTCTGGGGGAGTGGATTGAAACTCTAGCACAAGACCAAATCTGATCGTGTCTCTGACCCAGGAATTGGACGTTGAGGAGTCCCATTGGTCCGTGAATAATTTAAGGCAGCCGCCAATGGGAGTAGGGTCCATGGAGTTATCTTGGATGCTGGAAAGGTCTATTTCCTGCTCCTTGAAAGGATCTCTTGGACTGGCCACCCCTTTGGTTCCTATCCCCGAAGTCGGACCTCTCTGGCTGCTGCCCTGATTGGACAAGATGGGGCTCTCTGATATCTGGTTGAGAATGGTCCCTGATAAAAGGGTCGAAAGGATCCCTTCCGAAAGGACTGAGGGCTTCTAGGATCTGACTTCCGAAAAAGGGAAGGTAGAATTTTCTTTTTGTTTTGAGTTTTGATGAGCAGCGGATCAAGGGAAGGGACAAACAGTCTGCCTCCCACAAGAGGAGATGAAGCCAGTTTGCAATTGTGCTTAATATCCGCTTGTCAATGTTTTAACCATAGTAAGTGTTGCGCTGTGACATATGAAGTAATGGCTCTGGCTGAAAACTTAACTGTATGAAAGGTTGCATCAGCTGAGAATTCAGCGGCTGCAATAAGTTTTGCAATGTCTTGGTGTGCTCTAATGTTGGAATTGGGGACATGCTCCCGTAAGAACCGGAGCCATCTGAGAAAAGAATGGGTAAAGAAGGAAGTGGCTGTGGCTGCTCTGATGGCCCATGCATCAGACTGATGGGCCCTGCATAGGGCCAGCTTGGCCCATTTTTCCTCCAGCTTTAATGCCTCCAGCGCTTCACTGGGAATGGAGGACGAGGACACTAATCCCACAATAGGTTCATCTATTGGGAGTATTCAACAATTTTAAGAAATCAAGGGCCAAATTAAAGTATTTCCTGTCATAACTCGTGGGGGCAGAGTACACTGCTGCAGAAGCCCACTGTTTCTGTACCAGGTCCGCAAGCATGTGAGGAACTGGAATCACATCTGCCTCGACTCCTGGTTGGCTGAAAATTAGATCTTCTGGTCCCTCTTCTGAAGGAGTTGGAGTGGTAGAAGGGGCCGGCTTGTCCAGGCAAGCAATGTTTTGGGCCTTAAACAATAGTGATTTGTCGACTTCTGAATGGGCCGGGTCACTCTCATGTATTGATCCCAATTCAATCTGTTGCATCGGATCAATATGCTCTACCTCTTCTGTCTCCTCCTCCTGCGGCCCTTGGAGGAGCATCCCCTTGAAACTGTACCTGGGTATAGTGTTGCTCCGACCTGGCCAATGATCGAACTGATTGTGAATTATACTCAGCAGGTGCAGGCTGATCCCTGGTCAGAACCGCATGTTGTAGGCCTGCTGCGATTCCCTGATGGATAGCCATCTTCATCCAAGCCTTCATACTCTCTGGCACTTCATCTGGAAGAGTTTGGTCCTATCGAAGACCAGCAGCAGTTGGTGTGAACATCGCTTCAGGTGCCCTTCGCATGGTTGGTGATCCAGTTGACTGGGCGTGTTGACTCTGTGGAACCACACTGCGCCTGGAGGAGAAGGAGAGATCTAGGGGAGGAGGAGGGCAGGAAGAGGAAGATGGCACTGGATTGGGGGCGAAGAATCTTGTGCCTTCCATGGGCATTTATCTATTTGTCTTTCCAATGCCTTGTGGCGCCTGTTGGCGTCTTTTTCTGAGGCCTTAGAATTCCCTTTTGTCTGTTTAGATTTGTGCTGAGATTTAGACTTGATCCTTGAGGTTGAGGTCTGGGAACCACTACCACCTGCCATTTTGATTAGAGATTTTACAGTATGCTTGTTATTTAGTACTATGCTGTATAGGCGGTTGGCACGCCCAGGGGCCTGACCAAGGGTGGACAGGGTGCCCTGAAATCAAAATCCCTTGATAGATAGATAGATAGATAGATAGATAGATAGATAGATAGATAGATAGATAGATATGTAGGTCTAGGTGTGTTCGGGTCTTTTCCTGTGTAAGATTAAGAGTACCTTGGCGACGTTTTGGTGAGGTCCCACTCGCCATTCTCAGGCTGGTGGTTTCGGCTTCATGCTGGTGCAAGCAGTGTGTGATCAGAGCTGCCGTCTCTCTATATATACTGGTTGGGGGGGGGGGGCTGGTGTGCTGGGCTGGTTGGTTGCACTGCTGCCTCTTGATTGGTTGATGGAGTTGATGTTGGCATAATAGGCTGTGTGATGGCCTTGTGAGTTTTGTTGTGGAGATATCCTGGATCTTGTGCTGTAATCTCCTGGGTCGTTTGTTTTGTAGTGATCTTTTTTCCATTAGCCTCTCGTGTTTTAATGGCTTGGGTAATGGGTTGTGTGATGGGCTTGCAAGTTCTTTTGTTGTTGTAATCTCCTGGGTCGTTTGTGTTTTGATGTCTTTTTCATTAGCCTCCTGTGTAGGTAATGGGTTGTGTGATGACCTTGTGAGATTTATTGCTGTGGTATCCTTGCTCTTGTGCTGTGATATCCTGGGTCATTTGCTGTGTTGCAATTTCTTGAGTTCTTGTGGTGCAATTTCCTGAGTTTTCCGATGTCCTGAGCAGGTAGCTTTGTAGCATTCTGGGTTTTAGTCTGGCTTCGAGTTTGGGGTCTGGGTCTGTGTTCTTGGCATGTGTCAGTTTGTTTGATTTTGGGGTTGGGGGGTGCAACAGCTAGTGAAGCAGCCGTGGTCTGTTTTCTGGATGGTGGTTGTCCTTTGTTTATAGGATGGGCTTAGGCTTGGGTCTGAAGGGGATTGGTGGTGGTGTTCCATGTTGTTTTGGGTCTGATGTTGGTTTTCATGGCTGGGACTCATTTGTTGGTGAGGGCTAGCTTCCAGATGTCTGGTAGGCAGGAGGTATTGTCCCGTCTATTCATGTTCTGGGGGGTGTTTCTCTATCTCGATGGTTTCCCTGATTATTCTCTTGCTGGAGTGTTCAGTGTTGGATATTAATTTGGTTCCTTCAAAATTAATTTCATGTCCTGTGGCTTTAAGGTGCTGGAAGAGGGAGGAAGTATTTTCTTCTCTTCTGATTGCGTTTTTGTGTTCTGTGATGCGTGCATTTATTCTCCTGTTGGTTTGTCCAATGTATGCGGCTGGGCAATTGTTGCATGGTATTTCATAAACTCCTTGGTTTTCTAGCTGGATCTTGACTTTGGGGTTTCTTACGATGTTGGCTATTTTTTGGTCAATGCCAAAGGCTGTCCTAATGTGTTGTGGAGAATTTTGCTGATTTTGTCTATGGTGTCTTTGATGTAGGGAAGGAGTGTGATACCGTTGTCTTGTTCTGTGTTTTGGTTTTTGGGCGGTATCTCTTTTCGGATTAGATTGGTGATAGTGTTTCTTTGGAATCCATTGGAAATTAATACGTTAATGAGGGTGTGTAGTTCTGTTCTCAGGTGGTCTTTGTCAGCTAGGCGTTTGGTTCAGGAGATGAGGGTCTTAGCTACAGAGTTGATCTGTGCAGGGTGGTGATGGGATTGTGCATTTAGTTTTTTTGTAAATTAGGACGTCCAGGGAGGGAAGTTGGTTGTTGGTTTCTGTTTCCATGGTGAATTGTACAGACGAACACTATACAGAAGCCTGATGATGGCAGATGAGATTCTGCCGAAACATTGCTACAACTTTAAAAGCATAACTATAATTATGTGGGAAAATACCTGAACAAAGCTGAATCCATAAATCTATATATCTATATCTATATCTATATCTATATCTATATCTATATCTATATCTATCTATCTATCTATCTATCTATCTATCTATCTATCTATCTATCTATCTATCTATCTATCTATCTATGTTTCTAATATGAGTTGTATCTCAATAATAATAAATTTATTATTATTATATTACTAGTATTATATTGTTATTATTATTATTATAAATATTATATATATTATTATTATTATTATTATTATTATTATTATTATTATTATTAGTGTGTATATATATGTAAATATATATCAATATAACAGCTAATTTAATTGGATATCCCAATCAGCCAAATTGAGAATGCCTAGAAGGCCAAAGTATTAATCACAGGCCTTCAACAGTTTCCCTGCACAGACGGACACTGGCCTAGGTGCTTGCTGTTGGTTAGGGAGAACTGTGAGGGTTAAGCCAACAACAAGAATAACAGATGGCCTCGAATATGGTTTAAAACGAGGTTGCAATAATTCCTTGGGGTTTTTGAATAAAGACCCTCTGATCAGGAATAAGAAACTATCTCACACAGTTTACAGAAGATTCACACTCAGCGTGGCCACACAGTCCACCTACAACAAAATGGCATGTTATTTTTGGCACGTGCGCCAGCAGCAATCTCCTGCCATGAGAAGTGATTAGCTCCAGACAGCTTTCCCTTAGTACTAAACGGCTAGGAAGGATGAAAATAACGAAGCATTTAAGTCCTTCACCCCAAGGTGGCGTTCTGGGGGGAAAACAGCGATACAACTTGGTTGTGAGCAAGAGAAACAAAATGCCGTTTGTTTATTAAAACAGCACGGCTATCGCTATGGCAAGGGCAGGGCTAGCGGTTGTGGGGGCGTGGAATGAAGCCCAAGCCTCCCTCTGCTTTGGGGCGTGAGAAGCACTTCCCAATACAGCGATCACTGATGGCCAGATGGAAAAAGCAGCGTGGGTAGATCGTTAAGCAATTTGTTGAGAGAACCTGAAAGACGAATTGACTGTCTCCAAACCTGAAAAGAGAAATTTTCCCTGTTTTGGCTAAGGAGTAATGAAAAAGCACTGCCTATCCCCTCATGAGGCTGAGCCAAAACTGGTGAACGCTGGGGAGGAGTCCCATGGAGGAGGAGGAGCGTTCCACAAATTAAGCCCAGCCTAGACATGCAGAGACTGAAGCACCTCCCACTACTGGATGCTCTGAACAGCTCATGGGAGAACTTTCCATTCCCCACCATCCAGTCAGAGCAGAAGTTTCTTGGATGAGAAGTGAAACGTCTTCAAAGAAAAGCCAACAAATCCGGTTGCCTTTTGGAAAAAATAAAATAAAAAAGCATCTTTTGCGATTCACACCTTAAGACTTGCAATATACAAAGTGTTGTAATGAAATGTAAGAATGACTTTGGAAGATTGGGGGGGTGAGAGATGCTTCCTAGGAAACAATGAGAGGGAGGAGCCTACTACTAGATAATGTGCAGAGAAAGACATTTAGATTCACCCAAACTTTTCAGGCAATAAAAAGATGGTGGGAGAATTATGCTTTCAGACTTGCAAGATTCTATTACTGTAGTCTTACAATAAAGTGGATGTCATCTCCCCTCCTCCCCTGTTTAGTCTATCTGGGAGTCTGACAAATACAGAATTCCTGGGTCTGGTTAGACATCAAATTACCTGAATATATGGCTTCCTAATGCTCTGCAATAAATCTACTTACCTAACATTTTAAGTCTGCTTTATAATGTAAATAATGTGGAGCAGGGAGGGAAGCTAACTGCCATGCCTGCTATGAAGTCTTGCAATAAGTTTTGCCTTCCTGGCCCCTGACTGTCCTACACTCCAAAGATTAAAAAATGGCTACAGAATCTCTTACAAACTCAGAGACTGTGGTTTAGCTCAACAGTCCTTATTCCAATATAAGAATGAAGTTGCAATGCAAATGGACCAGTTAACCCAGACAATGAACAAGAGATCGAACATAATTTGCCATTAATATTGGTTCAAGGCTTTCAGTTTCTACTTTTGAAATCCTCCAATGCCTTCTCTTCCTGACTATTCTATTCTATTGTGTAATAGACATCTATACAAATTTATTAACTTTCTCACTTATTTTTGAATTATACATCTCTCCCTTAGACTTGAGGATTTTCTCACCAATTTCCCTTTTATAGGATTTATAATCGGTCTGATGACCACAACAGCTGCAGAATGAACAGTTTGCTTTCTGATATAGAACGCATTGGATTTGGACAACAATTTCATGACCTTGTTTAGGACTAACATTTGACAATTCTATTAAACAGGTGACTACCAACTGTGAAATTTGCTGCCTACAACAGGACAGATATTCTCAGTGCAGCAATACTCTAAAGAGTTTGGCTGCATTAATTCAATCTGTTTGAAGTTGACAGAAGACTTGTACAGGAGGGAGAGGAAGATTCCACTAATCTCTTTCGTTCTTATCTTCTTCCCTTCCACCCTGACTTCAGAATCTTCAGAAGCAGAACCAGTTTAGCAAAGCTATATTTTCTGCCATAAAAAACTGAACCAATATTTTAGCCCTAAATATCACACTTGTGAAGGAAGGGAATATTTTGCAAGCAGGTGCCCAAATTGTTCCAAATCTAATCTATAAACCTGTCCTATCAGTGGAATTCAAAAATTTTTACTACTGGTTTTGTGGGCGTGGCTTATTTTGTGGGTGTGGCTTGTGGTCATGTGACTGGCTGGGTGTGGCTTAGTGGTCATGTGACTGGGTGGGCATGGCCAACTCAATGTCACTCACATCAAGGGGTGCCTCACCTGGCCCCTCCCCTCCCAGCTATTCCTTGTCACCCAGCCTCAACTTATCTATAATTCTGCAAAAATGTTGTTCACCTTTTTTGACTTTATTATCTACATATTATAGATGCACTTTGATGGACCACTGAAAGGAGGAAATGGCTCACATGCTTTACTCAAGAGTGTGATAGGCAACAGGCTTTTAAGGGGCTGCCACAAAGAAAGGGGGACAATGTATTTTCCAAAGAAGCAGAATGCAAACAAGAAGCAATGGATGGAAACTGAACAGAGAGAAGCAACCTAAGACTAAGGAGAAACTTCCTGACAGTGAGAACAATTAACCAGTGGAACTGCCTGTCTCCAGAAGTTCTGGATGCTCAATCACTGGACGTTTTTAAGAAAAGACTGGACAGCCATTTCTCTGAAATGATATAGGGTTCATCCCAAGGTCCCTTCTAAGTATTATTCTGACACCTTTCCCAGGATTTCTACTCAGAGTTTGGCATCCTCAGTTTTCTTGCCTGAGCTGGGGGTTGGACTAGAAGACCTCCAAGGTCCCTTTCAACTCTTGTTAAACACGTGTATTTTATGCTCTGGACTATTGACATTGAATGCATGTAAACTCTGAAAAATATGTAGTAGCCCTGGGCAAAAGAAAAGGCAGAAAAATCACTCTATTTTTCTTTCTTTCTCTACCTTCCTCTTTCTTTCTTTCTTTCTTTCTTTCTTTCTTTCTTTCTTTCTTTCTTTCTTTCTTTCTTTCTTTCTTTCTTTCTTTCTTTCTTTCTTTCTCTCTCTCTCTCTCTCTCTCACACACACACACATACACACACAGACAGCACTGAACAGACAAGCATTTTGGAAGCAGCTCCTTTAAATTTCTCCAAGGCTTGAGTGGATTCGCCCACCCCCTGTCAGACCGCACTCCTTCTCACTCCAGCACTTTAACTCACAAGGGGAAAGCGATACTTGCAGTGTCCATGGGGAATCCTTGGAGAAGTTTTTAAAGGACCTGCTTCCAAAATGCATTTATTTTACATTGCAAAAGTGCTCCAAGGCTCAATTCACCCCCACATCCTCTGTCAGTCTGCACTCTTTCTCACTCCAGACACTTTAACTCATACGGGGAAAGCGATACTTGCAGCATCCATGCCTTTCTTCCTTTCCCTGGGGAGAAAGAGGACGTGGGGAACGGAAAGCTAGGAGAGTGATCGCAAGTGAGTGACTGGGCGACCGGGTTGGGGGCGTAGCCAGCCAGGGATTGCCACCGGTTTGGTGACCCATGCCAAATAACTGCTACCAGTTCGCCCGAATAGGTGCGAACCGGTTGAATAGCACCTCTGTGTCCTATCCTTTAAGTGTTTAGAGGCTTGAGCTTCAGGAATTAATTAAGCCTATATATGTGATTCAGTCACTTAATCATTCCTGTAATGCTACTGACCTAGAAGGGCTCAGAAATAAAACTGCAAGTCCTAATAGCAGTACCAATCTGGTGCCAGTCTGTTACAGAATTTTCTACTGAAGGAAATATGCTCTTGGTATGTAACCTGGTGGATTGCCCACTTTCAGTAATGCTATCAATGCCTAGCTTTAATGCTTAGGACTTATATTTGAGAACAGTATGTTTGCTGTCAGCAATCATCAACAGTCCACACAATTTTATTTAGCAGTGCTATTGCATTTTTTTAAAGAATCCTGGGAATTAACTAATGTTATCTCCCAACAAATTCACTGAGATGAGAATAAACATCTGTTTCTCCAGCTTGCAAACTCACAACCTACAGGACCTCTTCCATTCCCCAAGCTTCCTCTCTTCCCTGCAAAATACATAAGCTATGCTGATAGTTTGGAAAGTAGATAGATAGCATGGATCTGCCCTGCCATCAATTATGTGACTATACAATCAACCTCATTTAGATCTCCATAAAAGTCAGCACTGACCTACCTAAAGGACTGTTGATGAAAACTTGCAGGAAGATTTTATCTGCCCATAATCTTACCCTGCAAGTGTTGCTATCTTTTAGGGAGGTCTCTCTCCATTTGGCCCATGATTCATTCTTAGCGAATTAAGATGTGTGGACATCTCAACTCCCATAATTCTCCACCCATTATTAAATTAAACTCAAAACTTACACACTTATTTCCATAAAGAACAAGCATGAATATTATTGAAGTGTTCCAGCTTCAATATCTATCAGTAAAATTGATTCTTAAAAGTGGAAGATGTTTGGGAGTATGGGGATGGGAAAGTTCTGGAATAGATGATAGAAGAAGATAGAAACAATTGTGAGAATTTTCCACTTCAACTAAAAAAAATGGAAATCCTCTCCTCTCCTGAAATCTCTACTGAAAATGAGGAAGAGATTGAGAAAGCAGAAAGGGAAGGGAATATTTTCTAACTCCAGCTAAATAAAAGGTGGAGAGAGATTTGTCAGCTCCTGTTGGTTAAACAATGGAAGGCCAGACACAACACTTCTTAATCTTTCCCAAATGGATGGAGGGGAAGGCATGTTCAGCTCCAAAGAAGGAGAAGATAGAGAGGGTGATACAAGGATTGAAGCTACTGTGGCAAGATTCCCATACCCCCAAAAAACCATTTTATAAACTAGGGACAAATAGCAGAAATCTTTAAGCTGAAAAACAAGTGGCCATTGCCTCAAAAAGATAGGGGAAAGAGAGATATGACTTAACCTTGAGACTAGCATATATACAGGATGGGATTCTTGGTTAGTAGATGACTCTCTTATTCCTCTACTTCTTAATTAACTTTGTTGAGCTTGCTTGGGAATTGAAATAGGGAGATCATCTAACCCGGTATAAAGCTTGTAACACTGTCTCCCAGCTGCAGCATTACAGATAAAATTGTATATGAAGCTAGGCATTAAAATGCTGATACAGGACGTAACAAAATTGAGATGTATGCCATTTATTAAAAATGTACCGGATGAAGCATTAATCTCAATTGGATGCCAATTTGATATCGATTACATTTTATGTCTTTCTTATGCTGGTATATAGAAGCAACATTTTGAAATAGGTATTTTGAACTGTAAATGGTAACAGTGCTAATCCAGCTACAACCTGTTCAAAGTCAAATAAAAGGACTTGAAATTATAGTGCAGTTTTCTGCTAGCAAGTTCTCTGATTAAAAAAGTGTCATTCTATACTATGGGAATTTTGTAATGGTCTTCCTCTATAGTTGCAGAGCTATGAATATCATTCCACTACTTTAATATTCACTTGTAGGAAGCAGCTGTCAGGAAGAATAAATAAAAGGTTAATGTGTAAACCAACATACCGTATTTGCCGGCGTATAAGATGACTTTTTTGCCCTGAAAAACATGCCTCCAAGTGGGGGGGTCGTCTTATATGCCGGGTCATCTTATACGCCAGCAAATACGGTAGGCCTTCCTGCTGTGCTTTTAAAACTAAATGGAAATACTGCCATATGTCCTGTATTCCTCTCATTTTGGTCTGCAAACATATATGCATAACATATATTTCTAGAATCAAGAAAGCCACTTCTTTTTTTAAAAAAGCAGCATGAACATTAAAGCAGGTATTCTGCTTCAGCAGAGGTATTCCCAGAATGCAGTGGGAGAAGACTAGAGTATTACAAAGCTGCACAGTTGTCAGTGAGTAAAAAAGGGAAAGATAATTGCATTCTGATAAAAAGCAGCACGACACTGATTACAATCATGGTTACAAATAGTTCCATAAATCTTCTGGCTCTTATTAAGACTAACAAAATAAATTAATTGTGTTAATTAATGCATTAGTTATTTCAAGTGCTTTAAAAGATTCTCAATTTATTTCATTTTACTTTTTCCACTATTCTGTAAGAATATTGAACAAAGGTTTGGGGCACACTGCTTTTTTTTTAAAAAAAAAGTTTATTAAGGTTTATAGCATAAAGTACAGTGAAAATGCAGATTAAGTAAAGGGACTATGCAGGATGAAAAATAAAAGAGAAAGGAAAGACGGGGTTGACTTCAGACTCTTTAATTATGACCTCATTTTTAATAGTACCTATAATTATTACACACCTAACTACATAATTCAAACTACCGTGTTTCTCATATAATAAGGCCGGGTCTTATTTTTTTTTGACCCCCGAAAAAACGGCTAGGACGTCTTTTCGGGGGTGACTTAATTCCCACCCTTGCATCCTTGCCACCAGCCGCTCCTAATGGGTGATCATGGCGAAGCGCGGAGCTCCCTACTCCCACCTTTGCTGCAGACACCTTTGGCATCCACCGCTGTTGCTTTCCCTTCTGCCCATTCCGCCAAGTTTGGAGCTGCCGCTTCCGTGTTTGGAGTGCTGCCGCCATTTGGGGCTCCAAACAGCGGCAGTGCTCCAAACGCGGAAGCGGCAGCTCCAAACATGGCGTCAGGCAATCTTTTTATTTTGGTTTGCGTGAAGTTCAGAGCGAGCAAGAGAGGGAGACTGCGATGCCTCCATCCGAGATGGCAACCTCACTAGTGGATCACAAAGTGGCTGGAAGCCCTAATCGGCGGGAAACGATAGCGATCTTTTTAGAGCGAGGAAAGGGAGAGAAGAGTTGCGAGCCGTAATTTGCAGGAGGAAGTGGATGTATCCCACAGCAGGGAGCCCAAGGAAGAAGGGCCGATAGGCAACAGAGAGCGTCCCGTAGCTCCGGAAGCAGCCTAGAGACGCGCCCGGGAAGAGGCGCAGATGCTGCCTTGTAGTCTCCAAGCCAACTGCGTGCGCTGCCTTTAGTTATGTGCGCTCCGCGCTTTGGGCATCTCCGTGTGATCGCGACCCTGTCCTTTCCACCTGGTGCCCTTGCTGCTTTCTGGCTCTTTAGCAACCGGCTTCACCTTTGGAGCACTGCCGCTGTTTGGAGCTCCAAATGGCGGCAGAAGCTCCAAATGCGGAAGCTCCAAACATGACGGTGGGCGATCTTTTTATTTTGGTCCGCGCGAAGTTCAGAGAGAGCATGAGAGGGAGACCACGATGCCTTGCTAAAGAGCCAGAAAGCAGCAAGGGCGCCAGGTGGAAAGGACAGGGTCGCGATCACACGGAGATGCCCAAAGCACGGAACGCACATAACTAGAGGTGGCGCACACAGTTGGCTTGGGGACTACAAGGCAGCATCTGCGCCTCTTCCCAGGCATGTTTCCAGGCTGCTTCCGGAGCTACAGGACGCTCTCTGTTGCCTACCGGCCCTTCTTCCTTGGGCTCCCTGCCATGGGATACACCCACTTCCTCCTGCAAATTACGCCTCACAACTCTTCTCTCCCTTTCCTCTCGCTCCAAAAAGATCGCCATCGTTTCCTGTCGATTCAGGCTTCCAGCTATTTTGTGATCCACCAGTGAGGTTGCCATCTCGGATGGAGGCATCGCAGTCTCCCTCTCTTGCTCGCTCTGAACTTCACGCGGACCAAAATAAAAAGATCGCCCGCCATCATGTTTGGAGCTGCCGCTTCCGCGTTTGGAGCACTGCCGCTGTTTGGAGCCCCAAATGGCGGCGGCACTCCAAACACGGAAGCGGAAATTCCAAACTTGGCGGAATAGGCAGAAGGGAAAGCAACAGCGGTGGGTGCCAAAGGCGTCTGCAGCAAAGGTGGGAGTAGGGAGCTCTGCAATTCACCACGATCACCTGTTATGAGCGGCTGGTGGCGAGGAATTGCTGCCCGGGGGCGCTCCTAACGGCAAGTCCCCCACCTTTCCCCCTTATTTTGCATGTTTTAAAATAGGCCTAAATTTGGGGGGAGGGGCTTAATTTGATTTTATGCCAAAGAAACATGGTGGGGCTTCCTATTGGTGGAGGCCGTATTGTTGGAGAAACACGGTAAATTCTGAATTTCATTTTTTTCTATCAAGCATAAAAACCAGAAGCAATATTCCAACAGAAACAAGAGCAAATCATATCTCTGTTTAAAACAGTTTACATCATCCAAAAATCCATTTTTTCTTTTTTCCCTCCCTCATGGGAAGTGATATATATTTCTATTTACACTAATTAATATTTCTAAGTTATCTTCATTTATTCTAACAAAAATCATGATATGCTTTCAAATTCTTTAATCTTAAAGGGAAAACTCTTTTCTATTCATTTTAAGACTCTAAATAATTATTTAAAAGTTTCATCTTTATAATTTAAAACAACTAACTCTAATGCAACTTTTTAAACTTCCTTTTAACATACATACTTTCAAATTCACTTTCAATAATATCTTGTAAACTGTAGGAATTAATGATATAGGTGATAGATGACACATGGAAGGGTGATATAGAAACAATTTTCAAACACACTTTATAAGCACAAACAACACATTGGGAATATCAGACATAAAGAATCAGAACCACACATTAAGTTTCACCTAAACTGATTTATTGCTCATATCTATACACAAAAACTAGTCGATTAATGGCCGGCACTAAATTGGCACTAGATAAGAGTTAACAGAATTCAAGGGTTGGACTTGGATTGCTTATGGGAATGTAACAGCTCTCTTAACTTCTCTCTTTACTCTGTCCACAGGCTCTTCCTCTCTCCTACAGGAACTTCCTTTTAATTAGATATGTCAAATCAACAGAAAATTCATCCTAACTCCAATTAGTTTATCAAATTTAAGTTCACAACCTCCAGCTTGTCCTCATAAATTAAAATCTTTTCTTCTTTGGAAGCCTATTAAATAAATATCAAGCTCTCTTTTTCTCAAGAGATTCTCTAATATGATTTTTAAAAATATATATATATATAGGGGTTTGGTGCCATTTTGAATAGTTGTTATGAAAGTATAAAGAAAGAAGTACTCTTCTTTGTCCTTATAGTTAAAAGCAGAAGTTGTTTACATTATGCAATTTCAAAAAACTGCCTGTCCATTTCAGGTTCATTTGTAAATCTATATTTTATGCTAGTTCAACTGGCAAGTTTATTTCTATTAATACATCTGAACATTATACAGTTCAGATGATTAAAAATAATATTTAAAAGATCTCTTAAAATTCAATAACGCCCATAACTGTAACTATCTGCCTCATAATCAATATTCAAGATATGATGCTGACTTCATGAACAGATCCAAGGCACACATTGGTAAAAAAAATTGCTGCAGCTGCATGTTAAAACAGATCCCAATCTCATACATCTAGAAATAAATCCTGCTGGCTTCAAAAAGAAACCCAAGTCTCAAGTACATCTGTTTTGGATTATATCTTAAACTTGGAATCCACAATATAGACTCATTACCAGAAACATTAATGCAAACCAAATTAAGAAGGTATGTATTTCCAAGATGGCACGTGCTATACTTCGATTTATTTATTAAACTTGCTTATAATGCCCCAATCTAATAACTCTAGGCAATTTGCACAATACATTATCAAAAATATTATGGTAACCACATTAGCTGTCATACTCTGCACCAGTCATAGTCTTCAAGACAACTCATATAGTGTTTTGCGGAGTGATCCTATGCAGAATGTCAACTGAAAACAATGTTCTAATGAGTGGAAGATATATATGAATGAACAGCAGCTCCACAATGCAGGAATTTAGTCTGAGCTTTCTTTGTTCCCTGTGAACTCCTGACACCAATTCAAAACTTCCATAACATCTCTGGTCTGGCTGGGGGTTATGATATACAGCTGAGTATCATAAACATACTGATGATACCTTATCCCAAAATAACAGATTACCTTTCTTAGAAGCTTAGTTCATATAGATATTAAATAACATCAGAAAGAGAACTGAGCCCCATGGTGGAACATTTCCCCTATGACTACAGACTAGAACTCAGATAAAAGTGGCCCACCATAAAATCTGCCTTTAACCCCAGATGGTTCAAAAGAATATCACTGTTATATTAAATGCTACCTAACCTAACAGGAACAGGAGAGACAAATTTTCACAATCCAGAACCTGCTGAAGTTCAGCAACCAGAGTGAACAATCCTGTGTCAGAGGACTTGGGTACTTCTATATTCTGTGTTGTACTATATATAATTCCTCAACAATAATTCCCCAAAAAGGAGTAACTGAAGATTAGGTGGAAGCCCTAAAGACAGTTAAAAAGAAGACATACCAGTATCTCTTTCAAGAATGGTAACATTCCACTCTCTCAGGATGATTAGGGGACTGGAGATTAAAACATATGAAGAACAGTTACAGGAACTGGGCATGGCTAGTCTAGTAAAGAAAAGGACCAGGGAAGACATGATAGCAGTCTTCCAATATTTGAGGGGCTGCCATAGAGAGGAAGGGGTCAATCTATTTTCTAAAGCCCCTGTAGGCCAGACAATGAAGAATGGATGGAAATTGAACAAGGAGAGATTTAACCTGGAAATAAGGTGAAGCTTTCTGACAGTGAGAACAATCAACCATTGGAAACAGCTTGCCCTCGGAAATTGTGGGAGCACCATCACTTGAGACCTTCAAGAAGAGTTTGGACCATTTGTCAGAAATGGTGTAGGGTTTCCCACTTGGGTGGGGGGTTGGACTAGATGACCTATAAGGTCCCTTCCAACTCTGATTATCTGTTATCTGTTAGTAATTAATTCAGCCGCTCAAAAGTACCAGGGTGAACATGGGGTCCAGACCAGAGTTTATACTTATTTGTTTAGCATATGGCATTGGTACTTGAAAGCTAGGAGTCTATAATGTTATTACAGGGTAGATGTTTGGCTTCCTAAGACTGCTAGTTCATTCTGTTCATGCTCATGTGCTATCCAGGGTGAACCACAAGAGGCAAACTTGTTCCACACACGAAGCAATTAATGGTGTTCTGTGGGAATGTTAGTCATCTGGGGATTCTTCTCCACCAGTTTTCGCCTCACATTTGAGCTGGTCTGCCACCGGTTGGTTATTTGCTTCCATATTAGTCCCACCAAAGTAATAACTATTTATTTTCTTGCATCTGAATACTTTCAAACTGCTTGGTTGGCAGAAACTCAGGCAAATGATGGAAGCTCACTCTATCACATGGTGCTAGGACTTGAACTGCTGGAATGCAGAGAACCCTCAGGCTGAAAATCCAGCTTTTACAAGCTGCTGAGTCACCATGCCTCTTACAAGTTTATACTATACAGGATTTTATTAATTTCCTCAGATTCCATGAGCTCAAAAGAATATTAGCTGATATCAGAAGATGTTACTCTTGTCCCCTGGCATGGTTCTGTCAAATGACATCTAATCCAGAGCAAATATTAGTGTCTCTATCTGTAAAGAAACCTGCAAAAGCTTCACTGGTTTTTTATTGCCATTATGTAAGCTGAAACTCAAGCATGCATCAGTTTGTTTATGGTTTTTCAATATTGTATTTTATTTATTAATATAAAAATATTAAATTTGTTTGCCACCCATCATGCTACAATTTTACTTCATTCCTTATATTTCCTTGAAGGACCGATCATTCAGCTGGTATTCTTAAGTAGAAAGTAGCCAGTGAGAAAAAGATCACTGGTTGCCCCCACAATCATTGGGCAACACCCAAAGTGCCCTCTTGATAACCTCAGGATCAATTAGGCTCTAGTGTGGATCATCCTAATAGGTCTATTGCCCCAAGAAGTCCTGTTTACTCATGATCTGTCATTCAATAAAGGTGATTCCGAGCTTTAAAGGGCTTTTTGAAATATTTACTAAAAGCCTTCTAAGCCTTCTAATTCTGACAGATTCCCCAAAGTATAAAAAACTGATTATGGGCCAGTTCAGCTAATCTGATGAGCTGACAGAACAGGCTTGTACAATAATGCAGTACCTTTCTTCTTCGGATCTAATATAAAACTCACCAAGGAACACTGCAGACCTAGTCAGATGTCTTTTAACTTGGTTCACAAAAGTGTTATATTAAAATGCATAGTAATGTAACGAATTGACAGTAATAGATCATGTTCTTGCTTCCTTGCATTTATTTTCTCCCACCATTAATGCTCAGTCACAACTATTTTCAGATTGCACAAATCATATAATACTTTTAATTAAAGCCTGAAATTCATATTAAGGATATCTGTACATTCTTCATTTAGAACAGGGGTCTCCAACCTTGGCTCCTGGAAGCCTGGCGGACTTCAACTCCCAGAGTTCCACAGCCAGCAAAGCTGGCTGTGGAATTCTGGGAGTTGAAGTCCGCCAGGCTTCCAGGGGCCAAGGTTGGAGACCCCTGATTTAGAAGATCAATCAAGTTTATTTATCCTGGATATATGAATGTGACATGACTAATGGCCCAATCTATTTCCTAGAGGCAGAAGGTTAATGCTACTGCCAAGCAAGATTGTTTATACAATGTGAAGAAAAAAATTGCATTGATAAAATTAATATTTGTTCATTTGAAAAGGGTTGAGTTTTTCCTAAAACAACAACACGGAAGCTCAATTAAATAAGCACTGACATTCATGAGACCCCAACTGCTTGTTCATTGAATCAATGTCCTCACCCACATTTTTTGAGGGAGGGTTTACATTTACCTTCCATTCAAATCTTTTAATTTAATAAGGCTTTTGAAGCATTTTTATTTCTTATCTAAAAGAATACTCTCAATACACCTATTACTAAGCCAAATCCAGGATAAACCACTTTATCTACTTAAGTAATTGGCAGAGTATGGAGCACTTTTGAAAAGTCCCATTATTCCTTTAAGGGAAACATAGCAATATTCATTTTAAAACACGCAGCCATAAAGCAATGAAGCAAAGCTTCTTTACATATATGCCAGTTCGCATGGGGCCACATTCCACCAGTTGGATGTTTGGAGAAAATTAAGAAGGGAGAAGAAACAAGGCCAAACAATAGGCCACAGTCCACATCACAGAGGCAACAACTGTGGGAGTGTCAGTTTCAGTCTTGCTGACTGAATGAAATGTATACAAGAAATGAAACACATCAAGGATTAGAAGCTGTATATCTAGAATGAATAAGCAGAATGACAAGATTGATACTGACAGTATTCTAATCACACTCTGTTCTCAAATGAAGGTTTTCCTAATGTTACTTCCAGGAGTTTCAGCGCAACACCAGCTGTTGCTTAAAAATTGGCTGTAAATTAATAAATTATTTCCAAGGATCCTTTCCTAGCAACATCTTCTGCCTGTCTCTGAATCTTGAGACATCAGCATTCTCAAGGATTTAGTTAATATTTGGCTGCCTGAATCCAAATTGTCTTAGAAGATGGGGCCAGCACAGCCTCCCTGCAGGTCCTGAGTTTTGGGCTTGTGGAACTCTACCTTGTCCTTGAATGCAGACAATTCCAGTGGAATATGATAGCCTTACATTTTCACTTGTAAACATCAAATCATAAGAACTTTAAGAGCAGAATTAAGAAGGAAAGTTTCCATTATATTCGGCTACACGTACAATCTTTTTCTAGAAGTCTGCTAATGATTGCTTTCATTTGCTCCGTTGTACTATTTAAATTAGGCATGGGATTTTTACCAGTTTTCAGTAAAGTTTTAAGAAAATATGTTTCAACGCAATCTTTGAATATACTGATTTTAGCAAAATTAGTTGGAAAATTCAATATTACCAGCTTTAGATTTTTTTTTCTCGCCAGCAAAATTGATCAGACTGAACTTTGAATATATTCCATCTCTAAAATATTATTGTTTTAACACATGAAAGAAGATGAAAATTCAAGGTTCTTACTGTGAAGTAGAACTGTTCAGTCTCCTGTTGATTGGCTCGTCTCTTGGCAATACTTGGCTTGCTCATGAAGGTCTCAGAAACTGTTGATTTTACAGATTCCATAGAATTGCTATACTGGAAGCAATCGGATACATCAAAATCTTCAATAGTGACAATATCCTGAATAGTCTGTAGTGTGGCTTCCATTGTTTTTTTAACCTGACATAGAAATTGAAGAAGGAAAAAAAATAGAAAAAGTGAGGCTAAAGCATAATCAATAATATATTAGATACTATTGCAATACAAAGACCTTCTGTAGAGATGCCTAGAAAGAACAAATCTAATTATGTATCCTATATGCCATGAGAGTGATCTCGTCCTATTTCTAGGATATGATTTCTACATTTGAGTAATTTCCTTTTAAGAGTGATTTCAATACATCATCTTTAGGGCAGTTGATGTATGCCTACCCTCACCTCAAAGAAGCATTGGCAATTTCCATATCAATGAAAAGAGCTAAATTCTTATCAGAGGTGTGGAGTTTGGGTTCTTACCTCTTCATTTTCGATCTTCAGAGTGGATAGCCTAGATTGCAGTTGCTGACATCTTTGTAGCAACTCACTTTGCACTGGTTGCTGGGCACATAGCTGGAATACCTAGAAAAGAATAGGCAGTTTTGCAACTTTCCAGACACTTGCTTCTAGTTCTTCACTTGTGTTAAAACTCATAATCAAGTATGAATGAGATATCTGCACTGGGCCATATGTTTGTTTATGAAACAAACCAGGAAACAAATTATTTTTAAATAAAATTCAATAAAGAACAATTGCCTGAATGTTCACAAATACAGTCATACAGTTTACTTTATACAATGGTGAGGCTCACACACTGGAATAAACCAAAAGGGCAGACGACTGAGGGGAGATAAGTGGGTTCAAGAAAAGGAAGTCCCTTCCCTTACAGAGGCTTGGGACTAGAATGGACCAAACCAGGAATGACGCTGATTGATTCTTTGCCTAATGTTCAGTGGGATTTGGTTAATTGTAGCAATGGGGACTTGCCACTGCAAGAACAATGCAGTCAGGTGACACTGTGTTTTATGACTGCATCACTTAGTGACAGAAATTTTGGGCCCAATTATAGTCGTTAATAAAGGGCTACCTGTATATATACAGAAGTGTCACCAGTGAATATGGAATAGCTGCTTGTTTGAAAACTGGAACAACACTGCATCACGATGAGCACACTAAGTTATTTGGGCTTATAGCATGCATTCAGTACTAAAGGATTATTCACATTGCTGTAAGAGTCTTTGGTCAAACATGACTATAGTTTTTTCTGCTTCCTATATAGACTTTTAAATTATGTCTAGAGTGAATATTGCAATGAAAATATACTCAGAGAAGGGTGGAGGGGGAACTAACCATGTCACCCATGTGGGGCTGAAACTCAAACTTCATGGGTGGGCAGAAGACACTGTTACACATTTCCATCAGACGTTGCTTGTCACTGTTGGCATCCAGATTTTCAACAGCATTCTCAATGGCATCCAGGCCTTCGTGCTTTGATTGTTCTAGATTCAGCTCTGCTGATAGGAATGTCCTAAGTGCCCTACTAAGGCTGGCATGATATCCTAGGTCACAGCACTGCTGGAAAAAAAAAACAGGAAAGTAAAAACCAAAGTAAAACTCAAAATGTTGAAGGAAAATTTATAAATGATAGAATATACAGATAAATAAAATAGACAAATGATCTTCTCAAAAGATTTATTGTTTTCTGGAAGTCAGTGGTTTTTACACTAAAACATAACTTTATTTAATAAAGATAGAGGCTCCCCAGATTGTATGAGACCTGATTTATATAAATTCAACTTTACACAAATGTTTTTATAAGCCACATTTAAGGTCAGGAAAAAATGGTTATAATGGCAGTGCAAAGTAGTACAGCTCACAGCTGAATATCTTATTTACATAGTTTGAATTTGTAAAGCTTTCCACAACTGATATGAGAGCACGTGTAATAAGTATTTTCCCTTAAAAAAAACGCATCACAGAAACAATTTGTATTGTGCCAGATTATGACAACGAATTGCTTAAATTGAAAACATATAGCAATTTGTTTTAGGTGGTGGAATTATAAAACAAAGCTCAATCTGACATAACAGAATCTCCTGCTTTAGACTGATTTATCCACTGATCCAGCCCACAATAACTTATCTTCTTAGATAACTTCAATCTTCTGAACTGGGACTATTCTCTGCTCTTCTGCTCCCAGAAGTCTCTCACCTCTTTCCTCCTGTTCTTTTACCAAAAACCTGACTGGATTGGCACCGATTACTTTACCTAGCTAAGATGCTATAACTAAAATCTCAGGAAAACTTCGCACAGTAGACAAATCATCTTTAAGACACAGAGCTAAATGTTAGGCAAGAACTGTGTTCCTGTTTTGGCATTCATATGCTGACTAGAACACCAGATATTAAGAACTTTTACAAAAAGCACAGAGAAAATGTGCATCTGACATCTAGCTGAGGGAAAACCCTAATTAGTTTGTAGAGAAGATTAAACAAGTAGCTTGAAAATAAAGTTAAACATCATTTAGCAATTGCACACTTTATCTAGGATAAGTCTTCATTCAAAAACTAGGAAACTAATGATTTTCTAAAATATACATATTCAGTAAATGTTTGTCATTGTATGGCATTGTATGAATAAATGGATGTGAGCAGGTTATCAAAATAAATGTGTTCTATCCCATGGGCATGCGGCCCTTGCTCATGCTGGCTAATTATATCAAGAACTTGCTGATTGGGTCTATGAAATAATATGAAATAATAAATACACCTCTGCAAAGGGGGCTTTAAGGTACTTCAAAAGAGGAAACTGCAAACCCTTTCTTGAAGAAATCAGTCCTGCAACTCAAATATGCTTTCCCTACTATGAATGAAATTCAAATACTCTTCTGCCTGCTTCCAGAGAAAGATGCCTATTATAGGATGCTCGGATGCTAATGTAGGAGCATGTAAAAGAAAGAGCAAAAACTTGTTAAGCAAGATATGTAATCAAGTAGCAGCTGATAAAGAAACAGATACTTACCACAATATCCAAAATAGAAATCTGAAGTATTTCCACATTAATTATATTGTTACTCACAACAAATCTGTTATTTTTCAAGCCAAATTATGTGAAAATAAACCCCTGCCCTCACTTGATGAGAGAAAAAACTATGTATCAGTAGAAGAGGGACAATAGTTTCAGCTGGTGAGAGGGAGGGAAGGAGGGAGGGAGGGAGGGAAGGAAGGAAGGAAGGAAGGAAGGAAGGAAGGAAGGAAGGAAGGAAGGAAGGAAGGAAGGAAGGAAGGAAGGAAGGAAGGAAGGAAGGAAGGAAGGAAGGAAATCTGCTGAATGGATAAGTACCTACTTGTTTAGTAGAAGTCACAAGCTTACATCTGCCCATACTAGACAAGTATTGCACATAAATGGTGAAACAGAAATGCCATGAATGAAATGAACATGTGCAAAAGAGGAATCAGAAAGATGGGAGAGAATCATAAATGTATGTGGTTAAACTGAGCCCTCCAATAACCTGTTCACTGTCACATGCTTGGGTACAGTGCCAAAAGTCTGGGCAGGTGTTGAGAGTCTGCTTGTAAAGCAGCAATTGTTGGCTTTACTGGAAGCAGGCAATAAATGTAGGCAATACACAATAAATTTAGTCAAGAAGCATAAAAACTAAATAAGGGTTTAAACAAAAAACGGTTGATTGAGAATCAGCACGTTGAGGCTATTTTCATTCATAAATATTCAGCAGTACCAGCTTTGCAACCAAATTAACATTCCGTGTTTTTCATAGATCAAGGAAGAGAAATCGTGGGAATCTTGCCAATGAGGGAAGTCACCAAAAATTTCAAAAAGACTAATATTAATGTTAATATATGATTTACTCTATAGGAGTTGGAGCCTTGTGAATAAAGCTTTCTTAGGTGCAGGTTTCTATTTCATAGAATAGCTTCTCACCATTGAATTCCTTTCTATAAAACTAGATTAAGTAATCTGTGTGGGAGTGGATGGGAACAGAATAGATGATTCTATTTTTATATCTCCATTCATGGAGTCTGAACTTGAAATTATAATTTATAATCCCCATTGGAAATCAGAAGAAGAAAATTAATTCACATAGGTTTTCCAGATCATTTCTCAGCACTCCTTCCTCATTCTTTGCATTTTACAATATCCTTAAATTACATTTGCAAGTGTATCAGTCTCATCTTTCTTTCTTGGTTACATAAATACTTGATGAAAGTTTTTTCCAAAGATTTTTTTAAAAATAAGAATTCAAACAAATTAAATTCTCAACATGACAGATTAACCCTTCATCCACTAAAACTACCTTGAAATACAAATCTTGTAGGATAGAGGACAAGAAAATGTCCAACATTCCAAAATTCAGTACAAAAAATATGTCTGACCACACTTTTATAGGTTGCACATCTATTGTGTAAAAGTATATTGATGAATATATAGATACAAATTCAGTAAATGAAGTTTACTGCCTACAAGAGGGTCAAGATATTTAAATTTATAACTGGGACAGTGGGGGTTGTGTAAAGAGAATAGACAGTTTTAAATGATTGATTAAAGAGAGCTGGCTACCTGCATGAAGCAATCTAACCTGTGACTGGTTGCTTTGACTAATAAGGGAGAGTCTCCTTATTTTCCGAGTTTTTGGCTTGTGTCCTATGTATGGTCTCTGTTGTTTTAGCTGATGATGTTCTTGTTGTGTTGATTTACTGTCTTTGTTCCTTGTTTGCCTTTCTTATTTACTGTAAGTATATTTATTTATATAAAATCACAACTTCTTGTCTCCATTTGGACACCGGCTGCACAATTCCCTAACCAAGAGATTCCTCCTTTTTTGTTTTGATTGTTCCTTATAATTAATCTTGAATTATTTTCTTCTTTCTTTTACCATATAGAACAGGAGTGTCAAACTAGATTTCTTTGAGGGCTGGATCAGCATTGTAGTTCTCCTCCGTGAGCTGGGGGAGAGAAGGGATGGATGCCTCCAGCAGCACCCTGCTGGCCAAAATGGGGGCCGGGGGGCACATGTGGCCCCTGCACCCCATTTTGGCTGCCAGAGGCATTGTAGACTGCTCATTTGCTATTTCCAGGCTGGCCCCGGGGGCTAGATTTAAGCACCCCATGGGCTAGATTCGGCCCATGGGCCTTGAGTTTGACACCCCTGATATAGATGGTGTAAAGTAAACTATTCTAATGTAGTACTTTATACTTTTGGCAATGCAAAAATAAAACACATATCAAAATTCTGGGATGCTTAAATACTTGTGTGATGACCCGGGGCATGGCACAATGACAACACAGTCAAATAAGCAATAACAGTCCCTTTATTATCTGCAACTTTGCCCCCAATGTCTAGGTTACCTTCGGCTGGAGAAAAACTGTCCCAGGAACAACCTTTAACTATAGAAAATTCAATCCAAAACAAGGTACACACAAACTGTAACTTAAAATCCAAACAAACCAAACTGAAGTAATTAGCTTGACAGGGCAGGAGAAGGAATTTCAGACTTGAAAGCAGGCCAAAACTCAGTTGGAAGATGCCAGGGACACAGATAAGCCACAACGATACAAGATAATTTTACGTTTGCTCCCAACAGCTTTTTTATCCACTGCATTCCCAACTGCAGCTAATGAAGGGAATCAGGGCCCTTACCTCTCCTGTAAGCCATGCAACTCATATTGTTCCCTTTTCCGTTCCTCCCTGCATGCCCTAGGATGAAGAGGGGATGGGCCTGGGTCTTCATCTGAATTCCCTCTCCCTTGCTCTACTTCTCCCCTGCTCTTGCCCAGCTGGACTGTGCCCTTCCCCAGTTTCTTTCACAGCCAATGAAGCCACACTCCCACTCCCTGTCAGCTATTCGGCCTCCCCCTCCAAGTCGTATTCTGACAGGGGCTTGATACAAAAATGGATAAACCAGTTAATAAAAAATTTCAAATTAGAAAAAGTTGTATATGAAGTACATTTGGATTTTTATGAATCATGTGGATTTTATCAATATAGATTTAGCCCAACCGAGATTTAAATTCAGTATAAATTAGCCTGACAAAACTAGAAAAGATAGACTTGTCTATCCCTACTACTAAGCCTTCTATGGGCAGTGTACTGAAAAAGGAAGCCAATGATTTGCTTGTTTGAACATTTATTTCACATATCTTCCTTAATCTGTTGCACTGGGACTGAAAAGACCAATTACACTTATGAATATTTTCTGTTTCTCAGCCCAATCTCATAGGGTTGACTGATGTAGTGAAAAACCAAGTAAGACATGTTAAATATGCCAGCACATGTATCCTAAAGGAAAGACCAGCTGTGGATCCATTGAATGAGAAACGTTGATATATTCTTTGTGTAATCTTAATGCATTCCTATATAACCTTAAGAAAATTTACCATTCCTCTCAACAAATTGGGTTAGTTTCAAGATCATTTGGATAAATGAGGTTGTTTGAATCTTTCAGACATTTAAGATGAATTGCAACCCATTTTAAGCATTTTGTTGTAATTCCTGGAAATCATTCAACCAGTAAGTCAATATACAAAATAAGAAGAAAACATAAGGTATTCATAAAAAAAACCCCTATGAGATAAAGACATGGCTATTTTATAGTACGTCTCACTGATGTATGTAAGTTAAGATTGTTCCTAAAACTTTCTATAAAGGTTGAGGAATATGCAAACTCAAAAAAATGATATTAAAATAAGGGAAGGACCTGACAATTGGAGAATTTGGTTTGGCTAATTAATTAGTGCCATGTTTAAATACTGTTGTCCTTCGATAATTGAATGAAACACAGATGGAAAACAGATAAAAGATAAAATCTCCATATGGACTTCGGCCATTGAAGAAATTAACTGAGGAGAACATAATGAGGCTTGAAGCAGAAACATTCAGGAAATACACCACCAAAGTACACTTACATCAATGAGGTCTGACAGGTCATGGATATAATACTTGAATACAGATGCATTGGTGGCTTCCAGAGCCAGTAGATATTCATTCCTTGCCTTAATAGCCTTCAATTTATTTTCTGTGTATTTTGCTTGGCGCTGAAAAATATACAAATGGATTTTTATAACAAAATAATTAAGATGAGGAAAGCAATTGCCTTGAAAGCAGGAAAAAAATTCTGCAAAAATCAAGGAATTATTTTACTTTCTTTTTAACTAAGAAACCTTAACACTATGCATCATATAACAATGACTCAAATAAATGTTGAATCATGAAGACACAGGAAGGTAATCTAATCCATAGATGGCCAGAAAGTGGCTCATAGGAATACATAAAGTTAACATATCCAATGCTAGAAGCATTTTTGCATCCTGAAGATCCCTGCAAAATTTTATTTGGCTTTGATATGGACACAGAGGACTGACATCAGCAGGAGGTACTAAAGAGCCAAGTGTGAACCATGGTCTGATACTCAAATCATCCAAATTGCAGGGACCGATCATGTATCACTAGAATTTAATATACCAACTGCACTAAACAGCTGGAAACTTAGACCTGCACACATATTTACATTCCTCTGCTCATAAGAATAGGAAACAGCCCTTCCTGACCTAGCCCAATCAATATGTGAATATTGTATTTATGGAACATTAATAATTTAAATGTTCATCATAAAGTTAAAGCTAATTCAAGATTGATTGATTTCATTATTTGAAAAAAATTCAAAGTGGGCGACATTTAAAAATATTTTACAATAAATTAGAATAATAATTAAGTTGTTACGACTTTATTTATTTATTAACAATTGAAATCCTAAATACAACGCAGCATAATTCTGAACCAGATGGGAAGGAACAGCAGCATCTGTCTACCCAAATATTTGGTGAAGAAGTCTTAAACTGTCATCAAATTACGTTTATGATGGTAGCTGTCAACAGCATCCGAAGCAAAAGGAAATCCCACAGCTAAGACTGTGGAATCCAGGAAATCTTCCTATAAGGGCAAATTACATATAGTCCTCGAGTCATTGGGACCAGGACTGTTATTGTTAAGCGATAAGGTTGAAACATGTGATGTCTTGTGACTGTATCGTTTAGTAATGATGATCCAGGCAATCCCAGAAGCTGCCATAATCCCAAGATGTGTGGGTCATTAAGCAGGAATTAGCAGGACCCATAGTGTCAATGCCACATAGGTATGGGGAAAATCCTGGAAGACCCTGGACAAGCTGCGCACAAGTTGGAGAAGGGGGTGCTGCAGTGTGGCACAAGTGAAGGGAAGCTGGAAAATAAAGACACAGAGTGAAATGTGAGAATAGAAAGGCTTAGGGAAGGACAATGCCGAAGGTGAATGCCCATTGCTTGCAAGATGAGGGAGGATTGGGAAAGGAAGATATCTCTCTCTCTCTCTGTGTGTGTGTGCGCCCACACGCCCACGTGTGCGTAAGCAGGTAGGGAAGGAGGATGCTGGTGGGTGTGCAGAGGAAGGTGGTATAGTGTGTGTGAATGAACAAAGGGGAAAGAAAGATGTTATGTGTGTATGAAAAGGAAGAGGGGAAGGAGACCACAGTGCATGCAAACAAAGAAAAGCAGGGGTGCAGGAGATTTACTCAACAACTTGTGATCTTCCCTGTAGGCTTCCCCACTGACTCTGGTCTTGGTAAGTCAGCAGGGAAGGCCACAAATGGCAATCAAGTAACCACGGAACACTGAAATTGGTCCTAAGTGCAAGCTAGTTTTCAAGTGCTCTAAATTTGTTCATGTAACTGTGGGGTTGCTACAATGGCTGAAACTTGAAGGGTCAGTTGTAAGTCTCTTTGTTCAGTACTGTTCTAATTTTGAAAACCAAGGAAAGGTCAGTCACTCAATGAATGGTTGTAACTTGAGGACTATCTGTACACTGCATTGAGGAACAAGGGGTGGGTGGGAAATCCATTGGCTACGCGTATTTACTTTACTTGCTTCATGGCTGCTTTTATAAAGGTTGAAAAAGAAAGAAAAGAGTGCTTGTATTTCTGTATCTCAATATAATGAACTTTTCCAATTAAAAATATTACTTCTTAAAACAATATATCCAATATAGTCCACTGCAAATTTAAGCCTTTTTTTCAACCTTTTAAATACAGCCTCTCTGCCTATGGCACTATATTACATGAACTCTGCAAGTTAAAACATTTAAATATCAAATTGCTAACTGCTTGATACGTAGTATCTTTATGTACATATCTTTATGTACCATGCTAATCAGTTTCAGTTCGAATGCATTTACATAGCTGACTAGGGAGAAGAAGAAATGGATGAGTGGCAAAATGACCTTCTTATGCTCCTGTACCTCCTCATTCCATCTCATGAATGTGCATGCCTAAATATAGTTTCTAGATCTCAGAATAATCCCTGAGCCATTAGGCTAGTATTTCTGCTATTTCCCCATTAAATAGCTCTTCCCCCTTAATGCCCTGATAGATATTCTATTGTGTATTAGATTCACAGTGAACACTCAGCAGCTGCTCTTGGTGAAGAGAGCTTTGCAATTATCCAGCATTTAACCCTGTTGTGCACTCACCTTCTCTTTCATTTTCTCAATCTTCTTGACTGAGCTCCTTCGGACATGCTTTTCTTCAAACTTGACACTGGAGGCTGAATCAGGGGAGCGCGGAGTTTGCTTTTCCTCCTGCTTCACAGACTTACCAATCTGTTTTTCTTCTTGCTTCTCTGCCTCTTTCAGCTTGCTTTGGGCACTGATGCTGTCAGCATTGTACATATGATAGGTCTTCATTACCTGCAAAGGCAATTCTCATTTAGGAAGCACCTTACTGTTTGTTTTTTTTAATTTCACCTGCAAACAGCTAAACAATAGTCAACCAATGCCTTCAATGCGAACTTAAAATTCAAACAGAAAAATACCTATAACTATTCTACAAGCCTACCGTATAGGCAGTCTCTAATTTATGATGGCAACTGGGACTGGAATTTTCATTACTAAGTGATGCAGACGTAAAGTATGTCTGCATTGCTTAGCAACAGCAACCCCTGCAGTCCCAATTGTCATCCTTAATCAAATCCCATCATTGTTAGGTAAGGCAACTTCCTGACAATTTCCACAATCAAGTCAATGGGGAAGCTGGTGGGAAGTTGTAAGTCCCAGGTGACTCACGAGCAGGCTGGCAAGCAGATTAAATAGCTGCTACAGGGTGAGAGAAGGCACGAGGGGGTACACAGAGGTGTGAAGAAGATGTGGAAAGGCTCGGGGAGGTGGAAAGGAGGCATAGCACGACTCAGGGAGAGTGTGCAAAAGTGCAAGGGAGGGAGGCATAGCAAGGGTTAATGAGCATCCATAAGGGTGCAATGAGGATACAAGGAGGTGAATAAGGAGGTGAATAAGCAAGGAAGGTATGGTGAGGGTCAGGAAAAGTATGAAAGAGGTGCAGCAAGGATCAGGGAAGGTGTGCAAAGGAGGCACGGTGAGGCTCAGGAGGGGTTATGTAGGTGGGGAAGACTTATCCCAGCAAATTTGATCACGGGGTGCTGCAACTAATCTTAAGTGAAAGCTGGTTGCCAAGCATCAGATCATGATCATGTGGCCATGGGGGTTTTGGGATGGCGTGAACTCTCAAGAACAAGTTCATTCAGCACCATTATAGCTTTGAATGGTTGCTGAATGGTCATAAGAACCACTTATAGAACTCAAAAGGATCAGCAAAGATATGGAACATTTTAAAACTCTCATGTGATTCTAATGGCTAAACCAGCACCTCTATTATTTCATTCTAACTCTGCTTGTCAAGATTTGCTGGGAGTTTTTCTTTCTTCTTATTAACAAATAATTTTTATTAAAGAAATTTTTAAAAGAACAATATCAATTTTGAAAGAAAAAACTATAGTAGTAAGTGAAACAGTGCAAAGAAATAGAGAAGGGAAGAAAATAAAAGTTATAAAGAAGCAGCTTTTGATACTGAAAACAGTTAGAAGTACATGTATATTTCAACCTCTCTAAAGTTACAATCTTTTCTATAATCTACCTTTTTAAATAATCAAACCCATAAATCACAAGTTCATTTTTTCATTTTTTAGCAAAAAAAATCCAATAAGAGGCTTCTAGTCATTAACAAATGTGGGTTTTGTCCTTTCTCTAGTCAGACAAGTCAACTTTGCATCTTTGCTAATTGCGTCATCTTCACCAGCTGTTCCTTCATTGTGGTATTTCAGATTCTTTCCATTTTTGTGCATGAAATAATCTTCCAGCAGTTATCATATATATATAAAAACAGCTTTCCATAATGCTTTTCTAATTGTTTATCCATTACTTCTGATAAGAAAATGTCTGCTTTCAAATGAATATGAATCTTTAAAATTCTTTATTTTTAACCCACTATATTTGAAGCCCATTCCCCCCCTTTTTTTCTTTTTTGCAACTTCACCAGCCATGATGAACTGATCTTTCACATTTTCCTCATTTCCAACATAAACTGAAAATATTTTTATACATTCTAAATAATTTCTCTGGAGACTGTAGCATTTTATAAAATTCTCTTTTGAGGTATAACATAATGTAAATTTCAGTCCTTTCAGCTATGTATTTCCTATTGTTCCTTAATGCATTATGTTCAAAATTCTTCAGAGTTTTTCTTATATTTGTGTGAATGATGAAGTTAAGGACTTAGCTTTAGCAGAGCCCTTAAACATGTGAGACGCTCTACTTGGGTTCAAGATCATTTACCGTATATACTTGAGTATAAGTCGACCTGAATATAAGCCGAGGCACCTAATTTAATCACAAAAAACTGGGAAAACTTATTGACTCGAGTATAAGTCGAGGGTGGGAAATGCAGCAGCTACTGGTAAATTTCAAAAATAAAAATAGATGCCAATAAAAACTTTCACTAGGACAGTTGAGAATAAGTTTGATGTTCACAATTTCCTCTTTGAAAGAGACCAGTAAATAGGGAACAAGAAGATGAAGAAAAAGAAGTGTGTTTTTTCACACTGCAGTGAACAAAAATGGCATCATAGGAACAGGCTTATTCTCAGCCCAAAGGTTTGTTTCTGATTTCCTCCCTGATTTAAGGGAAATTTGGGAAACGATCTCACTATCATGAAAGGTTTGATTGATTCACTAACCCAAAAGATGATGATGATGACAGTGGTAGGCAGGAGTCACTCTCTCCCTTGCAAGAAAAAACCAAGAGCCGTTCTTATGATATCTCTCTCTCTCTCTCTCCCCCTCCTCCCGAGTGGACTGAAAGCAGCTGGAGCTGAGGAAATGAAACTGAGTGGAGCGACCTCGGCTCGCGTTGTTTTTTCAGCCTAGAGCTCAGAAAAGCCTCCCCCTCCTCCTCCCCCTCCTCCCGAGTGGACTGAAAGCAGCTGGAGCTGAGGAAATGAAACTGAGTGGAGCGACCTCGGCTCGCATTGCTTTCTCAGCCTAGAGCTCAGAAAAGCCTCCCCCTCCTCCTCCCCCTCCTCCCGAGTGGACTGAAAGCAGCTGGAGCTGAGGAAATGAAACTGAGTGGAGCGACCTCGGCTCGCGTTGCTTTTTCAGCCTAGAGCTCAGAAAAGCCTCCCCCTCCCATGCTTAAAAGTTGCAAAGGAAACACGGAAGCGGCTGCCCAGCTTCGGAGCTCCACACCATTTTTTTTTCAGAGGGGAATCTGACTCGAGTATAAGCCGAGGGGGGTTTTTTCAGCACAAAAAATGTGCTGAAAAACTCGGCTTATACTCGAGTATATACGGTATCTAAAATTCTATCACAGGTCCCGCCATTTGACCAGGCCAATCGGATGGAGAGTTTGCCTATTGGGATTGGTGTAGCTAAGGACATCTACTTTGGTCATTGTGCATAGTGGAAATCTCTATTGTTGTCCATACAACAGAGCTCCAATTATTTAAACTTCTACTGCATGAAGTGATACACCCTAAGGCAGGGGTCTCCAACCTTGGCTCCTGGAAGCCTGGCGGACTTCAACTCCCAGAGTTCCACAGCCAGCAAAGCTGGCTGTGGAATTCTGGGAGTTGAAGTCCGCCAGGCTTCCAGGAGCCAAGGTTGGAGACCCCTGCCCTAAGGGCTATAAAAGGCCAGATGAAAGTAGGAAAGAGAGAGGAACAGAAAGAAGTACAAGAATAATTCTATTTCCAGCTGAAATTTGACTACATAGGATGAGGAGAAAAGGGTCATTAAATAGTATTCCTTTGTTTACCTCAGGAAGTTATCTTTATTTTAAAAAGCAATTGCTAGAAGAGAGACCATTTTTTAACTGACTGCATGCTCCACCAGTGCTAATCCTGCTCAGCAATACAAAAGCAGCAGAGGCTGGCTCTGCTAACAAGCAGCCTTTCTTTTTGTTTCTCTACAGTCCCTCCATTGTTTTGTATCAATACTGACTTTTCCCTTTTTCACTGGAGTTTGTTACAAAAAAGTGAGCTCTAATAGTTGAACCACATATTTTGATTCCTGCCCTTCTTTGCATTTTTGGCCCTCTCTGTAACCTTTTGTACTGGGTAAAGATCAAATTTCAAAAAATTTAAAAATCTCCAATTTATCTCCTTAGGATAATTAACACATCATTTAGATAGGTTTAAAACAACTTCTGATGGATGAATGGACCGAGAAATGGAGAGACAGACAAGTTTATTTATTGAAAATCAGATTTATCCTCTCTTTCCCACAGATTCTGATCAAAGTAGCTTCCATAATAAATATTAAAATAATTTGAAAAAATGGTATGCAGTCCTCCAATTACATCACAGAACTTCATGAAATATTAATAACTAATAATAACTGCTTGATAAATGTGTGCTCAAACAGAGAAGAGATGTATGTTCCAATTTTAAAAACCTGCTGCAAGCCAACTCTGGCCTCAAATCCTTCCAGTTTCCAAGCATTAAGCCCCTGAGTCTTCTTTCACCTCAATTTGAACTTGACCGTAATTTTTGTTAGGTGGAATATATGCTCTCACTTTGTTACTCCTTCTGGAGCAATTAAAGCAACACTCCTTAGTTACAGGAAGAAGTAACAGTTAAAAATGCTAACCCACTCAGTATTAAAGAAAGCATAATTTATGTGTACGGTAATTCTGAATCATTATCAGTGAATAGAATTAAAGGTGGCATTTAGAATTGCCTTAAACAGGAAGGAGGGGTATTGTTTCCATGTACTCCTATTCCCATTACTTCTAGTGAAAGACATCAGGTGCAAGGGATCAAAACCATGTAAGTCCCAGTTTTAATGGTTTCAGACATTTAAGGATGTGTCAATATAGTCGATCCATATCTTTCTGCCAAGATTGACATCAAGGTTGGGGGTCAAAGCAATAACATAAGGATTCAATCCTGGAGTCTAGGTATTATTATGAATACCACATGCTATTCTCATGAAGGGATTATATTAAGATGTTAGACGAGCATCTATTTTGCCAGGTCCTGCCTTGTCCTTCTCCCTCTCTCTCTCTTTTAATTAGAACTCTCACACCTACCTACAGGGGCCTACGGTGAAAGGCACACACATACCGTGTTTCTCACTTAATAAGGCCGGGCCTTTTTTTTTTTTTGAGCCCCGAAAAAATGGCTAGGTCGTCTTTTCGGGGATGAATTAATTCCCCCCCCCCTTTCTTCCTCATCTAGAGCGCTGTTGGAGCTTCCGCTGCCATTTGAAGCTGCCACTGCAGTTTGGAGTGCCGTTGGAGTTGTCGCCGCTGTTTGGAACTGCCGCCGCCGTTTGGAGCTGCCGCCGCCGTTTGGAGTGCCGATAGAGCTGCCGCCGCCGTTTGGAGCTGCCGCCGCCGTTTGGAGTGCCGATAGAGCTGCCGCCGCCGTTTGGAGCTGCCGCTGCCGTTTGGAGTGCTGATGGAGCTTCTGCCGCCGTTTGGAGCTGCCGCTGCCATTTGGAGTGCCGTTGGAGCTGCCACCACCGTTTGGAGCTGCTGCTGCCGTTTGGAGCTGCCACCGCCATTTGGAGTGCCACCGCCACTCCAAACACGGCGGCAGCTCCAAACACAGAAGCGGCAGCTCCAAACACGGAAGCGGCAGCTCCAAACGTGCTGGCGGCAGCTCCCAACGGCGGCAGCAACTCCAAACGGCGGCAGAAGCTCCATCAGCACTCCAAACGGCGGCGGAAGCTCCAAACGGCGGTGGCAGCTCCAACGGCATTCCAAATGGTGGCGGCAGCTCCAAACGGTGGCGGCAGCTCCATCGGCACTCCAAACAGCGGCGGCAGCTCCAATGGCACTCCAAACGGAGGTGCAGCTCCCAACGGCGGTGGCAGCTCCAACAGCACTCCAAATGGTGGCGGCAGCTCCAACGGCACTCCAAAGGGTGGCAGCAGGTACCATTGGAGAATGGCACTCCAAATGGCAAGTCCCCCCACCCTTCCCCCCATTTTGCATGTTTTAAACTAGGCCTAAATTTGGGGGAGGGGCTTAATTTGATTTTATGCCTAGAAAACATGCTGGGTCTTCCTATTGGTGGAGGCAGTATTGTTGGAGAAACATGGTAGGAATGAGCAAAGGAGTTTGTTTTGAGTAGCCCAACTGAATAGAGAAAATAAAATTCATATTTTTTTAAAAAAAAAAATCATACTCTTCATTGTTCTATGCTTAATACTATTTACAAAACAGGAACTTGATTATCTTGATCAAACCTTAAAAGAAAAAAAAGGAGAATACTTTGCCTCTGACCATGACACAGCCCTGCCTACTTTGCAAATACTGTACCGCTTCAGACTTTTGTGTTTGAAAGGTTGCTCACGTAAGACCAGATTCACGGAGGAATCTCACTTTGTTGGTATTTCAAGAAAATAACTGCTAAGAATTTGTACACAGATTTGGAGATATTGGAGATACGACCTTCTCAGTATGACATTCAGATAGAAAGATTATCTGAAGGAGGCTCTTGAAAACATGTTGAAGAAGAATGCACAAAATAATACCAACATTTTGGAATGGGTTGCTTCCATTTATTTATTTTTTCTTCTGTTCAGTCGTGTCTGATTCTCAGAGATTGCCTGGACAAGCTTTCTTGGCAAGTTTTTCATAAGTGGCTTTCCACTCTCTCCTTTCTAGGTCTGAGAGAAAGCCCCAAGATCACTCAGCTAGTTTTGTAACTAAAAAGAACTAACAAGTTTTGTGGTTTCAAGCCTAATGCCTTCATTACTACACTCTAATTGGCTTTACTTCCCTATATATTATTTGCCTACAGAGAAGTTCCATAGGCATTTAGGGGATTCAATCCTTTTGATTTGCTACATGGGAAAAGCTAAGAGGAGTTCCAGGATCAAAGATTATGAATATGTTCTTATACAAGGGGGAAAAAAGGCAAAAAACCTCAGTGGCATTATTTCAGGAACACCTGCACAACTGATATCATGCTCTCAAGAGGTGGAAGGAAAAGTTTTTTTTGTTGCCTCATCAAATGCAAGCTTAAACTAGGTGGCAAAGCATATTTGTGATGATCAGAAAATGGACGCATATGTCACAAAATAGATTTGGAAATGAAAAAACCACCGAGTTCATACAATTTTAAGAAAGTAGATTGATTCATTAAGAACATATAGATCGATATAGCAAAACAAATATATAGCTATTTACCAGATGCACAGAAAGTGTGAAGAGACACATATCTTATCTTTGCAACAAAAAGCAGACTTTAGAACCACTCTTAGAATAAGTCAAGAGTTAAGTTTTACTGACCTTTCATACTGTGAATTCAGTGAATATAACCATAGTGATTTCTCCTAAATTAAACGGAAAATAATTTTTTTATGCAGACCTAAGATATTTTAACCAAGTTTGATTGGTACTTTATGATAAGAAAAAATGACCAACTAGAACAGTAAAGTAAGGCAAAATACTTATCTACTTTAGACTAAAGTAAGGACTATTAGCAAATGCCTTTCTTGGACATCTTCAAAGAGAAAATAAGCTTTATTATAGTTCAAGGACTGTCCCAATTTTTTGAGAATGTTTTTCATCTGAAATGGAGCTCCAATAACCTGACTAATAAGCAAAAATCTTCCAGACTGAGGGAAATAAATCTGAACAACATTATTATTTCAACAGTATCTGGGAAGAATATACATAATATTTAAATGATGTTATTTTCACTTCACATTCATAACCATCAATGCAGCAGAATGTTACCAAGGATTTTTTCAAGTATCTTGTATCTTTCAGGTCAAAAAGAAGTGAAGCCAGAAGAGAAGAAGCAGCCTTTAACTACAAAGAAAAAACTGGGTTTTTTTTTATAGGGATTGCCATTAGGGGAGGAGAGGGAGGTCTATAACTCCTTTTTTCTTAAATCATAGCTAAAGTCTTAATCAACAAGAACTTGCCTAACAAAGCTTACTTTGTATAATCTTCCCATATATAAGAGTAACAGATTTCAGTCTTCTCTCTACTTTAAAAATAAATGTGTTTCATGTATAATTGAAAGTGATAACGCAAAACTCTGAAAAGAGAAAACATATAATTCTTTATATTTCCCAAAAACTTTTATCAATAAATAAAATCAACTGAACATTGGGAATCTGAATGGGAGAAAATCTACTCAAGACAAATAGCCTCTAATGAACTTGAAGGGATGATAATTCAAGATCTTACAGCATAGAGAGAAACCAACTACTAACCTGACTGAGAGAAAATTGACACCGAACTCTTCCTTAAATCTTAATTTAGGAAATAGGTAGACTTAGAAATAGATCATAAATCAAATTCACATCATGACCTAAAATATGCAGGCTTAGATTTGTTTTATGCTGTCTTCAATACAGCAAAAAATATTCCTTGGCTGTTTAAAATTGCTAATCAACCAAGGTTTGAAAAAGAAGGAGTAATTCATGGAGGAATGCAGTGCAATTAGTTTGCTTGCCAACTAAGGCTAAAAAAAACACCAAAACTGCTTATGCAGCTTACTTTAATAAGCTTCTTAATTAGAGAAAAATTTTTTTTTAAACGCCGTCTGTGCAATGTGTCATCCTCAACTCCTAAAAATCCAGAAATCAGTCTTTGTCCTTGAAAAGTTTCTCAGCTCCAATTTAGGACATGTTTGTGTGGATGGGTTTCTCTAATTTTGCTTCTCTGGCAGGTTAAAAGTAGTACTCAGAAATCCTTGCTCATCCTCTGTAAATAAGCCAGAGATCAATTGGTAGAATGAGACATACATTCTGCCTATTCCATTTTTTCTTGTTCTCACACACAAGGATGAGCAATGTAAAACTTATTTCAACCTTCATTCCCAACACACAGTCATTCCTAATTGATGCTGTGAGGCATAATCCAGCAACACCTAGAAAACCACAGACAGTGCTTTATTTAGAGAAATTGCTTAAAAAAGAAACTAATGGAACTCAAAATAAATTAGTCTTACTACTGGAAAATTAAATTAATGTTTCTAATCCAACCCTTATCATATTTAATTTGCTGTTAAAATATAGATAAATAAGGATATTGCAAATGTTTTCAAATCCATCAAGTAGATGGATGTAGCAATATTCTTCCTGCATATAGTGACTAAGACTCTGAGTGACCAAGACTCAGAGTTATCTGTCTCTTGAATTTGTAACTGGTATGTTTTTCTAGTGTTCATTGAATTTGTAACTGGTATGTTTTCTGCTGCTCCGTGACTGTAATGAAGATTGAATTGAACTGATCACCAGGATACTATTAACAATAGTTCTAACAATCATGACATTTTCATATTGATTAATTATTTTAAGCTTTTGTAGGATAATCACTACTTTATCAGAGGGATGTTAAATATAAAAGTAGTGAATTAATAAAAGGGTAAATGTATAGTTGTAACATACATATAAGAGTAATAGCTTATCTTGGGGTGTGCCTACATTTCCTATCCTAGAATGGCAGAGAACGTGAAATGAATATTTTGGACAAAGCTAAAAAATACAAAACAATTCTGAAATGGATTTCAAATATATAAATTATTTCCATCACTATACCTTGTATAAACTGAAAAACAAGTATTTTTTTTCTTTGAGCAAATTGATAAATATCTTTGATTATTCAATTTCGTGCTACTCTATCCTTCTCGCCTTCCAGAATGTGGTTAACGTTCAGCCCCTTCTTGGAGCATAGCATGAGAATGAGAGTTGAGCCCAGCACATGTAGATTTGCAGTAGCAATGTAACAGCAACTTGGTTGTGTGAAATGGTTTTATTTCTTTGAGTTTTGTTATTTTTGTACAATTTTGTACAGTTTTGTTATTTTTGTTCAGCTAATGATGGTCATTGGGAATGGAATTTCCATAGCTAAGGAATCTGTTTGTATGGTAGAGTATCATCTGACTGCACAGTTTAGAGATGGGAATTTTGGCATTTCTGATTACTATTATTAAACAAATTGCACAATGTTACCGAGTACAATGTCATGTGGTCACCATTTGCGACCTCCCGCCGGCTTTCCCATTTGCTTGTTGAAAGTCAGTAATGAAGGTCACAAATGATGATCCTGTGAGTGTGGAGATGCTACAACAGCCACAACTACTAGGATCTACTTAAGTACCACTCATTCAGAAACATTGTAGTTCAAATTTATGAATGAATGATCATTAAGCAAGGACTACCTATATATTGTTGGCCAGAGTTATTCTGCATAAGGTGTTGAGCATACACAGATAATCAATAAATAATGAATGAATTAAAGCTATTCTTATCCAATCTGTGCCATATCTTCTTCATTGTTTCAACTCATTTTGGAATTAATCTTCCTATTCCCAAAAGGCAATAACTAAGTAATTTTTTCTATTTGGTCAAGGGTCATTATTTTTTCACATTAAAAATCTAGATTTCCGGGTTTCCGGTTCTGCATGGCTTCGGTGGCAGCAGGAATTCGCGACTCTTCGCAATTCCTACTGCGCTTGCCGCCGAGGTGCCCCCGATCCAAATGGGTCAGGGGGATATGGCTGCCCTGTAGAGGCAGCCGAAGAGAGACGGGAGCTGGACAGGGGGTTGGGGGTGTCGCAGACCCCCGCCTCGTCTGGAAAAAACCCTATTTCCTGAGGTGGTGGAGCAGCAGTCAGTAATGGCCGCCACGAAGAAGCCAGCAACCGGGTAAGATTGTGCTGGAGGAAGCAAGAAAAGTGAAAGTGCTGGCTGAGCCGGGTCAATCAACTTCTCTTAAACTCTCTGGAATTGAGCTGTCTGAATTGCCGGAGGATACATTGTATCCCTAAGAAGATCGGAAAGCAGTAGAGAAAGCTGTTAAAGGGAAACTTTTTTTTTCTTCACTCTCCCACCCCATAGAAGCAGCAGATGAAGATGTGAAATTTATTTGAGCACTGAAGGTGAATTATTTTGAAAGTTGAAGCCAAGGGACAAAAGACACTTTGGACATTGGATTTAATAATTTAAGAAATCGGAAAACCCTTATTGGAGGTATGGATTTCTGATCATTTAAAAAAAATTGTTGTTGTAAGTGGGAAGGGAGAGGAAAAAAAAAAATTGGAGCAGAAGCTGAAAAAGGAGGAGATTGCCTAGAATCCCAAAGAAAGATATATGGTAATTGGACCTCTCTGATTAAACAGTAATCCCAGAAAGAGAAGTAGAAGAAGGAAAAAAAAGTATTAATTTTTGGAACTTTTTTTTAATTACCGTATATACTCGAGTATAAGCTGAGTTTTTCAGCACATTTTTTGTGCTGAAAAAAACCCCCTCGGCTTATACTCGAGTCAGATTCCCCTCTGGAAAAAAAAATGGTGTGGAGCTCCGAAGCTGGGCAGCCGCTTCCCTGCTTCCGTGTTTCCTTTGCAACTTTTAAGCATGGGGGAAATCGGAAGCAGAAAAGTTCTTGCTTGAGGATATATTGTTTTTTCTTTTAACTGTTTTTTTGGGGGGGAAGACCCACCGCCATGTGAGAATGCTCAGACACGAAATCTATCCAACCGAAAATAAGTGTGTGTGTGTGTGGGGGGGATTTTAACAGAGGGAAGATGTAGGGAGAAAGCAAAAGCGACAGAAGATCCTTCAGGGGAAACTGAGGGGGAGACTCACCCTTGGTCCAGATGAGCCCCCTTCCCCTTTCTCTAGGCTGAGAAAACAACGCGAGCTGAGGTTGCTTTGGCTCCACTCAGCTTCATTTCCTCAGCTCCAGCTGCTTTCAGTCCACTCGGGAGGAGGGGGAGGAGGAGGAGGTGGCAACTCGCGTTGTTTTCTGAGCTCTAGGCTGAGAAAGCAATGCTAGCTGAGGTCGCTCCACTCAGCTTCATTTCCTCAGCTCCAGCTGCTTTCAGTCCACTCGGGAGGAGGGGGAGGAGGAGGTGGTGGCAACTCGCGTTGTTTTCTGAGCTCTAGGCTGAGAAAGCAATGCTAGCTGAGGTCGCTCCACTCAGCTTCATTTCCTCAGCTCCAGCTGCTTTCAGTCCACTCGGGAGGAGGGGGAGGAGGAGGTGGTGGTGGCAGCTCGCGTTGTTTTCTGATAGTGAGATCATTTCCCAAATTAATTGATTCACTAACCCAAAAGAAGAAGATGTTGATGACAGTGGGAGGCAGGAGTCACTCTCTCCCTTGCAAGAAAAAAGCAAGAGCCGTTCTTATGATCTCTCCCTCTCTCTCTTTCTCCCCGTAATACAGTAAAGCCCTTTCCAGCACGCACGCGCGATCCACCCCCGCCGCTTTGCACCTTGCAAATGCAAAAACCCTGGGGTTTTGCATTTGCACGGTGCAAAGGGGCGGGGGCGGATCGCGTGCGTGTGCTGGAAAGGGCTTGACTTTATTGGGGGGGGGAGAGAGAGAGAGATATCATAAGAACGGCTCTTGGTTTTTTTCTTGCAAGGGAGAGAGTGACTCCTGCCTACCACTGTCATCATCATCATCTTTTGGGTTAGTGAATCAATCAAACCTTTCATGATAGTGAGATCGTTTCCCAAATTTCCCTTAAATCAGGGAGGAAATCAGAAACAAACCTTTGGGCTGAGAATAAGCCTGTTCCTATGATGCCATTTTTGTTCACTGCAGTGTGAAAAAACACACTTCTTTTTCTTCATCTTCTTGTTCCCTATTTACTGGTCTCTTTCAAAGAGGAAATTGTGAACATCAAACTTATTCTCAATTGTCCTAGTGAAAGTTTTTATTGGTATCTATTTTTATTTTTGAAATTTACCAGTAGCTGCTGCATTTCCCACCCTTGACTTATACTCGAGTCAATAAGTTTTCCCAGTTTTTTGTGGTTAAATTAGGTGCCTCGGCTTATATTCGGGTCGACTTATACTCGAGTATATATGGTACCTTTGATTAAAAATACTCGGGTGGTTGTTTTGGGAAAAGTTTCTCTTTTCATGACGGCATCGCTTGTGGATGAACTAAAGACTGAATATCAAAAATATAAAAAGGAAGAACAAGATGGAAAAGATACTTTGGGCACTCTATTTCAATTTTTAGAAATGGCGTTATGCACTTATGAAAAGCTGACTACGCAGCAGAATGATTGGGACAAAGAAGAAGAGGAAGAAGAAGCCATCTTTGATGAACAATGGGTTTTTTCCGGGGAGGAGGAGAAAGAGGATAAGAAAAAGGGGATTTTAAGGTTTGAAAAAACAACCAAAAAAGAGAAAAACGAGAGGAAAGGTGGATGCAAGGTTAGAAAGCAATGGAAAGGGAGTAAGAAAAGGGAGGAGGAGAGACAAAGGGGTAAAAAGGGCAAGAAGAATAAGCAAGAGAGAAAAGGGGGGAGGAGAAGCCTTAATGGTAGGAAACAAGATTTAAAGAAAAAAAGCTTATTTAGAGACAATGGGTGAATTTAATTGGGAAAAAAAGGGGGTGATTCTGGAAGGTACATAAGATTGTTTTTTGATATGTGTATCTAGAGTAGAATGTTTAAGATATAAATGAGTATTAATATATATGATTAGTTTTTTTTTCTTTTTAAATGATATGGATAGTGGTTGTATAGGTTTTGTTTTTTTTTAGTTATTGACCTTTCTTATAAAATTTATTGTGTAATTTTAGAATGTACCAAACAGAATCCCAAGATAAATTAAGTGTTATATGAAGTACTTTTCAGTTAGGGCAAGGAGTTAAAGGCGTCACTCCAATTTGTGTATAGGAGAAGTATATTAAAAGAAAAGAGATGAATGGATAGCTGGAAACAGAACAGACAAAGAATGATATTGAAAATGGTCATAAGATATGGAAGGATATATAAAGTGAATATGATGTTTGAATTTTGTCTGTGTGAAGAGTTTCAACTCGGGATCAAGCAGCCTTCAGAAAAGATGTTTTAGGCTTTGTTTTGTTTTCTATGTTTTGTGTTTTGTATGTTGATAAAAGGCAATAAAATTTTAATTAGCAAGAAATAACTTGGATAATTAGAATGAAAAGGAGAAGTTGGGATAAGATATGAAGTTAAATAGATAACGTAAATATTGATATTATAATTTGGAATTATTTTGTATGTTCTATCGGTTCTCTTCTTTAACTATTTTTTTTTTAGAAAAGAATTTGTAAACTGTTATGCCTTGATTGTTTGTGTATTGTTCTTGTAAAATTAATAAAATTTGGGGAAAAAAATCTAGATTTCCTTTTAAAGGTCATTTGTAATGGAATGTGTAGATGACTTAGTGGAAAGAGATAAAGAGATGCTGCCTGGGAAACAATCAGGTAAGAGGGGCATAAGCTTAGTGATCAGGAAGGACCTGCCCTAATGAATCAAGCAGTTACACATGGCACTGGGAAGTTTTTACTTTCAGACTTTTAAGACTGGTATTAGCCTTCTAAGTAAATCAGACAGGGTTATATTACGTGAACTAATTCTACTTTATTATACTGCTACATTAACAGAAACTTGCAACTCTGAAAGTACAAATTTCCAGTCACTCATTGAAAAATATAATTGACTTCTTTACCTTCAGAGGTTTAACTCAAGGTTTCTTTCTCCCATCCTTCCAAATGTACTTAGCCTGGCATCTTTATGTAAAGTTATCTCTGCCTTTGATACACCATGAAAATTTGGCAATCCCCTGCCCCAGTTTACTATTATTTTCAAAAATTGGCATACAATAGCTTTTTCCCAGAAGTTCAATAGCATTACTCACTCTCATGTAAAAGTATCTGGCAGTTAAAATGGCTAGGTGATATGCTTAGTAGCCACTAACTATGTAGTCTATCTATGTAGATTCATAAAGGGAAAAAACAAATCAATATTCTTAAATTCCTTGCAGTCACGCCGCACTGGACTCTAGTCATTACATTCCTTCAATGAATTTGTTACAAACCAGTATAAGATCCTTCCTATAGGAATATTATTAGATCTCCTTTTTTCTAAAAAGCAAGGTTAAAAGCCACAAACAAGACACATTCTCTATTCATTTTTAAAAGCACTTCTGCAATGTCACCAAACCAGCTGTATGTTCAAAATGCCGAACATCTGTAGCTGGAATTCAATTTAATGATAAGAAACACCATAGAAAGATTTTAGGCTTCGCAGCTGCCAGAAGACAGTTTCCAATTTGCCTATAATAAGACACAATCTTTATCCCTGTGTGATTTGCTGATTTATATAAATTAGACAAAATTGCAAAATCAGCCTGTATCCAGGCCATCATGATTACTAGTTGTACTTCATTTCAGGGTCTCATTGCTTTTGCCTCAAGAGTTTCTATAAAACATCTTTTCATGTGGCAACAGGGTGTGGAGAAAAGTATTTGCCAACGCAATCACCCTAGCTGACCAACAAAATCCAGAAACTGTCTGGTGTTTGGGAAAAAAAGCCTGAAAGAAAACACTCAAAGGGCCCAAATTTCAAAATAGGAGCAATTTGCTCTCAGTTGCTAAGTTTAACAAACCTGAAACAGGTTTAGTAAACATAAAATATTTCCCATTCAAGCATGAAAGAAGAGACGGCCAGAATTTTTATCAGCACACTTTTGTGCCAATCAGATTCTTCCTAGGTGTTTGGGTCAATTAGAATTAGAATTCTTTATTGGCCAAGTGTGATTGGACACAGGAAGTCTTCACAATTGAAAATGAGTAGAACATCTAAGAACTGCTTTCCTCAAGCTAGTGATCTCCAGAGAGGATGGAAATAAGTCACCACAATTTCCAATTAGCACGAGCAAAGCTAGCTGTAACCTGAAAAAAAACACAATTAGAATCTTACCTTAATTATTAGCTCATTAGAGGGTGACTTTAAACAACTAGCAAGAAAAGAGAGGTTTGCTCATTTAACCAACAATTGCAAAAAGAAAATACCGTAATATGAGTGAGTCTAGATCAGGGGTGACAAACTTGCACCGTCACAGCAGCATCACGTAACGTATCGTGACTTTTTCCCCCTTCGCTAAACTGAGCATGATCGTAGCCAGTGATGCATCTGGTCTGTGGGCTGTGAGTTTGATAGCCCTGCTCTAGATGATGGACAAACAAGTGAACTTGTAGGTAATATGACTGATATGTGGAGCATGCAAAGATCATATTAGATTTGAAATTTCAGAGGAAGGACGCAAAAGGACAGCAATGGAAAACAAATGGAATATTGTGGAATGTTTTTATGCAGCAATGCATTATTATAATTAGTATAATAAATAAACTAATGTTTCATGTCACTTCATATAGTTTCCTTTGCCATTTTCTTTAATGTTTCATTCAATGACACTTACCAATTAGTAAACAGCATCTTTGATCCAAAATGTTACTCTGAGAATGTTTCAGCAACAGAGTGGTCAATGCCTGGAACGCCCTACCCAACTTCATTATTACAGCCCCAAACCCTCGCACCTTCAATCTCACACTGTCTACTGTGGATTTCACCTCATTCCTAAGAGGTCCATAAAGGGGGTGTGCATAAGCCACCAGCATGCCTACCACCCCTGTCTTAATGTCCCCATTTTTCTGTATTTACTTCCTTTGTTCATGTTGATGTTCATACCTATACTTGTTATCTTGTACATGTTTGACAAATAAATTAATTAATTAAAAATGGCACAACACTTGTGTAACTTGTAATCCTCCTCTTTATTTATGATGCAGTCATCATGCTCAGTAAAAATAAGCCACCTTTTTACTGGCTTTGTACTAGCATTTTAAGGATGGAGCAATCCTGAATATTTATTTATACTCAATTGACAAAAGGCAAAAATATATATGGCATTCAGCTTTGTTTAGGTATTTTCCCACATCATAGTAGTGGTGCTTTTAAAGTTGTAGCAACGTTTCAGCAGAATCTCATCTGCCATCATCAGGCTTCTGTATTGTGTTCATCTGTGAGTCAGACTTTTACAGTGGTTTCAGATTTAAATTTGGGGCAGCCTATTGCTGTGCCAGAATGGTTTTTTCTTCCTCCTGATTGGTTGGGAGTCTTGGTCTGTGTTTATTGGTCTTGGAGCTTGCTATGTTCTGCTTCTACTATCTTCTGTCTGGTTTTTTGTTTTGTTTTTTGGCTCTTTTTGTATCTTGATTGGCTGGCAATATTATGTTACTTTATTGGAGGCCTTTAGTGCAGCTTGGCTTCGGGTAAATGGATGGCTATCATTAGTTAGGAAGCTGGGTTTCGTCTTGGTGCCTGGTTGGGGTGTGTTTGAGCTGGAGGTATCAGGGGGGATCTGTTTGTGCCCAGGTGTTTGCCTGGCTTGTGGTGTGGAGATTTATTTGTTTGTGAGTGCAGGCTTCCGAATGATTGACAGCCTGGTGGAATCATCTCTTCTGTTCATGCTTTCTGGTCTTTTTTCAATCTCTGTGGCTTCTCTGATGATTCTGTGGCTGGGATTTTCTATAGTGGCTAGGGTTTTGGTGCCATTGAAGTTGATGCTATGACCTGTGGCTTCCATGTGTTGGACTAGTGAGGAAGTGTGTTCCAGCTTTTTGACTGCATTTTTGTGTTCATCCAGGTGGGTGCTTATTCTTCTATTGGTCTGTCCAATGTATGTGGCCGGGCATGATGCACAGGGGACTTCGTATATGCCTTGGTTTTCCAGGTCAATTTTGTCTTTGGGGTTTCTGAGGATGGCTGCTATTTTTCTGTCTGTTTTGAAAGCAGTCTTGAGTTGGTGTCTGTATAGTATCTTACTAATTTTATCTGTAGTGCCTCTTATGTAGGGCAGGACAGCTGTTCCATGGGTCTGTTCATCTTCTGGGTCTCTATTATGTCTCAGTGTGTTTTTGTGGATCAAGTTAGTGATTTTGCTTTTGTGGAAGCTGTTGGCTGTCAATATTTTAGTCAGGGTGCATAGTTCAGTCTTAATGTACGTCTTGTCTGCCAGGCGTTTGGTTCTAGTAATTAGTGTTTTAGCCACGGAATTTATCTGTGCTGGGTGGTGGTGGGATTGGGCGGTGAGATAGCGGTTGGTGTGTGTTTTCTTCTGGTATATGGTGTGTCCTAGTGTGCCATCTGTTTTTTTGTAGATTAGTACATCTAGGAATGGTAGTTGTTTGTTTGTTTCTGTTTCCATGGTGAACTTGATTTTGGGGTGTGCGCTGTTTAGGTGTGTTAGGAAATTGTTTAGGTTTTCTTGTCCATGGGGCCAAATCATGAATGTGTCATCGATATATCTTAACCATAGTTTGGGTTTGAGGATTGCGGTATCTGCCATCCTGCATCAGATGGGCGGCTCATGATAGGGAGCAAAGGAGAGAGAAACAACAGAAGGCGAAGTTTCCTCGGGATGAGCACGCCCCAAATATCTTGGCACATGCTCTTTTATTGTGCTTTTTTACAAAAAATGATTTAATCAAAGCTCAAGTCAAATAAGATAATTCCATCAGGATGTGCATGTTTACAAAGCTGCATACCAGACAGATCATTTACAATGTGGATAAGCTTATTAACAACCGTCTAGCTTTTATACGTCCCTTGTACGTGCCTTGCAAAGGTCACTGAAGAGACAGAAGTTAATGATTACACATGAATGATACATAGTTGCAAACACATGAATGATACATAGTTGCAATGATACATAGTTACAACATCTCCTCTGTTTTTATTATTTATGACGAGTCTTCTTCCTTGTCTGAGAAGACAGGAACCATTTTTATGGAATGTTCACCGTCCCCGTCATCTGGGCAAGAGTGCGACCCGTCAGCGTCAGGGTTGTCCAAGGAGCGGTAACTCAGCAATGAAATTTTTTCGTCCGGTGTTGAGGACATAACATGAGCTTGCAATAGCACATTAACATCAGCAGTTATGGAGGATAATTGATTTTTTTTAAAAAAATTGCAATATTCTATTAAAACAACAAGGTCCTATAATACATATCAATATAATGATTATTAATGATCCTGCCAATGCAGTTAAAAAGGTTGTAAACCATGGCGAAATAGAAAACAAGCCCCCCCTGCTATCGGCATAAAAACAACATTCTTCTTTAAGCGTAGCACACAATCCCCCTTGTTTTTAAAAATAACAGATCTAAATCTTTACGATTTTGCAAAAGGGGGTATTCCATGGGTACCTGTAGGGATATAAAATCATCAGAGTTATACACACAAGCCATACTTGAATGCAAAATTATTTGGATTTAACAATTTCATCCCCGTGGACACATGCCGTGAGACCAGTGGAACAAGTCCAAACAAAATTATTGCCAGGGATAAAATACATTCCTTTCAGGCGTGATGTTAAAGTTCCTCCTGAAGTGCTGTAGATTGCAGAATATCCCCTGGTTGTGTGGGTGCATCTGCCAAATCGAATTGAAGTGGTGGGTAGAAGTCTTCTATGCGAGAAAAATTGGTTGTAGAACTTAAACGAACTCCTTGAAAGTCAGTTATAGTCCAAGCAATATTATATCTTCTATGAGGCTTCTGCGGATCGTCATGGACAGTTCTTTTGAAGTGTCGTTTGTTGACAGGATCAGAGTTCGGGTATATAAAAGCATCACAAGTAGGAGAGAGGGCTATGGACAAGTTAGTTGTAGAACATTTACGAGATGAGGAGGGAATGCAATTAGTAGAAAAAGGATAATAATTACAATAATGACAATAAAGATTAATTTGGTAATTCATCAAGGATGTTAGTTGGGGTGGGGGAACCCATAATACAATAGAAGGACATCTAGGTCCCCCTATATTTAGATTGAATAGAGGAAAAGATTTTAAGGTTCCTTTCCATAGGAAGAGTAAAGAAGGAACAAAAGAGCGAGTGGTAGAGTGTTCTTTAAACAAAACAGAAGTAACAGAATGAAAACTACGGGTCGCATTTTCATGACGTACCCACATGGAACAAGTATAATAGCCTTCTGTTAATGAAATGGTTTTAACACAAATAGTCTTTTGACAGGAAGCATAGGTTTTGTTGAAGTAAGGTAGAAATTGCAAAGAAGATATAGGCAAGAATATCAGGAAGAGTTTTAAGATACAGATGTAGCGGAGGAATTCCCATGATAGGGTCTAACCGCCCTACCAGGGATCCAGCAAGTGGTTTTGTCTGGTAGTAAATTCGCAGCGTAGCCTCGTCCCCAAGTGAGAAACTCAGCGGGACCCTGCCAGGCGGGATCTGGCAATCTGCGATAATATACCAGAGGTCTGTTAGGCGGGGATGAAGAGGAGGAAAAATGACGCGAAGCAGCAGAAGTGGGAGGAATGCCAGTCAGATTAAGAAAGTTTAAAGTGTAAAGACAAATGTTAAGAGAATTTTGCAATGCTGGGAGGTTCGGGGGTTTTTCCCGCAACGAATATCGATCAAGAGCACGTTTCAGAGATAAGTTCGCTCGTTCCACAATAGCCTGCCCCTGGCTGTTGTAGGGAATTCCAAACTTGTGGGTTACATCCCATCTGTTACAGAAGTCCTGGAACGCAGAACTTGTATATGCAGGTCCATTGTCAGTTTTGATTTCTTTTGGACGTCCAGCGAGGCAAAGGTACGAATTGAATGATTGATGACATGTTTTACAGTTTCTCCCCTTTGAGGAGTAGCCAGAATAAACCCTGAATATGTATCGATGGAAACGTGCAAATATTTCCAAGGGGCAAAAGGTGGATACTCAGTTACATCCATTTGCCAAATTTCACAAGCTTTTAATCCTCTAGGATTTACTCCTATGGGAATGGAATGTCCTTGCTTACTATATGTGGGGCATTGTTGAATAATGGCAGCAGCTTCTGCCTGAGTTAGGGAAAATTGTTTTTGTAAGGCTTTCTTATTTTGGTGAAAATAATCATGGCTTTCAGCTGCTGTCAGATTACAGATTGATTTACCGGATGCAGCTGCTGCAGCTGCATCTGCCACCTTGTTTCCCTTCTGTAATATACCAGGAAGAGGTTGGTGGCTCCTGATATGTGCTACAAAGAATGGATGCGTGCGGCTGTTGATACATTGCTGTAGAGGAAGCAACAACTTTAACAAAGAAACAGATATGCTAGGAGATAAATAGGCTTGATATATATTTTTCAAAATCTGAGAAACATATAAGGAATCTACTATTAAATTAAAAGGAGCTTTTTGAAACTGTTGAAACGCAATAAGAGATGCAGCAAGTTCTGCCTGTTGAGCAGAAGATTGCGGAGGGGTAATTTTAGTTTTCCACTCTCCCTCCTGGTACCATGCACAAGCACCATACATTTCCCCCCCATCTGCATAAAGCATAGGTGCATCTACTAATGGAGATATTGAGAGGGGGGAATGCCATTCAAAAGGGAGAGTTTTAAGAAAAGTGAACCGTGGGTCAGCTGGTAAATGGCAAGAAATTTGCCCTGGCCACTCTTTTAAAGCGTATTGTAGTTCTTCTGAATTACACCATAGCATTTCCCACGTGGTCAATAAACAAGGAGTGAATATTGAAACAGGCTCACATCCCATGAGTTGTTTACATCTTTGTCGACCTTTAAAGATCAACTGGGAATATTCAGAGGCTTTACTAGTGGTTGTGGTCCATGGGGTGTGAGACAAATGCAGCCATTCTAAAATCAGAACCTGTGTCTGATGAGATTGCATAATGACAGCTGTGGGTCTCTGAACAGTATTTAGTAAAGCAATTGATAAAGGACAATTTTCTATAGCTCGATCCACCCATCGAGTAGCCAGTAAATGGGAAATGTCTTTTAATGCCTGCAACTGATCTTTATTTAGAATGATAACATCGGACGGGGCTTTACCTTGCGTGAGAGCATTAAAGAGAGGAGCTAATGTAGCTGTAGTCAAACCCAAATAAGGACGTGCCCAATTTAAGGTTCCCATGAACTGTTGTAAGATCACGAGTGTAGGTTTCGGGGGAAGTGTTGGGAGGGGAAGGGAAGGAACAGCAGCTGAAGCAAGTAACTTGTGACCTAAATTGGAAAAGGGAGGTTTGGATTGTATTTTTTCTGGGGCTATAATGAGCCCTGCTTTACCTAAAATGGAGGTCAGGCACGGAAGAGTTTTTAATACCGTGCCCTTTGGGCCAGGTGCAGATACCAATATATCATCCATGTAATGATAGATTAAAAAATGAGGATATTTGTCCCTGTATGGTTGCAAGGCTAAATCCACAAAAAATTGACACATAGTTGGACTGTTTAACATGCCTTGCGGTAAGACTTTCCATTGATATCGTTTGGTAGGTCTTTGATTATTTAAGATTGGTACTGTAAAAGCGAATAATTTTCTATCTGACTGGTGTAATGGAATGGAGAAAAAGCAGTCTTTTAAATCGATAATGACAAGGTCATACTCTTGAGGAATTATGTTAGGATTTGGAAGACCACATTGCAGGGGTCCCATTGGAAGGAGGACCGCATTCACAGCCCTTAAATCCTGAAGGAGGCGCTAAGCGCCGTTTTTCTTTTTGGTAACAAAAACTGGGGTATTATATGGACTCAATGAGGGTTCTAGATGACCTCTATCTAATTGTTCTTGAACAAGAGAATGTAAGGCTTCAAGCTTTATAGAAGGGAGAGGCCACTGTTCAATCCACACAGGGTTATTGTTAGTCAAATATAAGCGAAGCATGGTTAATGGAGGGTAAGTTGCGCATTAAACTGTGACATAAGGTCTCTTCCCCACAAATTAGTATACAGAGGAATTACAGCTGGTTTAATATAAGCAACACATTGAGACTCAGGGGAATGGGCTTTTACCCAGTTTCTGCTAATGCGAGTCTCCTGGAGTCCCCCCACTCCTCTCACTGCTGGTGCCACATCAGCAGGCCAGGTGTCCAGCCACTCAGCTGTTCGGATGACGGAAATATCCGCTCCAGTATCTAAAAGACCAAGAAAGGATCGACCGTTCAATCAGAATGTTACCATAGGTTTCGGTTGATTAATTGGTCTTTCAATTGCATAGAGTTGCTCTTGTTGTTGGTCTAAGAGCACAATCATTTTTGCCACAACATCCCCCTCATTTATAGTAACTTCTGTATTAGCTAGTACAGATAGGCAGACATCAGACAACACAGTGGGGTCATGCAGAAAAGGAGAGGCAAGAATACCTTGTTCAGCTAAGTCCAGTACAGGAAAGACTAGCACTGGAATATCGGGGGGCATGTGAAAAGGCTGAACAGGGTGTACAAAGAGAAAGTCAGCGATACCAGGGAGATAAGTAACAGTTTCATTAGCAACAAGATCGTAAGCGAAAGAAGAAAAATTGCAAGTTTCAGCAGCCTTTGTTGTGGGGCTAGCTGCCTGCCCCGTTTCTAGTTTCCCTGATTCAAATAGGGTTTTTGAATGATTGTAGGGTTATTCTGCTGTTCATTCTTTTGGACTCTGCACTGACTAGCCCAGTGATAGCCCTTTTTACATCGAGGGCATGGCGTTTTTGGGTGAGCTACCTGGTTTCTTGACATATTTGCTCCCCCGCCCGGGGCTCTGCATTGGCTCTTAAAGTGACCTGGCTTGCCGCAATTAAAACAATTACCCATTTTACGAGTATTTTGTTGGGAAATGGGAAGAAGAGAGCCCATGTTCTGCTGCATGCCTTCCGTAATGGCTGTAGCCAGAGTAGACATGGAATGGGATGTGGTTCCTATGATTCGGCAGGCTGCAAGATAATCCGCCAAGGTAACATTTGTCTTATTAATTAATGGTTGCAAAACCTTCTGACAATCAGCGTTTGCATTTTCATAGGCAAGTTTTAAACCTAATTCATTACAAGCCTCCTCATTATCAATTTGTCTCTCCAAGGCTTCTGTGAGACGGTTTACAAAGGAGGAAAAAGGCTCAGAAGGTCCTTGGATAATCTTAGAGAAAGATTTGGGCACGCATCCCGCACTATCAATTTTTCGAGCCGCGGCCAAAGCACAATCCTGTAATATAGGGAAAGCAGCTGCGTCTGTGGCAGTCTGCTGGGCAATGGTAAGCATGGTGCCGGTACCGTTAAGCATATCTAAAGTGACATTAGCTGGCAAGCCTCTAGCGGCTGCGGTACGTTTATGAAATTCGGATTCCCAGACCAAAAATTGTGAAGGCGTGAGGATCATGGCAAATAATGTACGCCAATCAGCATTTATCAAGTCAGCGCCTGGTTGGGTTATTGACCCTAAAAGACCCTGTACATAGCAGGATTGAATACCATTTTCCTTGCAGGCTGCTTTCAAATCCTTAATTATTTTGTTTGGCATTGGGGTATACTGAGGAGCTGGGGGATTGCCGGCTTGTATGACCGGATAGAGGGAAGCAGCTGCAAGGATGTCCTCATTCATTTCCCCTTCATAAAAGGCTTGTTGAATGGCTTTTACAACACCCCCCCCACCTCGGGAGGGTGGTGGAGGACACGGGGGCTCTACATTTGTGGAAGTGGATTGAATGGAGGGAGGCTCCCGTAATGACTTATGACCATCGGGAGCGGAGGGTTGAAGGACAGAAAAGTTATCATAACTTGGCGGGGGAGATTCAAACACACTCCCTGCTTCTATTTTATAATGGATCATTAAAGCCTCCATAATTTTCCTCCAAATGACCAAAATGCCAATAGGTGCACGAGGAGGACTATGGAGATGTTCACCAATTTTTTGCCAAGTGGAAATTTTTAAGGACCCTTCCTCTGAATAATTGGGACAATGTTGCCACACATAAGCCAATAATGTAGCAATAGGTTTCATTTTTACAGGCGAGCCCTTTAAATTAGCAGAATATTTAGAAGAAGAAGCGACTAACTCCCTCAATTCCTTCAGATGCTGCATCTGTTGTTGAGAAAAGTTTCCACCCATACTTACGAAAGTCGAGACCGTGTTTCAGATCCGATGATGTGCAATTCGCTTCAGGCCTGGCGATGCACAGCTCCCATCGAGCTGATAAGATATGGGCGCATCACAACGTATCCCCCTTAGGGAATCACGTCGGGGTCACCAGAATGCGGTATCTGCTATCCCGCATCAGATGGGCGGCTCATGATAGGGAGTGAAGGAGAGAGAAATGACAGGAGGCGAAGTTTCCTCGGGATGAGCGCACCCCAAATGTCTTGGCACACGCTCTTTTATTGTGCTTTTTTACAAGAAAATGATTTAATCAAAGCTCAAGTCAAATAAGATAATTCCATCAGGATGTGCATGTTTACAAAGCTGCATACCAGACAGATCATTTACAATGTGGATAAGCTTATTAACAACTGTCTAGCTCCTTGTCCCTTGTACGTGCCTTGCAAAGGTCACTGAAGAGACAGAAGTTAATGATTACACATGAATGATACATAGTTGCAAACACATGAATGATACATAGTTGCAATGATACATAGTTACAACAGAGGATGGCATTGGTCAGGGCTCTGGATTCAAATTCTTCCATGAACAGGTTTGCAATGACAGGTGACAGTGGTGATCCCATGGGGGCTCCTTCAATTTGTTTGTATCTTTGTCCTTTGTATATGAAATATGTGTTGGTTAAGCAGTGTTCTGTTAGTTCCATGAGGTGTTTAGTTGGTTGGTATTTATTTTTGATGATTTCAAGGGTCTCTTTTATCTTTCTGTTTGTGCAGAATGCTGTCTTAAGACTGCACAAACAGAAAGATATCCACCATCCTAAGAAACCCTAAGGACAAAATCAAGTTAGAAAATCAAGGAGTATACGAAATCCCTTGCACTGCCTGCCCCACCACATACATTGGACAAACTAACAGAAGAATAAGTGCACGCATTGAAGAACATAACAACTCAATCAAAAAGGAAGAACCGACCTCTTCCCTGGTCCAACACCTCAAAGCCACAGGACATGAGATTGACTTTAAAAATACCAGAACTATTGCCAAAACCGAACATTTCAACAGCAGAATAATCAGAGAAGCCATAGAGATAGAAAAACGCCTACACAGCATGAATAAACGAGATGATACCTCCCGCCTACCAGCCATTTGGAAACCTGCCCTCATGAACAGATGAATACCTAACATGAAGAATGACACCAGACCCACACCCCTGAGAGCCACACAAGATGCCACCACACTTCCACGTAGAAAGCAGACTCAAACCCACACAGAAGGTGAGACACGACCACAGACCAGAAGCCGCACTGCAGCTGCATCACTACCCACTTCAAACCCCTGTGAGCCATATATGAAGCGAACTGACCCCCACCATGAAGATGCAGCACGACCACAAACTCGAAGCCAAACAGCAAGATCACAGCTCACCAGCTCAAATCCCCCAGCAACTAAGACTAACCTGAGCACAACCAAGCCCCCACCTGAACAGAACACGCCTCCAGCCAATCAGAACACAGCCAACCCCCCAACCAATCAGAACACAGCCAAACCCCCAACCAATGAGAACACCCCCCCACCCAATCAGAACACAGCCAAGCCCCCACCCAATCAAGTCACACCCCCGCTAGCAGTTAAAAGGAAGAAGCAGCTGCAAGCTCACATCACTCTGAGAAGCACAGAGCTGAAGACCAAGCCTGAAGATGATGAATGAGACTTCATCGAAACGTTGCCTAGATACTTCCAATCTTATGCGGGAGAAAACCCGAATAACCAAAGATCCACATACAAATACCCGCGAGAACCTCAGAAAACACACACACACATATATATATACACACTCACACACACACACACACAAACACACACATATACAAGCATCTAACGCAAATAATAATTTAGATAAAAGTGTATTGCATGACAAAAATTTGTGCTTCATGCATTCTTACATTTAGGATGAAAGAACCCATTGTGTTTGATCCGTTTGCAGCCAAAACTGACCTCAAAGCTGATACTATCATCCAACCAAGAGCCCAATGATTTAACTAAACACTTACCAATGTTCACTCAATGCAGAAAGTAATCCCACAACAGCAGCAAAGGCAACAAGGATTGAAACCAGAGAATTAAAATGAAACCATAGAAGAAAAAGAAAATAATTTCACAGAGGGAGGTAAACATTTTAATTTGTCACGACTTTCTAAAAAGAGCAAAAAAAAAAAAAGAAGCAAACTGGATTTACCGTGTAGAGCTCATTCAGAACTTTCATCAGGTCTTCTTGGAGCTGCTGTCCAACTTCTTTGCTCTGCAAAGCAAAGGAAGAACAAGTTAGTTGGAAAAAATGGTATGGGGGATGCATGCATGTTAACAATGCACACAAATATGTCAGTCACAATTAACTGCCATTCAAATTAGCACACTCAGTTATCTCCTATTATATCCAAATGAAAGAAATATTTTTAATAAAGTGAAAGGGGCTGTTGTAAATAAAGTGAAAGCGATTTTGGCAAAGGAAAGCAATCATTTCAATAAAAAACTAGTTCTACTGTTTCTTGAATGTTCAACCATGGTAATTTAATTTTACCAGGCAGGAAGAAAGGAGTTTGTGGAACTGAGTAATGTGCATCTAGAGAATATAGTGATGTTCACAGATATCAACT